>OZ038387.1:37138484-37738484 GCA_964036045.1 Eutreptiella sp. 'Long Island Sound 2002' | reverse complement strand
CAAAATCCATCCAAGCCTCGACATATCCCACGACCGTCGAATTTTGACAGCTCATCCAAGATCTGAAAATTCCATGGTTGTCGAACTCTCGAACGTGTCCTCGACCAGAAAATCGGCGCCACACAACATAGTACATGATAATTGGAGCGGCAGCCGTAGTTCCACAGCGAGATAACCAAAATAGCACGGGTGGCTTTGTTGGTTGGTGTCTTTAGAGAGGTCCATAAGTGTGAGGTACTCCAGTGGACTACGTCTCCGCTACACTGGTTCCATTGAAATGACTATATGAACCTTGGTATTCCAATCTAAATTCCAAAACTAGGTATAAGTCATCTCACAACAATTCATATTTGAAAAACACCAGCACGACTTTGCAGTACGCATCAGCAAGCAGCAAATCTGCGCTTCACCAAAATCGAAATCACCAAATCAACTGCGTCTGAGATTCGTCTCTCGAAAAGTTATAGCTGCATGTCCTCACAGTCCCTGGTATCATCGCTGTGAGCGTATTTTGATGACACCCATTGTTTTACACGCGAAGAGACTAAAATCAGAAACAAATAACGTGGCATGGTCCGAAATGATAAGTCACAGGCAGGATATTGTCAAGCCTACATTCAACTCCTAGCGTAAAAGCGTATAATGGTGCTGTGGTGTCGCGCGCGTGCTAAACAGGATCTGTGAGTGCAAATCGCAGTTGCCGGATATAGCAAAAAAATAGTCAGGTGATGTAAAAACCCCAGCGAAAAACGTAAACAGCATTAACTTGATACCCACATTGGGCAAGGAATCATAACAGAAAAAACACAGTAGTAAAATACAGTCCGGGCACCCCTCCATAGGCCACCCAACCTCCAATGTGAGTGCATCGGTAAAACATCATAAGACATTCATGAAACATTTATGAAACCGCATGTTACTTCACAGGACGAAAGAGCCATGCCGAGGGGTGTTTAACGGGGGTGTTCAACACACAAGGTACTCATGCAGGGCCCAAATGCCTGTAGTGTACACAGCGGGGTCGCTCTCCACACCCATTGTGCCATGTCAGGGCAGGCACATAGACAAAGTATACTATCAAACTGGTAGGGTACTAGATTATCACTGCCTTCAACAGTGTATATACAAGACTATAGCGGCCTATTATGGTTGCGTTAGCACTCCAATAGTTCGTGCAAAATTCCAAAAATCACAAAATCGTCAAACTCCAATAGCTCATCCACGGTTCAAAGGACTGTCGTACTTCGTTAGTTCTTCCAAGGATCCAAAATGCGTCCAAACCTCGAAAGATTGCACGACCGTCGGAAGAAAAGTTTATAGTGGTTTCAGCACTGTGTTTTTGTCTCTCCTGCTGCTTGCTGCTGGTGTAGGGTTTCCTGCTGCTTGTTTTGGAAGATGAAAACCTTTTGTTTGCAGAAATAGAGTCAATCCAGGATAACCCAAGCCAGAGTTGTGCAAGGAGAAGAGAATCAGGATCAAAGCATGAAGGGCTGCAGTGTAAACAGTGAAAGATGATTGGATATTCACAGAAACTGCAACTCAGGTCAAATCGGAATGCATATTCACAAAGATAGCTGAAATGTTTTGGAAAAGAGTTGGAAAACTGCCCCATGGTCACTCTATCTCCATAGTGCCATCTCAGGAGATGTGCACTCTTTGTTTTGGGTCCCATATGTGCTGAGGTGGCATGGTATGTGGCGATGAGGTCACTGCCATGTCACATGGGATCTTCCTACTTAGCTAGGCTGACCAGGAATTGAACCCAGGACCTCTCAAAAAGAGGTGTCCAGCCCCCTAGGGTGCATACCACTAGGATAGCTAAGAATTCATGGAAAAACATAGATAAATTCATAGGCTCTGCCCTGGATATGTCAGTTCTCAGTTAACTCAGGAGAAGATGATTTGCCTCACATTGAAAGGGGATTAAGGGGTCCACTCCATATCCTGATTGGGTGTTTGGTTCCATAGGTCAAAATGTGTTATCACCAGTTTTGGTGGGACCAATACTAAGATAGAAATGCCTGGATGCTCAGTGCATCTCTAATACAACTAGAGTATGCCTCAAAGCATTGGAAAAGCACTTTTTCTTACTCCCCCCTTGTGCTGTGGTGGCCACCACTGTCGCATTTTAGGAAAAAGGGATTTTTTTTTCTTGGCCTTTCCTTGGTTTCCACATCTACTTTAAAATACCTATAGTTTCCCTCACACAGAAAAATGAGCGCTCACCATGGCTGGCGCTCTTTTGCTGCTCTGTTTGTAACATTTCCTACAGAAGACTCAGCGCTCATGGCGCTGCCGGGGCTCCTGTGGCTTGGTTGGGTTAGTTTGGGAGCATGCCAAAACATGTGCATGTGCATCTCTCCCTCCAAGACGCAGCGCGACACAAACCCAACGCAAGACACAATATACACACTCGCATGGGTTCTCGTAAACCTGCTGGCGACCTGTGACCTGTCTTAGGGCGAAGGGAGTCGTGAAAAAAATTAAATTGCCCCTTGGTCGGGTCTTGGTTCTGCTCAGTCTCTCCAGGCTGCTGCGTTTCGGCCCGAACACGGCCTACTCAGCAAGGCTGCGCGTGGGTATCTGCAGAGGCAGGAATGGGAGAATTATGGACGAATCCACGCAAAAACGAAGCGACGACATCAAAATCCGTCAAATGACGGCCTAGAATTTTTCTGAAACAACACACCTGAGCAGAATCCAATTGTGCATCTGAAGCACATTTTTATAAAGATTATAGTCATCTCTAGATTTTTTAAATCCAGAAATTCATACGCATAAAAAGGTGGCGCGCAGGAGCGGCTCCTAGCGAAGCGCCGGAAAATGGAGAAATAATGGAATTATAAACGTATGTCTCACGTAGTCTTGAAAATGACGAGACACACATTAATAAATAAACATACAGATTCCACCTACACTAATAGAAGTATCAATAATTCAAGAATTCGAAAATCAACGAAAAAGACTTCAATGAATGAGGTATAAACTACAGGTATGCTCGTCTCGTATGCCGCATACACATTGCTCGTCTCGTGTCTCCGTGAACGAGTCTTGTAGCAGCGCTAACAACGATAGGACGCGATAGAGGGATTGATTAGAAAGATTGCAGATGATTAGAGGTCAGATCACGGTGATTAGACATACACACAAGTGCATAGCAACGTTCTTCGCGTGCGCCCCTCACTTGCTCTCTCTCTCCAGCGGTAGGTAAGGTGAGTAAGCCCAGGTGGGGCCACCCCCTGGTGGAGTTCGTGATTGAGGTTGAGATGGGCAGGTTTGCCCACGCTACACGTGCATGCTCGCGCATTCACACACGCATTAAAGGGTAGGCCACGCGAAGTGCGCACGGTAAACCTTGTTTAGGCTACCCAGGGGCTCCTCGGTACGTTCTTTAAGAGAACCTGAGGAGTCCCTTAAAGCTTGCTTGCTTGACAGGGGTAGCTGATTGTTCAGCGTGTTTGCGGACAGTGTATTATAGGTCACACTGAGAACCGTATAATACGGGGAGTGCGGCTTGGTTCCTCCGCCGCAAACCCCCCTTCATTTGCCTTTGCTTTACAGCTGGGCAGGTAGGGTGATTGATGCAGCAGCATACCATTTTTTTCATGCCCTGCTAAACAAGGGCGCAGATCACACAAACAAATAACTCCCCTCTGCCTGTGGCAAAGCAGGGAGTCCGACTTCTTCGACATCTGCGCCGTGCACGCAAGAGCACCTCTTCCCTCCAAGCCCTAGCAGGGGAAACGCGTTGTGGCGTCCCCTGTTAGGCCACAGTTGCTTAGCAGCGCTGTGTTCTCTTGTCTTGTTCACAGGAGGGTCGCTAGGACCCACGACATGTTCTTCAACAACACCCAGTAGAGTGTGCGTGTAGGAGTGGTAGTCCTGAGTGGGGGCTTGAGCCAGTTGCACCAGTGCTCGCCCACCAGGATGGTGCCACTGTAGGGTGTGTAGGACCTGTAGTGCGTGTGTCACTGTCCCACCCGTTTCCTGCAATTTTAGCAGGGTTGGTGGGCGGTGGCAGTGGTTAGGTCAGTGTTTTGGCCACTTAGCAAAACGGCGTTTTCATGCCTTCATAGCTTTTGGCCACCCCTCCCTGTAGTAGACAGATAGGTAGAGAAAACAATACCTGGATTAGCACGCTGGGTATTCCCCAAAGGTTTTGCGCCAGCACAGAAATTGGGCGCTTAGGGGAGGGGAGACCCGGGGCGTACCCCGTGGCATCAATAAGCCAACCCTCCAGGTTTAGCAAGCGTGCAGACTTGGGTATAATTAGGACACCACTTCTGCGGCTTGCTCTCAGGACCTTAGGAGTAGCACACTCACACATACGCTTTGGCAGGTAAGGGTAAGGTTCAGTCCCTAGCTTTAGTCTTGGAGGCAAGCGTCTCAGCGAGCCTCAGCAACTCACCAAGGTTGTTCTGGGACAAGTAGTCTACCAGAACTGAGTTTAGGCGTCCCTCAGGTAGAACAAATGCAGAGAAGGGCCCCCAGGTGGCCTCTTCGACTCTAAACCCTTCCCAGAGGGTGAGGAAGCGCCAACCCTCGCGATAGCGGTGGCGTAGGACAGACTTCACCAGGTAGAAGCCCTCCTTAGCCATCTCCTCGGCGTTCATGTCGGGGAGTTCACCTTCAACTTCCATAGGGCTGGCAGCCCCTTGTAGGTCCAGAGCGGCGATTTCCTCGTCGTTCAGCTCCCACTCCTCCCCACAGAGGTCTTCAGGATCATAGTAGCGCTTCAGGTGTTGAGCAGCGCACACCAGGGTCCCCCCTAGACGGGGAGAACACCGCACAGTGATACGGTGTCCATCCACTGATAGAATCTTGTACGGCCCGAAGTATGGGTCATCGCTGGTAGAGCGTGGCCAGGCGGGTAGTCGACTGTGGTGCACCAGCACCCAGTCCCCCTCTTGGTAGGTGGCCGGTACTCGGTGCTTGTTCTTCTTGTTCCAGTGACGCTCCCTCACTCTCTGGAGCATAGCCTTGGCCTTGTCCACCTTCGCTTGTTGCTCTTGGACCCATTCACCCACAGAAGAATGGGTGTCCTCCGGATAGGGGGCATGTAGGAACCATGCCGGGCGCCCTAGGAATAGCTCATGGGGCGAGTAGCCAGTAGCTGAACTCTCTTGTGAGTTCATCATCAAGGATATGACGGGGAGTAGTCTCACCCAGTCTCTGGTGCGTTCAGTTTTGCACCATATCCGTACGTTCTCCTTCAGGACACGGATCTGTCGCTCACATAGGGGGTTGCTCGTGTGAGAGTAGGGAATCCCCGTAGACACCTGGACATTGAGGGATCTCAGGACCCTCTTGTACCAGCCAGTGTCTGAGCGTACTCGTACATCCTCATCGGAGTTGATCTCCTTGGGCGCCCCATAGACACAAAACCACTCCTCCAGGAGTATCTTGATAGTCTCCTCCCCGGTAATGTGCTTGGTACATGGGAACACCCTGGTAAACCTGGTCAACCCACAGGTTACCACGAGGGCGAAGTCATAGCCCCCGAACTTCGGCATCTCCGTGTAGTCCACGTATAGAACACTGCTAGCACAGTGAGGGATGGGCAGGGTCGAGTAGAGACCTCTGTCCCTGATATCCCCTGGCTTACAGGACCTGCACGGGCACTTGTCCACGATAGGCTGGAGCGTCTTCCGCAGTTGGTCGTCAGTCCACGTAGTGTGGAACCACTGCTTGAACAGCGTCAGGGTACGGTCAGCACCCACATGTCCACTGGACTCATGGGTCCACTTCAGCAGCGCTGGGACTCGGTCACTAGGCACCACGATGCGGTCCTCGTGCCAGAGGTAGCTCTTGTCCCTCTTCCACTGGTCTTGGCGGACCAGGAGGGGTTCAAGGCGTTTGTCCAGGCGCTTGTAGATATCCCCAAACTCCTTCAGGTACTCCGCTTGTTGGAGTCCATCCAGGGGGCGTATCATCGTCATGTTGAGGTCCAAGTGGACGTCCATACGGCTGAACGCCTCCTCAGCCAGCGCTTCAGACCGGGCACCAATCAGGGCGTCGAAGTTGTTGCGGCTGATATAGTCGGCACATTCGTTCTTCACTCCCTGGATATGGTGTACCGTCAGCCGTAGTTGACTGAGGTAGGTCCACCAGCGTCGTAGCTTGGCCTTCTCAGGTGGGGGACCCTTCTGGAAACTGCGGACCGGTTCTTGGTCGCACAGCCAGACCACAGGGTTACTCCCCAACAGTCGTGCTTGTGAGGATAGCACCAGCATACCCGCGAGCAATTCCTGCTCATAGGTGGAGTAGTTCCCCCTGGCCTGGTTCCACTTCCAGTTCCAGTGGCCCAGAGGTACTAGGACCCACTTGTCGTCAGGGTAGCTGTGCTTGAGGGTTCCATCTCGGTTGAGACCTTCCGTCCCCCATTGGGAAATGGCCGAGTCGAACTCCTCCTTCTCTAGTGCTTGCCATTGGAACAACGTTCCACCACCGCCCACATTGCTGGCGTCGGTCACCAGGATAATCTCCCCTTGTGCCCTAGGCACGCCCAAGCACTTAGCGTTGGCTACCTTGTCTTTGAGCTCGTCAAACGCTTGTTGCTCTTGTGGGCCCCAGCGCCAAGTAGTACTCTTCTTGATCAAGTCCGTCAGGACGGCGCTGGTGTAGGTGAAGTTTTTGATGTGGCGGCGATAGAAGTTGCACGCCCCAATGAAACTGCGTACATCATGAAGTCCTTTCTTGGAGTCTTTGTGTCGTACCTTGGCATCCATCAGGGGTTTGGCCTTAGAGGCCGCTGGGGTCCACCATCCATAGCCAACGTCAAACCCCAGGTACTGCATGGTCTCCTGCATGAACTCACACTTCTCCAGCTTGAGTCGTGTGTGGTTCTCCTGGCAGACCGCAAAGAACTCACCCAAGAGGATTAGGTGATCCTCCTGGGTATTGGTCCCGAGGCATACATCGTCGATGTGAGCCTCCATCTGGGCACCACGGGATATGAGCTCCTGCACCTTAGGTCTCCTTCGTAGGATGGACAAGATCTTGTTCATCAGCTCTTGGAATAAAGCGGGTGCGTTAGCCACGCCAAACGGCATGACCTTCCACTTGAACACCCTCCCCTGAGGGGTGATGAAGGCCAGTAGTTCCTGTGCGTTGGGCGTCAGGTCCACTTGCCAGAATCCGCTCCTCTTGTCCATCTTGGTCTTGTAGCGGCAGGAGGATATCTTCTCCAGGGTAGACTCCCTGTTAGGAATGGACCCTGAGTGGTTCAGCGTCTTCTTGTTCAGCTCTCCGTAGTCCACTACCAGCCGTTTGGCTGTAGACCCAGGTTTAGCCACCAGGAAACAGGGGCTGCAGTGTAGGGGGTAGTCCCCGTCCTTGTACTCCAGGACCAGGCCAGCGTCGATCCATTCTTGTATCTGTCGCTCGATCTCGTCGGCCTGCTCTTTAGGAGCTGGATAGGGTCTCCTCCGTATCTTGTGACCCACGAACTCGGGTTTCAGCTTGAGGTCCATCTGTACCAGCTTGTCACATGAGGCTGGCGGGGGTAGTTCTCCGAACACCTCCAGATAGGTCCTTATAAGCTTCTGTACCCGCGGTGTATTCAGCGGGTCCAATACCTTGATCTTGTCCTCCATGTCCTCGTCAGAGTGTAAGTTGCTTGCCCCCTGAGTAATAGACGTCAGGAGGTGGTCCTCCACCGACTCTTCGCCCGTGGTAGTATCCTTCAGCCCTTGGTAGGCATATAGAAGGTCTTGTTCAACCATCTCCGGTGGACGATGGCAACATAGGCACGCTCGAGGGAGTTCACATACACATTCCTCCGAGAGGTCGTCCTCCTCTGGGGTCCTCACATGGGCGCCCCACACGCTCTTCATGAGCTTAAGATCTACCTCCCTTTGCCAGGTGGTGATCTTCTGTTCGAGGTCCTCCTTCAATTGGGATAGGTCTCCCATACGTCCTTGCTTCAGTGGCCATGAGCTGCGGGTAGGCTTCGCGTAGCATAGCTTTTTCGCCACCAACTTCCTCTTGGAATCCACATACTCCCTGAGCCTGGATCGAGGGTCCAGCTCCTCGTCCACGGGGTCTTCCACCCTCATGGAGAGTAGGGGTTTCAGTGGGGCGACGTACTCGGCGTTCTCCACTTCCTCCAAACAGGTCTGCACGAAGAAGGCGTCGTGCTCAGTTTCGTCTTCTGAGTGGATAGAGCTAGGTAGCTCAGATAGTCCACACTCAGAGACTCCATCAGGAACAGGTACATGACAGGGAGAGTTGGGGGTGTTGGTGTCAGTCACGACGTACTCATCTCCTCCGGGTGTAGTCTCAACAGCATCTTGAGGTCGTAGGCGGTCCTTCAAGTCACCCAAGGCGAGTCCGTCGCTGTCTCGTTGTATAGCCTGGACCAGAGTCGGGTCCAGATCCTCCCAGGGGATGGAGGTAAGACCTCCGTCCACCACCATCAGCATACTCCCCCATCCGGGTTTCCCAATAGGCGTCTTGCGTCCCAGAGGCACGTAGATGGCCTCATCAGGCAAACGAACAGAGCTGATAGTCAGACTGTCCAGGAGGTTTCGCCAGTACTCATTGCCCCCATGGGCTCCCCAATCGGGGGAACACAGGACCATACGGGAACGTTCCAAGGCCACCTTGGTCAGCACCTTACCCAGTTCACTGAACCTGGGGTTCCCGTAGGCCATCCCGAAAGAGGGCCAGTAAAATTTGTAGCTGCAGTTCTTCCCCTTGCTGCAGTAAAGGTCCAGTACATGCTGCTTGTCGCTGGCGAACAACTCCACACTCAGGTCTTCTCGAGAGTAACCCAACTCCTTCAGACCTTGGTCTAGGACTTCCCCCAATAGTTGGTAGTCCTCCGTTTTGGAGGCCGCCATCATGTTTGAGGGCTCCTCCTTCGATAGTCTCAGGTAACTCGAGGTATGTTCCGACTGCTCCAGTGGCACCGACTCTCTGCCACTGCCGTGGTCCACGTAGAGGAGGTAGGGCGCTTGCAGCGTCAGGGATTGTATCTGGGAGTGCTGTACGAAGAAGTCAGTACCCAGTACAAAGTCGAAGGCCTCAGTGTCCATCACATAGAACCGATGGGCGATAGTCCGGGAGCCCATAGGTACCTCCACTTCACAGTCCACGCAGCTGTGCACCACATGTCCATCCCCCATGCGTATAGCAGCGGTGGTCATGGTGTTCTTCAGGCTCCCACAAGGTAAAATTTTCTTGGCCACTATAGATATTGTGGCGCCAGTATCCAATACCCCCAGGTATTCGCGTCCCCCTAGTCGGATACGTACCCAAAACACCAGGTCTTGGGTGCCACCAGAGCGTCCCCGTCAGAACTCCGCGGGACAGGTCACCTCGAACCCCTTGTTCCGCAGTTTGCGGGCCATCCTCATGAAACGGCTCCTCTTCTTAGCGTTGCCGTCATCACCACCTTCATGCTCACGCTTGGCTCCTTGTTCTTGCTGGGCCTGCGTTTGTGAGCGTGTGGTAGGACCAGACTGCCCTCCAGAGGGCTCGGAGTTCCCCCCTGGATTAGGGTTGGGGTTGCCTCCGTTCTTGTCCTTGTTCTTGTTGTTGGGCTGGCGGCTAGCGCCTCCTTCTCGTCCACCTTGACCCTTGTCTTGCCCTTGACCACGTCCTTTCGACTTGCCCTTGCCGGAGTCGTTGCCTTTGCCTTTGCCTCCACCTTTGCCTGAGCCTTTGCCAGGATCTTCACCCTTAAGCTTCGCCGATAGGCGTTGCTTATGGTAGCACTCATCCTCGTAGTGCTTCCGCTTCCCGCAGAATGCACACGTGATGGTGCACCTAAAATGATCCGGCAGCTTCGCTTTGGCGCCGGTGTTCTTTTCCTGCTGCTTCCCCTGGACTACGAAGCAGTCTCGCTGCTCGCAGTCAGGGGCGTGCTGCAGGTGGCCCTGCTCGTCTCTGGCATCACACCAGAATAGGTCCTTCACGTTCTCCATGATACGGGCGTGGGCGTGTTTGGGGGTAGTCCCCTGCCCAGGTCGGGACCCTTGGTACCCTTTGCCATGACCTCCAGAACCTCCACCACCAGGACGGTAATTGTTCAAGTGCTGGTCGCTCTCCTTCTCCAGCGCCAGCTCCCGGAGTAGCACGCATAGATCCTCGTAGCGGAGGGATCTAGCCTTGCGCTCCGCTGTCGAACGGCACTCGTCCCATAGCTCTCGAGGGAGCTTGGCCACCAACCAGAACAGCAGGTCGTCGCTGCTGTAGGAACCGGGCGTCAGTCGCCCAGCCCAGTGATCCAGGTCAGCCAACAGCTCAGATACCCTGCCAGGTTTGGGGTTGTTGGGCAGCACGGGCAGGTTCTGGATCTCGGCCCTGATGGAGAGGTCGGTTTCGTAGGTCGGGTACTGCCTCTCCAGGGCAACCAACACATCGGCAAAGGTGGCGGAGTTAGTCACGATCTGCCTGACCTGCTTCTCCAGGTACTTGGTCTTGCAGCACTGCAGGAGCAGATCGCACTTCACTCGCCCACTAGCGTGGGTTTAGCCGGTCAGTCGTAGAAACCGGCCAAAATTCTCAGCGAACTTGCTGAGGTCCTTGCCTGTGAACTCAGGCAGGCTCACCACGATCTTGGAGGTGGCAATAGCCTTCGCCTCCTGAGACCTGCGTCCTTCAGGGCGTCGGGTCTTCTTCTTCTTCTTCTTCTTCTTCTTCCCCTTTGGGTCCTCGGGGTCCTCAGGGTCATCGTCCTCCGAGGGCGAAGTAGAAGTCATCGACGGCGGCTCATCATCTGAGGGGTCTCCGCCTAGATCACTGGAGCCATAAGGCTCCACGTCCACCATAGCCCTCAAGGCTGTCAGCCCCAGCCGGTCCAGCTCGGCCCTCGTCGAGTTCGTCACGTGGCTGTAGGGCGGCTGGGCCGTTCTCGGTACGAATGGACTTCTCGGTATAGCTGCAGGAGTCGGCATCGGTCGGCTCCTCAGGCTCCCCAGGGTGTTTGTCAACCCTGCCGCCAGGTGGTTAGCCTGTACTCGGTGGGGTGACATTCCCACCGTAGTAGGTGACGCTTGGGGCGGGATCATCAGGGGCTCCAGTTTCTCCCGGATCTGTTGAGTGAGGTCGCCCACGATTTTTGAAGTGGCTCCTCGGAGCACCTCGTTGATCTCCGACCGCGTCAGGGACCTGTTGGAGGATCTTCCCGATCCTCTACTCCTGCCTCCCAGAGACTCTGGTCCTCTCCTCAACCCACTCAAGGTTGCATAGCCAGGTGCATACCCAGGAACATCCACATAGGTTCCAGTAGCGGGTAGTGGATGGGGATATTCAGCCGCATACCATCGCGGCGCAGAGCTGGAAGCCACCGGCTCACTGGCAGTAGTTGCCTCATGGAGCGCAGTGGTAGGTGGGCCCATACCATAGGCGGGGTAGGGAGGCATGCCAGTAAAGCCTGTGCCCTCTGCCATAGGCGGGTTGGGTGTGGAAGTGGATGTTGCAGCGGCTGGGAGTGTGGTGGTTAAAGGAGAGGGTGATGCGTGGAGGCCAGAAGCGCTTGGTGCGCCTTCGAAGGTAGGGACATTCGTCAGGTCTTGCCCTTGCTCCTCTCCTTCGTCTGCTTCGTCTCCAGCATCCTTCTCGCTCTCTCTCTTCCTCTTCACAGGCTGAGAGACCACCTCTTCGACGGACAGGGCCCCGAAGGCCGTCTGGAGTCCATCCAGCGAGTCCTCAGCCGCTTCCACTGGCCCCTGTAAGGGCTCCGCCGAAGGTACAGCGCCAGGTGCTGGCCTTGCCGGTGCCTCAGGCGCTGGCGCTGTCTTCACGTCGGCGCTCTCCTTCCTTGTGTCCATCTTCAGTCACCCTTCTGCTTATATGTGCCTGTACTCGGCGCACTGGATGTACGGCGCGGGGTTGCTGCCGGTGCGCAGAGACAGACTGCCTCTTGCTACCAGAAAAGTTTATAGTGGTTTCAGCACTGTGTTTTTGTCTCTCCTGCTGCTTGCTGCTGGTGCGGGGTTTCCTGCTGCTTGTTTTGGAAGATGAAAACCTTTTGTTTGCAGAAATAGAGTCAATAGAGTCAATCCAGGATAACCCAAGCCAGAGGTATGCAAGGAGAAGAGAATCAGGATCAAAGCATGAAGGGCTGCAGTGTAAACAGTGAAAGATGATTGGATATTCACAGAAACTGCAACTCAGGTCAAATCGGAATGCATATTCACAAAGATAGCTGAAATGTTTTGGAAAAGAGTTGGAAAACTGCCCCATGGTCACTCTATCTCCATAGTGCCATCTCAGGAGATGTGCACTCTTTGTTTTGGGTCGCATATGTGCTGAGGTGGCAGGGCATGTGGCGATGAGGTCACTGCCATGTCACATGGGATCTTCCTACTTAGCTAGGCTGACCAGGAATTGAACCCAGGACCTCTCAAAAAGAGGTGCCCAGCCCCCTAGGGTGCATACCACTAGGATAGCTAAGAATTCATGGAAAAACATAGATAAATTCATAGGCTCTGCCCTGGATATGTCAGTTCTCAGTTAACTCAGGAAAAGATGATTTGCCTCACATTGAAAGGGGATTAAGGGGTCCACTCCATATCCTGATTGGGTGTTTGGTTCCATAGGTCAAAATGTGTTATCACCAGTTTTGGTGGGACCAATACTAAGATAGAAATGCCTGGATGCTCAGTGCATCTCTAATACAACTAGAGTATGCCTCAAAGCATTGGAAAAGCACTTTTTCTTACTTCGGATTCCATCACCTCGTCTACATTTTGAAAGACTGTCTTACTCCCATCGTACATCCAAGACTCAAAAAAATCATTCAAACCCTTGAAAGATCGGACGATCGTCAAATTGCCATAGCTCACCTACAGTTGGAAAGACTGTTTGACCTCCATAGTTTACCCAAGAATCAAAATCCATCCAAGCCTCGACATATCCCACGACCGTCGAATTTTGACAGCTCATCCAAGATCTGAAAATTCCATGGTTGTCGAACTCTCGAACGTGTCCTCGACCAGAAAATCGGCGCCACACAACATAGTACATGATAATTGGAGCGGCAGCCGTAGTTCCACAGCGAGATAACCAAAATAGCAAGGGTGGCTTTGTTGGTTGGTGTCTTTAGAGAGGTCCATAAGTGTGAGGTACTCCAGTGGACTACGTCTCCGCTACACTGGTTCCATTGAAATGACTATATGAACCTTGGTATTCCAATCTAAATTCCAAAACTAGGTATAAGTCATCTCACAACAATTCATATTTGAAAAACACCAGCACGACTTTGCAGTACGCATCAGCAAGCAGCAAATCTGCGCTTCACCAAAATCGAAATCACCAAATCAACTGCGTCTGAGATTCGTCTCTCGAAAAGTTATAGCTGCATGTCCTCACAGTCCCTGGTATCATCGCTGTGAGCGTATTTTGATGACACCCATTGTTTTACACGCGAAGAGACTAAAATCAGAAACAAATAACGTGGCATGGTCCGAAATGATAAGTCACAGGCAGGATATTGTCAAGCCTACATTCAACTCCTAGCGTAAAAGCGTATAATGGTGCTGTGGTGTCGCGCGCGTGCTAAACAGGATCTGTGAGTGCAAATCGCAGTTGCCGGATATAGCAAAAAAATAGTCAGGTGATGTAAAAACCCCAGCGAAAAACGTAAACAGCAGTAACTTGATACCCACATTGGGCAAGGAATCATAACAGAAAAAACACAGTAGTAAAATACAGTCCGAGTAAGAAAAAGTGCTTTTCCTTTGCTTTGAGGCATACTCTAGTTGTATTAGAGATGTACTGAGCATCCATGCATTTTAATCTTAGTATTGGTCCCACCAAAACTGGTGATAACACATTTTGACCTATGGAACCAAACACCCAATCAGGATATGGAGTGGACCCCTTAATCCCCTTTCAATGTGAAGCTATTCATCTTTTCCTGAGTTGACTGAGCACTGACATACCTAAAGTAGAGCCTATGAATTTATCTATGTTTTTCCATGAATTCTTAGCTATCCTAGTGGTATGCACCCTAGGGGGCTGGGCACCTCTTTTTGAGAGGTCCTGGGTTCAATTCCTGGTCAGCCTAGCTAAGTAGGAAGATCCCATGTGACATGGCAGTGACCTCATCGCCACATACCATGCCACCTCAGCACATATGGGACCCAAAACAAAGAGTGCACATCTCCTAAGATGGCACTATGGAGAGAGAGTGACCCTGAGGCAGTTTTCTAACTCTTTTCCAAAAACATTTCAGCTATCTTTGTGAATATGCATTCATTTGTGACCTGAGTGGCAGTTTCTGTGAATGTCCAATCATCTTTCACTATTTACACTGCAGCCCTTCATGCTTTGATCCTGAATCCTCTTCTCCTTGCATACTTCTGGCTTGGGTTATCCTGGATTGACTCTATTGACTCTATTTCTGCAAACAAAAGGTTTTCTTCATCCAAAACAAGCAGCAGGAAACCCTACAGCAACAGCAAGCAGCAGGAGAAGCAAAAACACAGTGCTGAAAACACTATAAACTTTTCTGGTAGCAGAGGCAGCCTATCCCTGCGCACCGGCAGCAACCCCGTGCCGTACATCCAGTGCGCCGAGTACGGGCAAATATAAGCTGAAGGGTGAGAGAAGATGGACCCAGGAAGAGTGGACGCGGACGTGAAGACAGCGCCAGCGCCTGAGGCACCGGCAAGGCCGGCGCCTGGCGCTGTACCTTCGGCGGAGCCCTTACATGGGCCAGTGGATACGGCGGAGGACTCTCTGGATGGCCTCCAGACGGCCTTCGGGGCCCTGTCGGTCGAGGAAGTGGTCTCTCAGCCTCAGCCTGTGAAGAGGAAGAGAGAGAACGAGAGCGACAAGGATGCTGGAGAAGGAGCAGACGAAGGAGAGGAACAAGGGCAAGACCCGACGCATGACCCTACCTTCGAAGGCGCACCAAGCGCTTCTGGCCTCCGCGCATCACCCTCTCCCATAACCACCACACTCCCAGCCGCTGCAACATCCACTTCCACACCCAACCCGCCTATGGCAGAGGGCACAGGCTTTACTGGCATGCCTCCCTACCCCGCCTATGGTATGGGCCCACCTACCACTGCGCTCCATGAGGCAACTACTGCCAGTGAGCCGGTGGCTTCCAGCTCTGCGCCGCGATGGTATGCGGCTGACTATCCCCATCCACTCCACGCCACTGGAACCTATATGGATGTTCCTGGGTATGCTCCTGGGTATGCACCTGGGTATGCACCCTTGAGTGGGTTGAGGAGAGGACCAGAGTCTCTGGGAGGCAGGAGTAGAGGATCGGGAAGATCCTCCAACAGGTCCCTGACGCGGTCGGAGATCAACGAGGTGCTCCGAGGAGCCACTTCAAAAATCGTGGGCGACCTCACGCAAGAGATCAGGGAGAAACTGGAGCCCCTGATGATCCCGTCCCATGCGTCACCTACGACGATGGGAATGTCACCCCACCGAGTACAGGCTAACCACCTGGCGGCAGGGTTGACAAATACCCTGGGGAGCCTGAGGAGCCGACCGATGCCGACTCCTGCAGCAATACCGAGAAGTCCATTCGTCCCGAGAACGGCCCAGCCGCCCTACAGCCACGTGACGAACTCGACGAGGGCCGAGCTGGACCAGCTGGGGCTGAGAGCCTTAAGGGCTATGGTGGACGTAGAGCGTTATGGCTCTAGTGATCTTGGCGGAGACCCCTCCGATGACGAGCCGCCGTCGATGGATTCTTCTTCGCCCTCAGATGACGAGGACCCTGAGGACCCCGAGGACCCCAAGGGTAAGAAGGAGAAGAAGAAGAAGAAGAAGACCCGACGCCCTGAAGGACGCCGAGCTCAGGAGGCGAAGGCTATTGCCACCTCCAAGATAGTGGTGAACCTGCCTGAGTTCACAGGCAAGGACCTCAGCGTGTTCGCTGATAACTTTGGCCGGTTCCTACGACTGACCGGCCAAACCCACGCGAGTGGGCGAGTGAAGTGCGATCTGCTCCTGCAGTGTTGCAAGACCAAGTACCTGGAGAAGCAGGTCAGGCAGATCGTGACTAACTCCGCCACCCTTGCCGATGTGTTGGTTGCCCTGGAGAGGCAGTACCAGACCTACGAAACCGACCTCTCCATCAGGGCCGAGATCCAGAACCCGCCCGTGCTGCCCAACAACCCCAAACCTGGCAGGGTCTCCGAGCTGTTGGCTGACCTGGATCACTGGGCTGGACGACTGACGCTTGGTTCCTACAGCAGGGACGACCTGCTGTTCTGGTTGTGCGCCAAGCTCCCCCGAGAGCTATGGGACGAGTGCCGTTTGACGGCTGAGCGCAAGGCTAGATCCCTCCGCTACGAGGATCTATGCGTGCTGCTCCTGGAGATGGCGCTGGAGAAGGAGAGCGACCAGCACTTGAACAACTACCGTCCTGCTGGTGGAGGTTCTGGAGGCAAAGGGTACCAAGGGTCCCGACCTGGGCAGGGGACTACCCCCAAACACGCCCACGCCCGTACCATGGAGAACGTGAAGGAGCTATTCTGGTGTGATGTCAGAGATGAGCAGGGCCACCTGCAGCACGCCTCTGACTGTGAGCAGCGAGACTGCCTCGTCGTCCAGGGGAAGCAGCAGGAGAAGAACACCGGCGCCAAAGCGAAGCTGCCGGATCATTACCGCTGCACCATCACGTGTGCATTCTGCGGTAAGCGGAAGCACTACGAGGATGAGTGCTACCATAAGAAACGCCTATCGGCGAAGCTTAAGGGGGAAGATCCTGGCAAAGGCTCAGGCAAAGGTGGAGGCAAGGCCAAAGGCAACGACTCCGGCAAGGGCAAGTCGAAAGGACGTGGTCAAGGTGGTCAAGACAAGGGTCAAGGTGGACGAGGAGGAGGCGCTAACCGCCAGCCCGACAACAAGAACAAGGACAAGAACGGAGGCAACCCCAACCCTCATCCAGGGGGGAACTCCGAGCCCTCTGGAGGGCAGTCTGGTACTACCCCACGCTCACAGACGCAGGCCCAGCAAGAACAAGGAGCCAAGCGTGAGCATGAAGGTGGTGATGACGGCAACGCTAAGAAGAGGAGCCGTTTCATGAGGATGGCCCGCAAATTGCGGAACAAGGGGTTCGAGGTGACCTGTCCCGCGGAGTTCTGACGGGGACGCTCTGGTGGCACCCAAGACCTGGTGTTTTGGGTACGTATCCGACTAGGGGGACGTGAATACCTGGGGGTACTGGATACTGGCGCCACAATATCTATAGTGGCCAAGAAAATTTTACCTTGTGGGAGCCTGAAGAACACCATGACCACCGCCGCTATACGCATGGGGGATGGACATGTGGTGCACAGCTGCGGGGACTGTGAAGTGGAGGTACCTATGGGCTCCAGGACTATCGCCCATCGGTTCTATGTGATGGACACTGAGGCCTTCGACTTTGTACTGGGTACTGACTTCTTCGTACAGCACTCCCAGATACAATCCCTGACGCTGCAAGCGCCCTACCTCCTCTACGTGGACCACGGCAGTGGCAGAGAGTCTGTGCCACTGGAGCAGTCGGAACATACCTCGAGTTACCTGAGACTATCGAAGGAGGAGCCCTCGAACATGATGGCGGCCTCCAAAACTGAGGACTATCAACTATTGGGGGAAGTCCTAGACCAAGGTCTGAAGGAGTTGGGTTACTCTCGAGAAAACCTAAGTGTGGAGCTGTTCGCCAGCGACAAGCAACATGTACTGGACCTATACTGCAGCAAGGGGAAGAACTGCAGCTACAAATTTTACTGGCCCTCTTTCGGGATGGCCTACGGAAACCCCAGGTTCAGTGAACTGGGGAAGGTGCTGACCAAGGTGGCCTTGGAACGTTCCCGTATGGTCCTGTGTTCCCCTGACTGGGGAGCCCATGGGGGCAATGAGTACTGGCGAAACCTCCTGGACAGGCTGACTATCAGCTCTGTTCGTTTGCCTGATGAGGCCATCTACGTGCCTCTGGGACGCAAGACGCCTATTGGGAAGCCCGGATGGGGGAGTATGCTCAGCGTGGTGGACGGAAGTCTTACCACCATTCCCTGGGAGGACCTGGACCCGACTCTGGTCCAGGCTATACAACGTGAAAGCGATGGACTCGCCTTGGGTGACTTGAAGGATCGCCTACGACCTCAAGATGCTGTTGAAACTACACCCGGAGGAGATGAGTACGTCGTGACTGACACCAACGCCTCCAACTATCCCTGCCGTGTACCTGTTCCTGATGGAGTCTCTGAGTGTGGACTATCTGAGCTACCTAGCTCTATCCACTCAGAAGACGAAACTGAGCACGACGCCTTCTTCGTGCAGACCTGTGTGGAGGAAGTGGAGAACGCCGAGTACGTCGCCCCACTGAAACCCCTACTCTCCATGAGGGTGGAAGACCCCGTGGATGAAGAGCTGGACCCTCGATCCAGGCTCAGGGAGTATGTGGATTCCAAGAGGAAGTTGGTGGCGAAAAAGCTATGCTACGCGAAGCCTACCCGCAGCTCATGGCCACTGAAGCAAGGACGTATGGGAGACCTATCCCAGTTGAAGGAGGACCTCGAACAGAAGATCACCACCTGGCAAAGGGAGGTAGATCTGAAGCTCATGAAGAGCGTGTGGGGCGCCCATGTGAGGATCCCAGAGGAGGACGACCTCTCGGAGGAATGTGTATGTGAACCCCCGCGAGCGTGCCTATGTTGCCATCGTCCACCGGAGATGGTTGAGCAAGACCTTCTATATGCCTACCAAGGGCTGAAGGATGCTACAGCGGGTGAAGAGTCGGTGGAGGACCACCTCCCGACGTCTATTCAAGGGGCAAGCAACTTACACTCCGACGAGGACATGGAGGACAAGATCAAGGTCTTGGACCCGCGGGTACAGAAGCTTATAAGGACCTATCTGGAGGTGTTCGGAGAACTACCCCCTCCAGCCTCATGTGACAAGCTGATACAGATGGACCTCAAGCTGAAACCCGAATTTGTGGGTCACAAGATCCGGAGGAGACCCTATCCAGCTCCTAAAGAGCAGGCCGACGAGATCGAGCGACAGATACAAGAATGTATCGACGCTGGCCTAGTCCTGGAGTACAAGGACGGGGACTACCCCCTACACTGCAGCCCCTGTTTCCTGGTGGCTAAACCTGGGTCTACAGCCAAACGGCTGGTAGTGGACTATGGAGAGCTGAACAAAAAGACGTTGAACCACTCAGGGTCCATTCCCAATATGGAGTCTACCCTGGAGAAGATAGCCTCCTGCCGCTACAAGACCAAGATGGACAAGCGAAGCGGATTCTGGCAAGTGGACCTGACGCCCAACGCACAGGAACTACTGGCCTTCATCACCCCTCAGGGGAGGGTGCTCAAGTGGAAGGTCATGCCGTTCGGCGTGGCTAACGCACCCGCTCTATTTCAAGAGCTGATGAACAAGATCTTGTCCATCCTACGAAGGAGACCTAAGGTGCAGGAGCTCATATCCCGTGGTGCCCAGATGGAGGCTCACATCGACGATGTATGCCTTGGGACCAATACCCAGGAGGATCACCTAATCCTCTTGGGTGAGTTCTTTGCGGTCTGCCAGGAGAACCACACTCGACTCAAGCTGGAGAAGTATGAGTTCATGCAGGAGACCATGCAGTACCTGGGGTTTGACGTTGGCTATGGCCGGTGGACCCCAGCGGCCTCTAAGGCCAAACCCCTGATGGATGCCAAGGTACGACACGAAGACCCCAAGAAAGGACTTCATGATGTACGCAGTTTCATTGGGGCGTGCAACTTCTATCGCCGCCACATCAAAAACTTCACCTATACCAGCGCCGTACTGACGGACTTGATCAAGAAGAGTACTACTTGGCGCTGGGGCCCACAAGAGCAACAAGCGTTTGACGAGCTCAAAGACAAGGTAGCCAACGCTAAATGCTTGGGTGTGCCTAGAGCACAAGGGGAGATTATCCTGGTGACCGACGCCAGCAATGTGGGCGGTGGTGGAACGTTGTTCCAATGGCAAGCACTAGAGAAGCAGGAGTTCGACTCGGCCATTTCCCAATGGGGGACGGAAGGTCTCAACCGAGATGGAAACCTCAAGCACAGCTACCCTGACGACAAGTGGGTCCTAGTACCTCTGGGCCACTGGAACTGGAAGTGGAACCAGGCCAGGGGGAACTACTCCACCTATGAGCAGGAATTGCTCGCGGGTATGCTGGTGCTATCCTCACAAGCACGACTGTTGGGGAGTAACCCTGTGGTCTGGCTATGCGACCAAGAACCGGTCCGCAGTTTCCAGAAGGGTCCCCCACCTGAGAAGGCCAAGCTACGACGCTGGTGGACCTACCTCAGTCAACTACGGCTGACGGTACACCATATCCAGGGAGTGAAGAACGAATGTGCCGACTATATCAGCCGCAACAACTTCGACGCCCTGATTGGTGCCCGGTCTGAAGCGCTGGCTAAGGAGGCTTTCAGCCGTATGGAGGTACACCTGGACCTGAACATGACCATGATACGCCCCCTGGATGGACTCCAGCGATCGGAGTACCTGAAAGAGTTCGGGGATATCTACAAGCGCCTGGAGAAACGCCTTGAAACCCTCCTGGTCAACCAAGACCAGTGGAAGAGGGACAAGAGCTACCTATGGCACGAGGACCGCATTGTGGTGCCTAGTGACCGAGTCCCAGCGCTGCTGAAGTGGACCCATGAGTCCAGTGGTCATGTGGGTGCTGACCGTACCCTGAGGCTGTTCAAGCAGTGGTTCCACACTACGTGGACTGACGACCAACTGCGGAAGACGCTCCAGCCTATCGTGGACAAGTGCCCGTGCAGGTCCTGTAAACCAGGGGATATCAGGGACAGAGGTCTCTACTCGACCCTGCCCATCCCTCACTGTGCTAACAGTGTTCTATACGTGGACTACACGGAGATGCCGAAGTTCGGGGGCTATGACTTCGCCCTCGTGGTAACCTGTGGGTTGACCAGGTTTACCAGGGTGTTCCCATGTACCAAGCACATTACCGGAGAGGAGACTATCAAGATACTCCTGGAGGAGTGGTTTTGTGTCTATGGGGCGCCCAAGGAGATCAACTCCGATGAGGACGTACGTGTACGCTCAGATACTGGCTGGTACAAGAGGGTCCTGAGATCCCTCAATGTCCAGGTGTCTACGGGGATTCCCTACTCTCACACGAGCAACCCCCTATGTGAGCGACAGATCCGTGTCCTGAAGGAGAACGTACGGATATGGTGCAAAACTGAACGCACCAGAGACTGGGTGAGACTACTCCCCGTCATATCCTTGATGATGAACTCCCAAGAGAGTTCAGCGACTCGCTACTCGCCCTATGAGCTATTCCTCGGGCGCCCGGCATGGTTCCTACATGCCCCCTATCCAGAGGACACCCATTCTTCTGTGGGTGAATGGGTCCAAGAGCAACAAGCGAAGGTGGACAAGGCCAAGGCTATGCTCCAGAGAGTGAGGGAGCGTCAGTGGAACAAGAAGAACAAGCACCGAGTGCCGGCCACCTACCAAGAGGGGGACTGGGTGCTGGTGCACCACAGTCGACTACCCGCCTGGCCACGCTCTACCAGCGATGACCCATACTTCAGGCCGTACAAGATTCTATCTGTGGATGGTCACCGTATCACTGTGCGGTGTTTTCCCCGACTAGGGGGGACCCTGGTGTGCGCTGCTCAACACCTGAAGCGCTACTATGATCCTGAGGACCTCTGTGGGGAGGAGTGGGAGCTGAACGACGAGGAAATCACCGCTCTGGAACTACAAGGGGCTGCCAGCCCTATGGAAGTTGAAGGTGAACTCCCCGACATGAACGCCGAGGAGATGGCTAAGGAGGGCTTCTACCTGGTGAAGTCTGTCCTACGCCACCGCTGTCGCCAGGGTTGGCGCTTCCTCACCCTCTGGGAAGGGTTTGGAGTTGAAGAGGCCACCTGGGAGCCCTTCTCTGCATTTGTTCTACCGGAGGGACGCCTAAACTCAGTTCTGGTAGACTACTTGTCCCAGAACAACCTTGGTGACCTGCTGAGGCTCGCTGAGACGCTTGCCTCCAAGACTAAAGCTAGGGACTGAACCTTACCCTTACCTGCCAAAGCGTATGTGTGAGTGTGCTAGTCCTAAGGTCCTGAGAGCAAGCCGCAGAAGTGGTGTCCTAATTATACCCAAGTCTGCGCCCTTGCTAAACCTGGAGGGTTGGCTTATTGATGCCACGGGGTACGCCCCGGGTCTCCCCTCCCCTATGCGCCCAATTTCTGTGCTGGCGCAAAACCTTTGGGGAATACCCAGCGTGCTAATCCAGGTATTGTTTTCCCTACCTATCTGTCTACTACAGGGAGGGGTGGCCAAAAGCTATGAAGGCATGAAAACGCCGTTTTGCTATGTGGCCAAAACACTGACCTAACCACTGCCACAGCCCACCAACCCTGCTAAAATTGCAGGAAACGGGTGGGACAGTGACACACACACTACAGGTCCTACACACCCTACAGTGGCACCATCCTGGTGGGCGAGCACTGGGGCAACTGGCTCAAGCCCCCACTCAGAACTACCACTCCTACACGCACACTCTACTGGGCGTTGCGAAGTCAAAGGTGTCGTGGGTCCTAGCGACCCTCCTGTGAAATGACAAGAGAACACAGCGCTGCTAAGCAACTGTGGCCTAACAGGGGACGCCACAACGCGTTTCCCCTGCTAGGGCTTGGAGGGAAGGAGTGCTCTCGCGTGCAAGGCGCAGATGTCGATGAAGTCGGACTCCCTGCTCTGCCACAGGCGGAGCGGAGTTACTTGTTTGTGTGATCTGCGCCCTTGTTTAGCAGGGCATAAAAAAAAAAGGCTGCTGCACCAATCACCCTACCTGCCCACCTGTAAAACAAAGGCAAATGAAAGGGCGTTTGCGGCGGAGGAACCAAGCCACACTCCAGGTATTATACCCTTCTCAGTGTGACCTGTAATACACTGTCCGCAAACACGCTGCAGGAGCAGCTACCCTTATCAAGCAAGCAAGCGTTAAGGGACTCCTCAGGTTCTCTTAAAGAACGTACCGAGGAGCCCCTGGGTAGCCTAAACAAGGTTTACCGTGCGCACTTCGCGTGGCCTACCCTTTAATGCGTGTGTGCATGCACGAGTATGCGCAACGATGTTGGGCAAACCTGCCCATCTGACGCTCAATCACGAACTCCACCAGGGGGTGGCCCCGCCTGGGCTTACTCACCTTACCTACCGCTGGAGAGTGAGAGCAAGAGAGGGGCGCACGCGAAGAATGTTGCAATGCACTTGTGTGTATGTCTAATCACCCTGATCTGACCGCTAATCACCTGCAATCTTTCTAATCAATCCCTCTATCGCGTTCTATCTTTGTTAGCGCTGCTACAAGGCTCGTTCACGGAGACACGAGACGAGCAATGTGTATGCGGCATACGAGATGGACATACCTGTAGTTTATACCTGATTCATTGAAGTCTTTTTCGTTGATTGTCGAATTCTTGAATTTTCGAATCTTCTATTAGTGTGGGTGGAATCTGTATGTTTATTTACTAATGTGTGTCTCGTCATTTTCAAGACTACGTGAGACATACGTTTATAATTCCATCATTTCTCCATTTTCCGGCGCTTCGCTAGGAGCCGCTCCTGCGCGCCGCCATTTTATGCGTATGAATTTCTGGATTTAAAAAAATCCAGAGATGACTATAATTTCTATAAAAATGTGCTTCTGATGCACAATTGGATTCTGCTCAGGTGTGTCGTTTCAGAAAAATTCTACGCCGTCACTTGACGGATTTTGGTGTCGTTGCTTCGTTTTTGCGTGGATTCGTCCATAATTCTCCCATTCCTGCCTCTGCAGATACCCACGCGCACACTTTCTGAGTGTCTATTTTTTTTCGATGTCCTTAGGATCTCTGTACCTACGATGCCTCTGGCTGACTGCGTAATTTGTCTGGACAGACGCATCGTAAGTCCAGAGTTAAGAGCTGCCTCCGCAGAACCTTCTGGTGATCGCAAACGCCAGCTTGGGAAGTCCCTGCACTGCTGCGCTGCCGTTCTGTGTTCAGTTCCGTGAAAAGTGACCAGACAGTCCACTTGCGACGGTCTGTACCAAGTTTCGTGAAAAGTGATGAATGAGAAGTCCTGCTCAATACGGCGCGGGTCATCGCAACAACACCCAGCAAGTTCCGACAGAACCTCGGAACTCGCTTGCCTGATCGAAGCAGCCGTCCTTCAGTTCACCGAACGCCTCCTATTAAAGTTACGAAAATTCCAATCCACCGAAGACCTGTTGCGCAACCTCTCACTGTTTCCTCGCGTGCCTGCCTCTCTCACACCATGCTCAGCTTCACCGCCTCCGTGCAAAGATGAGAGATCAGCCCAAGTCCTTGACGTGAGCAACAGTGAACCCAATGACGAGACTCCACCACCAGCAACGCTAGATGGCAATACGACGCCTCGCCGCAGACGCCGCCGCCGCCGCCGTTCACAAGATGCAGCTCACAGCAACGCCTCCCAACTAGCCTTTGAAGCGCCTGACAACGCCGACCTGGCCGTCAGAAGTCGATTCAGCGATGCCACGCTGTGGGAAGTGTTTGAGTCTCGACGTACACGACGCCAAAAGTCGAAGCTGTCTTCCAAGGTGCACCCATGTTCTCTTAAATCCGTCCCGCCGGTACACCACGCACACGGTTTAATGAACGACTCGGCCCATGCACAAGTTAAGTCTTCGCAACCAGCGACACAACGTTCAACACGGAACCACATCAAATCGATGACGGAAGCCCGTCCCGTGCTCGGTGCTCCATCAAAACCACCACCGAGCCCCCGAATACACCCAGACTGGACTCGCCGACCAGGCGCCAGCCAACAACTCCCAGACCTACGTGATCCACAGTCTTTCCCTCCGCTGCCGCTCTCTGCACATGCCCTCGGCGCTCCGCGGAAGCCGACAGAAAGCGCCCCTAGCGACATTGCAACTACATCGCAGGCGTCGTCGACGCCCGACGAGGAAGACGCAACTGACGAACCCAGCCTCACCTCCCGCAGCGCAGGCTGGATTCCTCAACTGTGGCAGAAACTAACGGGGCGACAGCCGTCGGGTGGCCGCCAGCCTATCCGTCAGTACCATGCCCGTAAAGTGCTGCGACCCGAAGTGGTTTCTTCTTATGAGATACGAGCGAATGGGTATATATGCACCCAGTGCGGTGACTGGTCTACGTGGGCTGCCAACCTCGGCCGCCTCGGCCAGTGCGACTGGTGCACTGCTCCCACCACCACTGTAATGTCAGTTTGGTGCACAGGCACCCACCACGCAAGCATACGATGATTGGGTGGCTCTTCCACAGCTCCCGTTCTTCTTTCTGTTGTTGAGTTTTCCACTACGTCATATATGGCTCTGAGATTGCCTCTTGTTCTCATCTAAATCAGCTGATGAGGATTTTGACTCTCGCCTCATGGCTTTGTTTGAGTACTTTGACAACTACTGTCATCTGAGCTAGGGCTATGTAGCCCCAGGCTTGCTTTGTTTTCGCGAACAAGCGCAAAAATCTCCCGGAATGCGTCCCTGCCTTTCATATTGCCTCTGCTACGGCACCGGTTGAGTGACTCCGTGCTCACACCAGCCTGCACACCTGCCAGAATGCTACCTTAGCCTTGCCACCTTGCTGTTCACTGTTGTATTTTCCCCTAGGGGTGAAACTCCAGTTTTCAGCGACACCGCAGGCTGAGGCATTGCAAGCAAGACAATTCTTTTTTCATTTTTCCTCACACGGCTCACTTCGACTCGACACTTACTCACTCACTTGCTGCCACACACCACCAGTGACAAACACACACTTTCACCAGTCTCACGTGCCAGTTCTCCCCTCACCTACACACACACGCACACAAACACACTTTCAATCACTCACCCTTACACATACGCTGTTCACACAGCAATGTTCACCAGCCAGTGTGTATCTTAATTATCTCAGGTCCCAAGTACTCGCTTTCATTTTTCAACTGGTTTTCCAACTTTTGCAACTGAGTCTCTGAACCGCGGGTTTTCATTAAGCAAAGTCCAGCGAGTCCTAGCCTCCACATTTTTCAGGCCCCGACCCCCACCCTGATATAATGTACACACCCTTATTCACTGCATAGATAGCCACTCTTCAAAGGGCTAGGATTTGTCCAAAACAGTGACACCCACTATGTGCCTCCCAGGGTGCAGCCCCTTTTTGATCCCCAGATACTACCCAGGCCTCCACCACACAAGCGAGTGTCCTCCCTTTTTCACCAAGTGTTATCACTCACGGGCCCACCCGCTTCACCATACCTCGGGGCCAGCCCCACCCGCCACCACCCGCCACACACAACCACCAACCACTCTACTTACCTCCTTCCCACACAAACCCCCCCTTATTCCTTACACACTACAACCATGCAGCGCAGGCAGCACATATAGTATTCGCTGAGGCCTATGTGCCATGTGTAGAGTACTCTATGTATCTTTTTCTCTCGAACTGTCACGCTGCGGTCCGGTTTGGACCTTAAAGTGAACAATTATTGCAAAAAAGATACCCACGCGCAGCCTCGCTGAGTAGGCCGTGTTCAGGCCGAAACGCAGGTGCCTGGAGAGACTGACCAGAACCAAGACCCCACCAAGGGGCAAATTAATTTTTTTCACGACTTCCTTCGCCCTAAGACAGGTCACAGGTCGCCAGCAGGTTTACGAGAACCCGTGCGAGTGTGTATAATGTGTCTTGCGTTTGGGTTGTGTCGACGCTGCGTCTTGGAGGGAGGGATGCATATGCACAGGTTTGGCATGCTCCCATACTAACCCAACCAAGCCACAGGAGCCCCGGCAGCGCCATGAGCGCTGAGTCTTCTGTAGGAAATGATACAATCAGAGCAGCAAAAGGACGCCAGCCATGGTGAGCGCCCATTTTTCAGTGTGAGGGAAGCTATAGGTATTTTAAAGTAGATGTGGAAACCAAGGAAAGGCCAAGAAAAATTCCCTTTTTCCTAAAATGCGACAGTGGTGGCCACCACAGCACAAGGCGGGAGTAAGAAAAAGTGCTTTTCCTTTGCTTTGAGGCATACTCTAGTTGTATTAGAGATGTACTGAGCATCCATGCATTTTAATCTTAGTATTGGTCCCACCAAAACTGGTGATAACACATTTTGACCTATGGAACCAAACACCCAATCAGGATATGGAGTGGACCCCTTAATCCCCTTTCAATGTGAAGCCATTCATCTTTTCCTGAGTTGACTGAGCACTGACATACCTAAAGTAGAGCCTATGAATTTATCTATGTTTTTCCATGAATTCTTAGCTATCCTAGTGGTATGCACCCTAGGGGGCTGAGCACCTCTTTTTGAGAGGTCCTGGGTTCAATTCCTGGTCAGCCTAGCTAAGTAGGAAGATCCCATGTGACATGGCAGTGACCTCATCGCCACATACCATGCCACCTCAGCACATATGGGACCCAAAACAAAGAGTGCACATCTCCTAAGATGGCACTATGGAGAGAGAGTGACCCTGAGGCAGTTTTCTAACTCTTTTCCAAAAACATTTCAGCTATCTTTGTGAATATGCATTCATTTGTGACCTGAGTGGCAGTTTCTGTGAATGTCCAATCATCTTTCACTATTTACACTGCAGCCCTTCATGCTTTGATCCTGAATCCTCTTCTCCTTGCATACTTCTGGCTTGGGTTATCCTGGATTGACTCTATTGACTCTATTTCTGCAAACAAAAGGTTTTCTTCATCCAAAACAAGCAGCAGGAAACCCTACAGCAACAGCAAGCAGCAGGAGAAGCAAAAACACACTGCTGAAAACACTATAAACTTTTCTGTCCGGGCACCCCTCCATAGGCCACCCAACCTCCAATGTGAGTGCATCGGTAAAACATCATAAGACATTCATGAAACATTTATGAAACCGCATGTTTCTTCACAGGACGAAAGAGCCATGCCGAGGGGTGTTTAACGGGGGTGTTCAACACACAAGGTACTCATGCAGGGCCCAAATGCCTGTAGTGTACACAGCGGGGTCGCTCTCCACACCCATTGTGCCATGTCAGGGCAGGCACATAGACAAAGTATACTATCAAACTGGTAGGGTACTAGATTATCACTGCCTTCAACAGTGTATATACAAGGCTATAGCGGCCTATTATGGTTGCGTTAGCACTCCAATAGTTCGTGCCAATCTCCAAAAATCACAAAATCGTCAAACTCGAATAGCTCATCCACGGTTCAAAGGACTGTTGTACTTCGTTAGTTCTTCCAAGGATCCAAAATGCCTCCAAACCTCGAAAGATTGCACGACCGTCGGAAGAAAAGTTTATAGTGGTTTCAGCACTGTGTTTTTGTCTCTCCTGCTGCTTGCTGCTGGTGTAGGGTTTCCTGCTGCTTGTTTCGGAAGATGAAAACCTTTTGTTTGCAGAAATAGAGTCAATCCAGGATAACCCAAGCCAGAGTTGTGCAAGGAGAAGAGAATCAGGATCAAAGCATGAAGGGCTGCAGTGTAAACAGTGAAAGATGATTGGATATTCACAGAAACTGCAACTCAGGTCAAATCGGAATGCATATGCACAAAGATAGCTGAAATGTTTTGGAAAAGAGTTGGAAAACTGCCCCATGGTCACTCTATCTCCATAGTGCCATCTCAGGAGATGTGCACTCTTTGTTTTGGGTCCCATATGTGCTGAGGTGGCAGGGCATGTGGCGATGAGGTCACTGCCATGTCACATGGGATCTTCCTACTTAGCTAGGCTGACCAGGAATTGAACCCAGGACCTCTCAAAAAGAGGTGCCCAGCCCCCTAGGGTGCATACCACTAGGATAGCTAAGAATTCATGGAAAAACATAGATAAATTCATAGGCTCTGCCCTGGATATGTCAGTTCTCAGTTAACTCAGGAAAAGGTGATTTGCCTCACATTGAAAGGGGATTAAGGGGTCCACTCCATATCCTGATTGGGTGTTTGGTTCCATAGGTCAAAATGTGTTATCACCAGTTTTGGTGGGACCAATACTAAGATAGAAATGCCTGGATGCTCAGTGCATCTCTAATACAACTAGAGTATGCCTCAAAGCATTGGAAAAGCACTTTTTCTTACTTCGGATTCCATTACCTCGTCTACAGTTTGAAAGACTGTCTTACTCCCATCGTATCTCCAAGACTCAAAAAAATCATTCAAACCCTTGAAAGATCGGACGATCGTCAAATTGCCATAGCTCACCTACAGTTCGAAAGACTGTTTGACCTCCATAGTTTACCCAAGAATCAAAATCTATCAAAGCCTTGACATATCCCAGGACCGTCGAACTGGTAAGCAGCAACGAACGCTCCTTAACCTACTGCAATTCACTAGGGAGTTGGCCCACCACACTCGACCACTGGTGCCTATTTTATGTGACGAGAACATCCATTACCGCATTTGTAAGATGATGTATGGTGAAAAAACAACGGGCTGGAATGTCCGGTTATTTTTGCGGTCACACCCTATATTATACGGCTTGTGGCACGCGTACAAATTTTGCGTTACATGTAGACCTTGGTACTGTTGCTGGTATTGGGCTCACCGTGATCACGCACTGGACAGACCAGTATTGTCCGCAGCACAGAGCTCCAAATGATGCCAAAGGTCACCACCTGCATCTCTAATGGCTTACACACAGAGATATTACATGATTTGTGCAGATCCACGTACCTGCACCAACTGGCAGAACTGTGCGATCTCCAAAAATACAGTTCTCAGCCTTCAACCAGTTGTACATCAGCCTGTGAGGTGACGCGAAAAAAATAGAAAGAATGGGACAAAGAGATCCAGATCAGGGTGAGAATGCAAAGGCAACAAGTGTAATGGTACTGATCCTCTGTTATTGATTTGCGATATCCTGCAATGCTTTTTCAAAATCACTCAAATTGTTGAACTCCTTGCATCCTCTTAGTATCCCTCAGCGAACACAACAGAAGACTGTCCCAAATCGTAATGTCATCCCGTTCTCTGTATAACAATAAAATTCACATATGCACTGCAAAATACCTAGATTATTTCGGATTGTCTATTTCATATTGCTGTGTGCGCGCGCTCTCTGTTACGCATCTGCACCTACTCAGATTTATCTAAACCCAATAAACCCAATACACTCCCCTTCCAAGCTATTTGCTGGGGGTTACCTCAGCAAATGGCTGACTGAAGAAATAGACACTCAGATATTTACACTGGGGGGGCTGGGGGCTGAGCTGCTGTTGACAGCCCAGAGCAGGGTGTCAAACAAAAAAATGTCAAACAGACACCCCAAAAATTTTTTACTGTGGCGTGCCGCAGGACTGAAGTACACTGCAGCCCTACATACTAGTTAGCGTGGGGGTGGGGGTGGAACTGTGGGCTTGGACAACACTGCAACCCTACAATACTAACCTGCCTACAAACAGAAACTGCCTGCAGCAATGGCTAAGCAAGCAATGCAGCCCCAAAAGCCTCCTGGAAAAAAAAGAAGGGGCCTGTCAGAAAATCTTTAACAATTTTCTGCCTGCCTGAAAAGGTTAGAATATTGTATATGCATCCCTGCCTGCCCTGCAGCACACACAGCAAGTGTAGTTTTGTGTTCCTTTGTACTGCTAAATGCTGGAAAAAATGCAAACCTGTAATAATGTACAGAAATCCAATTAACCTATACTGTTTTAAAATTCATCTTCAATTCACTTCAATCGCTTGTCCTGCCCCGAGCTCAGGACACTCCGATGATCTTCTCTGGTCCTGCCCCCAATTCAGGACCCTGTGATATTCTCCACTTGCTGGCCGCAGAGGCAAAACAGAAAACCAAGACATGCACATAAAAACAACAGAAAGCGCAGAAAAAGCGATCCAACGCAACCGCTCGCGCAGCGAGGACGACACAGCGTAGCAGAGCCACAAAAACACACCTGAAGTGCGTCGCTGCTACTCGCTCCGGTGCCGTCGCGCCCTCAGTGCGCCGTATGTACCAAAACAGACAAACACGACTATCAAATAAAAAAATCGCAACAGTGTCACCACCACACAAACACAGTACTACACCTGTGTCGCCTTCTACGACCGTATTCCCATATGATCTTCTGTTACTGATCTCCTTCCTGACCTGTACACACACAGAGGTTCACTACTACACACACACGACAACTATGCTAATGCACACGATGTATAAGAACGCAAACGAAAGCCTACGGAAACGCAGCCTGAAATATTTTTATCATTGTATCCTGTTGTCAAACGCGTAACTGTATTTGTAAAATCTATAACAAAAACCAATCAAGCTGGACTGAGCAAACCTACGCCAACGCTTTGCCACACCTGGCGCACGCACAAATGCACACACATACTTGCAAGAAAAAGCCAAAGACCAACACAAACAAAATAATTTGAAATGTAAAAGAATGAAAACGCAAGCGCAGAAGACTTACACGCAAGGAAAGGAAAAAAACCCAGAAAGTAGTAAAAAGAATGAAAAAGAAAAGCTACCGAAGGCCAAAGTCGTAACCACAACACTCACATGAACACACACAGGGTCATAAAAGATATAATACAAAAGCGGGCATACATTCCCTGATCACTGACCCACAGTAACTATATACCTCAGACCAGGCCCTGTGCATCTTGCACCACGGCCAGGGAGCGGGGCGAAACACACGCACCACTCCGAAAAGAAAAGTGCCCCTAGAAAAACTAACCATTCACAGGGAGGGGTGTCCGGGGGAAGCATCGCGCAACCCCAAGGACTGGGCGCTTGGCACGCCACACAAAAAAAATCGCCGCATCACGCAGCGCGGGCGGGGTGCCCCACGCACCACTCAGCGCATCACGCGCACACCCTAGGGTTTTGGGGGTTTTGAGCCTCACGCTCCTTAGACAGTAGGGGGTTTACCGTACCTCTAATCGTCGCCCACGATGGGCAGCAGCCGCCGAAGGCAGGAAACAGAAAAATAGCACCCATTTGGAAATGTAGAAATAGAAACCCAGAAACACCTACCAACTCACCATGGAAGGTCACACCCCTAATAATTGAAATACAAAGTGAAAATCAAAAATGAAATAAGGGTCGTGTCTTTGCCCAAAGGAGGCAGGCAGACAACCAGTCCAAAAATACCTAAAAAAGAAAAGAAAGACAAGGAAAAGAGACAAAAAAATCCTCACCAAAAAGAAACACCAGCCCACCAAGCAGGCGTGCAACAAACAACACACCGAAAGTGTGTTTCTCGTTGCTCACCATACTCATGTGTCGTGTCTTTGCTGCTGCCCTTTGCGTCCACCTGCAAGGCAGGGCAGAAGACAAAACGCAAAGCAGCAGTTCTAAAAGACTAAGTTACGAAGCGAGGCGCAGCGCGTTGAAATTCGAAGCGCAACGCATTCACAACAAGAAAAAATATATATATGACGCACTCGTAAATTTACCTACATTACTTCTCTGGCCGCTTCAGCGGACGCATGTCACTTGGATCACTCTGACACTGTGCCGTCACATTCTTCAGTTCTTGTTGTAGGAGCTGCACCCTAGACCGCAGCGCCTGCACCAAGGATTTTTCACTCTCCACGCGGCGCCTTAAGTGCTCCTCAGCAGCTTGCAGCCGTGCGTTCCCCAGCTCCACCTCGCGACGCCGTCCCTTTTGGTTGCGAATCCCTACCTTCTTTGAACTTCATCTTGTTGTGCAGCGCTTTGAAGCTGCGATCGTTCTTGCACCTCTCCTTTCTGAGCTTTGCACGCAACTCTTCCAGTTCGTGCCGTAGTCCTTCATTCTCACATTGCGACTTCCATTTCTCCACAAGGAGGCGGCGATAGCTGGCCTTTGACGGTAAAGCGCTTCCGTCGGGACCATGCATACTGGCAGGCCATACCGTTGTCGTTGACTCATTGGAGTGCTGTTCGATCTCTGTTCCTTCCATTTCGTCAGCGATAGCAGAAACGTCGGAGTGGCGATCAGCAGCAGACATACCAAAATTCTCCACGGCGATGTTTGAATTTTTCGAGAACGGGATTGTAATGGTACTGATCCTCTGTTATTGATTTGCGATATCCTGCAATGCTTTTTCAAAATCACTCAAATTGTTGAACTCCTTGCATCCTCTTAGTATCCCTCAGCGAACACAACAGAAGACTGTCCCAAATCGTAATGTCATCCCGTTCTCTGTATAACAATAAAATTCACATATGCACTGCAAAATACCTAGATTATTTCTGATTGTCTATTTCATATCGCTGTGTGCGCGCGCTCCCTGTTACGCATCTGCACCTACTCAGATTTATCTAAACCCAATAAACCCAATACACAAGACGAGGAATTTCAGAAGCCCTCAACCCATTGTTATAGCCACTGTTATAGCCAAATCTGTTGGGACTACCACAATCTGTTCTGGAATTAGATCTAAAGACTTAGCAGAACACAGGTCCAACCAAGCTGCAGATGCAGACCCTCTGACAGGGGCTGACACATTGCAACTGAGTTTCCTGAAAAGCAGCTGATCACCAGACCTAACCTGATTAGTTGACCTGCCACCAATCGCACAAAACAGCATGGAAAAAATGATGAAGACCTCAAATTGACTGAGGCTGTGATGCTCTGGACCTGAATCGGTGGCGGGGATCTCTCCACAAGGGACCCCTGTAATGCTGTCAGGAATTCTCAGCTTGACCCGACGCACTGTCAAAAGAGAGGAAGACCTCAGAGAACACACAACACCCTCAGAGCATACCGGGACTGGCTGTGGGCGTCGCTAAATCATTCTCACCTGTTGTCGAATTCGGTTGCACTCACATCTCCAATTGTCAGACGACTTCTGAAGGCTGTAGGCAAAAATATGATGAACAAAGGTTGATGAGGGACGACAAAATGTACAATCGTAATCCTCTTGCATCCCCGAAATAAACTTCAGATACTTATTCAAGACCTCACCAGGCACAAGATAATCACACTGGGGCACAAGAACAAGATTTTATCGAATGAGGAAAGGAAAACCAGTAATGACCCTTGGCCCAACATCTGCCAAGTAGATAAAAACATCCGAACTCTGAAACAACTGCAAACCACTAACATTGAGAACAGCCAATTCCATACGATCATACGGCACGCTTTGGCATTCTCCTTGGGGCAGTCCCGCTGAACGTGGGCAGGACTGCCACAGTGATGACATGTCTGGGTGACTGCAGAAACCGATTGTGTAGACCCCCGGAGGTTTTCACGTGCCCTGTGGCCCTCCTCCTCCTGTGTCAGGAAGTCCATGACCCACACATACAACTCCAGATAGTTGAATCCATAGCCCCGTTGTGCAGGTTCTTCATAGAGCTTCTCGCCAATCATTTTCCAGGGCATCTGCTTGTCAGCCCGCTTGTCATCACAGTACTCATCCAGGACCAGGAGTAACTGTGAATGAGCTTGCATTCTGGTGACTCCTCCAATGATTCAGGCGGCCGAAGCAGGTACGCTTTTGTACCGGGGTCTCTGCAAATTTGGTAGGGGTAATTTGCGCGATTTACCTACTTTTTTCTACTGCAAAATTTGACTACTTAGTTTTTTGGCCCAATTACCCACAAAAATGCGTGATTTTCCTGCAAAAAAGCTCTCACAATGTTTGCCATTTTACCCACTTTTCTCTAAAATGCAACACAGTTTGGGGGTTCTCGAACTAGAAAACCTTGTTTTTTGTTGTTCTCCTCTGCATGCTTTTTTTTCCTGCCTTAAAAATTCACTTTTACGCCTCTCGCTTCCAAAATGCTGCAAAATCACACCATTTTCCTATTCGTATTGCGAGGCCTCGCAATACGAGACATGCAACAACGCAATTCACTGCAATTACACACAGCTTCAGAGCACTCAGAAACAAGCAAAAACAGAATGCAGAGTATCAGTACATTCTGTGTGTCGAGACGTGAGGCTTTCGGAATGCGAGGCCTCGCAATACTGACTGTTGCCTTAGGGTCAGTATAAGGTAGGTAGGTAGGTATCTTCAGGAGCTCGGGATGCCTCCTTTGACATTGCAGGAAGAAGGTCTTACCAAGGGGACGTCCTGTCCCTCCCACTGCCCTATGTCAGGTGCCTCTTGAGCCGCTCCCGCATGTGCTTGGGAAGGCATTGTCGCGGCCACCCGGTCCATGTGTCCCAGGTGGGAGGGTGTCCCCACATGTGTCCATGGGTAGGGCCACATGCCCCCTCCTTTGGGCGGCAGCTCTGGGGGGCTGCCCAGCCGTGTGGAGTATCTGTAACCGCTGCATAGTGGTTGATCTTTCTTGTGATTGCGAAGCCTGCAGCCTTGATGCCCCAGGGGTCGTAACGCCCGACACTGCCCCTGATATCTCCGAACCCAACTGACCCTCTTCAGACCCATATCCAGCCTCTTGGAGCGACATATGCGAAGCACTTGTAAGTCCTTTGAACTCCATGGTGAGATATGAAGAGTACGAAAACCGGGTCTACAAAAATGGAGCAGACATAGAATCTCAATGCGCATTCATCGCAATTAATGACACGACGTGAAATCATTCGAAATAATTTAAATAAATCCGATTGGGAAATCACGAAAGACAAATGCGACTCGACGCGCGCTCACAGGCGACATCTGGCGGCGAACGGAAAACATGAAACTGAGCGGAAAATTTACTGCACTAATGTACATCTGAGAATCATTGAAATTCTGATCACATCAGTGTATAATTGAGTGCTGTCACTGCTGCCGTTACACTCCCCCTCTGAAAACATACGCCAGTATGTCAGGCTGGATCAAGGGAAGTGAACAAAACGGCGAAAGTGACCAAAAACTGCCAAATCTAAGGCAAAATGTGTGAAATTGAGCTGAATTGAGCAAAATTGTGCTGAGATCTGTGCTTCGCGATGGCCATCGACTTGAATGAAACGCATAGGTACCTCAGGGCACACAGAAAAAGCTTCGTTCAAGCCCGAAAATTCGAAAATTGAAAGTCTGAGTGAAGAATGTACATGATGATCCATGATCCATGATTCATGATGAAATCAGGATCTGACATCCCACAGCCAGAAAACAGAAAACGAGCGTCGCCATGTCGTAGAGCGTCAAAAAAATAGGGTATCCCTTCATGGAGTCCAAGATGTGTGAAACTGGCTGGTGTCATTTGTAGTCATGAGACCAGATGCCAGATTATGGTACAAAATGTGCCTGAATTGAGACCAAAATCAGTGAATTGCGCACGGATTCAGGGTGGCGAAACTCGCAAGCCAAAATAGGTCCAATTCAATGTCGATAGACACTGTGTGTAGTGTTGAACGGAAATCCAGTTCTCATTCATAGCCCATCCAGGTCAAATCCTCATGATGATGATGAATCCCATGATGGAAATCCAATCATTTAAAGTAATGATAGCCAAGAAAACCCAGTGGGGTATCCCCACACTGTCAGTATTGTTCCCAGGGCTTCATGTTTAATCCAGTATGAGCCAGAAGGGGTAATTGACTCGTTATAGTCCCAGAATGTATAAGCATCCAATGCTTGGTACTGGGAATTTGCCAAAATTGAGCTGATTCTGAGGGGGATTCGAACACAATCCACAGATGAACAGCGAGTCGACACAAGTAAGAACACCATCGTCGTCACTTGGTCTATATAAGCCCTTTGACAGTGGTCTATTGGAAAACGAACCAACCATCTCAATGTAAGAGCTGATGGAGATGGCATTCTGAGCAGATCCGTCAAACACATGAAATGGATCAGACTCAGTCATGTGCCAGAATGTCTGAAATGAGCACGAACTCGAACGAGTCCTTCCCAAGGCGAGTATAGGGGTCCAGTCAACAGCAAAAGGCGATAGTGTCGTCGTGGTTGAGGATAAAGGCCTCTCGGAACTTCCGATCGGAATCATCTGAGATGAAGCACATGATTCACATGATGGCCATGATGGAAATGATGGATGGAATGACCAGGATGACCCCAGAATGTCCCATCATCTGTTCATCGAACCACATAGACGATGCGTCAGGACTGTATTGTCCCCATGCCAAGGGTATATGTCGACCGTAAACCTCTTCGAAAGTTTCGGCGACCCAAATTCTGATCAGATCTTGTCAGGGATGGATGATGCCACAATTGGAGCTTCTTCTTATGCTTGTAAGTCCTCCTTGGTGACACAATCCTTGATCAGCGAGAGCTCTTTGTCAATCTCAGGGTGTTTCTTCAGGAACTTGATGAAAGTATCCGTATACCCATGGATAAAGCTTGAAGCTGGCCCCCATTGGTCTTCTTCCGGACCGAATCCTTTCCATCTGCACAGAAAGTACCACTTGCCTCGAGCATTCTTCTTGTACTCAAGAATCTTCTCCAACTCGAAACTGCTTGTGACCATCTTCCTGTCGCTCAGGTACTTCGAAGTCCAATAGAGAGGCTTGAACCTTCCTTTGGGGCAGGGTACTTCGGCCTTCAAACGATCTCGATGTACTTCTTGATGCCTGCCTGGCTCAATCTCAATGTTGAATGTAGTCTCACTTAGTTGACTTTTGACTTGGAATGGGCCATCCCACAAAGGTAACAATTTGTTGTCATCCTTCAGGGTGTCGTCTGACTTACGAAGCCAAACTTGCTGGCCTTTCTCGAAGGGTTTTCCTTGCGTTCTTGACTTATTTTTGAAATTCAACCAATCTGCTTGACTTTCCACTTTGGCTTGGATCCACTTGGCTTCTAAATCCTTGATCCTTTCAAACCATTGCGAGGCGTCGTAGCACTGCCTTGGATGATACATCACTGGTCCTGGACCCATCTTCTCGCGACCAAAAACCAGCTCATTCGGACTTAATCCAGTGTAATTCTTGGTGCGATGGTATCTTCTCAAGACACAGTAAATTGTCTCCAATCAATTGTAGTCTTTTTCAGTCGCCAGGAATTTTCTCAGAATGGAGATAAGAATCCTTCCAGCGCGTTCAGCAGGGAGAGCTCGATGGTCGTAGACTCGGGCACGAAGGTGATGAACTCCCAATAGGGCACACATGTTCTCCCACCAAGTCCCAATGAACTCTTTCCCACTGTCCGTCAGAATTTCACTGGGAACATCCCAGTTACTCATCCACTGACTTGCAGTCCACTTGGCAGCCATTTCAGAGGTGAGATGCTTCGTGTTGCAAGGGAGGACTTGGATGTAGCCACTGTGGCGGTCTTGAATTAACAAAACCCCATCGATAGGCTTCCTCGTGTAGAGACATTCCTCTTGGATTTGTCCCAACTCGAAGACATCCGCCGTCACCTTGTCGAACAACCTCTCAGGAATTGGTAATCCCTTCAGTAGTCCTTCTGCCTTTTGATTCTTGGGGATGGTCGCCTGACATTGCTTGCATCCTTTGGCAACTCGTTCACAGGCACCCTTGAGGTCCCTTGTGTACACTCTGTGGCGTAGCTCCTGTTCCAGCACACGAGAATGTGTGTGGGCTGTCTCATTCCGATGCCAATGTTTGACATATTGGTCAATCAGACAATCAGGAACACAAATCCGTCCTTGCCAAAATAACTTGTCGCCTTGGATTTTGAAATCAGACGTCTCTTCAGAGTCGTAAGGCTTGTCCCCTTTCAACTTGTGGTATACAGACCCAAAGAACGTGTCCTCCTTGTACATCTTCGTCCAATCCACATAGAGGAAGGAAGTTTCCTTGTCCTTTTGTTGTGGAGGGAGCGTGGATTTCGACTTGGATCTCGTCAGAGGAAACACATTCAGGAGTGGCAGCGACGACTCAGAGTCAGAGTTAACTCCTGCAGTCTGATCTGCCTTGGTAATCTCCTTGCATCTGACCAAATCCACCTTCATCCGATTTTTAATCGAACATTGGAGACAATGTTTCTTGATCAGTGCTTGTTCCTCCTTGTCGAACTCGATCACTTCAGCTTTATCCGTCGCTGTCCCATGAAAACTCACTTCAGAGTAAGCCTCTGAGGCTGGGTAGGCCCAGCGACTCAGGGCGTCCGCCACTGTATTGTAGCGACCCGGAATGTAAGTCACATGGAGGTCAAATCTGCTGAGAGTTTCATGCCAACGGCCTCTTCTCCCAGCTGGTCCACCAGGGGTATCCACATGTTCTGTCCTCCAGCTCTCCAGTGACTTGTGGTCAGTCAGTACCTCAACGCGGTGGCCCAAGATCCAACCTTCATAACGCCGTAAGGCACAAAGGATTGCGTAGGCTTCTTGTTCCCTTGGACTCCAATTTTGCTGTCTTGTAGTAAGCTTGTGAGGCCAGAAAGCCAGAGGGTGATGGTGACCTTCGTCATCGACTTGTTCGATCGTAGCACCAATGGCGTAAGGACTGGCGTCTGTACGAATATAAAAAGGTCTTCCATCCAACCACAGAGTCTTTAATGTAACCACATTTGCCAGTGCTTCCTTGAGACCAGTAAATGCCTCTTCACATTCTGGCGTCCACTTGAGCTTGACTTGAGATCCCATCTTTCCTTCTATTTTGCCAACCTTCAGTAACTCTGTCAATGGTCCAGAGAACTTGGCGTAGAGAGGAAGGAACTCGTGGTAGTAATTGCAGCAGCCTAAAAAGGCACGAAGCTGCGTGATGGTTTTAGGCCTTTCCCCGAGCTGCAGGGCAGCCATTTTTCCTGGGGCTGGTCTTCTTGTCCCATCTTCCAAGACAGAGCCACAAAATTCCACACTCTGGAGGAACATCTTGCCCTTCTTGGGTCCACACACGAGCTTCTCTTGTCGAAGGACTTCGAGAACTTTTCGAACTTGTTCTTCGTGCAACTTCAGGCACTCATCAAAGTTTTTTCCCAACGGCGTGGCAATCAGAAGGTCGTCGATGTAGATGCTGCAGAATTCTTGTAAATCCAGATCTTTGTGCTTCTGAAATAAAATAGTCTCCATCATCTTCTGGAACATCGACGGCGCATTCTTCAGACCCATCGGCAGTACAGTCCACTGGACAGTGCCACAGGGTGTGCACCTTGCCGTCAAATGCCTATCCTCCTTTCGAAGGGGCATCTGATGAAAGCCATGGCGCAAATCCAACACAGTAAAGAGCTTGCCTTTGGCTCTCGCGGCGATCTCCTTCTCGATTAGAGGAAGAGGATGCGCGTCTGGTACTGTGGCGGCGTTCAGCGCTCTGTAATCCACCACTAGACGCCAAGCATCTATGCTGGATTGGTCAGCAGGTGGGGGTTTTGGCACAGTAAATGGTGCTGAACACCACTCAGAACTCATGCAGCCCTCCAACCAACCGAACTCATAGAGATTGCGCTCAATAATCTTTCGCAGGGCATCTGCTTTGGTGCCGTGGAGATAGAATGGACGTTGTTTGTGAACCTTGGAGCCTTCGATTATGTCAATCTTGGCTTCCCCATTTTCACATCGAATTGGGGGGTCTTTCCACAACTTCCCACTCAGCACGTCATCTTGATAATCTTCGAACACTGCGTCCCTTCTTGCAGATATCTTGTCTCCGTCGACCTGATTCCCACATTTAATCACCGACATTATGTCCACCAATTTGCGAATTGTTGGTCGTGGTCTCATATTCTTGGCCACTTCATTCCAAACTTCTTCGTCGCATTGCTGGCGGATGAAGCTCACCTGAGCTCGCTCCTCCGTGGGATCCCACCAATGAAAGGGGTCCACGAATGTCTTGAAGGGATGGTCGGACGAATTCAGCTTCATTCCTGTCAATTCAGGCGAAATTCTTGGAGATTTGTCTTCATTCTTGCTTGAAATCTTGACTTTTTTGGCTTGATTCTTGTCTGATGGGGACCAATTGTAATGGATGGAGGCGTTCTCTTGAGGGACGCCGATTGTCCTTCCCTCCTTCCGCGACGATACGTCGGGATTCCGCTCTCGATCGTCTTCATCCACTCCAATTTCGTCGATTCTTGAGGAATTTGAGATAACCTCTTCTGTTCCCATTTCACTGCCATCTTGCCAATAATCTCCCAGATTCCCGTCAACTAAGCACGCCAACGTGCTCCACGAACACTGTGGTAAAGGCTTGCCATTGTCTTCGCAATACAGCTTCACTCCCTTGTGAGGTAGCTCGACAATGTCGATTGAAATGTCCATAATGTCCTTGAACCACTCTTGTCTTGGCCAATTGGGGACAATTAAAATCGCCTTTGCGCCGGATTGCTTCAGCTTCTGCACTGCACGAGGAAAAACGTCGAAGGGCGGATTGATCAAAAGAGGTTCAGACCAGTCCTCACTCCAGGCATCGTCGTAGAACTTCGGAAATCTTTTATTCTTTTTGTTTGCAAAAGCATCAACTTCAGGACGAAAATTGTGGTTCTTTTCGAAATAATCCACCAGAATGTCCCGCCATTTGTCGACTACACGATAGCAAACTGACTTCCACTTCTTGCTGTTCAACGAATCCACCTTTCCTTCGTCGAAATCTTCTTGATTCCTTGTCCATTCCTGCCCATCTTGCTGAAAATGCAGCTTATTTCTCTCCTTGAATTGGTGGATACTCTTGGTATATGGGTGCAGATAATACAGTTCGGACGGGTCGCTGGTCGACGGATCTTGGAGGAAGCATGTCCTGTGTCCCATGGGCGACACACGGTGGGCGTGAAGCCAGGGTTGACCCAGGAAGAAATCATACTTTATGCTGGCTTCATAAAATTTTCCAGCAAACCACTCCTCAGTGACCGTCTCTTCCACATTCCAGACTGATTGTTTCACCAATCTGACCGCCAATTCTGCTTCTCTGTCGCCACCGTCAAGGCGATGTCCGCTGACTCCCTCCAGCTGCACAGGGGTGGAGGACATCTTCGTCTCATCCTCCTGCAGAAAGCCTTTCCTCACCAGATTGACCTCTGAACCGTTGTCAATCAGACATCTGGCAAGTTTAACCTTACCATCCGTCGATCTGACCTGGATCCAGCAGACAAACTGGCGCTGCTTGCCTCGCCGGACAGCGCTGAGGACCCAGGCAGGGTACAGGAGGCCGGAGGACCGCGCCAGTCGATCCAAGCAGCGTCCATCCACCGCCCCAACTACCCTGATGGGTTTTTCCTCCTGCCACTCAACCCCAGTGTTGGGATTTGGGTCAAGTTGGCTTCCCTATTGCCATTCTTCTTCTTCGTTTGGCTGTACGTCCTGTACTTGTCCTTCGTCAACCCATTCTTCTCCTGCTTCGACAGCATTCACTCCTTTTCCACGTCCACGACCACCAAATGATTTTCCACCACCACCTTTCTTACCACCTTGACCTTTGTTGTTGGAGGTGTTGGAATTGGGGTTGGATTCGTTGGATCTGCCCTTGCCTCGACCTCCAGTATCCTTGTTGTTGCCGAAGGTCTTGTTCGCTGGCGTCTCCGCGTACAGGGGGTTGCCATTCACCTTGGAATCATCTTGATTCCCGGACTTTCCCTTGCCATTTCCACCTTTTTGGCCAGATTTTCCACCATTTTTTCCACCAGCATCGGTCCATCTTGAGTCGCTTGGATCTCCGCCTTGCTGCGAGTAATCTTTTGGTGTCCAGTCTCTGTTCTTTCCTTTGGACTGCCCTTTACCCTTTCCCCTTCCATACTGGTCAGCATCTCGTGCTCCATCCTGCTGGGGATTTTTGGGAGAATTTCCCTTTCCATCCATTTTGGACTGAATTGTCTTGAGATCTGAGGGCGTCCACCTGTGATCTGCGGTCGTGTGAGTCGCCGCTCGACCTTCCTTTCCAAGGGCAATGCACACAGAGCATCCCTTCTCACCAACGGCGTTGACCTTGCCTCCGAAGCCATGTGCATCCTGGGACTTCTGGCGTTCCAAGTTTGCATACTTTTCAAGTTGGTCCCAGATCTGCTCGACTCCATATGAGAAGATCCACGGTTGTACCTTCAAAACTGTTCCTTTATACTTCACTTTTCCATCCACCATGCTGCAGAAAAACTCCGACTGTTCAGAATCGTGGAAACCAACTCTCCATCTGCCCTCGCGAATAGTGATGTCCTTCAATCCAGTAGCACTGATAGAGTGTAGTAACTCACGAACAGCCATTTTTCCCATAGTTTCTGGTAATCCTCGGACTTCAACCCAGTTGCCCAGGACCTTTTGGTCCGCCTGAGAGTCCCTGATCTTCTGCTTGGTCTCTGGCGTGAGCTTGCTCAGGAGGATCTTCTTCATTTCGCCTTCAGAAAGTCCTTCTCCAGAGTTCTCCGCCTCTTGCACCAAAAACTCCCAATCTTGCCTTGCAATTTGAATTTCTTCCAGAAACAATTTCTTGATCGCCCTGAAGTTCTCCAGACGGTTCCTGTAATGATCTTCAGGTAGTCGAGAGCCTTTCTTCTTCAGACTGCGGTACAGCTCCTCGTAAGTCAGGGGGTTCCCTTGATTTTGTCTTTCGACATACAGATTGTAGGTACTTTCCCTGAGCTTACCCGTCAAGCAGTCCATCAGCCCAAGGATCCAGAGTTCCTTGTCCAGCTTCTCGGTTTGCAGCCACACCATGAACTGCCGTTCGAAGGACGCCCAGTAATTTGCGTGCCCAGAGAACTTCGGCTGCTTCATTACTGAACCACGAAGCCTCATGTGCAACGGGTTCAGCAAGTGGTTCAGGTTGAAGTTGGTGGCTGTGCCGACCGGATTGACGAAAACTGGATTGACTGCGGCGCCTCCCATGGCCTGTGCCTGCGCAATTGCGGCCGCCAGCAACGCCTGGTCCACAGTAGGCTGCACGAACGGCGTCTGCGGTGCTTGATGCAGCCTCATCTCCCTCAATTTCTTCTGCTTTTCTTTGATCTTGGCCTCGTTTTCTTTCGCCTGCCGGTCCTTCTTCTTCAAAGCCATACATCGCTCCTTCAAGGTGGTCCTTGCTTCTCCATCAATATCAGCAACAGTACCCACTGACAGTACAGACCTCTCCGACGAAGATTCTCCTCCTTCAGTACCCAGATTGAACCCAATAGGACTTGTAAATCCAGTAGGGGGGATACCAGAAATTCCAGTAAAAGCTGGATGGTGGCCAGTAAAAGCTGGGGGTGCTGGAGAATGTGGAACGCCGTAAGGCGTGGATGTGGGTGCAGCTGAGGAGGTAGGTGCTGGGTGGCTTGCCATTGTAGGCGCTGGTCCAGAGAGCCCAGTAGTGCTCAGATTTTCTACCAGATTTGTAAGCTTCTCCAGCTTCTGCTCCATCTCCTTCCACTTGCTGTCATCATCCCTCTTTTTCTCCTTGGCGGCCTTCTTCAGCTCCTTCACCCTGCTTTCCAGCGACGAAATCTGTCTTCGACAGGAGCAGTCCTTGGCGCATTCGCCACAGGAAGGGCATCTCGTCCCTTTTCCTTTGCTTCTGACTTCATCAACCCAGCTGTCAACACTGGAGTTGGAGTCAGGAAGCTTGGACAGTTGCTCCCTGCAGAGGTGAGAATGTGTCGAATCACACCTCATTTCGTCGACCTCTTCGTCGTGTCGACCCCAGGCGCCCGACGGACCAGCGTGCTGACGCACATTCTGGCGTCTCTCCTCGGCGATGATGGCCATCTGCACCATCACTGCTGCCTGGTGGTCGAACTGGTCCAACAGCTCCTCCCAGTCCTCTTGCTCCTGCAATTGGGCGTCGAATCGCAACCGGCCTGAGTCCCTGATGAACTGGCACGACGCCCTGAACCAGTCCCTCAGGCGGCCTCGGTAGCTCGCCTCTGCCAGCAGCCAATTCTGGCGTTGCAGGAATTCTTGGTTCCAGATATCCTGGAATTGGTGTTCCCAGTAGTCACCAGAAATCTCATCCATTCCAGTATTGGATGGCTCTCCTTCGCTGCTGCTGTCTTCTAAATCAGGCAAAGCTTGAGAGCTGGAACCAGATTCGCTTGAGGAGGGGGATTCTCGACCGGGTTTAAGGTTGGGTGGGGCGTTCATGCAACACTCAGCACAAGTGTGAACACCAGGCCAATGCCTATGGCCACAGTAAGGGCACTCTGATGGTTGATCTTCGGTTCGCTTGGGAGATGCTACGAATGTAACCTCAGGGGGAACACGCAGTGACCCAGAACGAGTAATAGCCCCGCTAAAGTCCGACGATCTCAGAGTATCAGTGGAGATTCCAGAAGCAGAGTCATGATTTCCTCTGCTACCATGTAACCGCTGCATAGTGGTTGATCTTTCTTGTGAATCCGAAGCCTGCAGCCTTGATGCCCCAGGGGTCGTAACGCCCGACACTGCCCCTGATATCTCCGAACCCAACTGACCCTCTTCAGACCCATATCCAGCCTCTTGGAGCGACATATGCGAAGCACTTGTAAGTCCTTTGAACTCCATGGTGAGATATGAAGAGTACGAAAACCGGGTCTACAAAAATGGAGCAGACATAGAATCTCAATGCGCATTCATCACAATTAATGACACGACGTGAAATCATTCGAAATAATTTAAATAAATCCGATTGGGAAATCACGAAAGACAAATGCGACTCGACGCGCGCTCACAGGCGACATCTGGCGGCGAACGGAAAACATGAAACTGAGCGGAAAATTTACTGCACTAATGTACATCTGAGAATCATTGAAATTCTGATCACATCAGTGTATAATTGAGTGCTGTCACTGCTGCCGTTACAGTATCTCTCACCACAAGGGGTATTGCTCCCGCTTGTCTACGGTACGACCGCCTCACCCTTGTGGCTTGAGTTGCGGGGCCACTCTGCTTGGCAGGTGACCCCCTCCTGGACTGTGTACCGGCTCGCCTGTCACCGGTTGCTTCCATGGCTCCGGGTGACGTTTGCCATGGTCCCCGATGCAGCCTGGCCGGGCTCGGACCAGTGGCCTTGGAGTACCGCTCCTGCCACTGGCCCGGTGGGTTGGCTGGGTCGCCCCAGTGCGTCCGACCCATGGGGTATTGGTTCTATCCTGTCCCTCGGCCGCCCTACGTGTGTGCAGTGTCCTGGGCCGCTGGGCTCCTGTTCACCGGTGTGCCCGCGTGGTTTGCTGTGGTGCGTCTGCGGTGTCCTGGGCCAGCTGGCTCCTGTTCACCGGTGTGCTCGCTCGGTGTGTTGTGTTGTATGTGCGGTGTCCTGGGCCACTGGGCTCCTGTTCACCGGTGTGCGTGCTGTGTGCGGTGCGCGTGTGCCATGGGTGGTTGTGTCCCTCTTCCTCCCCCCCCAATTTTTGTTTTTTTTTTTGTTTTTTTTTTTTTACTTGTTTTTTTATTTTTTTACTTTTTTTTTTTTTTTTTTTTTTGGGGGGGAAAAAAAACAAAAAAGAAAAAACAAAAAAGAGAAAAACAGGGGCGCGCGTACACTGCAGGCACAGGCACGGGCAGCTGGTGCGGCGGTGCAATAGCGTTGTGTCCTCTGGCGTGTGTCGTCGGTGCTGTGGCGGCGGTCGCGCCCCAGGGGTGCGGCTCGCGTGTCCTGATGTACACGGGTATGGGTCAGGGTGGGTTTGGTTAGGTGTCTCTTTGCTTCTGGTGCTGGCTGGTTAGGCGGCTGTGTGGGCTGTGGCTGTGGGCTGTGTCTACGTATTTCCCTCAGCCGGCCTGGTTTGGAGTCAAGGGTTGACAGTTTCGGGGTGTGGCTCGGGTTAGATTTGTGTTGGGGCTTCGGCTCGGTTAGGCTTGGGTCATGGTGGGTTTGGTGAGGTGTCTCTTTGCTTCTGGAGCTGGCTGGTTAGGCGGCTGTGTGGGCTGTGGGTGTGGGCTGTGGTTTTGGTGTTCCCTCGGCGGGCTTGGTTAGGAGTCAAGGGTTAGCGGTTTTGGGGTGTGGCTCCGGTTTGATTTGTGCTTAGGTTCTGGCTCGGTTAGGCGGTTGCGCGGGGCCGGGCGTGTGGGTAGCGGCGTCCACGGGGTCGTGCTCCCGAGGCGAGTGCGGGGTGGTGCGTGCGGGCCGGCCGGTGGCCGGTGGCCTCACTGGGAGTCCCACACGGAGGGGTCGACGGGCGTGCCGGGGGCGTACGCAGCGTGCAGGTTGGGCAGCAGCGGGCGCACGTGCAGGGCGTCGGCGTGCCCGATGAGGACCTCACTGAGGACCGAGGGGTTGGCGGCAAGCAGTATGCGATGCCCGGGAGGGGTGGCGGCGAGGAGCGGGAGGATGTCCGCGGCCCGCGACGTGGGGGCGAACACGACGTGGGCCGGGTGCGGCCCCGGGAGCGGTGCCGGGGGGAGCGGGACCACAGGACGGCGGTCTACTGTGAGGTACCAAGTGGCGCGATGGTGGAGGAGCCGGACTAGGGCGATGCTGTGGCGCAGTGTGTGGGGCTGGGCGCTGGGCGGCGTGGGGACGTGCGGCGGGAGGGGGGGGGGGCGGGGCGGTGGCGTGGGAGGGGGCACGGCGGAGGAGTGACGCCAGCGACGTGTGTGTCGTGCTGAGTGTGGAGAGGAGCCCACGGTAGCGGGCCTGGGTTCGGCGTCTTTGGGCGTAGTGGTGCTCGTTGTCGTGTGTGTTGGCTTCCTTCGGCGTCCGGTTCGTTTGGTGACTTCTGGGCCGGGCCTGGCGTGGCGCCCCGTGGTGGTGGTTTGCTGGGTAACGGGGTTAGATGGCGGCGCCGCTGGCCGGGGGGTCAGGCGCGTCGTGTTGTGTGGCGCGCAGGGCTCCTGGGGTGCTGTGGGTGTCGCCGGTGTCGGTGCGCCGAACCTTGTGGGGTGGTGAGGGGATGTGTGCGTGCGGGGCTGGGCTTTGGGTGATGTCCCACAGGCGGATGCCGTCTTGCTGCGTTTCCTGGAGGGTCTCCCGCAGGCGCCTGAGGACATACGGGTGGTTCTGGGGCGCGGGGAGGTTGCAGGGGTGGACTCCCAGGGGGTGGAGCGCATCGGCCAGCATGGCTTCCCATGCGGCCTGCGGCATCCACCCCCCCGCCGGCCGGAGGCGGCAGTTCTCCACCGACCCCTTGCGGGGCCGATGGACCAGGCCCTCGAGGGAGGGCTCTCCCCGGGCCCACTTCCGCAGCTCCCAGAGCTGCGTGTGGGTCCAGCGCTGCCACCACTGTTCCTGGGCGGGCCTGCGGTCTTCGGCGGAGGAGTGGGCGTGGGTGGATGTGACGTGGTTGTGGGGACCGGCGGCGGTGGCGGGCCTTGGGGATTCCTCGTAGTCCTGTTCCGTGGGGGTGCGTGGGGAGTGGGGTCGCACGCGGATGTGGACCCGCGGGTGTGCGCGTACGGTCTCCGCCTCGGGGTTGGGCGGGGATTCGGGGCGGCGGCGGTAGTGGGGCATGCGTTGCATGTGGGCTGTCATCGAGGGCCGGTAGGGGGGCGGGGACGTTGCTGGTGGACCCTGGCGTTGTTCTGGCTTGGTCGGGAGCGGTCCGTGGGCCTGGGGTGCGGGCTTTGAGAGGTGGCGGGACGAGGTGCGTCGCGCTTCGGCCGCGGCGCGCTCCGCCATGAAGGTGGTGGCGGTGGCGTCGGTGACGCTGGGGGGGCGCCGCGCTGGGCGCTGCTGCCTTCGGGCCTGGGACGGCTGGGGCCGGATGTCGTAGAGGACGTCCTCGGGGGGCCGGGCTCGCGCTGCCGTCGTGGCGCCGGGTTTGGGCTTGGGTTTGGGCTTGGCTGCGGGTTGACCCTTGGGTTTGGGTGGCCGTTTGGCGGCGGTCTTGGGCGTCGGCTGGGTCGTGGGTGTGGGCTTCGTCGGGGCGTGGGCCTTGGCGGCGGCGGGGCTGCTCGCGGTGGGGGCGGGTTTGGAGGCCCGTTTGGGAGGTGTCCCCCGCGGCCTGGGGGGTGGAGTGCTGGATGAGGACGTGGTGGTGGTGGTGGATGAGGTGGTCGTGGTGGTGGAGGTTGTGGAGTCGGAGGCGGAGGAGAGGGCTGTGGGAGACGGCGGAGGGTCCTGGGCCTCGGGGGCGGGCGTATGATGCTGGGTCCTGTAAGTAGCGAGAACGAGGGTGCAGGTTCGAGCATCGGGCGTGTGCGCGCGTTTTCCCTGGTGATCCGTGCGTGCTGGTGCTGGCGTGGCGGCGTTGTCTCGGCTGCGCGGGCACGTGGGTTACCCGGGGGGTGGCCATATCTGCTCCAGGACGTGCGGGTGTGTTTGCTGGAGGTAGTCGAGGGTCTGGAAGAAGCATCGCTGGATGCCGGGCATGTCCTGCTCTGTGAGGTGGGGGTAATTTTGGGTGGGGGTGTGGGGGCCCGTCCACAGCAGCGTCATGAGGCGGGCTGCCACCATGTACGGGCATAGTTGTAGGGTGGTGGGGCGTGGGGGGGTGGGTCCCCTGCGGTTTGGGGGGGCTTCCCTCTGCTGGGGGCGCAGCGTGACCACCCACACCCATCGGTCCGTGGGGATCCCCCAGGTCCGTTGGGTCCACTTGGCCAGGCAATACATCGCCCTACCAAGGCCCTGGTAGCCGCTGCGGATGGAGAGCAGCGTGTCCAGGGATTTGGGTTCCCACGTGCCCCAGATGTGGGGGTCGTCCGGGTCGTCCCCCCTGGCGTACGTGTCGGGGCCTGGGTTGTGTGGGGGGGGGGTGTAGTCGGCGGGGAGGAGGGAGTCGGTGCCGTGTACCACCCAGTGGTCTGTGGGTGCGTCGTAGGTGGTGGTGGAGAGGGTGTAGTGCAGATTGTACATGAGGGTCATGTACGTGGAGGGGGCTGGCTGCTGCTCGTCGGGGGTGGGGATGTCCCCCGGGACGTGGTGCCGGAAGTTGCTCAGGGAGGCCTTCCGGGCTACCCATGTTTCCCGCTCCCACTCTTTGGTGCTGTCGGGGGTGGCGTCGGGTGGGGGGTGGGCCATGTCGGGCTCGTGGTAGCGGGTGCGGCCCTTGGTGCCCACCCGCCCCGGCACGGGGTGTCTGACCAGGTGTCGCCCCCAGTCGATGGGGGGCACCCAGATCCGGCTCCCCGTGGGGGGCGGGCTCTCGCCGTCTGGGGTGGCGCGCGGGGGGCGCTCGTGTCGGGCGATGTGGAGGAAGGTGTCGAAGAGGAAGTCTCTGACGCCTTCCCCCAGGGTGGCCGCCTGGACCAGGGTGGCCGCTTGGATGGGGGTGCTGGTGCCGGAGGTGCGGAGGTACAGCACGACGTCTTGTTCCCCGAGTCCCCGGAGGTGCTGCCGTACCGCTGCGGGGTTGTGTAGGGCGTAGGGTTCGGCCGCTGCGGCGACTGGTGGTGCGGGGTGTGATGGGGGGGGTGGTGTGGGTTGGGGGGGGTGGTCATCGTTGTCGCGCGTGGGGTCCGGTGATGGGGTCTCTTGTGGCGGTCGCGGGAGGGGAGATTCGCGGTGGCGTGTGTCGGCGGGGGTATCGACGTCGATTGGCTGGTGCTGGCTGCCGCGTGTTGTGTCCGTGGCCTGGTCTCGGGGGGGGGGCGGAGGGGGGGTGGTGTGGGGGTGGCGCTGTTGGTGGTGGGGGGGGCGGGGGTGGGTGTTGTGCTGGCTGGGGGTCTGGGCGTCCCTGTGGGTCGTGTGGGTGTTGCGTGTATGCGCCGTGCGGCCCTTGCGGTTCTTGACTGGTTGTGGTGCCGGGGTGTTGGTGGGAGGCGGCCGCATGAGCGTCCGGGTGGGGCTGTGGTCCGTATGTAATGGGTGGCTGCTGGTGGATGGTGCTCGCTGGTATGGGGTGTGGGTGGGGGGGCTGCTGGTGGTGGTGGGGTGGGGTGGGCGGGGGTGGGTGTTGTGCCGGCTCGGGGTCCGGGCGTCCCTGTGGGTCGTGTGGGTGTTGCGTGTGTGCGCCGCGTCCTCTTGCGGTTCTTGACTGGTTGTGGTGCCGGGGTGCGGGTGGGAGGCGGCCGCATGAGCCCCCGGGTGGGGCTGTGGTCCGTATGTGATGGGTGGCTGCTGGTGGATGGTGCTCGCTGGTATGGGGTGTGGGTGGGGGGGCTGTTGGTGGTGGTGGGGCGCTCCTACTAGGCCCTGGTGTTGCTGGTGTGCGTGCGCGGCTCCTCGCGGGTCCATGGGGGTGTACCGTGGCTCGTATGTCGCGGGCCTGTGTAGCGGGGGCGGCGGGTGGTGCTGGACCGCGTGGTGGTGGTGTGGAGGGTGTGCCGGTTGTGTGTGGTACCCCGGCGTTGGTGGGTGTGGTGGCAGGGGCTGGTGGTGGTGGAATACGTGATGGTGTGGTGCGGTGATGTGCGCTATGTGGGGTGGGTGGTTCGCGGGGCCTGGTTGTGCTGGGGCGTGGTGGGGATGTAGCTGGTGGGGGTCGCTGTAGCTTGGGGGCATTAGGGGGTAGGGGTTGGGAGGGACGGGGGCGTGGTGGTGGTGTTGGTGGTGCCATGTCCCCTGGCTCTGCGCGTATGGTGGTCCTGGCATGGTTTGGACGTGTGTGGGCGGTGGTGGCTGACTGGGCTGCAGGGTTTGGGTGCTGCGGTACGGTGGTGGTGGTGGGCGCTGGCGGTGGCGGTGTTGTTGGTGTGCCCCGGGGGTCTGGGCGTGGGGTGGTGCGGTGTGGCTGGACCCGGGCCTTGGTCGGGGCGTCGTGCCCTGCTGGTGGGCGCGTTTGCGGGCCCCTCGACCTGTCTTGGTCTTCTTGGCCTGGTGGGTGTCGGGGGCGGTTGAACCCCCCTGTCCCTGTGGGGGCGATGGGGAGCGGGCGTGCCAGCGGTGTGCCTCTTGGAGGCTCGTCTTGAGGCCTCTGACGTAGGTTTCCTGGTCCGTGAGGCCCATCCGCGTGGCGGTGGCCTCGTCGGGGGCGGCCAGGTGGGCGTCCCAAAAAGACGCCCAGCCCTCCGGGGGCGTCTGTTGTGCGGGGTGGGGGTGGTGTGCCGGGTAGAGGAGTGCGCTGAGGGGGTAAGGTGTTCCCTTCCGTCGGCCGAGGGCGTTTTTGAACCGGCGGCAAGTGATTCGGAGGTAGGCTGCTATCTCCTCTGGTGCCGTGTCGGCCCACGCTTCCGGCGTCAGGGGTGCTGCTTGGGGGGCCGGGAGTTGTGGGTCTGGGAGGTGTAGGTCTCGGTGGTGGAGGTATAGGGCGAGGAGGATGTGGCGGGCCGCCCCATTCAAGCCGCCTCCGCTGTGGCGTAGGGGTGGGCTGTGGGGGGGCAGGGGTGTGCTGCCCGTGGCCACGGCTATGGTCCATGCGTGGTCCGCCGCGTCCGCCACGTAGTACCCTCCCAGGTGGTCCCGGAGGGTGTCGGTGAGGAACCCGAAGAAGCCGGGGTGGCTGGCGGGGTGGGGTGCGGCTGGGGCCGCGGGCCGCTCGTGGTGGCGGGGGTTGAGGTCCCCGCAGTGGGGGCAGCGGGTGAGGCGGTGCGCGGCTCCCAGGCAGACCCAGTGGTCTGGGTTGCAGGGCAGGGCTGTCTGTGGTAGCCGCCGGCTAACGCAGAGGGGACATGCGGTGGCTGGTGGTTGGTGGTACCTGTGGACGGACGGCGGCGTGGGTGGATGGGGGCTGGTGGCGCGCGCATGCTGGTGGGAGTGTGTGCGGTGCCTGTGGCGTCCGTGTGTGCTGTGCCAGTGCTGTGCTCGGTGGATGGTGTGTAGACGTGGTGGGGGTTCCGTGTTGGTATGTCACGGGGTAGGTTCTCATGGTTGGTAGAACAGGAGTTTGAGGAGGTGGGCTTGGTCTGTTGGGGGCAGGGTTGCCGCATGCTGCAGGTATTTGTGGGTGCGGTATGTGAGCTGCTCCGCCGTCTTGGCAACGGCCGTCCGCTGCATGTGCGCCGCCGTGGCCTGGGGGTCCTCCGCGTGGGTGCGTAGCAAGGTGGAGACGGCAGTGGGGACGAGTCCCCTGCGGACTGCCTCGAGCACCTCCGTCTGCTTGAGGACGGTGGTGAGTTGCTGGGTCGCAGGGGACTGCGTCAGCCATCCGGCGTGCTGTGCGATGGTGCGGGTTGGGTTCCAGTCTGTGAGGGTGTCCAGTCCTCTGTACAGGGGGCACGCCTTGAAGTGGTCCCATGTTTCTTCTTCCGCGTGGCTGCAGATGCATTTGGTGTGTCCTGCGGGGACGTGGATCGAGCGGCGCGTATACCATCGGTGGTATCGGGTGAGGAGGGGAAGTTGTTCGAGGACGAGTTGGAGTCGGGGCTTCTAGGTGTGCTGAGAGGCTATCCGGGCGCAGGGCGGAGTAGTAGAGGGGGGTGTGGACGGAGTCTTCGAGGCGTCGGAGGAGTTCGGTGCTCGCTGGGTGGCCCAGTGTGGTGGCCAGTTGCTGGATGGGTGTGGGGTAGTGGTACTGCTTGTCTCGATTCGTGTACGGCGTGTCCTCGGGCATCCACTGGGGGGGCTGTGTGGCCGGGGGTATCGGGGGCAGGTGCTGCAGGTGGCTGTGGTGTGGGGTGTCCAGTCGCACGCGTTCGAGCCCTGGGGTGTGGTTGGTGTTCTGGTGTTTGGCCTGCGTGTCTGCGCGTCCATTGCCGTATGCGTAGCGGTGTGACTCCTGCTTGATGATGTGTAGGGCGTCCTGGGGGTGCATGCCCTTGAAGGCCATCCATAGTCCCAACGCTTGTGTGGTGAGGCCGGATTCGAGTGCTTTGTGGAGGGGCAGGTCCGCAAGGCGCCTGGTGAGGTGGATGTCGACCGTGGCGTCCACGACTACCCAGATGTTGCGGGGCCGGATCGTCGTGGGTGGCGGTGTGGCGGTGACGGCGTCTGCCATGGTGCGCAGTTCGCCGTGGGAGGACGCCCCAAAGATGGTGGCCCCGGTGTGGTGTTCCACGTGGAGGCCGTCCGCGTGCCGGGTGATGCGCACGGAGGCGCAACCGACCGTGGGGGTGCGTTGCTGTGTGCCGGATGCGTCAGTGAAGTAGATGATGTCGGTGTCGCTGGGTATGGGTAGGCGGGCGATTGCTGTGGGGTGATAGACGTAGATGGGGTTCCCCTGGGCAGTTCTGGCGGTGATTTGCGTGGGTTGCAGTAGTGGCGCTGCATAGACGCCTATCCCCTGGGTGATGATGGCCTGGGCTCGTGGGGTGAGGCGGAGGAGGCCCCTGTCTGGGCGTCCCTGGGTGATATACGCGTACATCAGGTGGAAGAGGTATCCCGTGTTGGGGTGGAACTTCTGGCACGTGATGGTCTGTCGCCGCTCCTTGTCGTCTTTGTCGCCGCGGAGGGTGGGGAATTTTTGCTGTAGGGGGCGCATGGGTGCCTCCTGAGGTCCTGCGCCGTGTGGGTCGCAGCGGTCGTACTCCATGGCTACGCTGTCCGGGTCTGCCCGCTCGTTGGTGAACGTCCATGTCGCCGTGGGTGTTCGGGTCCAGGCTGCGTGCGCCGGGTGGTCTGGGGGTACCGTGTGAAACCAGGGGGAGAGCCATGCCTGCTGGTCGGCGGTGGCGGCGGCGGTGGGGGTGCGGTAGTGGGTGGAGATGAGGTGCAGCAGGGGCCACGGAGTGTCGAGGGCTGCCGGGCCGCAGTGCCAGCACGTGCGTGGTATGCCCTGGTCACTGTGTCTGACTGGTGGTACATCGGTCTCCGGTGCATTGTGTTTGGGGATGGACCAGGGGGCATGGTGTCGCTGGACAGTGCGGGTAGCATGTTTGTGGCCGTTTGGTGCTAGTAGCAGGATGGTGGGTGGTGTCCAGCCTTCGGCTGACGGGGTGGGCTCCCCCTGCGTCGTGCCGCCGTCGTTGGGGGTCTCGTGCTCGCTCGGGCGGGGCCGGGGGTGCTGGCGCTGGAAGGCTGTGTACGCCGTGTCGATGTCCTTGGGCCCCGGCATGTCGCGCCCTGCCTTCGTAGCACATGCGCGGAGGTACGCTTGAAAGACGTGGCGTGCTGGCCATTGTGGGTCGGAAAGGAACGGGGCGTGGTGGGCGTCGCATTGGGCCATGATCTTCATCTGTGTTGGGGTGATATACACTATGGTGATGGTGTCCCCTACGAGGCGCAGGGTGTCCACCTCGCCTGCCGGGCGTCGGTGGATGTCGGTGTGTGTGGCCACGAGTGGCCCCTGTTGATCGCAGTGGTGGTTTGTCAGGATGGCGTGTGTGTGGTGCGGTAGGAGGAGTTGTAGCTGGGCCCAGATGCCAGTGCCCACGGGGGTGGAGACGCCGTGTTGCGCCAGTATCCACCGGGGGCAGGTGTTGCGGGCCATTTGCGCTTCTTTTATGCGTATGGCTGCCGCCTCGGGAACTTCTGGTTGGTGGTTGTGTGTTACCCTGTGTAGGAGGTGTGCTGCGTGTTTGGCATAGGCCATGTCGACCAGGGCGCCCGTATTGTCTCCGTAGTAGCGCCAGTGGGCCATCATGGCCTCCTTGGGGAAAGACGTGGGCCAGCCTCCGTGTTGCGCCCATGCCTTCGTCACTTGCTGTCGAGCGTGGCGTAGTGCGTCTTGGGGGCGCGGGAGGTGCAGGGCTTGGTACCCGATGGCCGCGTTGAGCACTGCTTCCATGAAGTACGCCAGGTCCTGCGAAGACAGGAGGTCCCCCCTGGCAATTTGGGGTAGCCGGGCGAGGCGCTCTTCTAGCTTGCTTGGGAGTGTGATGTGGTGGTGCCGCGTGGCCTGTGTGACTCCCAGGTGGACTGTGGTGTCTTCCAGGTGTAGGGGTTCGCCTTTCCGGATGTGGGGGCTGGGGGTCTTGGCGTCGGCCAGCCCGACCGATTTGCGGGGGTGCACTAGGAGCTGGTGGGCGTCCAGGTAGGTTGTGGTGAGTTGGAGAATGGCGGACGCTTGGTCGGTGGTCGTTGGTAGCCCTGCGTTCTCAGGGTCGCGGTGGCGGGTGGCCGTAGTTAGGAGGTTGTCGTCCGCGCAGTTGATGAGGGGGGACCGTAGCGGGTATGGGGCGTACCCCGGGTATACCCGTGCTAGCTCGAATGCCAGTGGCAGGGTGACGAGGAGGTAGAGGAAGGGGCCTTCGGCGCCTCCCTGGGGGACCCCGCTGTCTGTGCCGGTCCAGGGGGTGAGGCCTGCGGCTGTGATGACGGCGTAGAGTCGGGTCTGGATGTACCCGGTCATGAAGGATAGGAATGGGAGGCCCATGGCATCCCATACCTCCGTGAGGAGCCGGTGTGGGGCGTGGGGGAACACGCCTTGGACATCGAGGGAGGCGATGATCATCTCGTAGGGGTTCATGTCCAGTGCGGTGTCCTGGAGGAAGATGGCCTCGTGGGGGGACCTGCCGGCCATGGCTCTTCACATGCTGGCGGGCACGTGGGCGAAGACCGCTGGCGCGATGCGGCCTAGGATGAGCGTCCACACCAGCTTGACCTCGGTGGTGGCGCAGACTATGGGCCGCCAGTTCCCCGGCTGTGCCCAGTCCCCCTTTTTGTAGAGGGGCCGGACCAGGTTGGCCCACTCAGGGGGGATGGGCGTGGCGCCCGTGACGATGTCCCACAGGCGGGCTGCCAGGCGGCGTTTGATGGGCAGGGTGAGGCGTTGGTACGCTTCGGCCGGCAAACCGTCGACGCCGGGCACGACCCCCTTCTTCAGGCGGTCTAGGGCGCGTTGCAGTTCTGAGATGCTGAAGGGGTCGTGTTCGATGGCGCGCCGCTGTTCCCGGTTGAAGACCCTGGGCACATGCTCGCGGATGGTGTTTCTGGTGTGGGGGTCGAGCTCGGGGAGGGCGTCCCCGTGTTGTGCCTGGAAGCTGTCCAGGACTGCCTGGAGGACGGCGTCGGGGTCATTGGTGAGGCCTCCTTCAGGGGTGGGTATCGCGTGGATGGTACGGCGCCCCGTGTCCTCCAGGATGCGGCTGACGTACCGTAGGGACTTGTACGGCGTCTCGTTTCTGCCGTATCTTTCGCGTTCTTGGGCTGCGGCCGCTATGCGGTGGGCGTGCCATTCCTGGAGTTGGTGGCGGCGGGTGGTGAGGAGCGCACGGAGGTGGGCGTCCCGGTCTCGTGCCTCCGGTGTGCTGGGGCGTAGCAGGGTGGCGAGTTCCCCTTTCGTGGTCCAGATGTCATGGACGAGTTGCTGGAGGGTGAGGTCTGGTGGTGCTCCCGTGTGGTTGGTGTCACGCTCCAAGCCGCATGCTTGTGCCGCCCGGCGCATGGCGGTGGTGAGTGTCGGTGCACCCGGGCGGCGCAGGATGGCCCGTAGGGCCCTGTTATACCTGTGCCAGGCGCCGTGGTCGTCCTCGGCCGGGAACTGCAGTGTGGGTGGGAGGGTGTCGTCTGGCAGGGTGGCCGCGGGTGGGGGTAGGTTGGGGATGATGAGGTCGATGTAGAGGGGCCGGTGGCCCGTGCCTGTGGGCGGGAGGTCCCCGTAGGCTGCTTCGTGGACGCGCACCGTGGTTGGGTCCCCGTAGCACGTGTTGATGCGGGATGGGTGGGTGCCGGCTTGGTGGGGGTAATGGGAGGGTGTGCCGGTGAGTCCTGCCGTGAGGTCGGTGAGGCCCAGTTGGTGCATGGCGTCCCGGACAGCTGTGTCAGTGGCTGTGGCTGGGCCGGTGCGGTCGTCGTTGGTGTCAAAGTGCTGCCCTAGGTCGTGGATGGTGCCGGAGGGCTCAGGGCCGGCAAGACCAGGGGGGCAGGCACGCGAGGAGTCGACCCGAACGCTGCTGTTGGGGGCAGAACCGGATACACGGGCACCAACGGAGGCAAGAGCGGCGACAACGGAGGCAAGATCCATGCTGATTGTTATCCGGCAAAAAATCCCAGTCTATGAAGAAAATTGATGCGGATATTCCTAAGTACATCTGAGTGTCCATATCTATCTGAAAAGATTTATAAAATTCCGATTGTGAAAAAATATTTGGCCCATTTGGCTCACCGGGCGCGTCAGCGGCAATTGGCGATTCCGGTTAAATGATCGGAACGCGGCGGATTTACGATGAATGGACCGCGGAATCAGATCCGGCACATCAGAAATATATAGGTCTGATCCTGAGACTGAGCTGCGGGGCGGCGATTCCGCCGAAGCAGAGAAAATGACCAAAATGTAGCCAATACGGGGCAGATCTGTGAAAATCTGAGCAGATGGGGGTTAGCTGCACTTACACTCCCCCTCCAAAAACACACTGGGGTGTGTCTCTACGTCAACGAAGAACGTAGTGCGGGTAAGTCCCAGAAAAAAATAGAAATGTAGCCTCGATGGGGCGAAATCTGCTTGATCTGACCTGATTTGGGCTGAATTGGCACTGAATCAGGATGGATGAACCTGAAATGAGACAGAATGAGGAGTGACGAACAGTCCTCCGGGCAGTAAAACATTAGGTTAAGGGCTAAAAAGCATGTAAACGTATCGAGAATCGATACCAAACCATGCCCTGGTTGAGAATGAGGTAGATTATTGGTGGATTGAGTGGGAGAATCAAGAAATGGAGTGACATCTCGGCGCTCTGGCACAGTTTAGCTGTCGCGGGCACGCTACGGTGTCCTCCACGTACTCTACATCGTGTTACTCCCGCTTTTCTCGTTCTGAAAAGTGCAGCATGTGCCTCAGATTTGGCGCATCTGGTGGATGATCACAAGATTCAGCAAGATTGAGAATCACTTTGAGCAGAGATGAAGGAGATGAAACAATCACAGAGAGGGAAAACAAATACAAATGTAGTCTGCAACCCCTAAGTGAACAGAAAAACATCAGCGTCAACGAAGTTAGGCAAAGCCGTAAACAGATCTTTGAGGAATGAGAGGAGATGACAAGGAAATCAACCTAAACTGTCCTAAAATGAGCAAATTCCCTAAGATGAAGGTGAAATGAAGCGGAATGTCTAGAACTGAAACTACTAACACCTTCGTTTAGACTAGAGTTAATATATATTGTCGTTTATTCAGCTGAATTGTGCTTTCCGGCACGTTGGTTCGCGAGCATCCAACAGATTCCATGAAAATGTGGATCATGTGATGATGCATCATGACGGGACATGATGGCCCTGGATCCTTGGCACGTAACGCGCCGAAGGTTCGCTGAAGGCGCTTTACTGACAGTATATAACTGAGAGACACCGAATAGTCCTTTATTTACAGTGGCGGCGGTGTCAATCGACTTGGACAAGGCCCATCTTTCGATTGAGTCCCACAAGACACTTGGATTCACCATTTTCGACAGTTTCAGGTCGGATTGAGCTCACATTGGCGTGTGCCAAAAATACACCGAAGCTTACGGACCTCAGAGGTTGCTGTTAGAAGTCCCTAGAGCTCCTATATGAAGGTTGTCTGAACAATTGACGTCGGGGTTTTGCGCAACAGTGGCAGAATGATGGACAAACCTGAGGAATTCAAGGTAAATTCAAGGAATCTGGATCTGAATCTGGACTTTGGCTTCAGCATCACGGCAAATGAAGGTAAGATCTGAGTTCTACTACAGGGGGTGCCTGTAGGGGTGAATGTCGCTGGCCAGCGTTTTTACTATGTACATTTGCTTCCATCTGCACGAGTAGCCAAATTCCAAAGATGCACAGACCAACAGAGACAAGATTACCCCGGATCTGCCTGAATTAAGCCTGAGTTTGGTTTTTTCTGGACACGGCAGCACACTCCGTGGCTTTCGGCAGCGTATCTACGCCTTGTCTGCCGAACGGAGACCAAAGAAAAGTTGATTGACGTCAAATTATCAAACATTCACAGTTCTCCACATCATGTCGTAATCAGGAAGAATGAACAGTGGATTGAGCAGAATGTGGGTTTTTCAAGTCGTCAGAACACTCACATTGGAATAAGTGGTCGACGGGGCGAGGCTGGAGCTTTTGTAGGAGTGGGACATGTAGGAGGGTTTCGAACCTACACCCTTGAGCCCTAGCGACGAGTGCCATGACGCCCTGGATAGACGACTGTTACCCCGATTATGGCGTCGGCGACTCAAGTCACGACGGGTCTCCCTCAATTCGGCAAAACACGAATACATGTGACCACCAACCTGTCTGATGGGGCCCTCGTACGGCTTGGGCGCTGTAAATCAGCGGCCGAACTCGAAGCTTGGTCCTCATTTGGCTCCTGGGCTGGCCTGACCGCAGGAGGGGAGATCGACGGATCAGCCCTGGAAGGTGGCTGCTGAGGGCCGTAAAAGGCTGGATCTCGATTCACCACAGGTCTTTTTCTGTCGCTCTCCACCTGTCCGTCGGGTTTCGACAGACAGTCTGTCAGGAGTACGCCAATTTCGGGGTGCTTCTTGAGGAAGTCGATGAACCCCTTGGTGTACCCATGGACAAAAGAATGGGCTGGTTCCCAGTTGTTGTGACTGGAATCAAAGCCCCTCCACTCACATAGAAATTCCCATTCGCCCTTTTCGTCACGTCTTGCCTCTAAAATCCTCTTGAGTTCGTACTTCCCCCCTTCGATGACCCGATGGGACAAAAATTTCGAAGTCCAAAAAAGGGGTTTAACCCGATCCTTGGGGGAGGGGATCTCTCTCTTGAGGCGATCGCCCGAAACTTCAATTTCCCTGCTGACATCCACACGAATCCTCCACCTGTTCTCACCTAGACGCGCTGTAACAGCGAATGGCCCCTCCCACAAGGGAAGAAGCTTATCATCTCCGTCCAGGGTGGTTTCGGATTTTCGAAGCCAAACTCGATCATCGACTTCAAAATTGTGGGGGTTTTTTCGGCCTTGATTCTGGACCCAAAGCCAGTCAGCTTGATGCTTATCGATTAATTTCGAGACAGTTTTTTCTGCTCGTTGGATTTCGTCCAAAAACAACGAAGCATCTTTACAAGGGCGAGGATTATTCAACGGCATGTTCCACCAACACTTCTTTCGTCCAAAGACAATTTCATTTGGGGAAAGGCCATGGTACAATGGCGTGTTGTGGTAACGGCGAAGCAATGCGAAGAGAACCTCAAGCCAATGGAAATCTTTCTCACTGGCAAGCTCCTTACGAAGCATATTTATAATAGAGCGGCCGGCTCTTTTGCCAGGCAGCGCTCGATGTGAGTGGATTTCACATCTCAGGTGGTGGATTCCAAGGCGAGCACATAATTCCTTCCACCATTCGGAGGTGTACTCTTTGCCTGAGTCCGTAACCACCTCGGATGGGACGTCCCAACCTCCCATCCAGGTCTGCGCGCACCATTTGGCGGCAGCTTTGCCAGTCATTGACTCGACGTTGCAAGGCAACACCTGAATGTAGCCAGAATGACGGCATTGTATAAGGAGCACTCCATTGACCTTTTTGTTGGTCCAATGGCACTCTTCGTCGTCGAGTTCACCAAGATGGAAAAAATCACTGGTGACTCTGTTAAAGAGGCGCTCCGGAATAGGGTGTGGCCTCAGATGGCCGTGCTTCTTCGCGCTGGGGGGCGTCGAGACAGCACATTGGGCACATCCGGCGGCTACTTTCATACAATGAGTATATAGCCTTGAGCCGAACAACCTATGTTTAATCATCGACCATAATCTACGGCCATGTGCGTGAGGGGACTCCCATTTGTGCCACCAGTTTAACACTCGGGGGGCCAGGGCGTCTGGTACGCACAATTTACCCTCCATCCACAGCTTCCCCCCATCCAACGAATATTCAGAATAAATTCCATCCTTGTGAGCATCTTTGGATTTGAGATTCTCAAAGATCTCTTTAAACATGGAATCATGCAGATAATCGTTCGTCCAGTCACGGATGATAAGGGAATCTTTCGGCAGGGGTGGAGTTTTGGCCGGATCTCGACGCTTAATGCCCTGAATCAACCGAAATCCACTTACAGGTCGGGTGTACTCGAACCGTTTCACACTCCCTGAGGAGGGATCGGTGACTTTCTCCACGACTTTCAGTGATTTGGTGATAATCTCATGGGCATGCGCCGGATCTGAGAAGGCCGTGATATCATGACACGGTAATGCGTGCTGTTTAACAGAGCATTGCATGCATTCACGTCGAATGAGCTTTTTTTCTTCTTGATCCCACTCGATTACGACGTGGCGGTCCTGCTCCGTACCATGGATGTTGGTACCTTGCAGCCCCTCTGAAGCGGGGTAAGCCCATCGGCTCAGAGCATCTGCTACCGTGTTGTGTTTTCCAGGCAAATACGACACATGGTGGTCAAACAGACTGAGAAATTCATGCCATCTGGCCCGTCGACCAGCTGGGCTCGCGATAGTATCAATGTGTTCGGTGGCCCAATAATCCAGAGATCGATGATCCGTCAGGATCTCGACTCGATTGGTGCCAACCCACGATTGGTACTTCTTTAGAGCGCAGATTATGGCATAAGTCTCTTGCTCACGAGGTGACCATTGCATCTGGGGTGGAGCTAGCTTCCGAGACCAAAATGCAAGAGGGTAATGATCACCTGTGGCTTCATCAACCTGTTCAAGGACAGCTCCGATCGCGTACCTAGAAGCGTCGGTTCTTATGTAGAAGGGTCGGTCGAATTTCGGCACATGCAACGTGGCGACTTCGCAGAGGGCCGCCTTCAAGTGATGGAAGGCCTCCTTGCACTCGTCAGTCCACTTGACACGAACCTTTGAACCTGCCTTGCTCGCATCTCTCCCCACCTTCAATAGTTCAGTGAGGGGGGCAGCAAATTTGGCATAATTCGGCACAAAAGTGTGGTAAAAATTGCAACAACCCAGGAATCCTCTCAATTCCGTGATCGTCTCAGGGCGCTTCCACTTCTGAATAGCGACGAGCTTCCCTGGACTGGGTCGTCGGGTGCCATTCTCAAGGAGAGAACCACAAAACTCGACTGATTTTAAAAATAGTTTTCCCTTCTTTGGCCCACAAATCAGCTGATTGGCATCAAGAATGTCCAACACCTGGTTCAGCTGCTTTTCATGTAGGGCCACCAGCTCGGCTTCGGTCAGTCCCTCCCCCTCTGTCGCGATGATTATGTCATCTATGTACACACTCACGAAGGCACGAAGCTCAGGATGAGCTGTAAAAAGCACATCCTCCATCATTCTTTGAAAAAACGAAGGGGCGTTCTTCAGGCCCATGGGCATGACCGTCCACTGGACTGGGCCACATGGCGTGCACATACAGGTGAGAGGTCGGCTGTCCTTCCTCAACGGCATTTGGTGAAAGCCGTGACGGAGATCCAGCACAGAAAACAAACGACCTCTTGCCCTCTTGGCGATTTCCTCCTCAATGAGGGGCAGGGGGTGTGAATCCGCCTTGGTTTCGGCGTTGAGGTTGCAAAAATCAACAACCATTTGCCAACCATCAATATTGTTCTGGTCTGCAGGCGGCGGCTTCGGGACTGTGAAGGGTGCACAGCACCACTCGCTGGTCATACAACCCTCAAGCCAACCAAATTCCCTGAGATTTCTCTCGATTATGTTTCTGAGTATCTCATGTTTCTGTCCATGGTTCTCATAAGGACGCTGTTTCTTCGCCTTGTACCCTTCACGAAGCTCGATGAAGGCTTCACCGAACTGCCCACAGACAGGGGGTTTTTGGTCAACTTCCCCGAAAGGGTTGTGTCCTTCCGTTCCTCAAAAATCTTTTCTCTTTTCTTGGAACACAACTCAGTGTCCACCTGATCGCCAGGAATTACTGTCGAAAAAACTTTGGCGATTTCTTTGTTCTTGGCAGGAAGAATCTTCTTACGGATGTCCCTAAAAAGGTCCGTATCAACTGCCTCTTGAAGATAGGTGGGTCGAGTGTCGACATTCCAGAGCTTCTCTTCGTGATCCAGCTCCTCGAAAGGATCTATGAAAGCTTCCACACGGGGTTTTTCATAAAAAACTCTGAATTTGCGGCGCGAAGAAAATTTTTTTGTCGTCCGTGCGCCGTAGATTCTTTTGGATGTAGATCGTATTGGGGAAGAGGGAGACGAGGCGGATCCATTTGACGTTGGATCACCTTGGGCATCTGACGGACAAAAATCAGAAAAAATAGATTCATCATCAGTACCACGCTCAACCTCAGATTCAGACCCAACACAGGAATCAGTACTAGAATCAGCAGAATCAGAGTCAGAAAGCTTTCCATCCACCAGGAATGCAAGCGAACTCCAGGGCCGCTGTGGCAGGGGACCTGTGTCATCCCTGGCATACAGCTTAATCTTCCTGGGAAGTTCGATGTAATCTACACAAATGTCTTGCAATTCCTGAAACCAAGGCTTGTCGTCCCACAAGGGCACAACTAAAATCGCCTGGGTTTTATCTTGCTTGATTTTGTGGATGACCTGCTGGATTAAGTGAAACGGAGGATTAATCCATAACTTCTTGTCCCATTTATGGGTCCAAGCGTCGCGAAAGTGCTTGTCAAAGCGCTTGTTCTCGCGGTTAGCAAAGGCATCACACTGTGGCCAAAAGGAATGGTGTTCATAAAAATATTCACAAATTGTATCGCGCCATTTGTCGACAACTCTGTAGGATGAAGAGTGCCAGCGCGAAGGGCGTCGTGGCTGGGAGTCCCTACGAAGACATTCTAACTCTCGGGAGTAATCGGCACTCCCATTCACCTCTGCAATGGTGACATCTTCGCCAAACTTTGGTGTAACCTTTTGCTTCAAAAATTCTTCTGCACTTTTAAACCCTGCGTGCAAAAAACGAAATTCAGGACGCTCCAAGGGACCTGACTCCAGCAAAAAACAACGCCGATGACCTACGGGCGCCACCCTGTTCTTGCGAAGCCAAGGATGGCCCAAGTAAAGGTCATACTTTGTGTCGGCACGATAGAAGTAGTCATCCTTAAGGATAACTTCCTCCACATTGCCAGCTTCCCAAAGGTCTTGAGCGACCAAATGAGTTGATATATAACAACCGCGTTGCCCACCTGCGAGAGAATGTCCAGAAACTCCCTCGAGGGTAACAGGATGAGGCGAATCAAACACGCAGTCGTCAGGCAAAAAAGAATTGGATTGGAGATTTACCTCCGATCCATTGTCACACAAACAAGTGGCGAGGTGGAAATTGCCCTTGCAATCAGAGACCCACAGCTTTGTGACAAACTGACGGGCCCTGTGCTTGGACTGTACACCAACCTCGTCCACTACAACAGAAGGATCCGCTGCCGGATCCAGGGGAGAGGAGACAAGCGACCCTACATCAAGTAGTGGTCGAGAAGGAATCTGGGGATCATGCCTGAAATCGCCTGGGGAGGGGCGATTTTCGTGGCTCCCCTAGGCGTTCTGACCTCCAGTGGCTGCGTTAACATTATGGACACACGCTGATTCGTCGACCCACTCATCTTGGAGCGGATCATCTGCTGGATTCAAGGCATTTAATTCATAATCTCGGTCCGCATCGGACACCTGATCTGCACCTGAGACCTGATCCACACGATGGTTGCCCTTTCCACGTCCACGGCCACGGCCGCTGGATGATGGACCTCCACCCTCGCCACGCCCTCTGCCCTTACCAGAGAAAGGGGTTCCCGAAGGATTTCCCTTACCTTTACCCTGGAATCCTAGAGCATTTCCCTTGTTTGCACCGGATTGAGGGGTTTGGCCTGGATTTTGATTTCCGCCTCCGGCGTTGCTATTGGGATTTTTCTGGCCGTTCGGCTGCCCACCGGAGCCGGATGGAGTCCGATTTCCTGTGCCTTGGGACCCGCCAGGGCCTCCAGGATTTTTGTTTCCACCGGAGGGGGTCGGATTCCCTTTTCCAGCCTTCCCACCGTGCACCTGTCTGTCATTCCTGTCTGAATTCTGCGAATTACTGATATTTTCACCAATCACCTTGTGATCGTAAGGAGACCATTGGTGATTATCAGTAGAATTCGACTTAGCTCGGTTCGTAGAACCTAAAAGAAGGCAGATGCTACAGTGCTGCTGAACATTCCAGGTGTCATTCACCTTTTTGTTGCCCTTTTGGGCCCCATTTTGGGTGTTTTGCTGGGTATTCTTGTTTCCCCCAAGACCCTCATGGAAATTCTGGTTGGCGGCGTCGGCGAGCCGCTCAACCTCCTCCCAGAGTTCCTTCGGGGTGTACGAAAACACCCAGTTTTTGGCCCTCAGGCGATGGCCATGGAAGCTGACTCCCCTGTTGAGGACTTGGACAAACAAGTCCCGATCCTCGTGCTCATGAAACTTTATTTTCCACGTCTCTTCGGTGAATTTCACCTTAGAAAAGGACGTGGGGGAGCACTTTTGAAGTGCCTCCCTGACGGAAAACTTGTTGGCAGAGGCATCGAAGCCTTCCACCTCCGCCCACCAGGTCTTGACCTTTTCTTCGGACTGTTTGTTCCGAAGGGTGGCGGCAGTTTCTGAGGGGATCTTGTCAAAAATCAGATTTTTCAGCTCGGCACTAGAAAGTTTTTCGCCTGAATGTTCAGCTTCTTCCACTAAATTCCAGAAGCGCTGTTTTTTGTCTTGCACTTCGTGCAAAATTAATCGCGAGAATGAAGGAAAATTCTTCAAGATTTGGTGGTAGTGGTCCTCTGGCAGCCGGGATCCACGTACCTCCAACTGTTCCCACACCTCATCAAAGGTAAGGGGGGAACTTGTATCCTCGCAATCACTCCAAGTCCTGAGCCAAGTGTTGGCCGGCGGTCCCTCAAGGCAATCCAAGAGGGCCATCAGGAACTGATCATCTTGGAGTTTTTGAGTCTTAACCCACAGTTTAAATTCCCGTTGGAACTGAGGCCAACGTCGGGGGTTCCCATTATACTTCGGTTGCTTGGCAACCTGACGAAGTCGCAAGGAAGTAGGGTTAAGAAGCGAATCCAGCCCAACACCGGCCGTAATGGCAGACACCTTGGCGGCATCATTCGCCACACCAGCTCCGGCCAGGGTCTGGGCGAGCAACAGCTGGGCTAAGGTATTGGAATCAGCAGCAGGAGGGGCAGTACGGGAGGCAGTTCGCTTGGCATTCTGAGCCTCAGTCCTAGCCTTCGCCGTCCTACTCTCAGAACGAGAGATTTTAACCCTTTCCTTTAGCTTGGTCCTGCTGATCCTTGCATCGGTGGTCCTGGAGTCCACCGAAGGAGCAATTGAAAAAATTTCTGTCGCCTCCTCCGATGGCTCTGTTGCTTGTCCCACCGATGAGGCGCCCTCAGACCGCATGTGCGTCTTGAAAAGATTTTTTATTCCCAGCGTTTGAATGATGAGGCGCATTTGATCTTTGAGCTCTTGGAGCTCAGCATCTCGCTGGAATCTGCAGGAGCAGTCGGCAGGACAGTACATGCCGTGTCCTGAAGGGCCTGAGCAGGCTGTCGGACCGCTGATCTCGGTGGTCCGCAGCCAGGAGTCCACTTGGGGAGCTCCTTCAGCCCTGATTTCCAGGCTTGCCTGCCTGGCCGCCTCTAAAATTCCCTCCTCAACCGCGGCGGCTAGATCGTCGCGGATGGAAACAGGGGGATGAGGGGCGGAGGGCCCGGGAACAGGTGCCCGGACCTTCTCCTTCGGGAAGGGGCTTGCCTCCCAGATCTGCAAAAAAATGGCAAAAGAGTCATCTTCTTGAGAACGCCACCACATCCTGGTATTAATTTCGTTCTGAAGGAGGAAAAAATATTCCGTTAAAAAATCAGAGGCGATTCTTTCTTGTTCGATCAGCTTAGACGAGGCTAAGTAACAAAGGGCCTCAAGGGCCTCAAGACTACGGGTCACTTCTGTGGACAAATGGTCGTCCCAGTGTGCCCAAGAGGCTGGTCGATTATAGCTAGGTACCTCACCTGGACCGCCCATCTCAATGTCGTTCAGATAGGCGTCCATGGTCTCAAATGTTGGACATCCGTAAGGAATGTTGGTACCTGCCAGCTCCGTAAGCTCCACCGGAGCATTGCCATCGTCGTAGGCCGGCGGATTCCAGCTGCTCGATGGCCAGTTTCGACTGGGATGATGGTAATCTGGGTCCCCACAGCTGCTGATGTGCGCCCTTCTTGGGCAGTTTGGACTTGCGCAAGGCATTCCTCTCAAGGCCTCGTTCGCACAGCACCATGGTATCGTAATCGTTACGTCTCCAGAAGTGGCGGGGTCTACGGGGCCGTACTGGGGAGCGGGCTGTGGATGGGATGCCACTGAAGCAGCATTCAGGTAGCCTCTGCTACCATGAAAGTGCTGCCCTAGGTCGTGGATGGTGCCGGAGGGCTCAGGGCCGGCAAGACCAGGGGGGCAGGCACGCGAGGAGTCGACCCGAACGCTGCTGTTGGGGGCAGAACCGGATACACGGGCACCAACAGAGGCAAGAGCGGCGACAACGGAGGCAAGATCCATGCTGATTGTTATCCGGCAAAAAATCCCAGTGTATGAAGAAAATTGATGCGGATATTCCTAAGTACATCTGAGTGTCCATATCTATCTGAAAAGATTTATAAAATTCCGATTGTGAAAAAATATTTGGCCCATTTGGCTCACCGGGCGCGTCAGCGGCAATTGGCGATTCCGGGTAAATGATCGGAACGCGGCGGATTTACGATGAATGGACCGCGGAATCAGATCTGGCACATCAGAAATATATAGGTCTGATCCTGAGACTGAGCTGCGGGGCGGCGATTCCGCCGAAGCAGAGAAAATGACCAAAATGTAGCCAATCTGGGGCAGATCTGTGAAAATCTGAGCACATGGGGGTTAGCTGCACTTACACGGTGGGGGCGGCGTTTAGGTCGCCTATGATGATGGTGGGTGCCAGGAGGGAGAGTCGGCGGTACGCCAGGCTCAGGGTGTCCAGGAAGTCCTTGGTCTCCTCCCCGAGCGGGACGTGCGTGAGTAGCACGTTTAGCTGCCATCCGGGCCCCACGCACTCGTACGCCCCGAGGCGACCATCCACTCCGAGGTCGGGGTGGGCATGTACCGTGACCGACGTCTTGTGGTAGAGGGGTACCCCCCGTTCCCAGTGGGCGTGATATTTGTTCCCCTCCGGGTCCAGGATTGGTGCTGGTTCGGGTTGGTCCGCTCTGCGGAGGGCTTGCTCCAGGAACCCCAGGAGGTCTGCACCTTGGGGGTGCGGCCCGGGCATGGCTTGCAGTGTGGCGGCCTTGGTGGGGTCGTAGGTGACCGCGGGCTCGTTGAGGATGTTGATGCGGGCGTGGGCCTCCGCAGGTGCCGGTTTCTGGGGACCGGTAGTTGGGGGGGCGGGCCGTGTCCGGCCCTGGCCCCGTCAGGCGTCGAGGAGGTCGATGACGCCCTGAGCTGCGGGTGCCCTGCGGTTCCGCTTCTGGGGCTGGGGTAGGGCCCATGCATTGTGGACTTCGCCCGTGTACTCGGTGCCGGTGAGGTGCTCCGTGTCGGGGGTGCACAGCTGCATGGGGACCATCTCACGACCGGCTTGGTCTCGCCAGAGTTCGATGGTGCGCCCCAGCTTCTTGTCGTTGGGGGTGGCCGGGTCCCACTTGACGTGGATCTTGAACCCCTGGTGGTCCCCGGTGACGAGGTACCGGTGCTTGACCTCCCCTGCGGCCCATATCCACTTGGAGGGGCCCGCGGCCGTGGGGTACTCGAAGGGCAGCTGCACCCGGGTGCCGATGGCGTATTCGGGATACAGGGCAGCGGCTTCCTCTTTGGTCCAGCTCTTCGGCTTGGCCCTTGGCTTTGGCGCGGGCTTGGCCTGTGTGGGGGCCTTGCGCTTCTGCGCACCTTGGCGGCGCCGGGCAGCGGGTTGTCCCCGTTGGGGTGGTGCGCCCTGGGGCTGCTGTACGGGTGCGTGGCCCGGTGCAAACACGGGGTGTTCGCGGGCGGCTGGGACGTCGGGCTTGGACGTGGGGACGGGGTCCTTGAGCTGGAACACTTGCTTGGTCATGAGGCCAAGCACTTCCTCGGCCTCCTGCAGGGCGTCGGGCGGGTCCGTGGGCCAGGTGAGGAGCCGGTGCCCGGTGCCTGCCCCGTGGCGGCGCATGTGGGCCGTGTAGCGGGTGGCGTGGCGTGTCCACGCATGGGTGCGTTCCGGGGGGAGGGGGCCTTCTGGCGCCCCCTGCGCCCAGTAGAGGGCGTAGTGCAGCGCTTCCCAGGCTGCCTCGGGGGCGTGGGGGATGCGTGCGGCGAGTCGCAAGCGGTCTCCTCCGCGTGGTGGGGGCGGGACTTCGCCGTCGGGGGCGTGTGCCGTTGCCCGTCTGACCTTGCCGTGGTCGTCCCATTCCACCGTCCACCAGGTGTCCCGGTGTTTGAGGATGTGGACCTCCGTGGTGGTCGGGGGGGCGTCCATGGCGTCCCAGCTGACGAGCTGGATGGGGCGGACCGCAGGGTGGGTCTTCGGGGGTGCTCGCATGTTGAGGATTTGGTGGATGTCCTCGGCGGTGGGGCCCGTGTCGGGGGCGTCCTGCGCTGCTTGGGCTAGAGGTGGGGAGGGGCGGTCCTCCCAGAGGCGGGATGCGGACGCCGTGGCGTACATGGCTGCGATCAGGACGTCTTCCGTCAGCACTTCCACCATGAGGTGGTTTTCCCCCTCCAGGTCTCGGGGGATGGCGGCTTCCGCCTTTAGGGTGAGGAGTGCGATGGCGCGTTTGGGTCCAGGTGTGGCGTGCGTCGGCTCATCTGGCGGGCGTCCGTCGGATGGGGTGTGGGGGGGGCGCTTCTGGAAGGGGGATGGTCCCACCGCCAGGTGCTCGGCAAGGTGTAGCGGTATGGCGTGGTGGCGGTCCGCTGCGGGCAGGAGGTAGGGGTGTGGGTCCCCGGGTATCGTGCCGAGGAATATGCCCCCCCTGTAGGTAGGGGTGGGCAGGGGTTGCTACAGAGCGCCTGCGCATGGTAGCGCGCACCGAGGGTTGCAGTGGGTGCATGGGGCTGTTATGGGGTGTGGTACCGCGTACACGGAGAAGGGCCCTACCGCGCGCTGGATGTGGCGGGGGATGATGTTGCGGAGGTCCGCCACCCGTGCCGTGCGGCCTTCGCCATAGTATATCCAGAGCTTGTCCTCCAGTGCCATTTTGGGGCGTAGCTTGCGAGCCAGTAGGTTCAAGGTGCTTTTGTGCGTGGCCTCGGTGACGGTGCCGGGTCCAGCGTTAATGCGTGGGAGCAGGTGGCTTTGGTGGTGTGCCGCGGCCCGTCTGCGGGCGGTGTGGAGGGCGGTGCTGTCGGCGGGAGGGGGCGCGTGGTGGGTTGGCCTTTTGCGTGGGGTCGGGGCGACGTGTAGGGGATGCTTCCATGCCGGGCGCGGGTGGTGTTGCGGTGGCTGGAGGCCAGGGTAGGTGGTGAAGGTGTATACGGTGATGGGGGAGCGCTCATGCGTGGCCTGGAGGTAGTAGTGGTCGCGACCCGTGTTGTGGGTGATGATGACGTTTGGCGTTGGTATGTCGTAGTGGAGTGCGGTATTGGGGACTTGTTTGGTGATGCGTGCCGTCGCGTCCCCTGTTTTGGGCGCGGTGTCGTGGAGCACGAGGATGTGGACTGCCCACGCATCGTGGGCGGGGAGGTCGAGGTCCGGTAGGGTGGGATGAATGGGGCGTCCCCGGAAGTGTGTGAAAGCTGGGTTGTGGCGTGCCGCCGTTTCCTTGATGATGGACGGTGCCCACTGGGGTGGCGCCCCAACTTGCTGGGCCATGGCGGCGACGGCGCGGGCGATCGCCGTGAGGTCTGGGCCGATGCCAGGCTGGTCTGCCGGTGGTTGCAGGCCCCCTTCTGGTGCGGGGTGGTGCCACCATAGGGTGTAGCCCTTTTGTGTGTTATCGTGGGGGGTGTGCACGAGGCCCTGGTGGTTGGAGATGGGGGTCTTGAGGGCTTCCGCTGCCTCGCGGTGGAGGGTGCGCGTGTAGGCCCAGACTCCGGTGGGGGGGGGCGCCCCGGTGTGGGATTCGGCCGTGGTGGGGGCCGGCTCGAGGGTGTGACTGGTGAGGGAGGGTCTGTGCAGCCCTTCGTGCTGGGAGGCGCACACGTGTGCCCACCTGTCCGCCCATCCCTGTTGGGCGCTTCCTGTGTCTGCTCCTGTGGGCAGTCGCACGATGACCACGTGCCAGGGGTGTGACCCCGGTACTACGGTGGGGGGTGTGGTGTGCTCGTGAGCGTGTAGCCATACTGCGTCGTCTGCGTTCGCCGTCACGTAGTCCTCTCCTTCCGCTGTGTGGACGTTTTCGACGGCGGCCTCTCCCTCCAGGGTGAGGAGGAGGTGTGTGCCGGGGGGCTGCGCGTGTGTCTCCGCGTCCCGGAGCCACAGGTACGTGAGCGCCACGGCGCCGGGGAGGATTTCCCCCCACGTGAAGGTGCCTTCGGGTGATGCCCACTGCAGGGGCAGCGTGCGGCGTCCCCGCGAGTCGTTGGTGGCATGGTAGTCGTGGGGGAGGTGACGTTTGGTGAGCCGGTGCGGCATGCGTTCGGTGGTGGCTGTGGGGGGGTCCCAATTACATTCCTCTGGTGGGGGTGCGTCTGCGTCGTCCTCCTGGGGCTGGGCCAGCGGCAGCGCCTGTGCATTGGGTGCGGCGTCGGGTAATCCGCTGTGCGTGAGGGTGTAGAAGCCCTCGGGGGTGAGTTGGAGGACGATGTCCCACTTCGCCGTTTGCTCTGGGGACCACTGGTGGGGCCCGTCCTGCGGTCGGTGGAGGGTGACCTGGCGGCCCCATCTCCAGCTGTGGTAGGCGAGGAGGCTGAGGGACCCCTGTAATGCTGTCAGGAATTCTCAGCTTGACCCGACGCACTGTCAAAAGAGAGGAAGACCTCAGAGAACACACAACACCCTCAGAGCATACCGGGACTGGCTGTGGGCGTCGCTAAATCATTCTCACCTGTTGTCGAATTCGGTTGCACTCACATCTCCAATTGTCAGACGACTTCTGAAGGCTGTAGGCAAAAATATGATGAACAAAGGTTGATGAGGGACGACAAAATGTACAATCGTAATCCTCTCGCATCCCCGAAATAAACTTCAGATACTTATTCAAGACCTCACCAGGCACAAGATAATCACACTGGGGCACAAGAACAAGATTATATCGAATGAGGAAAGGAAAACCAGTAATGACCCTTGGCCCAACATCTGCCAAGTAGATAAAAACATCCGAACTCTGAAACAACTGCAAACCACTAACATTGAGAACAGCCAATTCCATACGATCATACGGCACGCTTTGGCATTCTCCTTGGGGCAGTCCCGCTGAACGTGGTCAGGACTGCCACAGTGATGACATGTCTGGGTGACTGCAGAAACCGATTGTGTAGACCCCCGGAGGTTTTCACGTGCCCTGTGGCCCTCCTCCTCCTGTGTCAGGAAGTCCATGACCCACACATACAACTCCAGATAGTTGAATCCATAGCCCCGTTGTGCAGGTTCTTCATAGAGCTTCTCGCCAATCATTTTCCAGGGCATCTGCTTGTCAGCCCGCTTGTCATCACAGTACTCATCCAGGACCAGGAGTAACTGTGAATGAGCTTGCATTCTGGTGACTCCTCCAATGATTTAGGCGGCCGAAGCAGGTACGCTTTTGTACCGGGGTCTCTGCAAATTTGGTAGGGGTAATTTGCGCGATTTACCTACTTTTTTCTACTGCAAAATTTGACTACTCAGTTTTTTGGCCCAATTACCCACAAAAATGCGTGATTTTCCTGCAAAAAAGCTCTCACAATGTTTGCCATTTTACCCACTTTTCTCTAAAATGCACCACAGTTTGGGGGTTCTCGAACTAGAAAACCTTGTTTTTTGTTGTTCTCCTCTGCATGCTTTTTTTTCCTGCCTTAAAAATTCACTTTTTACGCCTCTCGGTTCCAAAATGCTGCAAAATGACACCATTTTCCTATTCGTATTGCGAGGCCTCGCAATACGAGACATGCAACAACGCAATTCACTGCAATTACACACAGCTTCAGAGCACTCAGAAACAAGCAAAAACAGAATGCAGAGTATCAGTACATTCTGTGTGTCGAGACGTGAGGCTTTCAGAATGCGAGGCCTCGCAATACTGACTGTTGCCTTAGGGTCAGTATAATCGTCATCTCCAGATTAGAACTCTGAAAACAGAGCTGAAATGGCAAATTGCCTAAACTGAAATGCGACGCCTCGCAATGCAAGACAACATATCACGCAAAATGGGACTGCAACGCCCTTTCAGGCTTCTTCTTCTTCTTCAATCCCGCTGCCAACATCTTGCTCCGCGCTGGGGAGTCCACTGCTGTTCCCTGATCCGGAAGGCACAGCGTCCTCTTCACTCCCTGGGGCTGCGTCAGTGTCGTCTGCTTCGGCTCAGCTGCCGCCTGGGTCTTTGGCTTTTTCGGCTTTGGCGCCTGGCTCGCCCTCGGCTCATCCTCATCTGCCTCGCCAGCCTGGAACGCCCAAACCTGCGTGCACTTCCGAGGAGATTGCCGATCAGATCCTGTCAGCAGCGGTTCATTGTCATCGTCCCCAGGCTCATCCTCCTCGTCTCCACCTTCTGCATGGGCATGCTGACTTGGTTCCTCTGCTGCCGCAGACACCTCGAGACGCGTATACCCCACGTGCTCGTCCTCAACCCACATTGGCATGCCGAACTGGATCCAGAGCTCGCACTGCGCCAACCTGGTCTGGTCAATTCCCGCCTGCACGCGCTGCGTCACCTCGTGATGGTAGCTCCCTGCCCAATCGGACCGCTTCTGTTTGGTCCATTGCAGAGAACAAACTTGCGGAGGATCATCCAACGCTGCCACTTTCGCCGCCATGTGCACATTGCGATCGAAGATCATGACATTCTCCGTGCGGTCTTTGGTCCGCATCAGCGTTGCCATCCACGTATAAAGCACAAGGGGCATGAACCTTGGTTCATCACGTTCGCGGCGACCCAAACCAATGTATGGTGGGGTCTGTAGTGAGGAGTAGCAAGATGGCAAAGGCATTGCGAGGCCTCGCAATCCGAAAGCGTTGTACATACCTTTTTCTTGATCTTTACACCGGCCAGCAGAAAAAGTGCTTTAACTTGAATTCCGCCTTTTCCTGTCTTGCCCGCGCCAGGTAGCCAGTAACACACTTGCACTTTTTCATACCAGTAATCGTTCTCCGCAATTCCAGGCGTCCCCAAAACTGTTTGCAGGGCGTCCCAAACAGTCTCCACCTCGCCGCAGATCACAAGCACAGTTTCAGGGTTGTCAATCAACTTGGCCATCACAACAGGACTCACAGGATCTGCACCGTCCGCCAGATTCGCATTCAGAATGATCATGTCGGTGTCCAGAGCCTCCAAAAACTTCAGGGGATCTTGCGGATCTTTGTAGGGGGCACACAGCATTTTGACCACCTTTGTAGTGACCTCAATGTTCACCACGTCCACTTTTCCGGACTCTGTGGACTTGACTTCGGTCAAGGGCGATGCCAGTCGTGCACGCAGGCGACCAAGGTCCATTGATGACCCATGCTTTGGATGAGTATTTCCCATTGCCGTCCAGAATCGCGCCTTGCTGAGCGTTTCCCATTTCGGCCACGGAGCCTCAGGTTTCCACTGCCAAGCCCCCAAAGGGATCCGAAACCAAAGGACATCCCAGTCGTGCAACGGTACCTTCTCTGCCGGACTCGCCTCTGGAAACATAGGAAAGGTTGCGTTTACCTTGTTTGCGTTTTTGCCTACCTGCTTCTGAGGGGAACATACTGCGGGTTGGATGGATAACGCTGTCTGGCGCGGCTCCCCAATGCCAATTGATACACTGCTGCTTCTGGTAGGCAGAGGCCCGTTCCTGGATTTCCTTGATGTTGGTTTTCGGTCTCGACATGTCGGCGGCGACCCGTTGTAGGAGCGATGGCTCGTACAGGCCCTGCAAGAACTTCAGCTGGTTCATCGTCACCGGCATGTCCATCTTCTCGAAACTACCCAGCGGCGTCACCGCCGCGTCCTCCGCATGGTACACCGAAGTGAAGAACGGTCCAAACGCCTTGACTGAATAACTCTGCACATGAGGAGGATGAGTGGCCGTATTTGGATTGCAAGGCCTCGCATTCGACAATGGAACATACGTGGAGTTCATCGTCGGAAACTTGTGGTGGAACCCAGGCACTTCCGCTCGCAGCTTTCGGGATGGTGCGGTGAATGTGTTCCCTTGCAGTCTCATCAGGCCCAGCCGGCGAATCTCGCAAATGCATCAGGAAGTTGTCAGCTGCTTCCGACTGTGGCACGGCAGAGATGTCCAGATCGATGGCCTGCTTCCGACCGGCGATTGCTACTCGAGTCGCCCAACTGGTTTCCGTTTTCAACAGGTTGACCTTCACCACTTGCATCCACTGCGGTGGGTTGAGGCCCTTCTCAAGACGTTGGTCTCGGAGGGCTTTCAGCGCACAGACGCAGTGCTGCTTTACAATGACGATCCAATCATCGGCTGGAGATGAAAACATGGGTTTCAGAGGATGAACATGAAACAGCAGCGGTGCAACCGCGTTACGTACCTGGTGATTGCCATGCAGTCACGGTCAGGGGCTCCTCTGGGGGGTTTGCCGTAAGACTTCTCATAACCTCGTCCACTCGCGTCTGTTGATACTTCTGGATCTGGCCGTACTTCTTCTTCTTGTCGATGGAAAGGCTCCCAACGTCAACCACCACCTGCAAAGGCTTCTTGTACAACCTCAAGAACTCCTCTGGCACCGTTTCCTGCGTGGATGGTACTTGTGACGTGTCTGGTGATGCTCTACCCGCTTTTGTTGGCGTCAATCTCTCTGCCATGTTGAAATAGGCCTGTAAAAACGGAGAGAAATGTACATATTTATTCTTTGATTGCGAGGGCTCGCAATTGACATTATAGGTATTTGCCTCCAATTACCTACTTCGCATTGCGAGGCCTCGTATTAAGGTAACAACATATAGTCAAAAACGCACTTTTCAAAAAGACGATTGCGAGGGCTCGCATTCCGAACACGCAGTAGTGAGCAAAAGCACCGGTGTGCGCGCAACAACAACAAAAGAGTTGGGAATCAACCTAAACCCCATGTTATGCATTGGTAAAGGCCCAGATTGTGTCCAGAATGTTCGTGCGCTGCGCATCAGACCGCAGAGGAACCTTGTTGTTCATTCATCGTATTACGGAAGGTGAGAAATTCCGGGGCTGCCTCAGAAATGTACGCAAAACATCGGTTAACACAGTTCTGTATGTGTCCACGTCCGGCTCGCTGTAAGGGTCGGACGGATAATCTGGATCAGCCTCCCAGTGTCTCTCCATGGTCGACGTACCCGACTTCCAAGGACAGTACCGAATTCTCAGGCGGTCGTCAATGACATACGAGTGCAAGCGCTGTCGTATCTCGGTTTCGATGTCGGAGGACAAACCACTAACCAGCAGGCGTCTGTTAATTCTCGCAGGGCAGATCTGGACAAACAAATCTTCGACGACGCTGGGTGTGACAACCCAAGTGTGTCCATCCTGCATGGACCCCAGTTGACTGAGCATGACTTCGCCAAACTCCTCACCATAGCACAATCCTGCCAGGCCGCTGTTGAAGGTCTGCCACTGCAGCAACGCAACACCGATGGTCCTCACATACACAACAGGCTCAGCTGCAGCCCCCCCGAGCTCAATCAAAAGCACGAACACGAGTCGCAAAACATTTTGGGCGTCGATGCCGGTTCCAGGGTGCCGTCGAGACCAGTTGCATTGTCTCACGAGAAATCCACAGTAGAGGACAAGCGGACACCAGTTCTGCAGAAGGTTCAACATTGCTTTACATACTTCACTCTTCAGTCGATCGATCTCCGTCCCACCGTGATGGGCAACAGCCTGTAACCTGTTCGCTTTGCTGCGCAACTGCCGCAGGAAATGCGGCGCACACTTGAGGATGCCGGCAATAGTTCTCTCCATGACTCTGAGCTTTGGGTACAACCCTACTGTTTTTCCCACTTCTAAGCGGCCAAAGCAAAAGTACACAAACAGCGAATGGAAGCGGCGCCATACGTTGGCCACAAGGTATTTGTAGGGATGCCAGCAGCCGTACAAGACCGGAGTCTTTTTCAGTTTTTCGTGCCAGTTGCACCGCTGCGTTATGTCGGAGTACAGCAACTTGAGGCATCTTTTGTGTATGTTCTCATCAACGAGGATGGGCACAATGGGGTGCGTGTGGTTTGACAGCGATGCAATGTAGTCCAACACCTCAACCAGGCCCTTGTACGAGGATACCTGATGCGTACTCAGCAGCAGCGGCTTCCAACCAGGATTTGGTAGTGGATCTCGCACGATGTCAAGCGGCGCCCTGATGCTCGGTATTGCTGGTGGTCTGTCCGCAAGCAGGCCCAGGTCTGTCACGATCCCATGAAAGCTCCGTTTTGTTCTGACAAGCGCTGCAGCCACACTGCCGATGCTGCCGATGAGCACATCCATGGTTGGGTGTCCTCTGAAATACGGCAACCTGCACGGAATCTCAACGACGCAAAGGGCTGTGCAATTTTGCGACTGATCCTGGATCGTTGGATGCGTTCCATACTGCTTAATCTAACAATTGTCGATCCAGACGCAAACCTGCCGGTTCTCCATCCATCGCCATGTCTCAAGCATCTTTCCCGCAGACCGTTCCTTCATGGTTTCCTCGCGCAGCCGCAGCAGTCCTGTTCTACGCAACTGGCGCCTGTTCTGCCAACCGATAGAGGCAAAACCCGGGGCGTCCTCGTCCTGGTGCTGAGGTATGCATCGCAAGCGCAAAATTTTGTATAAGTTGAAGAACTCCTCCTTGAAGTGGTTGGCAGCTCGGCTCTCTGGTCTGCTTTTCAACCTCCGTAGTGAGTGCCGTGTTTTCCCGTTCAGTCACAGCAAGCGCGCAAAATCAAAAAAGAAAACAGCTCCACTCTTGTTCTTTTCAACGGCAGCCCATAGTGATTCAGCAGTGGTAAACCCGTGTTCCGTTGCACAGAAAGCTTGCAATTGCCTGACAGTCCGTTCCAGCTCCCTCTTCGCTCGATGTGCAATGTTACGTGGCATGAACAATCATCTCAAAGAATCAAAAATGTGCATTTTATTATACAATTCCACAAAAAACAGGCTCCTTTAACGCTACAGTTAAATAAAATTTCTTGCCAGCAAATTGCTGCACACGCGACACGCGCATAGCGATCTTTGCGCGCAAATCCGCCGCGCGTGCGCATTTTCGGTTGCTGGTAACGGTCAACTGGTCCCACATTTCTCTTGTTGATCACATCTGCGGTACCCAGTTGCAAACCGCCCACCATAGCTGTTGGGCAGTGAAGCCAGCGGTGACCACAGTATGAAAGCTGGAGATGCTGGCGGGACCTGTATGGGCGCCCATGCAGCAGCGCCGCATCAAGGGAATACACATGCTGTGTAGTTGGTGGGTCTGTCCATTTTATTGTTTTCTGTTCCATCATTGCGAGGCCTCGCTTTTCCATTCCTGAAACTATACCTTTTGCGCAAATTTCGAAATGGAATGCGAGGCCTCGCATTCGAAAATGAATGTTATTTGTCGTAATTACCCTTATGCGAATTTTCCGTGTATTCGCTTCCCGTAAAGCAAATGAAATCGAATCCTTGCATTGCGAGGCCTCGCAATCTGTTGCAAAAAAGAGGGCATAATAACCGACACGAGGTGCAACACACAGTGGGTTGTCCTTCGTTATTGAGATATCATCGTACCCACGAGTACAAAGGAGCCTCGTTTGTTGCAACGACAGGAAGAAGGTACCTTTTTTAACTGAAAAAACAGGCATGAAAAATCAGGGTCAAAAAAAACAGGGTAATTCACTGAAAAATCCCACATCATTTCTGGGTTTTTTTTTTCAAAAAGAGCGGTACAAAAGCGTACCTGTTTCGGCCGCCTAAGAATGACGTGGCTGCCCTTTTCTAGCCACTTGGTGAACCATTCGCACCATTCCATAGGCCCAATATGACCTTCGAGGCGCAGGGCTTTCCAAACAGGTTCAGTCCTGTATATATTGCAGACCCGGCGGCCATACCGAAACACCTCTTTCCACAGTGTGAAGAGATCCCAATCCTCCCGCATCACTCGTTCAAAGAAGTGGTCGTGTATCTTGGTGGGAACGGAGACCAATTAACATCCCACCAATGTCCGACGGTCAACCACGTCAAGGCGAACGCCAACCGGACGGCTCCACTCCTTCTCCCACCGCTCTCGCTGTTCCTGGTTCTCGAGATCTCTCCACACAGGCATCTTGTATTCGTCCTGCAGCACTTGGACAGTTTTGGAATCAATCATGGGATGGCCTTCCCTGCCAAAGAACCCCATGGGCATCTGCGCGTTCCGATCATGAGGTCGTGCCTTGAGCTCCATCACCGCCACCATGAAAGGCTGGACCTCATGAAATGCAAACCCCTCTCCATTACCTGTGGGTCTGATCTTCTTCCACTTCACATTAGGAGGGGGATTAACTGCCGGTGATGGGATGAACCATTGGCCTTCAAAGTACGGGGCTAACTGTCCCATGACGTCCATAATGGTGTAGTCCTGGCTGGTCTCCACACACTGATGGGCCTGTGGAAAGGTAGCAGCAGAAGGCGGTGTCCAGATGGGAAGACCGTGTCATTGGCTTCCCTCAGAATCGGGATGGCCTCCTCTCCCATGGTCATGACTACTCCCTTCTGCAGACCAAGCCTGATTGATTGGTGAAGTGCCATACCCCATGTGTGGGGCCTGTGCCGGCGCTGTTGGATGCGGTGCGGCCCTGCAGCACCAACGCCACCATCGCCCGTTGCACCAACGCCAAACCCCCCTCCGGCCCCCCACCACCCGTGCCCAACGCGTCACCTACGGCGCACACCGGCCTCACCGTCACCCAGTGCATCGCCTACGTCACCCTCACCATCGGCACCACCGACGACACCGCCACCCAGTGCATCGCCTACGTCACCCTCACCATCGGCACCACCGACGACACCGCCACCCACAGCACCCCCAGCAACACCCTACGTAGGGACAGTACCAGCGGCGCCACCAGCCGGCACACCACCTACAGCACCCACATCAACATCGCCACCACCCATGACATCACCCACAGCACCCTCACCATCGACGTCGCCGGCAACACCCACACCGCCGGCACCACCAGTCGCGCCACCACCCACCGCACCACTTACAGCGACCACCGGAGCCGCAGGCCCCCCCAGCGCCCGCCCCGTCACCTATGACGCCAACAACATCACCAACCCCGTCGCCGCCCGGCGCGTCACCCGAAGCACCCACGTCAACAACACGGACCCGTTCCGACGCCTACAGCACCCCCCCGTAGGCGTCACCAGCATCACCTCCACCCACTGCATCGCCCACGGTGCCCCAGCCCAACCCACTGCGCCTTCGGCGCACACATACCCGACACCCACACAAACCAACCACGCCCACACTGCCCACCACCCCAGCAGCCCACGCCACGGACACACCCACACGCACGCCCACGCCCGGCCACGCCACCCGGACACTAACCAGGAGCCACAGCCACCCACCCTGGCGGTCTGGGAACCGGGAGCCGACACCGGCACAGACCGACACCCACGTACAGCACCCCAGCCACCCCCCCCCAAAAAAAAAAAAAAAAAACAAAGCCAAACAAGCCAGCGAAAAGAGAGGAGTAAGGGACATGCAGAGGAAGGGGCCACGGGGGGAACAGAGGGCAAACACGCAAGCCCACACACGCGCGCCCCCCCCCCCCAGCCAGCCCAACCCCGCATGTCCCGCACCCTCCCAGGAACCGCAAAGCCCAAGACCACCCCCCAGGCACCACCACAACAGACCACCAAGAGGAGCCGCCGAGGACGACACACGACACACCGCCGCCAAACACACGGTCGACACCGACACAAGCCCCACCCCCTAAACCCGCCGCACCCACCGCTGCGGCGCCCCAACACACAATGCTGCCCCCATGGATGCGGTACACCCCAAAAACCCCCTTCAGCCGGCCGGCCAGAGGCCACCACGGGACGCACCAAGGGGACGCCGCGGAATACCCACCCACAGTGCGGCCCCGACACCCGCTACCCGCCGGCATCCTACCACGGGCCCACCCCACACCCGAGCACATAGCCCCCCTCCCACCGTGGAAACGATACACCCCAGCCACACACCGCCACACACCACCCGCGGGCACCGCACCGGGGCCACAACACGCCCAAGCAGCCGCGACCCACCGACCCGCGGACCCCGCAAGCGCAATACCCCACACCAACGGACCCACCCAACGGCGGGCCGGTACCCCCAAGCACCACACGACCACACCCCCCTGGTTGCGACACTCCAGTCCCGCACACCCCGCCCCAGGGGACCCCAGGCCCTACGCCACACCGACCCCGCACAGGCCACGTACTGAAACACACCAGGAGAACGATCAAGAGACCACGCGGGGCTGCCCCACACCACCAGAGGACAAACCACAGGCGACAGCCCACCCCACCAGACCTGGATACGGTGCCCCCCCCCCCCAACGGGAAGGCCACCACACAGCACAACACCACCATACCGCACCGCACCCCCCTCCCCCACCCGGGGGCACGGGACACCACAGCCCACCAACACAGGAACGAAGCCACGCCCCACCGACCCCGCACCCCACCCCACCGGCACCACCCCTGGAAACCCCGCACACCTCGCGCCAGCTCAGCACCCACCACCGGCCACAACCCGAACCGCACACAGGGGCAACACCACCGGCCAGGACAGCCACCAGCGGGCAGCCACACACCACAGCCACGCCAAACGGCGCGCCTCCCCCGACGCACGACCCCGCACCGGCCGCCGCACATGCCCCGAACACCAGCATCACACGCCCACCGTGCCATGACGCAACACCCCAGCACGTGAACACGCAAGATGACCCCATGGCCCTGGACATCGACAGCCTGCTAGAACTGGAACTCCAACACACGGAGGACACGGAGCATCATATGGACCTCACCCCGCCGGAGCTCGAGCCCACAGCAAGCAGCCCCGCAGGCCCCAACCCGCAAAATGCCCCCCCGCGCCCCCCCCCCCGCGAGAGGGCGCCCTGGACGCACCTGTCCAACGCCCTGCGGCGCCACCACCCCACCCACGAAGCCAGCAACGGGCCCGCCGAGTACCGGGCGTCACTCGAGCGCGACCTGCCCGACGTCACGGGGCCAGGACTCCACGGGTACACCACCGCCCCCCCCCCTCCAGGCACCCCCACACAAGAATGGGAGGACGAGTACGCCGTCGACGTCACCGACATGACGGCATACATGGAAAGCGTGGAGGACCCGGAGCAAGACACCGTCCTCAGCCTCCTCGCCTACCACAGCTGGAGATGGGGCCACCAGGTCACCCTCCACCGACCGCAGAACGGGCCCCACCAGTGGTCCCCAGAGCACACGGCGAAGTGGGACATCGTCCTCCAACTCACCCCCGAGGGCTTCTACACCCTCACGCACAGCGGATTACCCGACGCCGCACCCAATGCACAGGCGCTGCCGCTGGCCCAGCCCCAGGAGGACGACGCAGACGCACCCCCACCAGAGGAATGTAATTGGGACCCCCCCACGGCCACCACCGAACGCATGCCGCACCGGCTCACCAAACGTCACCTCCCCCACGACTACCACGCCACCAACGACTCGCGGGGACGCCGCACACTGCCCCTGCAGTGGGCATCACCCGAAGGCACCTTCACGTGGGGGGAAATCCTCCCCGGCGCCGTGGCGCTCACGTACCTGTGGCTCCGGGACGCGGAGACGCACGCGCAGCCCCCCGGCACACACCTCCTCCTCACCCTGGAGGGAGAGGCCGCCGTCGAAAACGTCCACACAGCGGAAGGAGAGGACTACGTGACGGCGAACGCGGACACCGCAGTATGGCTACACGCTCACGAGCACACCACACCCCCCACCGTAGTACCGGGGTCACACCCCTGGCACGTGGTCATCGTGCGACTACCCACAGGAGCAGACACAGGAAGCGCCCAACAGGGATGGGCGGACAGGTGGGCACACGTGTGCGCCTCCCTGCACGAAGGGCTGCACAGACCCTCCCTCACCAGTCACACCCTCGAACCGGCCCCCACCACGGCCGAATCCCACACCGGGGCGGCCCCCCCCACCGGAGTCTGGGCCTACACGCGCACCCTCCACCGCGAGGCAGCGGAAGCCCTCAAGACCGCCATCTCCAACCACCAAGGCCTCGTGCACACCCCCCACGATAACACACAAAAGGGCTACACCCTATGGTGGCACCACCCCGCACCAGAAGGGGGCCTGCAGCCACCGGCAGACCAGCCTGGCATCGGCCCAGACCTCACGGCGATCGCCCGCGCCGTCGCCGCCATGGCCCAGCAAGTTGGGGCGCCACCCCAATGGGCACCGTCCATCATCAAGGAAACGGCGGCACGCCACAACCCAGCTTTCGCACACTTCCGGGGACGCCCCATTCATCCCACCCTACCGGACCTCGACCTCCCCGCCCACGATGCGTGGGCAGTCCACATCCTCGTGCCCCACGACACCGCCCCCAAAACAGGGGACGCGACGGCACGCATCACCAAACAACTCCCCAATACCGCGCTCCACTACGACATACCAACGCCCAACGTCATCGTCACCCACAACACGGGTCGCGACCACTACTACCTCCAGGCCACGCATGAGCGCTCCCCCATCACCGTATACACCTTCACCACCTACCCTGGCCTCCAGCCACCGCAACACCACCCACGCCCGGCATGGAAGCACCCCCTACACGTCGCCCCGACCCCACGCAAAAGGCCCACCCACCACGCGCCCCCTCCCGCCGACAGCACCGCCCTCCACACCGCCCGCAGACGGGCCGCAGCACAACACCAAAGCCACCTGCTCCCACGCATTAACGCTGGGCCCGGCACCATCACCGAGGCCACCCACAAAAGCACCTTGAACCTACTGGCTCGCAAACTACGCCCCAAAATGGCACTGGAGGACACGCTCTGGATATACTATGGCGAAGGCCGCACGGCACGGGTGGCGGACCTCCGCAACATCATCCCCCGCCACATCCAGCGAGCGGTAGGGCCCTTCACCGTGTACGCGGTACCGCACCCCATAACAGCCCCATGCACCCACTGCAACCCTCGGTGCGCGCTACCATGCGCAGGCGCTCTGCAGCAACCCCTGCCCACCCCTACCTACAGGGGGGGCATATTCCTCGGCACGGTGCCCGGAGACCCACACCCCTACCTCCTGCCCGCGGCGGACCGCCACCACGCCATACCACTACACCTTGTCGAGCACCTGGCGGTGGGACCATCCCCCTTCCAGAAGCGCCCCCCCCACACCCCATCCGACGGACGCCCGCCAGATGAGCCGACACACGCCACACCTGGACCCAAACGCGCCATCGCACTCCTCACCCTAAAGGCGGAAGCCGCCATCCCCCGAGACCTGGAGGGGGAAAACCACCTCATGGTGGAAGGGCTGACGGAACACGTCCTGATCGCAGCCATGTACGCCACGGCGTCCGCATCCCGCCTCTGGGAGGACCGCCCCTCCCCACCTCTAGCCCAAGCAGCGCAGGACCCCCCCGACACGGGCCCCACCGCCGAGGACATCCACCAAATCCTCAACATGCGAGCACCCCCGAAGACCCATCCTGCGGTCCGCCCCATCCAGCTCGTCAGCTGGGACGCCATGGACGCCCCCCCGGCCACCACGGAGGTCCACATCCTCAAACACCGGGACACCTGGTGGACGGTGGAATGGAACGACCACGGCAAGGTCAGACGGGCAACGGCACACGCCCCCGACGGCGAAGTCCCGCCCCCACCACGCGGAGGAGACCGCTTGCGACTCGCCGCACGCATCCCCCACGCCCCAGAGGCAGCCTGGGAAGCGCTGCACTACGCCCTCTACTGGGCGCAGGGGGCGCCAGAAGGCCCCCTCCCCCCGGAACGCACCCCAGCGTGGACACGCCACGCCACCCGCTACACGGCCCACATGCGCCGCCACGGGGCAGGCACCGGGCACCGGCTCCTCACCTGGCCCACGGACCCGCCCGACGCCCTGCAGGAGGCCGAGGAAGTGCTTGGCCTCATGACCAAGCAAGTGTTCCAACTGGCGGACCCCGTCCCCACGTCCAAGCCCGACGTCCCAGCCGCACGCGAACACCCCGTGTTTGCACCGGGCCACGCACCCGTACAGCGGCCCCAGGGCGCACCTCCCCAACGGGGACAACCCGCTGCCCGACGCCGCCAAGGTGCGCAAAAGCGCAAGGCCTCCACACAGGCCAAACCCGCGCCAAAGCCAAGGGCCAAGCCGAAGAGCTGGACCAAAGAGGAAGCCGCTGCCCTGTATCCCGAATACGCCATCAACACCCGGGTGCAGCTGCCCTTCGAGTACCCCACGGCCGCAGGCCCCTCCAAGTGGATATGGGCCGCAGGGGAGGTCAAGCACCGGTACCGCGTCACCGGGGACCACCAGGGGTTCAAGATCAACGTCAAGTGGGACCCGGCCACCCCCAACGACAAGAAGCTGGGGCGCACCATCGAACTCTGGCGAGACCAAGCCGGTCGTGAGATGGTCCCCATGCAGCTGTGCACCCCCGACACGGAGCACCTCACCGGCACCGAGTACACGGGCGAAGTCCACAATGCATGGGCCCTACCCCAACCCCAGAAGCGGAACCGCAGGGCACCCACAGCTCAGGGCGTCATCGACCTCCTCAACGCCTGACGGGGCCAGGGCCGGACACGGCCCGCCCCCCCAACTACCGGTCCCCAGAAACCGGCGCCTGCGGAAGCCCACGCCCGCATCAACATCCTCAACGAGCCCGCGGTCACCTACGACCCCACCAAGGCCGCCACACTGCAAGCCATGCCCGGGCCACACCCCCAAGGCGCAGACCTCCTGGGGTTCCTGGAGCAAGCCCTCCGCAAAGCGGACCAACCCGAACCAGCACCAATCCTGGACCCAGAGGGGAACAAATATCACGCCCACTGGGAACGGGGGGTACCCCTCTACCACAAGACATCGGTCACGGTACATGCCCACCCCGACCTCGGAGTGGATGGTCGCCTCGGGGCGTACGAGTGCGTGGGGCCCGGATGGCAGCTAAACGTGCTGCTCACACACGTCCCGTTCGGGGAGGAGACCAAGGACTTCCTGGACACCCTGAGCCTGGCGTACCGCCGACTCTCCCTCCTGGCACCCACCATCATCATAGGCGACCTAAACGCCGCTCCCACCGACGACGACCGCACCGGCCCACCCACAGCCACCGACATAGCTGTCCGGGACGCCATGCACCAGCTGGGCCTCACCGACCTCACGGCAGGGCTCACCGGCACACCCTCCCATTACCCCCACCAGGCCGGCACCCACCCATCCCGCATCGACACGTGCTACGGGGACCCAACCACGGTGCGCGTCCACGAAGCAGCCTACGGGGACCTCCCGCCCACAGGCACGGGCCACCGGCCCCTCTACATCGACCTCATCATCCCCGACCTACCCCCACCCGCAGCCACCCTGCCAGACGACACCCTCCCACCCACACTGCAGTTCCCGGCCGAGGACGACCACGGCGCCTGGCACAGGTATAACAGGGCCCTACACGCCATCCTACGCCGCCCGGGTGCACCGACACTCACCACCGCCATGCGCCGGGCGGCACAAGCATGCGGCTTGGAGCGTGACACCAACCACACGGGAGCACCACCGGACCTCACCCTCCAGCAACTCGTCCATGACATCTGGACCACGAAAGGGGAACTCGCCACCCTGCTACGCCCCAGCACACCGGAGGCACGAGACCGGGACGCCCACCTCCGTGCGCTCCTCACCACCCGCCGCCACCAACTCCAGGAATGGCACGCCCACCGCATAGCGGCAGCAGCCCAGGAACGCGAAAGATACGGCAGAAACGACACGCCGTACAAGTCCCTACGGTACGTCAGCCGCATCCTGGAGGACACGGGGCGCCGTACCATCCACGCGGTCCGCACCCCCGAAGGAGGCCTCACCAATGACCCCGACGCCGTCCTCCAGGCAGTCCTGGACAGCTTCCAGGCACAACACGGGGACGCCCTCCCCGAGCTCGACCCCCACACCAGAAACACCATCCGCGAGCATGTGCCCAGGGTCTTCAACCGGGAACAGCGGCGCGCCATCGAACACGACCCCTTCAGCATCTCAGAACTGCAGCGCGCCCTGGACCGCCTGAAGAAGGGGGTCGTACCCGGCGTCGACGGTTTGCCGGCCGAAGCATACCAACGTCTCACCCTGCCCATCAAACGCCGCCTGGCAGCCCGCCTGTGGGACATCGTCACGGGCGCCACGCCCATCCCCCCTGAGTGGGCCAACCTGGTCCACCCCCTCTACAAAAAGGGGGACTGGGCGCAGCCGGGGAACTGGCGGCCCATAGTATGCGCCACCACCGAGGTCAAGCTGGTGTGGACGCTCATCCTGGGCCGCATCGCGCCAGCGGTCTTCTCCCACGTGCCCGCCAGCATGTGGGGGGCCATGGCCGGCAGGTCTCCCCACGAGGCCATCTTCCTCCAGGACACCGCACTGGACATGAACCCCTACGAGATGATCATCGCCTCCCTCGATGTCCAAGGCGCGTTCCCCCACGCCCCACACCGGCTCCTCACGGAGGTATGGGATGCCATGGGCCTCCCATTCCTATCCTTCATGACCGGATACGTCCAAACCCGACTCTACGCCGTCATCACGGCCGCGGGCCTCACCCCCTGGACCGGCACAGACAGCGGGGTCCCCCAGGGAGGCGCCGAAGGCCCCTTCCTCTACCTCCTCGTCACCCTGCCACTGGCATTCGAGCTAGCACGGGTATACCCGGGGTACGCCCCATACCCGCTACGGTCCCCCCTCATCAACTTCGCAGATGACAACCTCCTCACTACAGCCACCCGCCACCGCGACCCTGAGAACGCAGGGCTACCAACGACCACCGAACAAGCGTCCGCCATTCTCCAACTCACCACAACCTACCTAGACGCCCACCAGCTCCTAGTGCACCCCCGCAAATCGGTCGGGCTGGCCGACGCCGAGACCCCCACCCCCCACATCCGGAAAGGCGAACCCCTGCACCTGGAAGACACCACAGTCCACCTGGGAGTCACACAGGCCACGCGGCACCACCACATCACACTCCCAAGCAAGCTAGAAGAGCGCCTCGCCCGGCGAACCCAAATTGCCAGGGGGGACCTCCTGTCTACGCAGGGCCTGGCGTACTTCATGGAAGCAGTGCTCAACGCGGCCATCGGGTACCAAGCCCTGCACCTCCCGCGCCCCCAAGACGCACTACGCCACGCTCGACAACAAGTGACGAAGGCATGGGCGCAACACGGAGGCTGGCCCACGTCTTTCCCCAAGGAGGCCATGATGGCCCACTGGCGCTACTACGGAGACAATACGGGCGCCCTGGTCGACATGGCCTATGCCAAACACGCAGCACACCTCCTACACAGGGTAACACACAACCACCAACCAGAAGTTCGCGAGGCGGCGGCCATACGCATAAAAGAAGCGCAAATGGCCCGCAACACCTGCCCCCGGTGGATACTGGCACAACACGGCGTCTCCACCCCCGTGGGCACTGGCATCTGGGCCCAGCTACAACTCCTCCTACCGCACCACACGCACGCCATCCTGACAAACCACCACTGCGACCAACAGGGGCCACTCGTGGCCACACACACCGACATCCACCGACACCCGGCAGGCGAGGTGGACACCCTGCGCCTCGTAGGGGCCACCATCACCATAGTGTATATCACCCCAACACAGATGCAGATCATGGCCCAATGCGACGCCCACCACGCCCCGTTCCTTTCCGACCCACAATGGCCGGCACGCCACATCTTCCAAGCGTACCTCCGCGCATGTGCTACGAAGGCAGGGCGCGACATGCCGGGGCCCAAGGACATCGACACGGCGTACACAGCCTTCCAGCGCCAGCACCCCCGGCCCCGCCTGAGCGAACACGAGACCCCCAACGACGGCGGCACGACGCAGGGGGAGCCCACCCCGTCAGCCGAAGGCTGGACACCACCCACCATCCTGCTGCTAGCACCAAACGGCCACAAACATGTAACCCGCACCGTCCAGCGACACCATGCCCCCTGGTCCATCCCCAAACACAATGCACCGGAGACCGATGTACCACCAGTCAGACACAGTGACCAGGGCATACCACGCACGTGCTGGCACTGCGGCCCGGCAGCCCTCGACACGCCGTGGCCCCTGCTGCACCTCATCTGCACCCACTACCACACCCCCACCGCCGCCGCCACCGCCGACCAGCAGGCATGGCTCTCCCCCTGGTTTCACACGGTACCCCCGGACCACCCGGCGCACGTAGCCTGGACCCAAACACCCACGGCGACATGGACGTTCACCAACGAGCAGGCAGACCCGGACAGCGTAGCCATGGAGTACGACCGCTGCGACCCACACCGCGCAGGACCTCAGGAGGCACCCATGCGCCCCCTACAGCACAAATGCCCCACCCTCCGCGGCGACAAGGACGACACGGAGCGGCGACAGACCATCACGTGCCAGAAATTCCACCCCAATACGGGATACCTCTTCCACCTGATGTACGCGTATATCACCCAGGGACGCCCAGACAGGGGCCTCCTCCGCCTCACCCCACGAGCCCAGGCCATCATCACCCAGGGAATAGGCGTCTATGCAGCGCCACTACTGCAACCCACGCAAATCACCGCCAGAACCACCCAGGGGAACCCCATCTACGTCTATCACCCCACAGCAATCGCCCGCCTACCCATACCCAGCGACACCGACATCATCTACTTCACTGACGCATCCGGCACCCAGCAACGCACCCCCACGGTCGGTTGCGCCTCCGTGCGCATCATCCGGCGCGCGGACGGCCTCCACGTGGAACACCACACCGGGACCACCATCTTTGGGGCGTCCTCCCACGGCGAACTGCGCACCATGGCAGACGCCGTCACCGCCACACCGCCACCCACGACGGTCCGGCCCCGCAACATCTGGGTAGTCGTGGACGCCACGGTCGACATCCACCTCACCAGGCGCCTTGCGGACCTACCCCTCCACAAAGCACTCGATTCCGGCCTCACCACACAAGCGTTGGGACTATGGATGGCCTTCAAGGGCATGCACCCCCAGGACGCCCTACACATCGTCAAGCAGGAGTCGCACCGCTACGCATACGGCAATGGACGCGCAGACACGCAGGCCAAACACCAGAACACAAACCACACCCCAGGGCTCGAACGCGTGCGACTGGACACCCCACACCACAGCCACCTGCAGCACCTGCCCCCGATACCCCTGGCCGCACAGCCCCCCCAATGGATCCCCGAGGACACGCCGTACACGGATCGAGACAAGCAGTACCACTACCCCACACCCATCCAGCAACTCGCCGCCACACTGGGCCACCCAGCAAACACCGAACTCCTCCGACGCCTCGAAAACTCCGTCCACACCCCCCTCTACTACTCCGCCCTGCGCCCGGATAGCCTCCCAGCACACCTACAAAAGCCCCGACTCCAGCTCGCCCTCGAACAACTTCCCCTCCTCACCCGATACCACCGATGGTATACGCGCCGCTCGATCCACGTCCCCGCAGGACACACCAAATGCATCTGCAGCCACGCGGAAGGAGAAACGTGGGACCACTTCAAGGCGTGCTCCCTGTACAGGGGACTGGACACCCTCACAGACTGGAACCCAACCCACACCATCGCACAGCACGCCGGATGGCTGGCGCAGTCCCCGGCGACCCAGCAACTCACCACCGTCCTCAAGCAGACGGAGGTACTCGAGGCAGTCCGCAGGGGACTCGTCCCCACTGCCGTCTACACCTTACTACGCACCCACGTGGAGGACCCCCAGGCCACGGCGGCACACATGCAGCGAACGGCCGTTGCCAAGACGGCGGAGCAGCTCACATACCGCACCCACAAATACCTGCAGCATGCGGCAACCCTGCCACCAACAGACCAAGCCCACCTCCTCAAACTCCTGTTCTACCAACCATGAGAACCTACCCCGTGACATACCAACACGGAACCCCCACCACGTCTACACACCGTCCACTGGGCACAGCACTGGCACAGCACACACGGGCGCCACAGGCACCGCACACGCTCCCACCTGCATGCGCGCGCCACCAGCCCCCATCCCCCCACGCCGCCGTCCGTCCACAGGTACCACCAACCACCAGCCACCGCATGCCCCCTCTGCGCTCGCCAGCGGCTACCACAGACAGCCCTGCCCTGCAACCCAGACCACTGGGTCTGCCTGGGAGCCGCGCACCGCCTCACCCACTGCCCCCACTGCGGGGACCTCAACCCCCGCCACCGCGAACGGCCCGCGGCCCCAGCCGCACCCCCCCCCGCCAGCCACCCCAGCTTCTTCGGGTACCTCACCGACACTCTCCGGGACCAACTGGGAGGGTACTACGTGGCGGACGCGGCGGACCACGCATGGGCCATAGCCGTGGCCACGGGCAACACACCCCTGCCCCCCCACAGCCCACCCCTACGCCACAGCGGAGGCGGCTTGAACGTGGCGGCCCGCCACATCCTCCTCGCCCTATACCTCCACCACCGAGACCTACACCTCCCAGACCCACAACTCCCGGCCCCCCAAGCAGCAGCCCTGACGCCGGAAGCGTGGGCCGACACGGCACCAGAGGAGATAGCAGCCTACCTCCGAGCCACGTGCCGCCGGTTCGCAAACGCCCTCGGCCGACGGAAGGGAACACCTTACCCCCTCAGCGCACTCCTCTACCCGGCACACCACCCCCACCCCACACAACGGACACCCCCGGAGGGCTGGGCGTCTTTCTGGGACACCCACCTGGCCGCCCCCGACGAGGCCACCGCCACGCGGATGAGCCTCACGGACCAGGAGGCCTACGTCAGAGGCCTCAAGACGAGCCTCCAAGAGGCACACCGCTGGCGCGCCCGCTCCCCGTCGCCCCCGCGGGGACAGGGGGGTTCACCCGCCCCCGACACCCACCAGGCCAAGAAGACCAAGGGGCACCGGCACCAGGGGGCCCGCCAACGCGCCCGCCAGCAGGGCGCGACGCCCCGACCAAAGCCCGGGTCCAGCCACACCGCACCGCCCCACGCCCAGACCCCCGGGGCACACCAGCAACACCACCACCACCAACGCCCACCGCCACCACCTTACCGCAGCACCCAAACCCTGCAGCCCAGTCAGCCACCACCGCCCACACACGTCCACACCATGCCAGGACCACCGTACGCGCAGAGCCAGGGGACATGGCACCACCAACACCACCACCGCGCCCCCGTCCCTCCCAACCCCTACCCCCTAATGCCCCCAAGCTACAGCGGCCCCCACCAGCTACATCCCCACCACGCCCCAGCACAACCAGGCCCCGCGAACCACCCACCCCACATAGCGCACATCACCACACCACACCATCACGTGTACCACCACCACCAGCCCCTGCCGCCACACCCACCAACGCCGGGGTACCACACACAACCGACACACCCTCCACACCACCACCACGCGGTCCAGCACCACCCGCCGCCCCCACTACACGGACCCACGGCATACGAGCCACGGTACACCCCCATGGACCCGCGAGGAGCCGCGCACGCACACCGGCAACACCAGGACCGAGTAGGGGCGCCCCACCACCACCAACAGCCCCCCCAACCACACCCCATACCAGCAAGCACCATCCACCAGCAGCCAACCATCACATACGGACCACAGCCCCACCCGGGGGCTCATGCGGTCGCCTCCCACCCGCACCCCGGCACCACAACCAGTCAGGAACCGCAAGGACCACACGGCGCACACACGCAACACCCACACGACCCACAGGGACGCCCAGACCCCCAGCCAGCACAACACCCACCCCCGCCCCCCCCACCACCAACAGCGCCACCCCCACACCACCCCCCCCCGCCCCCCCCCCGAGACCAGGCCACGGACACAACACGCGGCAGCCAGCACCAACCAATCGATGTCGATGCCCCCGCCGACACATGCCACCGCGAATCCCCCCTCCCGCGGCCGCCGCAAGAGACCCCATCACCGGACCCCGCGCGCGACAACGATGACCACCCCCCCCAACCCACACCACCCCCCCCATCACACCCCGCACCACCAGTCGCCGCACCGGCCGAGCCCTACGCCCTGCACAACCCCGCAGCGGTACGGCAGCACCTCCAGGGGGTCGGGGAACAGGACGTCGTGCTGCACCTCCGCACCACCGGCACCAGCACCCCCATCCGGGCGGCCACCCTGGTCCAGGCGGCCACCCTGGGGGAAGGCGTCAGAGACTTCCTCTTCGACGCCTTCCTCCACGTCGCCCGACACGAGCGCCCCCCACGCGCCACCCCGGACGGCGAGAGCCCGCCCCCCACGGGGAGCCGGATCTGGGTACCCCCCATCGACTGGGGGCGACACCTGGTCGGACACCCCGTGCCAGAGCGGGACAGCACCCAGGGCCGCACCCGCTACCGCGAGCCCAACATGGCCCACCCCCCACCCGACGCCACCCCCAACAGCACCAAGGAGTGGGAGCGGGAAACATGGGTGGCCCGGATGGCCTCCCTAAGCAACTTCCGGCACCACGTCCCGGGGGACATCCCCACCCCCGACGAGCAGCAGCCAGCCCCCTCCACGTACATGACCCTCATGTGCAATCTGCACTACACCCTCTCCACCACCACCTACCACGCACCCACAGACCACTGGGTGGTACACGGCACCGACTCCCTCCTCCCCGCCGACTACACCCCCCCCACACACAACCCGGGCCCCGACACGTACGCCAGGGGGGAAGACCCGGACGACCCCCACATCTGGGGCACGTGGGAACCCGAATCCCTGGACGCGCTGCTCTCCATCCGCAGCAGCTACCAGGGCCTTGGTAGGGCGATGTATTGCCTCGCCAAGTGGACCCAACGGACCTGGGGGATCCCCGCGGACCGATGGGTGTGGGTGGTCACGCTGCGCCCCCAGCAGATGGAAGCCCCCCCAAACCGCGGGGGACCCACCCCCCCACGCCCCACCACCCCACAACTATGCCCGTACATGGTGGCAGCCCGCCTCATGGCGCTGCTATGGCCGGGCCCCCACACCCCCACCCAAAACTACCCCCACCTCACAGAGGGGGACATGCCCGGCATCCAGCGATGCTTCTTCGAGACCCTCGACTACCTCCAGCAGACACACCCCCGCGTCCTGGAGCAGATATGGCCACCCCCCGGGTAACCCACGTGCCCGCACAGCCGAGACAACACCGCCACGCCAGCACCAGCACGCACGGATCACCAGGGAAAACGCGCGCACACGCCCGATGCCCGAACCTGCACCCGCGTTCTCGCTGCTTACAGGACCCAGCATCATACGCCCGCCCCCGAGGCCCGGGACCCTCCGCCGTCTCCCGCGGCCCTCTCCTCCGCCTCCGACTCCACAACCTCCACCACCACGACCACCTCATCCACCACCACCACCACCACGTCCTCATCCAGCACTCCACCCCCCAGGCCGCGGAGGACACCTCCCAAACGGGCCTCCAAACCCGCCCCCACCGCGAGCAGCCCCACCGCCGCCAAAGCCCACGCCCCGGCGAAGCCCATACCCACGACCCAGCCGAAGCCCAAGGCCGCCGCCAAAGGGCAGCCCGCAGCCAAGCCCAAGCCCAGGCCCAAACCCGGCGCCACGACGGCAGCTCGGGCCCGGCCCCCCCAGGATGTCCTCTACGACATCCGGCCCCAGCCGTCCCGGGCCCGAAGGCAGCAGCGCCCAGCGCGGCGCCCCCCCACCGTCACCGACACCACCGCCGCCACCTTCATGGCGGAGCGCGCCGCGGCCGAAGCGCGGCGCGCCTCGTCCCACCACCTCCCAAAGCCCGCACCCCAGGCCCACGGACCGCTCCAGGGTCCACCAGCAGCGCCCACGCCCCCCTACCGGCCCCCGATGACAGCCCACATGCAACGCATGCCCCACTACCGCCGCCGCCACGAATCCCCGCCCAACCCCGAGGCGGAGACCGTACGCGCACACCCGCGGGTCCACATCCGCGTGCACCCCCACTCCCCACGCACCCCCACGGAACAGGACTACGAGGAATCCCCCAGGCCCGCCACCGCCGCCGGCCCCCACGACCCCATCACACCCACCCACGCACACTCCTCCGCCCAAGACCGCAGGCCCGCCCAGGAACAGTGGTGGCAGCGCTGGACCCACACGCAGCTCTGGGAGCTGCGGAAGTGGGCCCGGGGAGAGCCCTCCCTCGAGGGCCTGGTCCATCGGCCCCGCAAGGGGTCGGTGGAAAACTGCCGCCTCCGGCCGGCGGGGGGGTGGATGCCGCAGGCCGCATGGGAAGCCATGCTGGCCGATGCGCTCCACCCCCTGGGAGTCCACCCCCGCAACCTCCCCGCGCCCCAGGACCACCCGTACGTCCTCAGGCGCCTGCGGGAGACCCTCCAGGAAGCACGGCGAGACGGCATCCGCCTGTGGGACATCACCCAAAGCCCAGCCCCGCACGCACACACCCCCTCACCACCCCACAAGCGTCGGCGCACCGACACCGGCGACACCCACAACACCCCAGAAGCCCTGCGCGCCACACAACACGACGCGCCTGACCCCCCGGCCAGCGGCGCCGCCATCTAACCCCGTTATCCAGCACAGCACCACCACGGGGCGCCACGCCAGGCCCCGCCCAGAAGTCACCAAACAAACCGGACGCCGAAGGAAGCCAACGCACACGACAACGAGCACCACTACGCCCAAAGGCGCCGAACCCGGGCCCGATACCGTGGGCTCCTCTCCACCCTCAGCACGACACACACGTCACTGACGTCACTCCTCCGCCATGCCCCCTCCCACGCCACCGCCCCGCCCCCCCCCCCCTCCCGCCGCACGTCCCCACGCCGCCCAGCACCCAGCCCCACACACTGCGCCACAGCATCGCCCTAGTCCGGCTCATCCACCATCGCGGCGCTTGGCACCTCACAGTAGACCGCCGTCCTATGGTCCCGCTCCCCCCAGCACCACTCCCAGGGCCGCACCCGACCCACGCCGTGTTCGCCCCCACGTCGCGGGCCGCGGACATCCTCCCGCTCCCCACCACCACCCCTCCCGGGCATCGCATACTACTTACCGCCAACCCCTCGGTCCTCAGTGAGGTCCCCATCAGGCACGCCGACGCCCTGCACGTGCGCCCGCAGCTGCCCAACCTGCACGCTGCGTACGCCCCCGGCGCGCCCGCCGACCCCTCCGTGTGGGACTCCCAGTGAGGCCACCGGCCAACGGCCGGCCCACACGCACCACCCCGCACCCGCCTCGGGCGCACGACTCCGTGGACGCCGCTACCCACACGCCCGGCCCCGCGCAACCGCCTAACCGAGCCAGAACACAAGCACAAATCAAACCCGAGCCACACCCCGAAACCGCTAACCCTTGACTCCTAACCAAACCCGCCGAGGGAACAACGCAACCACAGCCCACACCCACAGCCCACACAGCCGCCTAACCAGCCAGCACCAGAAGCAAAGAAACACCACACCAAATCCACCCTGACCCAAGCCTAACCGGGCCAAAGCCCCAACACAAATCAAACCCGAGCCACAACCCGAAACCGTCAACCCTTGACTCCAAACCAGGCCCGCGGAGGGAAATGCGTAGACACAGCCCACAGCCACAGCCCACACAGCCGCCTAACCAGCCAGCACCAGAAGCAAAGAGACACCTAACCAAACCCACCCTGACCCATGCCCATGTACATCAGGACACGCGAGCCGCACCCCTGGGGCGCGACCGCCGCCACAGCACCGGCGACACACGCCAGAGGACACAACGCTATAGCACCGCCGCACCAGCTGCCCATGCCTGTGCCTGCAGTGTACGCGCGCCTCTGTTTTCCTCTTTTTTGTTTTTTCTTTTTCTTTTTTCAAAAAAAAAAAAAAAAAAAACAAAAAAGAAAAAAAAAAAAAAAAAAACGAACATTAGGGGGGGAGGAAGAGGGACACATCCACCCAGGGCACACGCGCACCGCACACGGCACGCACACCGGTAAACAGGAGCCCAGGGGCCCAGGACACCGCACATGCAACACAACACACCGAGCGGGCACACCGGTGAACAGGAGCCAGCTGGCCCAGGACACCGCAGACGCACCACAGCAAACCGCGCGGGCACACCGGTGAACAGGAGCCCAACGGCCCAGGACGCTACACACACGTAGGGCAGCCGAGGGACAGGAAAGAACCAATACCCCATGGGTCGGACGCACTGGGGCGACCCAGCCGACCCACCGGGCCAGTGGCAGGAGCGGTACTCCAAAGCCACTGGTCCGAGCCCGGCCAGGCTGCATCGAGGACCATGGCAAACGTCACCCGGAGCCATGGAAGCAACCGGTGACAGGCGAGCCGGTACACAGTCCAGGAGGGGGTCACCTGCCAAGCAGAGTGGCCCCGCAACTCAAGCCACAAGGGTGAGGCGGTCGTACCGTAGACAAGCGGGAGCAATACCCCTCGTGGTGAGAGATACTCCACACGGCTGGGCAGCCCCCCAGAGCTGCCGCCCAAAGGAGGGGGCATGTGGCCCTACCCATGGACACATGTGGGGACACCCTCCCACCTGGGACACATGGACCGGGTGGCCGCGACAATGCCTTCCCAAGCACATGCGGGAGCGGCTCAAGAGGCACCTGACATAGGGCAGTGGGAGGGACAGGACGTCCCCTTGGTAAGACCTTCTTCCTGCAATGTCAAAGGAGGCATCCCGAGCTCCCGAAGATACCTACCTACCTACCTCGTCCTGCAGCACTTGGACAGTTTTGGAATCAATCATGGGATGGCCTTCCCTGCCAAAGAACCCCATGGGCATCTGCGCGTTCCGATCATGAGGTCGTGCCTTGAGCTCCATCACCGCCACCATGAAAGGCTGGACCTCATGAAATGCAAACCCCTCTCCATTACCTGTGGGTCTGATCTTCTTCCACTTCACATTAGGAGGGGGATTAACTGCCGGTGATGGGATGAACCATTGGCCTTCAAAGTACGGGGCTAACTGTCCCATGACGTCCATAATGGTGTAGTCCTGGCTGGTCTCCACACACTGATGGGCCTGTGGAAAGGTAGCAGCAGAAGGCGGTGTCCAGATGGGAAGACCGTGTCATTGGCTTCCCTCAGAATCGGGATGGCCTCCTCTCCCATGGTCATGACTACTCCCTTCTGCAGACCAAGCCTGATTGATTGGTGAAGTGCCATACCCCATGTGTGGGGCCTGTGCCGGCGCTGTTGGATGCGGTGGCGGCGCTGTTGAATGCGGCGGCGGCACTATTGCATGTGGTGGCGGTGCTGTTGGATGCGGTGGCGGCGGTGGTGGTAGTGACGATGTTGTCGCCCCGGAGGATCCTGTGGCCAACAATTCAGAATGTAGCCCTTGACACCTTGCAACCAACTCCTCCATCACCTGGCGCTGACCCTGTGCAAAGGAAACGTGCTCCTCAGACTCCGCCACAGCTTTGGCGGCATTTTCTGCACACCCGATGGCCCGCGCCAATGCTGCATGCACATCTTTTTGGATTGTCTCCAAGTGCGCACTGAATGAGGCGTGATCAGGGGCACGCCGATGCGCTTTCATTGCGCCTTCGACGACCCCAAGGCGGGATTCATATGAGATCATCCCAAGTTGTGTATTCTCAGCACACTCCACCGCCTGCTCAGCCACACGCTTGGCTTGCCCAGCAGTCACTCTAAGTTCAGCCACGGCTTGTACTCTCTGGTCGGTCGCGGCGTTGACCTCATTGAGTGTCTGGAAATCCGGCAAGGCCCCACGCGTACCAGTGGACTCAAGTTGTCTGATTTGCTTCTCAGCAACCTGCAGCCCAGTATGCACAACAACCAACTGCTCAGACACTCCCTGTGACATGGATTGGGTTGAGTTGGAGGTGCTCTGCACGTTTCTGGCAAGTTCCAATGATCGTTGCACCTCAGTGGACGTTGCAGCAATTTCACCCCGCACCTCCTGAATCTCAACCCGCAATTGTTGTGTGGAGGTTTGAGCTTGCTGGGAAAGATGCTGTTCGCTTAACGAAGTCTCTTGCGCCTGTTGTGCCACCAACTTGGCCTGTTGTGCATCGAGCACTGCCTGCTGCACCTGGTTGACAGTCGCTTGGGGTACATGTGGTGGGCCATTCGGGTCTTGCGGCGGGCCCTGACTCACTGTACCCTGCAACCCAGAAGTTTGACGCGATAGCCGGGCGAGCACTTGGTCCACATGCAGCTGACGTTGTTGCTGTGACTGCTGATTTTCTTGAAATTGCGCCTGCAACTGCTGTATGTGCTGCTCTAAACGCACCACCTTGCCACTCAAATGTAACTTGAATTGTTGTTCAAGCGTAGCATGTGAGTTCTTCAGCGATTGGATATCATTTTGTGCCTCGGAAAACTGCTTGTATGAGGACTCGTGTTCGGTGGCTGCTGCTTGCGTGATGGAGGCCTCAAATGTATCAAGTTTCACATTAACCTCCTCAATGTTAGCATGTTGCACCGCCAAAGATTCACCCAAGGAGCTCTGCATGGTTTCCAATCCAGCCACACGTTCCACATTCAAGCCAAGACTACCATGCAAATTCCCCACAGTCCGTTGCGTCTCTTCAAGAGCCCGTGCATATGGTCGAATGTGAAGTTCAAGTTCTCGCATATTGGCCTTGGATTTGAGAGCATCCTCAAGGCGTGCAATGGACTCATCTACAAGCGCAGCGTCCGCGGAGGATTGTTCCACATACGCAAGGCGCGTCGTCAACTCTTTCAAGCGCTCCACTGTGCGTGTTTTCGTCGTCGGTCTTTCGTGTGTCTCGTAAGGCGCCACTGGTTCCTTATGTGGTGCACTAACATCCAAAGTCACCATACTTGGTTGCTTGCGAGACATAGCCCGAACAACACCCTTGATATGATCAAGCCCTCGCTGTACCGGACTAGAACGTCCATTGAGCGGATCCTTTTCAACATACATGGGCGGTGTGCTTGTTTCGGCGACATCCTCATCCATATCCAACACAAGAGTGGGTTTGATTGGGGTCGAAAATCGTCCCGACTTGGCCGGCACACCGGAATGAGATGCCGTAGCCTCCCCCCCATGGTACTCAACTAGGTGATCGTCCTCGTTTGTGTGTGACATAACCAAAACGTGAACGAACCGAACAAACGACAAAATAAACAAATAAAAGAAAAACGGAAGTAATTACACAGGAGAATTGTAACACTCCAAGGATTGTATCACACAAGCAAGATAGAACACAAAATGAATGCTACCATGCAATAAAAACCACACTAAGGTTAGATTCTATCCTTCTTGAAAAAATGTGAATTCCTTCAAGGCATAAAACAACCCATAGAATTTTGTGATAGGAAATGAAAATGAACGTTTAAATCCGAACTATACTATGCTTCAATTTAAAATTAAAAACACAAGTAGACAAACAACAAAACACAAAGCAAATGTGACACACAACAACACAAACAAGACAATTGGTGTGAGCCTATGATGATTGACGATGAGTGAGGCTGAATCACTTGGTGTCCCCTTGATATTATACCCACTTCATTGATGATTGAAACCCCTTCACTTGAGGATGGTAAATTCTGCAAGACCCTGAGAGAGAGAGAGAGATGCATACATGACAATCATATTTATTTACAACACATCATTGATCATGGCATGCATACATCATGGTCGTATCTCACATTGAGAACACAATGACTCCCAAATAAGCGAATGTGATGATAGTACCGAAATTAACATGCAGCAATCCCATAACCAATCATGAAACTCATGGCGTCCTAAAATTGAAAGCGAAGACATCAAACCAAAATGCAATGGCACACTCGCCATGACATGCATTATGAACACAAACAAGATGTCGTATGGCAAATAACCATAAAAAGGACATGGGGCATTCAACTTGAGTAAATAACTCGGAATTGCTTGAGACATACTTCGAATGATTCCACGAGAGCAAATTCAAAGTCAACAATCGATACTTGAATGCAAAATTCAATGAAACGTATAAAGGCAAACCCTCAACAATCCGTCATAATTCCTGAAAGCCCTGACGTCGTGGTTATCCTGTAACGCATACCATCACCGGATCTTATGCTATACGACTCATGATGACCCATCAAGAATGCGGATAAAGGTGTCGGTCCCGACTGATCCCTAATTATACATTGTGTGTCATTTTTTGTTTGTGCTGCCCCACTGACTCGTATCACACTGTGGTGCGCCTATCTCAAAGGATAGAACTAACACTATTAGCACCACAGGACCGTCAATCAGCAGACCAGCGTGCGCACGACCCAACAGGCGGGCTCACGCACACAGAGCATCAGAGATCGCAATTCTGAACTCAGCGATCCCCTGCTGGCATACCTACCCTAGCATCATAGGTCACTGGCAGACCTCTGGACTCAAACTCCTGCTGCTGTTTATCCCTTGTCTATCCTAACTCTGTGGTCACATTACACGCAAACAGCGTCAAACAACAGGTTTTTACACCCCCTCTCTTGCGCGAGGCCTCACGCAAGGTTGTTAGTAAAAAACAGTTGCGGTACCTCTCAGTTTTACGTTCTGAGCAATACCTTACCCGTTTTCGCGAAAAACGCGTCATACATCGATTCTTCTCTATCGTTCTAACCTTTTTGAATACTTCGTTTCTTGCGAAACAGGCTTTCTTCGTATCGCAGAATGGCAAGCCCCGCCAAAAAGACAGGTGAGGAACTGGTGGATACCGACTATGACCCTGAGGAATCGGAATCGGACACTGGAACGCCAAAGAAGGGGCGGAAGAAGAAGGAAACACCAGATACTGGCCTGACAATGGGTACAGACATCGAGGACTACCTGCAGCCAGATTGGAAGCAAGTCGAGATCGAGCTGAGCAAGGTGAGGATCGACCAGGAGAAGACAAAAGGAGAGATCAGATGGAAAGATGTAAACTTGCTGCAAAACCGTATTGAGTCACTCGAAGCAGCACCACCAACACACCGCATACATGTCGTTCTCTGGGAAGACAACAGCATGTTTCCAACCGACAGTTCGTTGTTCTCGTTGCGCGAGCCCTCGCGCATGGACCTGTCTTCTATTCACAGATGGCGATTGTTGGTGTGTATCTGGACAGGGCAGCGTTGAAGCAGTTTTGGAGATTCGGGACAAGCGATGGGCAGCATGTCTGGATTTGTACAGGTGGCATACCACATGCACGGCCGATGTTCTGAAGCCAGATACACCGTGGGCCTTCCGTGCGAAACTGGCGGGACAAGCACAAGGAAGCACACAAGACGTTGAACCGATACCACTGTATGAGGCGGCAGGTAACCTCATTCGTTGTGTTGAAGATCAGCGGCGGCCGAACATACCTGACACATACAACAATCTCAAGATCGCCATTGTGGATGCTGTGCAGATGAGTGCTCTGGTTTGTACCGCTGAACTGAAGCAGCCGGGTCAATTCGCATGTTCATTTAACGTTGTTTCGACTCTGCGCGTTGCGCGAGGCATCGCGCATGATCTTGTCATTTTCAGGACAAAACATATAAATTGTGGAAAGATTTGATGACGTTTGCCTATTACGCTGGTCCGGATGCTGTGAAGGGTTTGCAAACGTTCCATGACAAAGGGGAAAAGGTCTCGAAGAACGCACTAAAGAAACTGGAGGTTATCATCTTGCCGGAGTTCCACAAGAAAGTGGCAGCCGAGATGCAGGAAGAAAAAACAACCCTTCAGTCATTGCAGAAATTGGTTGACACCATCATCATTGAACAGTGGGTCTCGATGCATCTGGACCCCCCGCAGAACGGCCAGTACGTTCCACCTGAGAAAGGTGTGTGTCACCAACAAGACCTGGGTTGCGTTTCTACATGGCTGCGCTACACCTTCTCCTTTTCTGTTCTGTAGCCAAGGACATGCGCAGCCGCAAAGAGGTTGCAGCACTCGGAAAGCAAGCCCTGAAGGTGACTCTTGGTACATGGGGCTATTGGCGGGAACCTGAAGGCAAAAGTCGCGGTCCATGGCCGGTGTGGAAATCCATGTTGCGCGCACCACTGTGGCAGGTGGCAGAGAAAGGCAAACCCGTTAGCCGGCAAATCCTAAATGTCCAAAGACTCCTGGGCACAGAGATTGCCAGGAGCCATGTGGTCCTCGCAGCTGTTGGCGTTACGGGAGACTTCAAGACAGAGGAACAGCAGGATCCAATGCTGGAAAGTCAAATTGTCACAATTCAGGCGACCCGAATTGCAGCTCTGGTGAACGAACCCCCAAAGCGGTTCTTGGAGATCGGGAAGAACCTCATTGTCATCAACGGCGACATATTTGAACATCTTGCTCCTGAGAGGATGTGCCCGACCTGGCTGTATGAAGAAATGGCGCGTGCTGATACACTTATCTGCGGATCTCAAACTGTTGTTGACAACATGTACGAAGTTCTGGACACGGAGAGAGAGAGGCGCCTCAATAATGATTTCAACGCGCCGCGCATTGGCAACATGTTGCGTATTCCCATCTTCAGTTGGCCAACCAAAGCCAAGCCAGCGGGGGATCCTACGTTGTTCGACCTTCGCTGGTCGCTGATTTCGTCACCGGATAGCTGGAGCAGAAAGGTATAATTTCGTCGTTACGTCCCCTCTTTGCGAGAGGCCTCGCGCAATAACTGCTCCCTCTTCGCAGATTCCGAATTATCTGACGCTTGGGCCTACTCAAGTACAGGAGGTGGCAGACACTGAATTTGGCAGCCCCCTGCCGATAGCGCATGTCATGTGGTATTTCGATAGTCACCCATGAGACCCACTGGGGGGGGTATTTTCTTCGAACGAACTTCAGTCTTCGAACGAAGATTCGAATCTTCGAACGAAGATTCGAGTTCGAAGACTGTATTTGCTTTAATCGCAATTCAATTAAATCCAATCGAATCCAAGCTGCTGGGGAGAATTCCCGCAAAAGCGCAGCAACAGCAGCGCGCGCACCAGATTGACAGGCGATTGCCGCAGATTTGTGCCAGAAAAACGCAGATTTGTGCCAGAGAGACGCAGATTTGTGCCAGAAAGAAGGGTTTTGTAAGTGCGGCTAACCCCCATCTGCTCAGATTTTTACAGATCTGCCCCAGATTGACTACATTTTGGTCATTTTCTTTGCTTCGGCGGAATCGCCGCCTCGCAGCTCAGTCTCAGGATCAGACCTATATATTTCTGATATGCCGGATCTGATTCCGTGGTCCATTCATCGTAAATCCGTCGCGTTCCGATCATTTACCTGGAATGGCCAATTGCCGCTGATGCGCGCCCGAAGCCAAATCAGCCAAATAATTTTTCACAATCGGATTTATATAAATCTTTTCAGATAGTTTTGGACACTCAGATGTACTTAGGATAATCCGCATCAATTTTCTTCATAGACTGGGATTTTCTGCCGGATAACAATCAGCATGGATCTTGCTTCCGTTGTTGCTGCTCTCGCCTCCGTTGGTGTCCGTGTATCCGGTTCTGCCCCCAACAGCAGCGTTCAGGTCGACTCCTCGCGTGCCTGCCCCACTGGTCTTGCCGGCCCCGAGCCCTCCGGCACCATCAACGACCCAGGGCACCACTTTCATGGTAGCAGAGGCTACCTGAATGTTGCTTCAGTGGTCTCTGCTCCACAGCTCGCTCCCCAGTACGGCCCCGTAGACTCCGCCGCTCCTGGAGACGTAACGATTACGCTGCCATGGTGCTGCGCGAACGAGGCCTTGAAAGGAATGCCTTGCGCAAGTCCAAACTGCCCAAGAAGGGCACACATCAGCAGCTGTGGAGACCCAAATTACTATAATCCCAGTCGAAATTGGCCATCGAGCAGCTGGAATCCGCCAGCCTACAGCGATGGCAACGCTCCGGTAGACCTTACGGTGCTGGCAGGTACCAACATTCCTTACCAATGTCCAACATTTGAGACCACGGACGCCGATCTTGACGACATTGAGATGGGTGGTCCAGGTGAGGTACCTAGCTATAATCGACCAGCCTCTTGGGCACAATGGGGCGACCATTTGTCCCCAGAAGTGACCCGTAACCTTGAGGCCCTTGAGGCCCTTTGTCTCTTAGCCTCGTCTAAGCTGATCGAACAAGAAAGAATCGCCTCTGATTTTTTAACGGAATATTTTTTCCTCCTTCAGGACGAAATTAATACCAGGATGTGGTGGCGTTCTCAAGAAGATGACACTTTTGCCATTTTTTTGCAGATCTGGGAGGCAAGCCCCTTCCCGAAGGAGAAGGGCACGGCACCTGTTCCCGGACCCTCCGCCCCTCATCCACCTGTTTCCATCCGTGACGATCTAGCCGCCGCGGTTGAGGAGGGAATTTTAGAGGCGGCCAGGCAGGCAAGCCTGGAAATCAGGGCTGAAGGAGCTCCCCAAGTGGACTCCTGGCTGCGGACCACCGAGATCAGCGGTCCGACAGCCTGCTCAGGCCCTTCAGGACACGGTATGTACTGTCCTGCCGACTGCTCCTGCAGATTCCAGCGAGATTCTGAGCTCCAATTGCTCAAAGATCAAATGCACCTCATCATTGAAACGCTGGGAATAAAAAATCTTTTCAAGACGCACATGCGGTCTGAGGGCGCATCATCGGTGGAACAAGCAACAGAACCGTCGGAGGAGGCGACAGAAATTTTTTCAATTGCTCCTTCGGTGGACTCCAGGACCACCGATGCAAGGATCAGCAGGACCAAGCTAAAGGAAAGGGTTAAAATCTCTCGATCTGAGAGTAGGACGGCGAAGGCTAGGACTGAGGCTCAGAATGCCAAGCGAACTGCCTCCCGTACTGCCCCTCCTGCTGCTGATTCCAATGCCTTAGCCCAGCTGTTGCTCGCCCAGACCCTCGCCGGAGCTGGTGTGGCGAATGATGCCGCCAAGGTGTCTGCCATTACGGCCGGTGTTGGGCTGGATTCGCTTCTTAATCCTACTTCATTGCGACTTCGTCAGGTTGACAAGCAACCGAAGTATAATGGGAACCCCCGACGTTGGCCTCAGTTCCAACGGGAATTTGAACTGTGGGTTAAGACTCAAAAACTCCAAGATGATCAGTTCCTGATGGCCCTCTTGGATTGCCTTGAGGGAGCGCCGGCCAACACTTGGCTCAGGACTTGGAGTGATCGCGAGGATACAAGTTCCCCCCTTACCTTTGATGAGGTGTGGGAACAGTTGGAGGTACGTGGATCCCGGCTGCCAGAGGACCACTACCACCAAATGTTGAAGAATTTTCCTTCATTCTCACGATTAATCTTGCACGAAGTGCAAGACAAAAGACAGCGCTTCTGGAATTTAGTGGAAGAATCTGAACATTCAGGCGAAAAATTTTCTAGTGCCGAGCTGAAAAATCTGATTTTTGACAAGATCCCCTCAGAAACTGCCGCCACCCTTCGGAACAAACAGTCCGAAGAAAAGGTCAAGACGTGGTGGGCGGAGGTGGAAGGCTTCGATGCCTCTGCCAACAGGTTCTCCGCCAGGGAGGCACTTCAAAAGTGCTCCCCCAGGTCCTTCACCAAGGTGAAATTCACTGAGGAGACGTGGAAAATCAAGTTTAATGAACACGAGGATCGGGACTTGTTTGTCCAAGTCCTCAACAGGGGAGTAAGCTTCCATGGCCATCGCCTGAAGGCCAAAGACTGGGTGTTTTCGTTCACCCCGAAGGAACTCTGGGAGGAGGTTGAGCGGCTCGCTGACGCCGCCAACCAGAATTTCCATGAGGGTCTTGGGGGAAACAAGAATACCCAGCAAAACACCCAAAATGGGGCCCAAAAGGGCAACAAAAAGGTGAATGACACCCGGAATGTTCAGGATCACTGTAGCATCTGCCTTCTTTTAGGTTCTACGAACCGAGCTAAGACGCATTCTACTGATAATCACCGATGGTCTCCTTACGATCACAAGGTGATTGGTGAAAATATCAGTAATCCGCAGAATTCAGACAGGAATGACAGACAGGTGCACGGTGGGAAGGCTGGAAAAGGGAATCCGCCCCCCTCCGGTGGAAACAAAAATACTGGAGGCCCTGGCGGGTCCCAAGGCACAGGAAATCGGACTCCATCCGGCTCCGGTGGGCAGCCGAACGGCCAGAAAAATCCCAATAGCAACGCCGGAGGCGGAAATCGAAATCCAGGCCCGACCCCTCAATCCGGTGCAAACAAGGGAAATGCTCCAGGATTCCAGGGTAAAGGTAAGGGAAACCCTTCAGGGACCCCTTTCTCTGGTAAGGGCAGAGGGCGTGGCGAAGGTGGAGGTCCATCATCCAGCGGCCGTGGCCGTGGACGTGGAAAGGGCAACCATCGTGTGGATCAGGTCTCAGGTGCAGATCAGGTGTCCGATGCGGATCGAGATTACGTTGAAAATGCCTTGAATCCAGCAGATGATCCGCTCCAAGATGAGTGGGTCGACGAATCAGGGTGTGTCCATAACGTTAACGCAGCTACTGGAGGTCAGAACGCCTAGGGGAGCCACGAAAATCGCCCCTCCCCAGGCGATTTCAGGCATGATCCCCAGATTCCTTCTCGACCACTACTTGATGTAGGGTCGCTTGTCTCCTCTCCCCTGGATCCGGCAGCGGATCCTTCTGTTGTAGTGGACGAGGTTGGTGTACAGTCCAAGCACAGGGCCCGTCAGTTTGTCACAAAGATGTGGGTCTCTGATCGCAAGGGCAATTTCCATCTCGCCACTTGTTTGTGTGACAATGGATCGGAGGTAAATCTCCAATCCAATTCCTTTTTGCCTGACGACTGCGTGTTTGATTCGCCTCTTCCTGTTACCCTCGAGGGAGTTTCTGGACATTCTCTCGCAGGTGGGCAACGCGGTTGTTATATATCAACTCATTTGGTCGCTCAAGACCTTTGGGAAGAAGGTAATGTGGAGGAAGTTGTCCTTAAGGATGACTACTTCTATCGTGCCGACATAAAGTATGACCTTTACTTGGGCCATCCTTGGCTTCGCAAGAACAGGGTGGCGCCCGTAGGTCATCGGCGTTGTTTTTTGCTGGAGTCAGGTCCCTTGGAGCGTCCTGAATTTCGTTTTTTGCACGCAGGGTTTAAAAGTGCAGAAGAATTTTTGAAGCAAAAGGTTACACCAAAGTTTGGCGAAGATGTCACCATTGCAGAGGTGAATGGGAGTGCCGATTACTCCCGAGAGTTAGAATGTCTTCGTAGGGACTCCCAGCCACGACGCCCTTCGCGCTGGCACTCTTCATCCTACAGAGTTGTCGACAAATGGCGCGATACAATTTGTGAATATTTTTATGAACACCATTCCTTTTGGCCACAGTATGATGCCTTTGCTAACCGTGAGAACAAGCGCTTTGACAAGCATTTTCGCGACGCTTGGACCCATAAATGGGACAAGAAGTTATGGATTAATCCTCCGTTTCACTTAATCCAGCAGGTCATCCACAAAATCAAGCAAGATAAAACCCAGGCGATTTTAGTTGTGCCCTTGTGGGACGACAAGCCTTGGTTTCAGGAATTGCAAGACATTTGTGTAGATTACATCGAACTTCCCAGGAAGATTAAGCTGCATGCCAGGGACGACACAGGTCCCCTGCCACAGCGGCCCTGGAGTTCGCTTGCATTCCTGGTGGATGGAAAGCTTTCTGACTCTGATTCTGCTGATTCTGGTACTGATTTATGTGTTGGGTCTGAATCTGAGGTTGAGCGTGGTACTGATGATGAATCTATTTTTTCTGATTTTTGTCCGTCAGATGCCCAAGGTGATCCAACGTCAAATGGATCCGCCTCGTCTCCCTCTTCCCCAATACGATCTACATCCAAAAGAATCTTCAGTGCACGGGCGAAGAAAAATTTTAAATCGCGCCGCAAATTCAGAGTTTTTTATGAAAAACCCCGTGTGGAAGCTTTCATAGATCCTTTCGAGGAGCTGGATCACGAAGAGAATCTCTGGAATGTCGACACTCGACCCACCTATCTTCAAGAGGCAGTTGATACGGACCTTTTTAGGGACATCCGTAAGAAGATTCTTCCTGCCAAGGCCGAAGAAGTCGCCAAAGGTTTTTCGACAGTAATTCCTGGCGATCAGGTGGACACTGAATTGTGTTCCAGGAAAAGAGACAAGATTTTTGAGGAACGGAAGGACACAACCCTTTCGGGTAAGTTGATCAAAGACCCCCCTGTCCGTGGGCAGTTCGGTGAAGCCTTCATCGAGCTTCGTGAAGGGTACAAGGCGAAGAAACAGCGTCCTTATGAGAACCATGGACACAAACATGAGATACTCAGAAAAAAAATCGAGAGAAATCTCAGGGAATTTGGTTGGCTTGAGGGTTGTATGACCAGCGAATGGTGCTGTGCACCCTTCACAGTCCAGAAGCCGCCGCCTGCAGACCAGAACACTATTGATGGTTGGCGAATGGTTGTTGATTTTCGCAATCTCAACGCCGAAACCAAGGCGGATTCACACCCCCTGCCCCTCATTGAGGAGGAAATCGCCAAGAGGGCAAGAGGTCGTTTGTTTTCTGTGCTGGATCTCCGTCACGGCTTTCACCAAATGCCGTTGAGGAAGGACAGCCGACCTCTCACCTGTATGTGCACGCCATGTGGCCCAGTCCAGTGGACGGTCATGCCCATGGGCCTGAAGAACGCCCCTTCGTTTTTTCAAAGAATGATGGAGGATGTGCTTTTTACAGCTCATCCTGAGCTTCGTGCCTTCGTGAGTGTGTACGTAGATGACATAATCATCGCGACAGAGGGGGAGGGACTGACCGAAGCCGAGCTGGTGGCCCTACATGAAAAGCAGCTGAACCAGGTTTTGGACATTCTTGATGCCAATCAGCTGATTTGTGGGCCAAAGAAGGGAAAACTATTTTTAAAATCAGTCGAATTTTGTGGTTCTCTCCTTGAGAATGGCACCCGACGACCCAGTCCAGGGAAGCTCGTCGCTATTCAGAAGTGGAAGCGCCCTGAGACGATCACGGAATTGAGAGGATTCCTGGGTTGTTGCAATTTTTACCACACTTTTGTGCCGAATTATGCCAAATTTGCTGCCCCCCTCACTGAATTATTGAAGGTAGGGAGAGATGCGGGCAAGGCAGGTTCAAAGGTTCGTGTCAAGTGGACTGACGAGTGCGAGGAGGCCTTCCATCACTTGAAGGCGGCCCTCTGCGAAGTCGCCACGTTGCATGTGCCGAAATTTGACCGACCCTTCTACATAAGAACCGACGCTTCTAGGTACGCGATCGGAGCTGTCCTTGAACAGGTGGATGAAGCCACAGGTGATCATTACCCTCTTGCATTTTGGTCGCGGAAGCTAGCTCCACGCCAGATGCAATGGTCACCGCGTGAGCAAGAAACCTACGCCATAATCTGTGCTTTGAAAAAGTACCAATCGTGGGTTGGCACCAATCGAGTCGAGGTCCTGACGGATCATCGATCTCTGGAGTATTGGGCCACCGAACACATTGATACTGTCGCGAGCCCAGCTGGTCGACGGGCCAGATGGCACGAATTTCTCAGTCTGTTTGACCTCCATGTGTCGTATTTGCCTGGAAAACACAACACGGTAGCGGATGCTCTGAGCCGATGGGCTTACCCCGCTTCAGAGGGGCTGCAAAGTACCAACATCCACGGTACGGAGCAGGACCGCCACGTCGTAATCGAGTGGGATCAGGAAGAAAAAAAGCTCCTACGACGCGAATGCATGCAATGCGCTGTTAAACAGCATGCATTACCGTGTTATGACATCACGGCCTTTTCAGATCCGGCGCATGCTCATGAAATTATAACCAAATCACTGAAAGTCGTGGAAAAAGTCACCGATCCCTCCTCAGAGAGTGTGAAACGGTTTGACTACACCCGACGTGTAAGTGGATTTCGGTTGATTCAGGGCATTAAGCGTCGCGATCCGGCCAAAACCCCACCCCTGCCGAAAGATTCCCTTATCATCCGTGACTGGACGTCCGATTATCTGCATGATTCCATGTTTAAAGAGGTCTTTGAGAATCTCAAATCCAAAGATGCTCACAAAGATGGAATTTATTCTGAGTATTCGTTGGATGGGGGGAAGCTGTGGATGGAGGGTAAATTGTGCGTACCAGACGCCCTGGCCCCCCGAGTGTTAAACTGGTGGCACAAATGGGAGTCCCCCCACGCACATGGCCGTAGATTATGGTCGATGATTAAACATAGGTTGTTTGGCTCAAGGCTATATACTCATTGCATGAAAGTAGCCGCCGGATGTGCCCAATGTGCTGTCGCGACGCCACCCAGCGCGAAGAAGCACGGCCATCTGAGGCCACACCCTATTCCGGAGCGCCTCTTTAACAGAGTCACCAGTGATTTCTTCTATCTCGGTGAGCTCGATGACGAAGAGTGCCATTGGACTAATAAAAAGATCAATGGTGTGCTCCTTATTCAGTGCCGTCATTCTGGCTACATTCAGGTGTTGCCTTGCAACATCGAGTCAATGACTGGCAAGGCTGCCGCCAAATGGTGCGCGCAGACCTGGATGGGAGGTTGGGACGTCCCATCCGAGGTGGTTACGGACTCAGACAAAGAGTACACCTCCGAATGGTGGAGAGAATTATGTGCTCGCCTTGGAATCCACCACCTAAGATGTGAAATCCACTCGCATCGAGCGCTGCCTGGCGAAAGAGCCGGCCGCTCTATTATAAATATGCTTCGTAAGGAGCCCGCGAGTGAAAAAGATTTCCATTGGCTTGAAGTTCTCTTCGCATTGCTTCGCCGTTACCACAACACGCCTTTGTATCATGGCCTTTCTCCAAATGAAATTGTCTTTGGACGAAAAGAGTGTTGGTGGAACATGCCGTTGAATAATCCTCGCCCTTGTAAAGATGCTTCGTTGTTTTTGGACGACGTCCAACGAGCAGATAAAACTGTCTCGAAATTAATCGATAAGCATCAAGCTGACTGGCTTTGGGTCCAGAATCAAGGTCGAAAAAACCCCCACAATTTTGAAGTCGATGATCGAGTTTGGCTTCGAAAATCCGAAACCACCCTGGACGGAGATGATAAGCTTCTTCCCTTGTGGGAGGGGCCATTCGCTGTTACAGCGCGTCTAGGTGAGAACAGGTGGAGGATTCGTGTGGACGTCAGCAGGGAAATTGACGTTTCGGGCGATCGCCTCAAGAGAGAGATCCCCTCCCCCAAGGATCGGGTTAAACCCCTTTTTTGGACTTCGAAATTTTTGTCCGATCGGGTCATCGAAGGGGGGAAGTACGAACTCAAGAGGATTTTAGAAGCAAGACGTGACGCCAAGGGCGAATGGGAATTTCTATGTGAGTGGAGGGGCTTTGATTCCAGTCACAACAACTGGGAACCAGCCCATTCTTTTGTCCATGGGTACACCAAGGGGTTCATTGACTTCCTCAAGAAGCACCCCGAAATTGGCGTACTCCTGACAGACTGTTTGTCGAAACCAGACAGACAGGTGGAGAGCGACGGAAAAAGACCTGTGGTGAATCGAGATCCAGCCTTTTACGGCCCTCAGCAGCCACATTCCAGGGCTGATCCGTCGATCCCCCCTCCTGCGGTCAGGCCAGCCCAGGAACCAAATGAGGACCAAGCTTCGAGTTCGGCCGCTGATTTGCAGCGCCCAAGCCGTACGAGGGCCCCACCAGACAGGTTGGTGGTCACATGTATTCGTGCTTGGCCGAATTGAGGGAGATCCGTCGTGACTTGAGTCGCCGACGCCATAATCTGGGTAACAGTCGTCTAGTCCAGGGCGTCATGGCACTCGTCGCTAGGGCTCAAGGGTGTAGGTTCGAAACCCTTGCATGTCCAACTCCTACAAAAGCTCCAGCCTCGCCCCGTCGACCACTTATTCCAATGTGAGTGTTCTGACGACTTGAAAAAACCACATTCTGCTCAATCCACTGTTCATTCTTCCTGATTACATCATGATGTGGAGAACTGCGAATGTTTGATAATTTGACGTCAATCAACTTTTCTTTGGTCTCCGTTCGGCAGACAAGGCGTAGATACGCTGCCGAAAGCCACGGAGTGTGCTGCCGTGTTCAGAAAAAACCAAACTCAGGCTTAATTCAGGCAGATTCGGGGTAATCTTGTCTCTGTTGGTCTGTGCATTTTTGGAATTTGGCTACTCGTGCAGATGGAAGCAAATGTACATACTAAAAACGCTGGCCAGCGACATTCACCCCTACAGGCACCCCCTGTAGTACTGGCTGCACCAGATGCGACGCCAGGAACTCAGATCTTACCTTCATTTGCCGTGATGCGGAAGCCAAAGTCCAGATTCAGATCCAGGATCCTCGAATTTACCTTGAATTCCTCAGGTTTGTCCATCATTCTGCCACTGTTGCACGAAACCCAGACGTCAATTGTTCAGACAACCTTCAGATAGGAGCTCTAGGGACTTCTAACAGCAACCTCTGAAGTCCGTAAGCTTCGTTGTATTTTTGGCACACGCCAATGTGAGCTCAATCCGACCTGAAATTGTCGAAAATGGTGAATCCAAGTGTCTTGTGGGACTCAATCGAAAGATGGGCCTTGTCCAAGTCGATTGACACCGTCACCACTGTAAATAAAGAACTATTCGGTGTCTCTCAGTTATATACTGTCAGTAAAGCGCCTTCAGCGAACCTTCGGCGCGTTACATGCCAAGGATCCAGGGCTATCATGTCCCATCATGATGCATCATCACATGATCCACATTTTCAATGAATCTGTTGGATGCTCGCGAACCAACGTGCCGGAAAGCATAACTCAGCTGAATAAACGACAATATATATTAACTCTAGTCTAAACGAAAGTGTTAGTAGTTTCAGTTCTAGACATTCCGCTTCATTTCACCTTCATCTTAGGGAATTTGCTGATTTTAGGACAATTTAGGTTGATTTCCTTGTCATCTTCTCTGATTCCTCGAAGATCTGTGCCTAACTAAGTGAACAGAAAAACATCCCTACCTCCTGTGGTTCACTTAGGGCCTACAGACTACATCTGTATTTGTTTTCCCTCTCTGTGATTGTTTCATCTCCTTCATCTCTGCTCAATTTGATTCCCAATCTTGCTGAATCTTGTGATCATCCACCAGATGCGCCAAATCTGAAGCACATGCTGCACTTTTCAGAACGAGAAAAGCGGGACTAACACGATGTAGAGTACGTGGAGGACACCGTAGCGTGCCCGCGACAGCTAAACTGTGCCAGAGCGCCGAGATGTCACTCCATCTCTTGATTCCCCCACTCCATCCACCAATAATCTACCTCATTCTCAACCAGTGCATGGTTTGGTATCGATTCTCGATACGTTTACATGCTTTTTAGCCCTTAACGTAATGTTTTACTGCACGGAGGACTGTTTGTCACTTCTCATTCTGTCTCATTTCAGGTTCATCCATCCTGATTCAGTGCCAATTCAGCCCAAATCAGGTCAGATCAAGCAGATTTCGCCCCATCGAGGCTACATTTCTATTTTTTTCTGGGACTTACCCGCACTACGTTCTTCGTTGACGTAGCGACACACCCCAGTGTGTTTTTGGAGGGGGAGTGTAAGTGCGGCTAACCCCCATCTGCTCAGATTTTCACAGATCTGCCCCAGATTGACTACATTTTGGTCATTTTCTTTGCTTCGGCGGAATCGCCGCCTCGCAGCTCAGTCTCAGGATCAGACCTATATATTTCTGATATGCCGGATCTGATTCCGCGGTCCATTCATCGTAAATCCGTCGCGTTCCGATCATTTACCTGGAATCGCCAATTGCCGCTGATGCGCGCCCGAAGCCAAATCAGCCAAATAATTTTTCACAATCGGATTTATATAAATCTTTTCAGATAGTTTTGGACACTCAGATGTACTTAGGATAATCCGCATCAATTTTCTTCATAGACTGGGATTTTCTGCCGGATAACAATCAGCATGGATCTTGCTTCCGTTGTTGCTGCTCTCGCCTCCGTTGGTGTCCGTGTATCCGGTTCTACCCCGAACAGCAGCGTTCAGGTCGACTCCTCGCGTGCCTGCCCCACTGGTCTTGCCAGCCCCGAGCCCTCCGGCACCATCAACGACCCAGGGCAGCACTTTCAGGTTTTTTTTGTTTTTTCAACTGATTTGTTGTATTTTTAAGGGTGTCACTGTTTGACCAATGGTGCAACTTGGAATTACGCTCAAAAACGCGGTAGGCACGACGAATGCTTATAGCCAGTACGTTGAGGACGCGCTTGTGCAATTTTTCACCTCCTCCGGCCTGGGACGCCAGCTTTTACACTCAATCTACACACGAGTCAACCCAGGCGCTGACAAGCAGAGATTGAATCAACTTCTACGGTGGCACAGCGATGCTCAATGCTCGCCTGAAGAAGCAGTCGCTTTGCTTCTCGATTTGGGAATCCCTAGACGCCGCCTTCGGGTTCTATCGCGCTTTATTTCCAAGCGTGCGGACGTATGGTACAAACAGACTGGCCTAAGGTTTGGGAAACCAATGCCAGGCCGCCGGAGAGTCAACTTGGCTTGGAAAAGGATGAAGGAGCCCCTGCACCTTGTTGGCCACATCGACAAGAAAACTGGCATCCGAAATGTCTCCTGGCCGTTTGATCACTCGATCAACTACGTTTTCACACAGCCTTGCCTCTATGAAACTCTACAGCCCAGCAAAGATGGGTTGGTTTTCATTGTGAGTGGCGATGGTTATCCTGTAGCGGGTGTAAGCTGGACTCAGCTTACCATTCGCATCCGAAATCATGAGCATCTAGCCCGCAATGCAGCACACATTTGGGTTTTAGAGCTGGCATACTGTGGTGACTCCAATCTGAAGGATTTGCGCCGGGTCTGGAAAAAGAATCTGAGGGTGTGTTATTTCTTCGAATATTGCCTTCGTTCGAACCTTCGAACGTTCGAACGAAGCTTTTCCTTCGAACGAACGTGTTTTTCGAACAAAATTTTGATTGCGCTTTGCACGCTACTAGGTGCTGCAACGGATCCAAACTACGCGATCCGTCGTCGTGAAGGGCGCACGCTGTGCGGCAAGTGTTATGCTGGGCGGGGATTTACCGTTTTTGAAGAAGTTTTTGGGACTTACTGAGCATTGGTATATACCGTCAGTTCACAACTTGGGCCTTTGGAACCCTCTCAAGAGGCGGTACCTGGGCTGTCACCGGCGCAGAACGCGCACCGGTGATGCGTCCCGACTTGGCAAGACCCCTATCTGCAAGGGAGCTCGTGGCTGCGCTTCAAAACCTTTGCTTCAAGTGCCACGACACCATGCCATTATTTGTGTTCTTCATATGCTTATGCGAATTGGTGCTTTGCTTGGGGAATACTTGGAAAGGCTATGCTTGTCCGCCAGCAGGGAAGCACACAACGCTATCAATAACATGCTGAAGATTGCTCTGTGTGGTTGGCAGCTAGGTGGAACTTGTAGACCTGATGGACAAGAAACGAAGCGTTTGTTTTTTATATGGGATGGTATTGCTCATGTTTTGGGGTTGGCCGACGAGCACTTGGGTAACCAGGCTGTCATGCGGTTGCGGGACGTGATGCAACGGCTCTATCGCACCTATCAGCGCATCGACATTGACCTCCCAGCGGACTGTCGGCAGGCGGCCTGGGAATTTCGCGCACACTGTTTGCCTGATACCCGTTCTCATTATCTGATAATCTTGGAGTTCGATGTGCCCAGAATCCTAGAGGCGATAGCACCTTACGGGCTTGGGATGTACTGCCAGGACTTGGCTGAAACCACGAATGCCAAGCTAAAGGATTTCTACTTGCGGTTCACAAACAGAGGGGGCAGCACCACAGATGACTACCAGCTCTCTGCTCTACTACAAACCATGGAGCATGCCTTCTTGTACACGCAATCCCATATTGTAGCTCACGGTACAACGCGCCCGATCTCTTGCCCAAGCGCTGCATTGGTCGAATCCTTAATAGACGATGCCGCTCAATGGTGCTGACAAAGGAAGACAAGGCCGATGTCGCAAGACTGGTGGCGGTATGTGTTATTCTCCAAGCCCTGCAGGCATGCGTTGGAGTCCTTCGAATTTAGTCTTCGTTCGAATCTTCGAATCCTCGAACGAACTCTCGTTCGAAGATTTTTCTTCGTTCGATTATTCGAATCTTCGTTCGAAGATATTTTTCGAATCTTTCGCGCTGTGCTCAGGAGTTGCTTCAGGCGCACCCAACTTCTGCCCCAGCGTCACGATCAGCGCCAGGAACACCTTCCCAGAGTAGTACACAACTGGCTCAGCACCCAGCGCTGCAGCGTTCAGCGGATTTGGAGCCGTCACCATCCCCTTCTCGCCGTTTGGATGACCCGCTAGATTTTGGATCCCAGGATTCAGAAGAATATGATCCGGATTACGTGGTGGTGAACGAAGTGTTCGATGTCAGCGCCGAGTTCGACACTTGCCGCCAGGTAATCGTTGAATCCGGAGTCACCCGCCCCTACCTTGACCTCATTCTAGGGAAATCCGTACCCAATCCGCATACGCCCATTTTCGGAGACCCGAAGTACGCTTGGCTTACGCCACTGTCAACCTATGGGCGCTGTTTCGGAAAGTGTTTATCAGCCGATTGCAAAGATGTGGCTGTGGAGAGGGACTTGCCTTGTGCACTGGTCGCCCGCGCCTTCCCCTTCGCAGTCCCGAACAAAAAAGGCACCCCAACCCCGATAATACGTATGCTTGCGCTTGTTTGGCACGCCTACGGCGCAGTGGAGAGCTGGCGTGAAGACCCTACCGTGATGCTCAGATTCCCCTCCTCAGAGCCCCCAGGGTGGGGCAAATGTACATCAAAGGGCCGCTTGAAAGGCGTCAAGGTCACCGCTCAGGCGCGGGGTGGTGGTGAGGCAGCCCAGACGGACGAAGGAGCGCAGCAAGCTGGGGGAGTACAACAATTGCAAAGCACAACACCGGCGAAGTGGCAGACGGTGCTCCAGGCAGCAGTCGCAGCAGGAGTGCAGCATGGCTACATGGGAGGGGACATTCCTGAATGGGAGGTACCGCATTTACCTTGTAGCTGAGCGCTTTTGACCATGCATGCGTCCTGTACGTTATTCTTCGAAAAACATTCTTCGTTCGAAGAAAAAAACGTTCGTTCGAACATTCGAATCTTCGAACGAAGATTGTATTCGAAGTCTTTTACCGCTCCACTGCCCACAGGTTGCAGCAACGCAAACCAGCGCCGTTGGCGTCAGGTGGAAGCTTCAGCTACCAAGTCGTGGAATTGAGACGACCGTGACTGCGGACAGCCTGCTCAACGGCCTCCTAACGAAGCCTGCGAGAGCACTGACGGTCCTCGGAGCACTCCAAAACCATGAAGAAGGTCGCAGAAAGGTGAAGTCGATGCCAACGTGGGTCAACCTGAGCCAGGGTGGTTCCACGTTGCATTCCCCTGAGGCAACCGAAAAAAAAGCGTCGACGACCAGAGCTGGTGTGCGGGGCAAAGATCCACAACCCGTTGTGTCCGGATGACGGGCAAAGAACCTTGCCGAGATTCTCTCGTCTTACAAGAAGACAAAGAAGCCGAAGAAGAGACCACGAGCGAAGCCAGGGGCTAAGGAACCTCCGAAGAAAAAGGCAAGGCTGCTGCCGGGTGAGAGTTCGGAGAGTGAGGAGTTCGAAGAGACTGAAGAAGATGAGGAGGAGGAGCCGCCTTCCGCAGATGAGGAGGAGGAGCCGGCTGCCCGAGATGATGACGATGAAGACGAAACCCAGGAGACACAGATTCCAGACCGAGGGGCACTGCCGTGGGCATGGCTTCCCCTCCAACAAGAGGACCAGTGGGGAGCGTGGAGAGGAGTGCCGATTTCGAAGTGGCGCCCCTGGCGAACGGAGATACCCAGAGACATCCTGCAGCAGAAGACCAAACTGGGCCGTGCCGGTACAATCTATTGGGTCCCTGCAGACTACAACTCTGCCATGTGGCATTCTGTGGGGGAGTATTGTGTTGCGGCCCGAAGCTACGCAACGGAGGAGGAGTGCAAAAACGCGGCGGCAGTGGCGTCGGCAACCGGTGGCGTGCCAGCTCCAAGTGCCAGGAAGAAGAAAGTGAAGGCAAAGAGGCCAAAGAAGAAGAAGAAGACGCCAACGAAGAGTGGTGGAAAGCAAGAAGAAGAAGATGCCGGAGAGGGAGACAAAGAGGATACGGAAAAGAAAGACGAGGTTGCAGTACTGGTGTCAGGCAGTGAGTCGTGAGCCAGGACTCAGAGAGCTACATTGGACAGGGACATTGGTGGTTCTGCGGTTCTGTTGTTGCCTGTATGTGCATTTGTAAACGCCGCGTCTTTTTCTTCGAAAAATATCTTCGTTCGAACATTCGAAGGTTCGTTCGAAGAAAAGTCCACCACATTTCGAAAACACATTTTCAGGGCATTTAGGTGGTTGCAGGCTGAATCTAAAGAACCAAACCCTCAAAAATACCTGTGTTGAGCATTTTATCGCAATGTTTGCAGCAAAACGGCCACAACAAAGGCGTTCGAACAGTTCAAAACTTTTCTTCGTTCGAAGAAATAATCTTCGTTCGAAGGTTTCGTTCGAAGAAAATACCCCCAGTGGTGGGTCTCATGGGCACCTCCCTCACCTGAAGCAGACGCCCGGCTTCACGGCTGCTTTTGCGTTCATTGATCATCAACCAGACCTGGCGTGCAAGATTGCGTCCATCGAGCCGGAGTATCGCATGTACCTTCTTGGTGTGTCAACCAACAGTGCCTCTGATTGGGTCAACAGAGTGCAGAATCAGCTGTACCACGTCTTGACACAAGGGTCGAAGCTGGACGAGACTGGTGATTGGGACCAGCAGGCCAACTGGACAAACCGTGGTATTCCCCTTTGGGTTCATGATGAATATTACGGTTCGGATGCGTGCGAGCTGAAGGAGGAAGAGATCGTTCAGAAGGGTCAGGCTGCTGCCGTACAGTCCCCTGCAGCAAAGCGGAAGTCAACCGGTAAGGAACCTGCCCCAAAGAAGAAGAAGACTGCTTCTAAGCCCCAGGCAGCGAAATCGGTCACCGGTGAACATACCGACGAGAGCGATGGAGATGAGGAGGAGGAGAGCGAAGAAGAAGAGGAGGAGGAACCGCAGGTCACCCAAGGCAAGACAGCAAAGAAAGCAGTAGCGAGACCAGGGTCGGAGGAGAGCCGGGCCAGACTTGGATTCAAGCAGCCAGCTCATCAGTCCGCACCAAGAGACCAGCCCGCAAAGCCACCGCCAAAGGGTAAGACGTCCGTTGCTAAGTCTATGGGTGCTAAGATGCAAGCTGCTCCGAAGAAAAAGTAATTTCTTCGCTTGTTCTGATATATTATGCGCAAGGGCTCGCGCTATGCATTCTTCTTCGATGACCTTTTTGCTGTCACTTTGTGCGCCACATTTTTCCCTGTGATGCATTTTATTGCGGTGTTGTGCTGATGTTTGCGCGAGGCCTCGCGCAAAGAGGGGTGTGAAAAAATGCTTCTTGTGGTACTGCATGCAACATGGATTTCAAAAACTGGTTTTGGAAAGGATTGCTAGCTACTGGGTATTTTCATATGAAAGCATAAGTGGTAGAAGAAAGAAAAAGTCATGTTTTTCTGGAAAAAGCAGTGCATTTTTAGGCAGATAAATTATTTCCCGGGGCAGTCGGTTTTCTTAAAAACAAATCAAAACCGTCCAAGTAATCAATTTTTCGCTTGATTTTGTGTCTCTTTGCTTTCGGGTCCCCCAAACAACTATTTTTCCCAGGTGGTGCTGACAGGCACTTTTGGGCAGATTTTGACCCTGCATCTTGACCCGCCCAAGACTAGGGCAAATCATAGCCCCTGAACTTAGGCATCTCCGTGTAGTCCACGTGGAGAACACTGTTTGCACAGTGGGGGATAGGAAGGGTCAAATAGAGACCTCTATCCCTGATATCCCCTGGTTTGCAGGACCGACACGGGCACTTGTCCACGATTGGTTGGAGGGTTTTCCGCAGCTGATCTTCACTCCACGTAGAGTGGAACCACTGCTTGAACAGCCTCAGAGTACGGTCCGTTCCAACATGACCACTAGACTCATGGGTCCACTTGAGGAGTGCCAGGATACGATCGCTAGGCACCACTATCCGGTCCTCATGCCAGAGGTAGGTCTTGTCCCTTTTCCATTGTTCTTGGTTGACCAAGACGGGTTCCAGACGCTTCTCTAGGCATTTGTAGATGTCCCCAAACTCCTTCAGGTACTCGATTTGTTTGAGTCCATCTAGGGGTCTGATCATGGTCATGTTGAGGTCCAGGTGTACATCCATACGGCTGAACGCCTCCTTGGCTAGCTCCTCAGACCTGGCACCAATCATGTCGTCGAAGTTGTTGCGGCTGATGTAGTCAGCACACTCGTTCTTGACGCCCTGGATATGATGTACTGAGAGCCGTAGCTGGCTCAGGTAGGTCCAGCAGCGTCTGAGCTTAGCCTTCTCAGGTGGGGGTCCCTTCTGGAAGCTGCGGACCGGTTCTTGGTCACACAGCCAAACCACTGGGTTGCTCCCCAACAGTCGGGACTGAGAGGATAGCACAAGCATACCCGCGAGCAGTTCCTGCTCATAGGTGTAGTAGTGACCCCGGGACTGGTTCCATTTCCAGTTCCAGTGGCCCGGGTACCAGGACCCATTTGTCATCAGGGTAGCTGTGCTTGAGAGTACCGTCTTGGTTCAGCCCATCAGTTCCCCATTGAAAAATGGCCGAGTCGAACTCCTCTTTCTCTAGTGCTTGCCACTGGAACAACGTTCCGCCTCCGCCCACATTGCTGGCGTTAGTCACCAGTATAATTTCTCCTTGTGCTCTACGCACGCCCAAGCACTTAGCGTTGGCCACTTTGTCCTTGAGCTCGTCAAAGCTTGTTGCTCTTGAGGGCCCCAGCGCTAGGTAGTACTCTTCGTGATGAGGTCCATCAGGATCGCGCTGGTGTCGGTGAAATTTTTGATCTGGCGGCGGTAGAAGTTGCAGGCTCCAATGAAACTGCGTACATCATGGAGTCCTTTCTTGTGGTCTTCATGTCGTATCTTAGCATCCATCAGGGGTTTGGCCTTAGAGGCAGCAGGGGTCCACCTCCCATAGCCAATGTCGAACCCCTGGTACTGCATAGTCTCCTGCTTGAACTCACACTTCTCCAGCTTGAGTCTGGTGTGGTTCTCCTGGCAGACTGCAAAGAACTCACCCAAGAGGATTAGTTGGTCCTCCTGAGTATTCGTTCCCAGGCATACGTCGTCGATGTGTGCATCCATCTGGGCGCCTCGGGATATGAGTTCTTGCACCACAGGTCTCCGACGTAGGATGGACAGGATCTTGTTCATCAGCTCTTGGAAAAGAGCGGGTGCGTTGGCCACGACAAAGGGCATGACCTTCCACTTGAAAACCCTCCCCTGAGGGGTGATGAAGGCTAGGAGCTTCTGAGCATTGGGCGTCAAGTCCACTTGCCACAATCCACTCCGCTTGTCCGTCTTCGTCTTGTAGCGGCAGGAGGCTATCTTCTCGAGGGTTGACTCCCTGTTAGGAATGGACCCTGAGTGGTTCAGCGTCTTCTTGTTCAGCTCTCCATAGTCCACTATCAGCCGTTTGGTTGTAGACCCAGGCTTAGCCACCAGGAAACAGGGGCTGCAATGTTGGGGGTAGTCCCCATCCTTGTACTCCAGGACCAGGCCAGCGTCGATACATTCTTGTATCTGTCGCTCAATCTCATCGGCCTGCTCTTTAGGAGCAGGGTAGGGTCTCCTACGTATCTTGTGACCCACGAACTCAGGCTTCAGCTTGAGGTCCATCTGTACTAGCTTGTCACAGGAAGCAAGAGGGGGTAGTTCTCCGAATACCTCTAGGTAGGTCTTGACCAGCTTCTGTACTCTAGGGTCCAAGAGCTTAATCTTGTCCTCCATGTCCTCGTCAGAGTGCAGATTGCTGGCTCCTTGGTGTATAGAAGCGGGGAGGTGGTCCTCAACCGGCTCAGCGTCCTTGGTAGTATCCCACAGCCCTTGGTAGGCGTATAGAAGGTCCCGTTCCACAGCCTCAGGTGGTCGGTGACAACATAGGCACGCTCGAGGGGGTTCGCATACACATTCCTCTGAGAGTTCATCCTCCTCTGGGGTCCTCACATGGGAACCCCACATGCTCTTCATGAGCTTTGGATCCACCTCTCGTTGCCAGGTGGTGATCTTCTGTTCAAGGTCCTCCTTCAGTTGGGAGATATCTCCCGTAGACCCTTGCTTCAACGGCCATGAGCGGCGGGTAGGCCTAGCGTAGCATACCTCTTCCGCCACCAATCTCCTCTTGGAGTGCATGTACTCTCTTAGCCTGGATCGGGGGTCCAAGTCCTAGTCCAGGGGTTCCTCTCCCCTCATGGAGAGTAGGGGTTTCAGTGGGGCGGCACCATGGTCCACTTGGAGGACGTAGGGTGCTTGCAGAGTGAGGGATAGAATCTGGGAGTGCTCGACGAAGAAGTCGGTCCCTAGTACAAAGTCGAAGGCTTCGGTGTCCATCACGTAGAACCGATGGGCAATGCTCCTTGACCCCATAGGCACTTCGACCTCACAGTCCCCACAACTGTGCACCACATGCCCATCTCCCATGCGGATGGCTGCGGTAGGCATGATGTTCTTCAGGTCCCCATGAGGTAAATTTTTCTTGGCCACCATAGATATAGTGGCCCCAGTATTCAGTACCCCCGGGTATTCTCGTCCCCGAAGACGGATACGTACCCAGAACACCAGATCTGTAGGTCCCCCGGAGCGTCCCTGTCACAACTGCGCGGGGCAGGTCACTTCAAACCCCTTCTTCTGGAGTTTCCGCGCCATGCGCATGAAACGGTAACGTTTGCGGGAGTTTGGCTGGTCTCCATCTTCGTTGGCACGCTTAGTCCCTTGTTCTTGTTGGGCTTGCGTCTGGGAACGGATCGTAGGACCCGGGTTCGGTTGCCCAACAGAGGGCCTAGAGTTCCCCCATGGTGTAGGATTGGGGTTTCCTCTAGACTAGTCCGCGTTCTTGTCCTTGTCCGGCTTGCGGTCAGAGCCTCCTCGTCCACCTTTGCCCTTGCCAGCTTGCCCTTTGCCATGGCCCTTGGACTTGCCCTTGCCACTGCCCTGGTCGGTGTTGCCCTTGCCACTGCCCTTACCACTGCCGTTCTCGCTCTTGAGCTTCGCCGAGAGGCGTTGCTTGTGGTAGCACTCATCCTCGTAGTGCTTCCTCTTACCACAGAACGCACAGGTGATTGTGCACCTGTAGTGGTCCGGCATCTTGGCTTAGCAGCGGGTGTTGGTCTCCTGCTTCTTCCCGTGGACGACGAAGCAGTTACGCTGGTCGCAGTCAGGTGCATGAAGCAGGCAACCCTGCTCATCTCTGGCATCACAGCCGAAGAGATTCTGCACATTGCTCATGAAGCGAGCACTTTTGGGGGTAGTCCCCTGTCCGGGTCGGGGTCCTTGGTACCCCCTGGCGTGGCTCCCAGAGCCGCCTCCTGCAGGGCGATACGCGTTCAGGTGCTGGTCGCTTTCTTTCTCCAGCGCCACCTCCAAAAGGCGCACAGACAAGTCCTCATAGGTGAGGGCCCTTGCCTTGCTCTCCGCCCTTGCCCGGCATTCATCCCAAACTTTTCGTGGGAGCTTGGCCACCAACCAGAATAGCAGCTCGTCGCTGCCGTAGGAACCGGGCGTTAGTCGCCCTACCCAGTGGTCCAAGTCGGCCAGCAGCTCGGAAATCGTGGCAGGCTTGGGGTTGTTGGGCAATGCTGCCAAGTTCTGCATCTCGGCCCGGATGGAGAGGTCGGTCTCGTAGGAAGGGTACTGCCTCTCTAAGGCAACCAACACGTCGGCGAAGGTGGCGGACTTCGTCACGATCTGCTTGACCTGCTTCTCCAGGTACTTGGTCTTGCAGCACTGCAGGAGCAGATCGCACTTCACTCGTCCACTAGCTCGGGTTTGACCGGTCATCCTCAGAAACCGGCCGAAGTTCTGAGCGAACTCGCTGAGGTCCTTCCCCGTGAACTCCGGCAAGTTCACCACAATCTTGGAGGTGGCAATAGCCTTAGCCTCCTGAGACTTGCGTCTCTCTTGGCGTTTGGTCCTCCTCTTTTTCTTCTTCTTCCGCCCGTTCGGGTTCTCGGGGTCTTGAGGGTCATCCTCCTTAGAGGGTGAAGCAGAAGTCATAGATGGCGGCTAATCATCAGCAGGATCACCACCCAGGTCACTAGAGCCGTAGGGCTCAACATCGACCATAGCCCTTAGGGCTGCCAACCCCAACTTGTCCACCTCGGCTCGCGTGGAGTTCTCCACGTGGCTGTAGGGCGGTCGGGCGGTTCTTGGTACGAAAAGGCTCCTTGGTATCACAGCAGGGCTCCGCATGGGTCGGCTCTTCAAGCCTCCCAGGGTGTTCGTCAGTCCACCCACCCAATGATTGGCTTGTAGACGATGAGGTGAAGCTCCCATGGTGGTCGCTGACGCTTGGGGAAGAATTAGGGGCTCCAACTTGGCCCGAATTTCTTGAGTTAGATCGCCCACTAGGTGTGCAGTGGCTCCTCGAAGAGCTTCTCGTATCTCCGACCGCGTTAGGGACTTGTTTGAGGATCTTCTTGATCCTCTGCTCCTTCCACCACAAGACTCAGGGCCACGTAGGCCACTCAGAGAGGTGAAGCCAGGTGCTGGCATGGTATAGCGAGGCTCGGGCGCCGCATAGCGAGATATACTAGTCATGTACACACCCGCAGCGCGTCTGTCATAGTCATCTTCATAGCGGCGCGGCATAGACTCAGGAACACCGGCACAGTCGCGGCTGGAGTCACACCGTAGGTGGAGTAAGGCATACCAGTAAAGCCTAGACCCTCAGCCATGGGTGGAGTGGTTGTGGGTGAGGAAGTTGCTGGATATGTGGCTGGGAGTGTAGTGGTTGTTGGAGAGGGTACTGCACGGTGATCAAAGGCGCTCGGCGCGCTCTCAACAGGTTTGTCTTCGAAGGGTACCTCATCGGATGGTTTGTGTCCATCTCCAGGATGTACCTCTTCGACTCCCATATCCACTGCTTCCTTCTCTTTCTCATTCTCTTTGCCTTCCGGTCCTCCAACGGAAAGTCTACTAAGTACGAAGATCCCATGTGACATGGCAGTGACCTCAGTGCCACAAGCCATGCCACCTCAGCACCTATGGGACCCAAAACAAAGAGTGCACATCTCTAGATGGCACTATAAAAGAGAGACTGCCCATGTGGGCAGTTTTCTCATGATTATAGGATATTTTCTAACTATCTTTACATAAATCTGAAGTTATTGTGAGTTTCTTTGTGAATACACTATTTCCTTTGACTACAGCCCTTCATGTTGTGGATTTGATCATGTGGTCCTTTGCTTGCATTGTGGGTACTTCGATTTCTGGCTGATTTCATCAAAACATATTTATTTGAAAAACCTGAGCTACACCAAGAAGCAGCAGGAGCAAGCAGAGGCAGAAACAAAACAATATCATCAAAGCAATCAACAGTGAAAGCCTGTTTTATTTTTCTAACAACAAGGCCATTATCATCAGCCCTTTGAAGCACAATCGCAATGGCTACATCCCGATTGTAGCCAGCGATGACACCGGGGACCGGGGCCCCATCTCCTTCGTTGAGGATATCTTTCAAGTCGTCATCTTCATCATCAAATTCTTCCCCCTACACATCCGACTCAACCGAGGAGGTTCCATTGCAGACGTCGTCGCAGTCATCTGCAGCAGATGGTTCATGGAGGTATGAAGGGACCTCCTGATTGTGTGCTGACTCATCTGCCGCAGATGGTTCTTGGAATGGCTCGTAGTCAGGGGAGTAGTTGGGGTAAGATGAGTATTCAGACATTTTGCCGCTAACAGGCAATGCGGATATTGCTCCTGATGCTCGCAGTTATAAAAATTTGCTGCACGGTTTCAAATTTGTGCAGATGCAGCGCTCCATTTTTTGACTTTTCTGAAAAGCAGTTGGGAAATGGTGCGCGTGCGTCTGTATATTTGCGCGTGTGCCTCTGCTTGGCCATTCCCCCATAGCACACCACTCCTACTTGCCTGTTACCACCCTCACCGAAGAAAAGAAGTCATCATCATCATCATCGCCAAGCCAATAATTAAAAAAGCGCGACTATGCTACCAGGAAGCCAAGTGCTAATAGTGCACATTCCCACAGCCAAACCTTATCAGGAGCGTGCAGCTTGAATTCTCTTTTTTGCGCGTTGTGCATGGAACGTTGTGAACAGCACATCAATCTTCACCTTTTAAACACGTTTGTTGGGAACCCTTGCCCTATGCGATACGTTTCTTTGGATGAAGCCACCTTTTTTCACGCATGCAAAGTCACAACGTGGCGCGCCGTGCCAGGTAAAGTTGGTTTTGGTACTAGTCTTGCCTTGGCGCGCGGTCAAGTGGAACATTTTGCCCCCAATTTTTTGCCATTTCAAGGGGTGTAACATTGGCTTATGCGGGGATTTCGCGTTTCAACCCTCTTTGGGGGTGTCTGAGTGGATTTGTTAGCAATCCTCGCAATCAGGAGTGTTTGCCTTGCGAACACGTTTCAGGTGGAGTTTGAGGGGTGAAAAGCATTGCAAACACTGTTGTCGTCACCTCTCATGTCCCCTCCGAAATGTGGACAATCATGACAAGTGTACGGCAAACCCAATCTAATTTGTGTATGTGTTTGATGTAAAGCAAAGTAGTTGCCAACGGCATGGACCGGCGTCTCTAATTCAAACCCATGGGTTAAGCAACTTCTAGGAAATGTTGGCGCGTTTTGGCTCTCACAAACCACATGTGTTGATCATGTCTTTTTGAATGACATTTCACCCACCTTCGGTGCATGGCTATGAGAGAGATAATACCTTCATTACGGCCTCACGCCAAAGGAATGTACAAGTAGGATGGCTTCCTTTGACAACTTGTTTCGTAGACACCGATTGATACGACATGTACCAACATTAACACACAGTGCATGCTTACGGCATGGATCGATTTGTATGCAAACGCATATGGCATCCACGAAACCATGCATTTCAAGAGCTTGCACTGTGTGTGGTGGCAGGAGGGACACACACAAGCACACACACACACACGCACGCACGGACGCACGCTCGCACACCGCCATTTGGGTTTTCGGGTCACGTTGCGTTGGGGCCGTCACGGAAACGAACAACGGGTGCTTACTTCCTACCGTGTGTGCTTCTTCCATTCACATGGGTGCCAAGCGCAAGCTCGAAAACGCACAAGCACCGTTTGGCGGGAGGCTTCGTCGCAAAGTCTTTTTAGGCAATCAAGTTTTCATTCTTATGTCGCGCTTCGTCATGGTACGTCACGGGGTATGAACCACCCCAATTGCGTTTGACACGCGCGCACGCACGCACCCTAATGTACATTGTACTACATGTGCATTTTCCCACTCCACCAAGTCTCTTTACACATGCATCGTGCTATGTGGTCTTTCCCCTCTTGACCCAAGGCCGTGGCGTCGTGCAATGTCTCTTTTTAGGTTGATTACACCAAGTGGCTTTCGGCCACGTAAAGGTGTCGCTTGCTTTCAACCATGCACAAAGTCGGTCGGAACGAGGGGATGAAAATAGGGAGCCCACTTTATGGTTCCTTCTCTCATCTGAGCTCGAACTCCGGGACACCCATCATTTTCCCGGCTGACTTCAGACACGAGGTACGTTATGAGACACAGGAAGAGCAAGAGCAACGCCAATGGTTGTTGTCTCATGTGCCCATTGGCCTTGGAGGTAGTAGTTTGCAAACCACAAGGGCGAGCCGGCGAGGCAAGGCATATCGAGCAGAGGGGCTTGACTACGACGAACAAGAGTCTGTGGCATATGAAGAGGCCATAGAGAAGCGCCCTTTGCATGAAACGACGGAACAGGAAGTTGCAAAATGGATCCTCACCACGGTGATCGCTATTTTTGTCACTATTGTGGCATTTGGCGTGAGTAAAGGTGTGGAATGGTTGACCAACCTGAAATTCTCCATCGTGAATCGCTATGTGGAGGCCGGGGACTTCGCCACCGCAGGACGATTGTTCATCGCGTTGAACACTGCCTTGATTCTTGTTCCTGCACTATTGGTGACCTTTGTGGAACCCAAAGCGAAGGGCAGCGGTGTTCCGGAGGTCAAAAGTTATCTCAACGGGTGGCACTTGCATCGGGCGGTGTCCTTCCGGACAATGGTTTGCAAAGCTACGGGCATCGTGTGTAGCGTTGGAGGGGGCCTTATTGTCGGAAAAGAAGGACCCATGATTCATAGTGGGGCCATCATCGGGGCGTTCATGTCCCAGATCCGCCCCGAGAAATGGGAAAAGTGGGGACTTCCGTACGTCAACTCCATCAACTACTTCCGGAACGACCGCGTGAAGCGTAACTTCGTATCCATCGGATGCGCTTGTGGGGTGGCTGCCGCGTTTGCGAGTCCCATCGGGGGCACACTCTTCGCTCTTGAGGAGGCCTCCTCGTTTTGGTCAACCAAACTCACGTGGCTCACCTTATTTGGCACCATGATCGCGGTGTTGGTGTCCGACATGTTTTTGACCGGGGGTATTACGATCGCTTCAGCACCCGTGATTAGTTTCGGGAGCTATGAGGGCCCATTGAAGGATCCCTCGTACCCAAAGCTACTGCCGTATGAAGTGTGGCAAGTTCCTATCTTCATGCTAATAGGCGCCATGGGCGGCCTAGCTGGCGCTGCTTTCAATGCGTTGAACAAGAAGATCACACGGAAGAGGCAGTCGTATGTCACCGGATACCCAATGAGGCAAATGCTCGACGCACTTGTGGTGGCCGCCTTCACTGCAACGGTGCTTTGGCTATTTGCCTACCACAGTCCATGTTCCGATGATAGCAACCACATCAAGGGTGAGTACAATATGCCTTTGCAACGGTTCGCATGCCCACCCGGCCAAGTGAGTGAAGGCGCGACCGTTTTCTACAACTCTCTAGATCATACCGTCAAGCATTTGTTGCACAACTTGCATAACTTCTCGATTTGGACATGCTTGGGGTTGTTCGTCACCATGTGGACGTTGGCCAATATCACTTATGGAATCAACGTGCCCTCTGGAATGTTCATTCCTGCCATCATAACCGGCGGCGCCATGGGCCGCTTTGTGGGCGAGGCGTTGCACAATAGCGGATATTCAGCCTTCGTCGGGTCTTGGGACATCCATGCCGGGGTGTTTGCCCTCATGGGGTCAGCGGCGATGTTGGGGGGTATTACGCGGATGACCGTTTCCATCGTGGTCATCATCATCGAGTGCACCGACAACATAACGTACAGCATCCCGATTATGCTCACGATCATGACCGCCAAACTTGTGGGCGATACATTCAACAAGGGTTTGTACGACCTCCACCTGGAACTTCAAGGGATCCCGTACTTGGAAGAAGACGAGGACCTCGATTTCCAAAGCCGCACCTCCCGACTCAAGACCACTTCGGTGATGTCCACGCATCCAGTGGTATTTTCGGAGTTGGAGTCAATCGAAAACATCTTGGATGTGCTCAACAACTGTACGCATCAGGGGTTCCCAGTTGTCAGCTTCTCAGAGGACTCCACAACGCTCACGCAATCTGTGTCGGTCCACAAGCACGACAAGCGGAGCCGGGACCGGCGGATCATGCTGTACCGCGGTTTCATTCTGCGGTCGCAGTTGAGCCTAATCATTAAGTATTACATTGACACAGGCACTGTCACACCGGACTACCAATGGTTTGTGCACCACTATCCCAAATGCCCGCGCACCGCAAAACTTCATCAGCAGCTCCTGAAATCTAACATGCCTGGGTGGCGTAATCAGCCTGTCGACCTCCGCCCATACTACCACATCGGGGCCCACCGCGTGCATTTCTCCAGCCGCATCGGGCGCGTGTACCGTTTGTTCCGCAACCTCGGCCTGCGGCATATTACCGTCGTCAACTCGCTCAATCTGGTCCTCGGCATCATCAGCCGCGAGGACTTGGACGTGCACCGCCTGAAAAGCTGCAGCCGCGACCAAGGGGACGAGTTTGCCGAGCAGTTGCAGGCGGAGGAGGACATGCTGTTCGCCAAGATGTACGGCCCCCGCATCGGCATAGGAGTCCCCTATGCGCGCTCATTCGCGATAACGCCCTCACAGCTGCATTGGGTGCCATTGTACGATGAAGAGATGGGCACCCCCCAAACCCGGGGCCTCTATACGCCTGCTGGTTTTCCAGAGTGAAGCACGCTCCGCTCGCGGGGATTTACCCGGCATGCAGGATTTTTTTGTATTGAGCACTGAGCAATCGCTTGATACCCTCGGCACCAACTCGGCAACTGTTTGCTACAAAGAAGGCTTCAAATGCCTTCAAGCACCTTGAGCAACAACTTGAAACATACCAAAAACCGTGCAATCAGTTGCAACCACACGTTGAATCATGTCGAATTGCATGTCGAGCAGCCTCCTACATCCCGGCGCTACACCGCCGCCTCCCTCCGCCCAGTATGCTGCCATGGTGGGCAGTGGGGTGAACATTCTACTCTCACTCACGAAACTGCATTTGTACTCCCACACTCTCGACAGAGACAAACCACCTCCATCAACAAAAGCAGGTTACACACAAAAGGCATGGCACTGGCCAGTGGTTGTACCCCCCCCCCCCGGCACCGCCGCCCTCCATAGACCCACGGCCCCGCCACGCGCATGGGTGATGGATTTAACAATTTGCCCTAAAATCTCGCCCTCACGTCTGTCCGTCCTTTGTGTTTGAGCTCCAGGAGGTCGAGAGGGAGTCGGCGATAGCGAGATGCGGCGCGCGGGCAGAGCGGCACGACTGCCACAAAAAGACAACATTATTGAAACAATTCGATGTTTTCGCCGGTACTTTGCCACAACCTCCAGAAAGTTCCACTGCAACCTGCTCATGGTTCGCCCCCTGTTCCCCCGCGTGTACTCATTACCATCGACAGCTCACCCCACTATTGGCCACTGTGTATCTCAACGATATGCCGCGCTGTCACTGTACACATTGGGTCATTTTACCGACGCACCCATCGGTACAGCCGATGGGCCAAGGCAAATGAATTATGGATGATGGCTTAGTTCCTTCCATCTTTTGCCATCGCCGATCGGCCATAGTCGATCGGCTCTGTCTTATTGCCTCCTCGTGGAGAATGGAGCCTACCCTAGTGTTGTACCTACACGATACAAGAGCACGATACACGGAACGCTTCACGCGTTGCTGCCACTTACTGATGCCCATTGTGGACAGACAACACCTGAGGATTGGGAACGTCCTCTTGCTGTGCTCCTCCACCTCTTGCAGTCCAAATGCCTGACGGCACAGCAGCACTGTACCATATTGGTTGCACTCAGCCCCTTGTCTACACAAATGTGGGGTGGAGTTTCCGTCAACTTTGAACTATGGTAAACGGGCCACCCAATATGTGCAATTTTAAAACCATAGCAAAGTCCTGACCGGTGCTGGGTCGGCCCCAACAGTACACACACCTCCTCAACAGGATGGATTTGCAGAAGCCAAGCCCACAAATCACCTTGCACTCTCAGATGTTGTTGGGTCAAAATCAGGCCTCTCAGCACTTTGCGCCATTCGTGGCAGGTGTTGTATTAGGTGGACCCTCGGTCAAAGTGTTGTGTGGACATGTGCAAGGCTCCACTCCTGCATGAGGGGTCCTGACGCATTGAGCCTGCCACGATGAACAATATTGGTGTGGGGTTTCCTCAGTGGTGCAGCAGAGAGTGCCACAGGGGTTGTATTACATGAACTGATGGCAGGGGTGGGGCTTGGTGCAGATGCCAGGCAACCCCACCAACATATTGAACGCCTTGTTCCACCCCCACCACGTAGCCACCACAGTATGGATCTACTATGCCTGATACTTATAGCACTCTCTACGTCCCCCCACCCTCTACCTACCTCTGAGCCCAGAGCATCGTGAGCACACATTGAGGGAGAGGTGGACAATGGGTCGGGAGTCCTGTTTTTTGGGCACATTGTGCGCTGTGCACGCGGTGCACAAATGCAGCTGTTTTGGACCCCCAACTAGAAGTAGTCATAGAGTGATGGGAGCACAGGCCACCGTAAGTGCATTCTGTACATGAGTCCCCCTCTTTCTTCAACGGATATGATGGGTGTATGACATTTGGTGTGTTTAGGGGACGATTAAATGCGTCTTCACTGAGATGGTGCTGGCGCGAATGATGAGGGACAGCACGCTACAACGCGCTTGGGAGAATATGCCATGCCATGCAGACACTGTGAATGTGACCGTCAATCCAGGCAACAGAGCTAAGGACACCCTCACTGCCCGGATTGTTTGGCAAATACGCTGCGGGAATTTCAACACTGCTACCTCAATGCTGCTGCATGTATTTGACTTGTATGTGCGTTTCCCCCTCATTTCTGGTACATTTGTGTGTGCTGTTGTGCATGCCACTGAAAAAGGGTACCCCGTTTTGGTAATATGGTGATACACGCGGGGTACCTTGTTCAGGGTCTTCACTACTGTGCCATCTCTCAGACCATCATGCCCACATCAATGGAAATCTTGTGCTGTCCATTTTGTGCATGACCTTGATGACAATCAACAATATGAGGAGGGTGAGGACATTCATGCACATGCACAATGAGTTGCTGATGGTATGAAGTGGTATCAAGATGAAGTTGTTGGAGAACCGTCGTCATTTGTGTCTGCCGCACAAACACCACAATGGACAAAGAGGCCGTCATGCAAACTATAGGGTACGGTGGTGTCAAGGTGCAATGTAGGGGCTTGGGTGGCTTTTGGGGCGGGGGGTTGGGTCAAATATTATGGGGTTTGGTATTGTCTGCGTAGGCAAGAATATTTCGAATTACCCTAAAATTCTCGAATTTTGCCCTGTAAACTGCGTGCTGTGAACGCTGTGTACGCGCTGTGCACAAACGCCACCATGGTGCGGGGCATCAATCTACCAATGAGTACTGTTTTTTGGTATGCGAAAGGTTTGTACGCACAGCACAGCACAGCACATGGCACGGCAAGCGCAGTCCACTGCAGGACATGATTGGCATTACAGGGCACAGCACGCCATACAGCACACAATGCACGTACCGCAAGGGCTGGCGCACAACAGTCCTTGACAAAATACAGAGCAGTCAGAGCAGACCATGCCCCACGCCAGGGTTGGGTTCTCCATACGCAACAGTGCATCGACTTGTAGTCATTGTTTTCCTATTGTGGACTCTCCGGTGAAAGTGTCATCTTTCATCTTCGGAAAGAATCCACGACAGGCAAGCTCGCTTGCTTGCAGGTTGTGTAAGTCACGGAAACGGCGCTGGATCATTCCCGCCTCCCGAAACCAACCCCCCGTCCTGATAGTGTGTTTGTGTGTGTGTGTGTGACGCCCAAATCATTCAAATCAAGCTCAAATTGTGAGGTTCAACAACTAAGACCTGTGTGTGTGTGTGTGTTTGTCCTGTTACGGCTATCTCAGAAAGTGCAAGGTGCACATGGTGAAATGCAGTGTGCAAAGAGTGTGTTTCGGGTGCACTCTCCAAAGTACATGTTTGTGCATGCAACGTGCATAGGTTACAATGTGCAAAGTGCGGAGTGCACAAAGTGGAAAGTGCACAGTGTATAGTGTGCCGAGTTCACACTGTACGGTGTGCCATGTACGCATTGTGTAGTCAGTGGGGTGCGTGACATATACTGCAATATTCCCTTCCCCACCATTGATTGTTCATGGGTTATGTTCTTTGTTGAATAAGAGGGGATCACGGAGGGGAGGGGGAAGTGGCAAGTGAGATGGTTCCAGTGCCGTGGACCAGATATGGACAACTCGGCACGCATGGTGCAGCATCTGGTTCGAACTCAGGGTTGTGCTTGGAGCCCAACAATTTGAGTACCGTGGCAAAGTGCTAACCGCTATTTAGTCAACGCGGGGGGGGGGGGCGTTCCATCCTGCGGAGTCCAGTACTATGTCGCTTTGTGCGACCTGTTTATTGATTGAGGTTATTTGCGTAAATCAGGAGTGGGTGGAGAAAAGGCAATTTTCGTGGGTGAGATTGGAAAATTGATCCCACTGCTGACGATTGCAGCATACTGCTCCCACAGCGTCCACTCTCCTATGGGCGTCGGCAGGCTTCACAAGCTGTCATTTACATGATCGTGAAGCTCGGAGGGTGCTCTTTTGCATTCATGTGGGACCGTGCCACACGAGGCACACACACACACACACACGTGCAGTGCAAACAGAGCTGTAGAGAGGTGATGTATTATAGCGAATGCTATTGCTTTGGTTGAAATGAATGGGCGTCACACACACACGTGCCAGGGGGGGTGGGGGCACCTTCTTTTCACCAGCCGCCCTGCGTAGAGGTCCACGTGTGCGCACCCCCCTTGATGCAGACAGGCAGCCCGCAGGCCCATGCAGGCTTTCCTCTATAATATGGCGACCCCCACCCCCCACACACAAAAGTAAGCACGTTGGTATTTGTGGGTGCTGAGAATCCTGGCAACGGTGTGATCCACGACACAAAAAACCGCGGGCAATGAATCACTCCCCATATGCGCTCAAATGACCCGCCCCACCTTTGCTGCCGCTGCTGCTGCCCAGCAAGGATAAAGGAGCGCCCGAGACTGAGACTGAAATGGGGCGGGGGCAATGTGCCAAATACCGAATGCCATCGTTGGAGCCGCAACGCGAAGTCAGTCGCCGGGCCCAAGGCCCTCTCCCAGTAGCAGGTGTGGGTGCCGAGGGAGCGTTAGCGCGCAGCGCGCGCGCAAGGCGTGCATAGGGCAAACTTTTGGGCTATTTCCGATCCCTACCCCCGTTGGACCCGTAAGAAGGCAGCAGTTATGTAGCCAATCCGCCCATTTTTGGGCCCCCGAGGAGGCAGGGGCTAGGTAGCTAGGTCCGATTTTGTCCCCGCGGGTCCTAGGGCGCCAACCTGGCGGCCTATGGGTACCACGTTTGCTTCCTCTACACTTTGGTGCATTTGAAGGGGTTAGTACAATCAGAAGTAGCCTGAAGGCACGTCTCTGTATTCCGACGGCAGCCTCCAAACGGTGAAAACCGCGGGCTCTGAGTACCAAGCCGCGGGAGCTGCGGTGACAAAAGGACCCCTGTGCATTCTAGCCCGGGTTCTGGGTCCGCAGCAGTCACACAGAGCCGAAATGTACGGCGCGGCCACCGGGACGGCGATAGCATCCAACGGCGACAAGTAGCACATCAACAACATGGCCGTGACCAAATGTGCCGACAAACGACCCACGCGGGAGTGCTCTTATTCCGACGTCCGCCACAAGGTGTGTGATCACACGCAACACAAGCGAGTCATCATGGAGTAGATCCCCAGTCACCGTCAAGAGTCCGAGGCCCACAGTGCACAGGAACATGAGCAAATCCGGCGCAATGGGGAGGTGGACTTGCTCGCCAAAATGGCTACACGGCTACCGGTCCCAGACTACGATCCCATCTGTCCGGAGGATATAGCAGTCTGTGGCAGTTTGTTCAATGTTGTGCACGGATGGTTTGTTGCTTCATTCGGTAGGCAAGAGGCAGCTGTTGATCCACTCGGGTGCTTCATATGGTAATGGTAAACTCGGGGACTCAATTTGGGACAGTTATCATAGAAGTAGCACGCAGAGTTCGCGCAGGGCGTGCGCAGGGCATACACTCCCCCGCACTCCCCTTTTTCCATCAGGATAGAGTTCAGGACAATCGAGCAGTATGGACCATGTCGTGAAAGATCTGATTGAAATTTTCAGCGGTGTAATATCTCACAGCTTTGCATGTGCAGGGCCTTTTGGAATAGCCAAGGCCCCAGACAACCGATGCGACATGCCATTTCGAAAGATTTGCAGGGTACCAGACTTCTGGCGGTTGGCGCTGATGGGGGGTGGTTGGCAGTCAAAAGGCAGCAATGCCACAAGAACACCGCAGAAAGCTAACTGTTGGAAAGCACGGGGTTGGGCCGAGTGTGTACACCGTACAATCCTCCCCCCCTGGCCCCCGCCCCCCGAATACTTTCTTCGCCTGTATGCCCCCCCCCCCCCCCGGCCCAACAGTTGTTTTGCTTGCGCCTGTTACACGTCCACAACCTGGGAAAACGGAGGCTCTCCAAATCAATTCAATGTAACCATGTGGTCGGAGCATCCCTGTCCTTCCAGGCAAAACAGTCTTTGCCACTGCCATTTGGTGCTGCAACGAAGCAGTCATGGGGGGCGTGGGCACATGAGTGGGCAGCAGGAATTCAACGTGTCATCCCTCAGCCAAGCATCCTACTGTATTGCTCTTGGGGGCATCACAGCTACACCCCAAGGGCCCGGCGAGCCGCACAGCAAAACCAAGGGGGAGCAGTATTTTTGGTATGCAGTGGTCTGCTATCTACAGAAGCTTGGCTTGCAAAAGAATAATTCCGTCCTCGTCAACAGGCTTACGCCAATCACTTGCTAACGGGAATGGGAAGAGCCTCGACTCTATCTCTAAAGGGAAGGCGGGTAGTGGGCCGCTAACCAACTGCCACAGTTTGGATGACTAAGACCCTTGCAACACCGCACATGCAGTGCTATTCTCTGCGACACACGTTCTTTCCCCATCTACTTTTTTTTTATGGCACTGCCAGTCCGAGAAGTTCATTCAAAGAATGTACAACTCAAGTATGTACACCTCATGAATGCCATCGCTGGTAGCTTTGTGGATCCCTTAACTAGTCACCTTTGTTGAGTATTGGTATACTCTATTTGGGTTCTTTTTGTGGGCATTCCTTTTTTGCTTGGAACTCACTTGGCACTTCGCCCTTGGAATCTTATGGAGGGTAAAGCCTCTATATGGGGGTGTTGCCTGAACCGTGCGCGCACCGTGCACGCACCGTGCGCGCACCGTGCGTCCTTTTGCGTATTCTATGTCCACCAGATCCACAATGCCTGAATCTGAGCTGCCCTGGCTTGTCGCCGGACTGCCTGTGTACTACCACCGCTCCAACGGGGATAGGGTGTCGGCCACTGTTGTTGACCCTTCTCCAAGAGGTGGGCGTCGCGTCTCTATTCGGTACGAATTGGGTGGTGAAGAGGTCTTGTACGAGCATGCACCCGAGGAGCGGTTGGAGTTTGCAATTGTGACTGCTGAGAGCCCCGATTCCCCCCAACCTGTGCACCATGAGGCGCCGATGGACGCTTTGCTGGAGCCCCAATTACCTGAAGTGGAAACTAAAGCCCCTAGAATTGATGATCATGAGCCAGAATGCTGTGGCGGATGAAATTGAAATTCCCGTAACCCAACCAGTGTTGTCGCTTGTGTTGTCGCCTGTGCATGGTTTGTAACGGAGGTGCGTGCAAGGTGCAGAAATTGGGAGCCTGGAACCTGTGACAAGCATCAGATTCAAAAAAAAAATTCCCGGTACGCCAATAGGGGCTGCAGGGTGCAGAAAATAGGACCCTGGAACCTGTGACAAGCATCAGACTAAAAATTGAAGAATCCTGGTATGCCAGTATGGACTGCAAGGTGCAGAAATCAGGACCCTGGGTGTGTTTCTATGGGGGCCATTCAACGGGGTACAAGTTGGGCAACCATCCCAAAAACATTGAACCGTGCGCGCACCGTGCACGCACCGTGCGCGCACCGTGCGCGCACCGTGCAACAACGCCCCCTATGATTCATTGTTGGGGAGGTTCCCTGTTGTTACATCACAGCAAGACAACCGAAGCTCTTTGAACTAAATGAGGAAGGCAGATATGGGCACTGCCCTTTCTTCCCCATCTACTTCAGTGCCTGTCAATTGGATCTCTGCACCAAACAAAGGGCTTTATTTTATACCGCACATGTAACCACGCAATCAAGAGACTCCTCCAGAGACACCTGTTTGCGGAGACAAGCTGGACACATTTATACACATTTATACCGACGTATCGCATCTCCTGTACACACCTTGGAACTCCAAAGACGATGTCCTTCATTCCAGCAAAGACACCTACGTTTCTTTATTGAGATGATTTGACCCATACAAGGGACCGATCCAACTGTATATCCGGCGTTCCCTGTTTGCTCACTTTATTTGGGGCCTGTGTCCCTGGAGAAGGGCTGAGGAGATCATCGAAATATGTGGCGTTCGGTTTCATGTGCACCGAGTTGAGCCGGTTCTCACTGGTGTCGACTACCTGCAGAAGATGAATGATATGACTGAGTTGGGACCTGGAACACCATGAGTAAGCCTGTCTTCTGACTCTTGTATCTTGCCACAGACCAAACCTGTTGATGCACACCGTGTGTAGTGTCCTATTGAGGTCTTGCACAGCGCGAATATGTGCAACAGTTCAAAATGTGCTATTCTCGTACTTGGAAGGTCTACACTGTTCCTTTGGACGGTGCGCAAAAGCCCCAATAACATTGGTCTCCCTGGGGGGGGTAGGGTCGCAAAGTAATGGTATTGGGGGTGGGGGGGGGGCAAGGGTATTTCAAGGCAAAGTGTGGTGGGTGAACGGACTTTTGCATTGATGCAGTACCAATGTTATTGGTGTCGTACCAAGAAGGCGGGATTCCAAAGGGGTATGGGGTAGCAACTTGTAGATGCCACATGTCCAAAGCCTTGAATTGTCATGGCTGTTGCTGCCATTTTGAAACATCAATTTGCCCCCTTGTATGCCTCCTTGGGTGAGCCCAGTCTGCCCAATTCGGCAGACCAAGTGCGGCACCTCAAGCCAAAAAAGTGGGTGCCTGCTTTTTCATTTGAACCCCCATTCCTCCCCCTTGGGCTGAGAGAGGCCCTAGTCAAGGTCCAACCCCGATTGTGTAGCTGGGTCAAGGGTGTTGGAGAAAACAAAACTATGAAGAGATTTTCTTCCGCGCCTTTGGCATCCAGAAAATTGGGACCAACAAGTCTCACCCCTTCTCATTAGACCATCCACCCCCCCTGTTGGACTCCCCGACAGGAGGGTTTGGCACAAACCCTGAGATGCTTCTCTCCTTGAAATTAGCGGCGTCAATCGGCTTCTCGTCACCAAGATCCGTCAAGCCGCTGTGTTGGCCCACCGTGTTTGTTTCCCCATGGTGGCTGGGTGTGGCTCTAAGACATTAAGGACCTACATGGCAATAATCTTCATTGCAACATGCAACCACTCTGCCAGGGTGGGTGATGCCAAGTGAAAGAGGTCTCCAACTACCAACAAAAAGCAGGCACCCACAGGGCAGGGTGTACGCTCCACCAGGCAAAGGCCTGACCTTGACACCTAAGTTACACACATTGACGCCTACAAAAAGTGCAATCCTCCAACTGTTGCCAGTGCCATTGAGAACAGTACTCTCTCTGGCCAATCTGCGATACTAGCAAAGTCTTGAAGCTTCTGCAATACATGTTAACTAGCAAATACATAGAAGTGACGGTCTCCCCCTGCGCGTGGGGGGGAGGTGTTGCAAGGGGTGGGAGGTTTAAAGGGGGGGGGGGGGGTTAGACAAGTAAGCAACTCAAGGCTTTGGATTGGCGCCAACTGGAGCAGGCTTAGGTGACGAAGTCTGCAATTCAAGGCTTTGGATAGGTAGATAGGTGGCATACTGGGGGTGGCCAATGTGGACAAGTTCACATCACTGGCAAAGGTGCAAAATGTTGTCATGAAGGTTGAGAATGATGGAAGAGATGAGAAGTGAGGCAATGGAGAAGCAAACACCTTAACACGGGGGGCCTAAGCCTAAGGCCACCTCCTCCTGTTCTGCAATCCTTATTTGTAGTGGTTGTTTGCCATGCACAATGGAGGAGCTAGCTCAAGTGAAATAGAACATGCAATCCTTTACTTTTAGATCTAGCTTTGGATCACACTTAGAGATGTCTACTTAGAGACTATTCCTAAGCTCACTTCACTTCATTACTCCTACTCTCCCTAGTTCCAAAATGTATGACAAATATGCATGTGGCATGGGGTGTAGCTTGCAGCAGTAGTTTAGGGCGCAGAAGGATAGGCAAGGCACCCCCTCCCCCCCTTGCTGTGTCTCTTTCCCCCCCACCCCCCTACACGTTTCATCCAATTGCCATTTAAGGGGCGCCTTGGATCACTTCCAGAGCTGTACTACTCCTAAGCTTCCTTCACTTTATTACTCCTTCTGCATGTAGTGGCATGGGGTGTAGCTTGCAGGTGGTCTAGGGTGCATGAGGATAGGCAAGGCACCCCCCCCCCCTTTGCCGTGCCCCCCCCCCCCCACGTTTCATCCAATTGCCATTTAGGGGGCGCCTTGAGCGCAGTGCGTGCATTGTTACTATTAGGCCCGCAAGGTCACACCAACTGCCCATATTTTAGAGGATGTGGGGAAGGAAGATAACATTCGCATTTTTCCATCCTAAATTTAGGAAGCATGCTGTTATCTCATCCCTTCCTTATCTAAGCCTTTTTCTTCTTGTCTCACAGATATTAAGATGATGTTATTTAACACAAGATGTCTGGAGTACTTGGTTTGATAGTGAAAGCCATTCAATTTGATTGCTCAAGCTTGGTGACACCAATGTGTACAGGGACCTAGGGGTATGTCGGATGCCACCACACCTCTGTTTTCACTATAAATTTAGCCTATTTTCGCTGGATGTGGATAAAAACCTGTTTTTTGATTTTCCACAATCTCATTTCCCTCTGCTTCAGAAATTTTCTGTGACCAAACTCCTTTTCACAACATGCATACCAATGACCGGGATTCGCGGAACGGCGGTTGGCGGGTTGGGGGGGCGGAAAACGTAGCAAGTGTGGCTGGGCATACACAATAATCCTTCACAATATCTAGCCAGTTTTGCTGGATGCAGTGAAATTGATCCCTTGTTGTATCCTTCACACAGAGAGTGGAAATGTGATGAAAGTTCGTGAAATGTATTAGAATCACTAGCACCACAGACTGTTTTAACATACATTTCCCATTTTTGAGTCAATCTTTAAGAGCTAGCTTAACAATGTTTGCTGCTCACCTATTTTGTATTCTTGTATGGCTGTTCGCCAAGTTACATGGCATCAACATTGAATCACAATGTACCTCTTTTGCCAGATCCGGTAAAAGGGGCGCTCAATGAAGAATTGACATTTTTGGTTAGGTCATCACGAACTAGGTAGTTTCAAGTACTAAATACTGTTTTTTGAAAATAGATAGATATCGCCTTTTCTTTTTGGCCATTTCCCATAAAACTTCTGAAAATGGTTTCCGGCGAAACAAAAAATCGACCCGGAAACACCATTTTGGGGTCTTTTGGGCCCGGTTGTACACATTGATGTCCCCAAGTCAACGCACATTTTGAAGAATAACGATCTTGTAGAAATGTACCCTAGTGATGTTTCTTCGTCTTGCCATTCTTCATATGCATCTAGCAACCCAATGTCACCTCAATCTTCGTGACAGAAGCATATGATAATTGGCTTGATCAACAACCATGCTGCAAGTTGGTTTGCCCCACTCCATTCAATCTTGTGGTTTTCATATGCTCGATTCTACCTTTGTAGTAGAAGCAGTTTCCAAAAGACTGCCACTTTGTGTTTTTGCACACCGCTTTAGGCTAAGGGATGGTCAATAACAGGATGCCAAATGATGGCCTCACTTTGGGGGCGAGATTTGTAGGCACTTTCAAAGAGGGGCTAGTTTGGAGCTTGTGTTGGAAACTATGTCCCAAAAGTAGCGAGCATTGCAAGGATTCCCCCCAATGGTGCAGTGGCCACAGCTCTGATAGCCGTCTACTTGTATAGCTGCGAGGTTAGGGGGGCCAACTTGCGCCCCTCTGGTAGCAAGGGGGCCTAGTTATGAGAGCCTTTAGTGGCCCCATCTATATCCAACTACCCACACCCATGTTGGGAGGAGGGCGGTGGGGGGATGCGCAACAACGTGGTAGAGGGTGTCACGTTGATTGGCGCCCCCCTCCCTGCACTAGGGCCACCCCCCCCCCCTTCAACCACTGTGGGGGTTCAACACAGGGGTATGAGACAAGGCGGCCCCCTGCCTCTAATTGGGATGCCCCCCCCCCCCTTTGCCGGCCAGTGTAGGAGTTGGATTGAGCCTTGATCCACTAGGAGGGGCTCCACATGCTTTTTGGTACAGCAGCCGGGTTGGCATGCCTACTCCTAGCCCCCCTCTAGCTCCACACCCCCTCCGCACAAGGCCTGTAAGGCTAGGGGGGCTTGGCGCGGGGACACCAAGGAAGGGCAATAGGTGGTATTGTAAGAACATGTGGCCCCCTTCCCAACCTGAGTCCCCCCTCACCACCCCCCACCGTGACCACCACGTGCCAGCTACTCCACAGTCCCCTCCCCGTATCAGCAACCTTCGAGTCCTCCCAGAGGGGAGGAGTGGCTAGTGGAGGTGGTAGGTGGTTTGGGGTGCCTGGTGACCCTACCGTGCTGCTATGGGGCACTGTGTGTTTTGGGTTCCGCCGCTGAGTTGGGGATAGGACAGGGGCGAGCTTTCTAGGAGGGCCCTAGGTACCCCCCCCCCCTATGCCTACTACTTTCTGAGTGTCTATTTTTTTTCGATTCTTTTCATGCCATGCCTGCCCGGGGACATGCCCCAAGGCACTGACAACGCTCAGCCACCCCTAAACACCGATTCACCTTTACATTGGGAAGTGCAGCAACACTGGGAGGAGATTGAGGCTGAGATAGCCCGGCATCCGCCCTCGCCGCCATCACCACCCTCGTCGCCGCCGACACCTCACGACACGCAAGAGACTCACGAACAGCAGGCATTTCGATTGGGACGGAACATTCCAGCTTTCCTGGACAGAGATCTGGTCGACAGCTTCAGGCCGATCTACCTGGTGGCGGACTTTCTCTTCCGAACGAATCACCCAGTTCAATTCGGACTCAAGCACTGCTTGTACCAACTTCTACTACCGCCTGCCGTCTATTGGGAGTGGAGGTTCATCACCTACCCCCCTGCTCTTCAACACTTCATCCTACAACACTCTCTCGGCCAATAACTCCGCCAACTGTGACAGACGCTTCGCACGGTTCGCTCGCTGTTTCTGAGTGCTCCAGCCGACCACGTCACAATCATGGACGAATTTGCCGTGCCAGTAATCGATGACAGCTCCATTCGGCAGCTACTTCAAGCCATTACCTCAGCCAGTGCCGACTCTCTGACAGCATCCGTACAGGATGTTCTCCGACAGGCTCCGCTCACCGAGGCAGCCCTGACGCAACTACTGTCGCAATGCAACTGGAATACCTCAAATAAAACATTCACGACTCCTTTAACTGCAGCCTCTAAAGCTATGCTTTCTCAGCACCTCATCACAATCCTGAATCAAATTACGTAGCAGCGGTCAAAAGAAATCGTTGACGAAATGATGGAACAAGCCGTGAGCGACGACCCTATGACAAGAGGTCTGCAACTCTCCTCTGCAAACAATATTCTGGATCTCACTTCTAAGAGAAGCGCGCTACTTACCGAAAAGAGCAACTTGGAGAAATCCGGTCACCTCAACAGCCCTGAAAATGCCTCCTACGGACAGCGGCTAACACAATCTATCGATGATCTGGGCATCGCTATTCGAATGACCCTACAACAGCTAGAGATTGCTGAGGACAACCCACTTCTGAAAGCCCGTAAGAACTATTTTGACCTCATCACTCAAGCCAAGGAAGTGGAAAGTCAACATGAACAGCTCGGAACCGAAGTCACCGCTGAGGATACCAATCGCCTTCAAAAGCAGTGGACCATCATAAACTCGCAAATCGGGGAGGCAGAGAAAGCCATTTTCGACCTGCTTTGCAACCCTGACTCTAGGGTATCAGATGTCATTTCTAAGCAGCAGGAACAGGTCATGCAGCAACAAAAGGTGCTCTTACATCAGAGAGAAAAGGTTCACTCCAAGCTCTCAAACGCTTTGGGCGTCTCTCCGCTCAAAAAGAAAAAAAAGCCAGCCGAAGCCCAAGGGTCGGCTGACCACCCACCCCTCGCTACGGAACCAGGGATCTCCATGACCCCTGCGAACATTCAGGCAGCTATTGATTTATGTGCTAACAAAAAAACCCTGCACGATCCTGAATTTCTGACCTCACTCATGGACTCTGAACAACAGCTCCTTATGATGCAATTTAATTGGCTGCAGGACTTTGTGGTCCTTCAAGCTACTGCCGCCTTCTCCACTGATGGTTCCCCCAAAAGTTGGAAAGGACTCACAGATTTCTCAGATGATGATCTTTCACAACATTTTCCCAACTCACACACTAGCTTTTTGTTAGTCACGAGGGACACAGAACTTACGTCCTGTGTCAAAACAGCGAATTTTCTTTACACCAGGTTGCGGCCAAAACGAATCGACATTTTGGTCGACCTGACGCACCAGCACAATTTCCCACAATGGTGTGACGCCCAGTTACAACACGCCTCTTGTACGCCACAGGCGTTTTCAAGACTTTCCAGACAGCTACAGGACACCGATGGACACTCCAGGGATTTTTTCGTTATTCTGCACACTGCTACTTCTATAGATCAAAGACTGGAACCGGCCCGTTTCTCTACAAGATTGCTATCCCAGGGGCGAACCCTGGACCGCAAACCCTGCCAGTTGCCGGAGTCCCCTCTCCACTCCCATGCAGTGCATATGTCTGAAAAGGATATGACACAAACAATGCTGAAGCTAGGCATGACCGGGTCCCAATGCTTCAACATTCCGGGACCGGTCAATCTGAGACAGCAAGGCATGCAATCAAAAATCTTTCTGGTCAATCTTGATGCACCACAGTGCGCTAGCTTCACTGCGGATTTTAAAAAGTTGGACTTTTTCGCACTTATGAGCATGTCGGAATTCGACGGCTCTATTTTCCCTCACTGCCACACCGTTCTCGATGTCTTCTATAAGAAGACCCACAAGGAAAACTACGCCAAACATCTCTGGCGCAATGTCAAGCAAGCACTTTCTGATATTTCTGATCCTACGTACCTGCAGGTCACCGGGTTTAACAAACTGCGGGTGGGCCTTTCCACTGAATCCGCCACTGAGCAGTTCATATCTGGCCCCTATGTCCAAATGAAGGCCAATGGCCTACTGTTCAAGGACGAACGCCAGCGTGACTGGTTCAAAGGGGAATCCGACACGGAGTCAGTCTCTTCCGCCTCTTCCGCCTCGTCCTCACCGGAGGGGCGTACCGATTTAAAAGTCGTTTATGACGTTCCCATTTGGTTACAGGGCCCGGCCCTATTGTCTTTCCTCAATGAAAACGGTTTTCTTGCTGAATCAGCGGTCCGGTCAACATGGAACCCGGGACGCTTTTCCACCGCCGCATGGCGAATAAAAGGCAAATTTGCCTCCGCAAACCAAAGCGTCATGCTTCATGACGAAGCGAAACAAATTTCAATTTCCATCATCCCCATCGATGAGTTTAATAATCTCAAGCGTGAATCCATGGCTAACAGGAAAAAACCAGCCTCTGCTGAGTCCAAAAAGCCCTCTTATGCACAAACTGTGAAGCAGCCGACATGACCTTATGACGTCACACTCACAAAAACCAACACACCACCAACCACCAGCGGTTGGACGTCCGACAGGAGACAACCAACAGCCAGTGGTTTATGCCGCAGCACACACCAAGGTAGCCACTTTTAACGCCAACGGGCTTACCACCAAGGTCCCCGTCGGCGACAACTTTTCGGAAGATAGGCAGGTCCAGATATGCCGTTTTCTGTATCGTAACTCCGTACATGTAATGGGACTTCAGGAAGCGCACATCAAGGATGATCAATGCCTTGAGCAGCTTACTAAACGGTTCAAGGACTGGGGGTTCGTCCTCCTTTCCAACCCGAGCCCCAAAGGTAGAGGGGGATCTGCACTGATTTTTCACAACACTTGGACACTCCTGAATTCGTATGCCATTGAAAAACGCCACCTTTTTGCTCAGCTGGCTGACCCCGATGGGGTCAAGCACCATTTCTGTGTTTATCATTTTCATCATGACACAGTCGAAAGGCAAAGCCAATGGACCTTGCTCTCGCAAGTCTCGCCCACTCTCGTCCCGGGAGACACCATCTATCTGTCCGACCACAATTCGGTCACAGTCCCCTCAAGGGACATTTCTGCACCGCATCTATCTTCTGAGCACTCCACTGTCATCGCCGCCCGTGAAGCGGAACTTGATTTTCTGACGAATCATCAGCTCATCGACACATATGCATGTTTCCACAGTGGCAGACACTCCGATTTTGATTTGGAAGGCTGGACATGGGGCTTTGCCCCGGCCAAGCCGACTACGTCGGCTAGGCCCGACCTAGCCGCAAACGAGTGCGCCCCCGTCCTTGACAGGAGACGACGGATCGATAGAATTCTCCTTCACGAGAATTTCCAAAACTCCGTGGTGGAGTGCTATACCCGTTTTGTGGCCAATTCGGACCACAAGGCAGTTATTGCCTCACTGTCGGCCAAGCCTACCAAACAAGGGAAGCGACTCAGAATCCCTACAACTTTCTTATCCTCGGAGGACACCCTCCAACAACTACAGGCTGAACTGCACCCCATCAACACTGAAGGTTACTCCAAGTGGGCGGACGGTTTGGAATGTATCAAAACTGCAGCTTTCTCTTATGAAAAGGCCAACAGAGCCACCGGCATCACGGAATTGCAATCTCTCTTGATGGTCTCTTCTACACATCACCTCTCGGAAGAGGCCTGGCGCTACCTCAAGGATCATGGGTACACCCCCTCATCCGCCAAAGCGGCTTATCAAATTTTAACAGCCCTGGCCGAACGGGCAGACACCGACCGTTCAGGGCAGCAGGTTCTGGATAAGCTAAAAACTACTCTACACGACCCACATCATCTGCAACCATGGCGCCGCCGCCAAGAAATCTGGCGACTCACCAAACAACTACAATTCAAACGAAAACTATACTCTTTGCGCAATAGGTCCGGCCAGCTTCTGCCTGACCCTGAGTCCATGGTCTCTGAAATCGTCTCCTATTGGCAACAAACAATGAACCCCTCCGGAAAATCACAAATGGAGGTGAAGCCTTATCTCGAAACATTTTTCCGTGGCAAAAACACAGCATTGATGGCAAAAATGCTGATACAACCGCTGTCACTGGACTTAGTGCACGCCGCGCTGGAGTCCTTGAACGGCACTTCGGCACCTGGAATTGATGGAGTACAGGTTTCCATCTACAAGGCCTTTTCGGATTTCTTTTGCCCCCTTATGCTTGACATTTACAAGGGCATTCTGGACTCTAACACACTCAACGATGACTGGTCCTTGGCACTTCTTAATCCCATTCCGAAAGGACTTGGGACCGCTTCAGTACACAATCTACGGCCTTTGGTGCTGCAAAACACTTCACACAAATGGGTGGCAGCCATTCTTGCCCTGCAACTCAGAGATTACATTGATGCCCTCACCCCTATCCAGCAACGAGGTTTTATCAGGGGACGGTCCATTTTCACGAATCTGTGGCATACTTTTGGCTCCTGGAACTCCCCGGGGGACGCTCTGTTTTGCCCTATCGATTTCAAAAAGGCCTTTGATTCTGTTTCTCATGAGTATACCCGCACGTTCCTTAATCTTATGCAATTGCCAGACAGCCTAATTTCCCTATGTTTACTGCTGTTTACAGCGCCAATCTGTGTCCTTGTCCGTGATCACATTTACACAGACCACAAAATTCTCCCCCGTTCGGGTGTACGACAGGGATGCCCCTTTTCGCCGACTGGAATTTGCCATGCTCATTTCCCCCATCATTCACAAACTTATGGATTTGTCAGAACATGTGCAAGTTCTGCTCTACGCAAACGACTTAATCATCATCATTGAATGCGACCCTGCCACAGGGGCAAGGGTGTTCCTCTTGGTCTGGAGCAGGGTTCAGGAATTCTCAACAATTACAGGTTTGTACACAAACTTGGACAAGTCCAACATTCTGCTCAAGGGGCATTGGGACCCCATACACAGGGTTCAGCTCCTGAGCACAGGCCTCAGAGTAGTCGACAAATACAAGTACCTGGGCATTGTCCTTGGGGCTACCACAGCGGAGGAGGCCTATGGACCTGCACTCAGAAAAGCCACAGGTCGTGCGTTTTCCATGCAGTCGTGGTCCCTCTCACTCGCTGAAAGGGTGGAACTCCTCCAAAGCTGGATTCTCCCACTTTTGGTCTACCCGTCTCGTGTTGTCTACCCTACAGACAATGTCATCGCCGCGGTCAAAACAATTTATCGGGTTGCCCTCAAGCTCAGCAACTGGGGCATTACACTAGACATCCTGTCGCACAGCAAAGAGCATGGGGGGCTTGAACTGGCCCCCCCTGACACCTTCCTGCTTTGGCAATTTTCCACTATCTTTATTCGTCATGTCTACAGGGCTGAGGCCATTCCTAAATGTGTCACCGAGCCTTATGAGCGTTTTGCCACTGAGTATGGCATAAATATCTCCCCGTCCACGCTCCACACTTTTCAAATGGGGAGCAATGTGGCTTGGCACAAAATGCCTTATCTGGCTTGGAGCGCACGAGCATATTCACTTGTCACTGCCAAAGTGACCTTCAACCGGCCTGAAGCACTATCGTCTGACACCCCACTCTGGCACAACAGACTGTTCTCCAAGCCGGCATCCCTCACCTACTATTGCCCCCAGCTTATCCGGCAGGGGGTCATTACGGTGGGAGATTTATTCAACAACAGCACACATATTTCACAGATCGCACCCACCTGGGCCAGCATTTATCAGCAGGGAGTGTTTCATTATCACTCCTCTAATCCCGGACAGGCACCCACGAACCCACCCCTCCACCCGGTTCCGGGAGCGGATGTGTGGTCTCGATGGACCACAAAATCCATGGCTTTGTTCCTCTGTTCCACAACCTCCCTGGCACCAAGGCAACCACCTGAGGTTTGGAAGGCCTTTCACCTTTTCAACATTCCCGCACACCACAAGGACTTCATCAGACAGGTGCTATGGCTCCGCCTCCCTGTGGGGGAGCGGCAAAAAGATTGGAAACCGGATGACGTGTGGTGCCCAATTGACGGTGAGCTAGAGACAATCGACCACGCACGCACGGAGTGCTCCTTGCTCAAAGTTGCTTTTGACACTATTTCCAAATGCTTCCCCACGGCCACTGTAGAGGAACGTCCAACCGCCCTGCTTTCCTCCTTCCTACAGTTTTCCTTTCAGTGCCCAACAGGCTTCCTGGCCTGGGCGGCGGTATACGCCAATTGGCAGGTCCGCCAAAAGAAAAAATACCAACGACAATATTCAGCTACCTGGTCCCGCTTTGTTTCTATCTGGATTGCCACCTTGAAACTATGGGCTACATGTCCATCGAGCATCCCTATTTCAGATCATGACCTGCATCTTTTCATCGGAGCGCTACAGTCGCTTCTCCATGATGGAGTGCTACAACACCCCCATCTGCGTGTCACACCTCCCACTCCCCCGCCCAGCAAAAAACAACGCAAAGAAACAGCGCGCCGACTGCGCAAACAGCAACGGGCGGCGGAGCTGGAAGGAATTTTTGACACCCTCTCCGCGGACGGATACACCCTGGTTTTCACGGATGGCTCATCCGCCGAAACGGAAGGTGTGGGCCGGGTAGCAGGATATGGCATCTATGCGCACCCTGACATCAGCATCTCTGCATATGTTCCGGTACACTTCCGGCAGACAAACAACACGGCAGAACTCCTGGCCGTGGTTCGGGCATTGCAAATCCTCTCTTTTGGTAAAGTCGCTATTTGCACAGACAGTGAGTACGTCTTCCTGGGAGCCACTGGCGCGGCGCGCCGGTGGAAACTCAGGGGATGGACGGGAAGCAGCGGTCCGGTTTCTAACGTTCCCCTCTGGGAACTTCTTCTGGACATCCTCAGTGCACACACAGGCTCCATCAAGTTTATTAAAGTGCCGTCCCATGTGGACATTCTAGGGAACAACGAAGCTGATAGATTGGCTGAACAGGGAAGGCTCTCCCATCCCAGATGCCCTGTACTTAAGACCCCGTCGCGGGACTTCATCATGCCCACGTACACCCCTCCCACCAAGCGACAGCGCAGGTCCACTGTAGCCGAGCTGGATTCGATTGTTCAAGTTTTGAATTTTTCCCCTTACAAAGACAATAAGGGAGGCAGTGTGGTATAGTGGTTAACATCGTCTGATGTCGTCGCGTAGATCGCCGGTTCGAACCCGGCCTGTAGCAGTGCTCCCCCCCACCGGCCTCGCCCGACAGGGGACTGGGGCCCCTCCCGTTTCTATCTATTTTTTCACATTGGACTGGTCTATTTTCTTAATGCGCTGTTTTAGTTACATACACCATCATCAACTAGCAAAATGTGCCCGGCCACCTGTAGCAGTGCGCCCCGCCACCGCCCACGCCCGTTGGGAGGCTGCCACCCCACCCGTTGCTTGCCTTTGCCCGAGCCCCCGCGGCTCGGGCAGTGGGGTTCGAACCTGGGGCCAGCGCCGCTGGCATCCAGGGTGCTTCCACTGAAGCACGGGGCACCTCACCAGAAATACGATTTCATAAGCACACAGCCACATGGCACACGTGCATCTGCAACGCATTCTGATTTCTGAGTCTTATTGTATGTTACTCCCTTCACTCTTTGAAACTAAACAGCGACAGACGGGGTAAGGCCGAATGAGTGCCATGCTTTGCAGCCCGGTCAGCTCGCATGTGACACAGTGAATGCAGTCCACATTTACGGACGACTGCTTATATTGATTCAGGTTGTTCGCTAGAGTCAGCAGCAAAGGACAAGCACACAAGTGACCCACGGAGCTAACCGCAACGCCTCGCTGTATTTTACATAGTGGAGCACCCCAACCAAGAAGGGGACACGTGCATTGATTGGATTTCGCAGTACTGCTGGACTAATGGCTGGAATTGTCTATGGCGGGGACATTCAGTCTATCAGAACCGACCATTGATCCCCCCCTATGCCTAGGAACCGCCTTGCGCAAGAACCGCCCCCTGGTTCCGCGGTCGAATTCTCGCACCACTTTTTTTTTTTACCACGGAATTAGGTTTTTCATGGTTTTGGTGGATGTAGGACAGCTATTCAGGTGTGCAGGACAACATTTCATGTGTGTTGCTACGGGTCCCCCCATCAGGGGGGACCCTATTAGTCAGTCACAGGCGCACATACCCGTTAAACCCCTCCCCCCCTGCTCTCGACCCCTTCCCCGAAGCAACCAGCCCCTGACAAGGAAACAAACAAAAGTCAGTTAAACACATCCGAACCAGTTGAACATTAGATCATTTCATGCACGTTGGAAGGCACACTACAGCCCAGTCAGCTGAGATTCACTCCTTTGGTGTTCCTGGTGTTCCTGGCGCAATGCGCCCGAAATTTTTTTTCCGCGGTACGGGGCTGCCCACGGTCATGCGCAAGAACCAACCCCTGGTTCCGAGGTCAAATTTTTCGGGGGAAATGTGCGCAAGAACCGCCCCCTGGTTCCGCGGTCAAACATTGCCGGTTCCTGGGCACGGGGGGGGGGGGGTACCCCTTTCTTGGGCCCACAAACGGTATGCCACACCACCTGGGGACTGTTGCACGCTGGACATGGAGCCGGCCATTTGGCACACCACCTCCTTGGCTCCAGGCTACGTGTTCATGCCCAATGTGGAGGGACACATATGGCACATACTACTCCACCAAAGCAGCCACATTAGGCACTACGGGATAGTTGCACGGCATTGGTGCATGGGCCACATCTCCTCCTCCTCTTGTTTCACACTTCGTGCTGCAACAAGTGTGGTGGGGAACATACGACATACTTTACAGTATGGAACTAACTGCATGTGAAGCCCTACCAGCACTCGTAGAGAGGCATGGGCACAGGAATACGCTGCAATTGTGGGTGGTGGGACAAAGTTCACCAACAAAATTGTGCTCCCGTCCCCCTCCCTACACATGACCTTGAACAACAGAAGCAGGTCACACAAAGACATGGCACTGGACTCCATTTGTACCGCAAGCCACTGAGTTTTAGGAAACACCCCTTGTCCAAGGTAAAGCACAGCACCAAATTAATAGGACCCGTGCTCAGTGGACCTGAGACAAGGCTGTCCATGTTGTGCGTGCAGTGTGGAGAAACAAATATGACACGGAACACAGCGCTGCCCATAACCCCAAGAACAGCAAACAATGCAAGACTGAAACTCTGTACATTTGAGATGCTTCATAGTAGTCACGGTTCTTCTTGCTGTCCTGGTTTCATATGAAACAAAACTGTGTGCTCGTCCTCCTCTGCTGCCTTGCCTCAATTGTAAACCTGCCTGGCCTAGGCTTTCATGGGGAGGCGTGCAATGACCCAGCAGGGCCCCGTTACTGAGCATGCTCAGCAGCAGACCACAAACAAGCGGTTTGCTGCAAGTCAGTTTGAACCTTGCAGGCAGCACTGGAATGGATTCATAGCTCTGCTCCATCCAACGTTTCATCAACTCTGTCCGCCGCATTTCTCCAAGGACCTGCTGGTCGGACTAACGTCGAAGCGACTCCATGATGGTTCTGAGAATCACCGTTGTGTGCACTGAGGTTGCATTTTCGTTGCACACGTGGTGCTGAGGTAGTGGAGTTGGACACACATTACCAGGCGATGCAGCACATCAACAGGCCATTCCTAGTACACAGGCCAATGTCAACACATGCACACAATTAACAGAGGGCAGGATTGGATGCTCGCTTCATTCACCTTTATTGCAGTGTCGCCTTTCGTTCTGCGAAACGACAGAATAAATCTGCTTGCAGCACCTGGCAGTTGGAGGAGCATTGCTGTGGTCACGGGTATCAGAAGCCTGGACATCGCCAAGGTTCATCGCAATTTGCATTCGTTGGTTAAGAATTGACTACACTGGCAATCAGCTGATTGCGGCATGTCTTCTGAACGTGAAGACGACGAGCGCTTCGTTTTGGTGAGCGCTGTGCAGAAGCTAGAAACACTCTTTAACAAGTGCGATACAGACCACAATAAGATGATGGACTTCAACGAGTTGCGGAACGCCCTGAAGATGCTGTACTTGCCCTGCTCGGAGCGGGAGATGGACACTTTATTTGGGGGTGGCGATGGGCATCCAAAGGGACTGACAGAGCAGACTTTCGCGCGCTACTGCTTCCATGCAGAGCAGCATCTCTGGGACATCTACAAGAATGAATTGGATGAGGATGGCGATGGCTGCATTTCTCTCCGTGAGTTTCGCCGGTCTTTTCGTGTACTTGGCTGGCGCCTGAGTGACGCTGAGATAGAGCAGCTCTTTCAGAAGCTGGATGTCGGCAAAGATGGGACGCTCAACTATTCCGAGTGGCGGCGCCTCATGGGCAACATCCCTCCGGAGGGTAAGGCCTGGGTGGACTGTTTCTGGCGTAATCGCTTGGCATCGGAAGGCACCAGCGCTGACAACCTGCGCCCTGTGCGTCAGCGTGGCGAGAGCAGGACAATTGACATCCTTGCGGGTCACCCTACCAATCTTCCAATACCCCCAAATTCTCCAACTCTCCCCAATCCCTAACCCTTCCCACCCCTCTCCTATACACTCAACTCTCCCCAGCCCTTCCCAACTTCCCAACTCCCATCCAGCTGTCCCCAACCCTCCCCAACCCTCTGGCTGGCACACCCATAGGACATAAGATGACACATGAAGCGCCCGAGGTTCAGAGCACATGAAGGTTTCGGGCAGAAGTTGTGGGAACAGATGTTTCCGGGGTTCAGGACAAGGCGTGGTCCATGGTCGCCAAAACCCTGGTGAGCAAGGGCGACTGGACGGTTATGACCTCAATGACACCATTTTCACCATCTCAAATAGTTCTAATCACTTTTAGTAATCCATATTTTTGAGTAATTTTTTGCCTTGCTTTAACCCTACCTCATGGGGCATGCACACACAGTGCAGCACAAATCCATTATTGGAGTGACTTTGCCAGCACCAACCCAACCAAAACCATCCAAAACCAAAATGCAGATTTCATGTAAGCTTCCCATTTCTTTTCCATTCTGTTGCCCCCTCTCTACATTCCCATTTACGAGTCCCCATGAACCGCCGAAGGGAGTTTGTGGTTTGTAAGCAGCCTACTAAGAATCCTACTCATCACCATTCAACGCTATGGGGTCCCAGAGGGAAAACAAGAAGAAGAAGGAAGAAAGTTACAGCATTCAACAGTCTTTTTGGGCACCATGGGACGTAATCTTTAAGGGCACCAGTGGGGTCAATCAGGTGTCAAAAGGTGAGCAGAAGGGTTCTTTTATTCTTCAGGTTGATTTGACCGCATTTGGTACGTGCTGCGGACATACTACAATCCAACAATGGGATTTGCTAGTTGGCCAGTTTTGCCAGTTTTCGGAACCCAGCCCCTTAAGTGGTGGTGCCAATACCTGGTTGCCACCACCATACCTGGTCATGAGACCACACTATACGATACCATGCTGTGCAATACCACGTCATTCTAGAACAGACTACCCTACCATACCATACCATACCATACCATACCATACCATACCATACCATACCATACCATACCATACCATACCATACCATACCATACCATACCATACCATACCATACCATACCATACCATACCATATAGCGGAGTCCCCCCCGGCGAATCCGAGGTTCTTCCTCGAAGGGGCCCACGAGCCCAGGGGACGCCACCGGGTTTTCACGGCCATGCCGGACGGAGCTCCCACCGGCGACCCCCCCCCCCCGCATGGGAGGGTGTACACAATAACCGCCAGCCCCCCCCCCCCTCAGCCCCCCCAAAAAAAGGGACTCCGGCGCGGAGGGTTGGGGATATAGTCCCATGCCGCGCGGCCATGAATCGACATGGCCCTACACCGGGCGATACACGCCCCCCCCCCCCTCGCTCAAGAGGGGCCCCCGACGTCCCCCGGGCAGGGAGCAACCCCCCCCCCCCCCCTTCAAGGAACGGCCGCCCTCGGGAGCCCTCGCCCAGCCCCCGGGGGCCTCTCGGGGTTCGCCCCCGAGCCCGCCCGGCCCTTCCACGCCCCCCCCTCACCAGCCGCAGCCCAGGGGCCCGCCCGGTCTCCCCCGCGCCGGCCCACAACCACCAAGGACCCGGGCCCCGGAGCCCCGGTGCCCAGCCCCGCCCGCCCCCCCGGTATCCATCCGGCGGGGCCCGTCCCGGTCCGGTTCGGCCGCGAGGGGACGGCGTGGCGCTCCCCCCCGCCTCCACCAGGATTCGCCCCCGTGGATGATGCTCGGCGGGATTCGTCCCCGCCGAGCGGGGTGCGGGCCCCATCGCTGACCGCGGCCCCCCGACTCCACGAGCGCCCTGGGCTCCCCGGCCAACTTTGGCCAGCCCCGGCCGCTCCTCTGCCCCGGTCGGCCGCCCGGTGACGCTCTGCGGCTGAGCTCACCTCACCCCCTCCCCCTCACACGCGCGCCCACCCACCAGCCCTCAGCCCCCCCGCGCGCTCGACGACCCCCCACCACCCCTCCCCGCCACACCGCCTCTCAGGTTGGCGACGCCAACGTGGTGAGCTGCCGCAGCCGCCGACGGGCGGCCGCCGGGCTGACAACAGGACCCCCCATGCGCGGTGACGGTCCAGGCCTTGCCCCCCCTTCCCCCTGCTGCATGCATCATGGCGTAGCGTGAGTCATACCTCCCTCCCTATGCACCATGTGTCATGGCCGCGTGTGGCCTTTGCCTCTCCCTCCTCATACTAACCGAACTGGGGGGGCCAACGGCCCCTGGGTGGGGCCCCCAGAACCCCATACGCAGCGACGCCCGACTGGAGGGTGGTGGGGCCCGCCGGTGCGCGGTTCGAGCCCCCGCCACCCTCCTTCCACCTGCCGCGACCCCCTGACCCCCCCCGGTCCCCCCCCTGTCCCCCACCCCGGCTGGGGCGGCGCGGCCCGCGCGTGCGGTTCGAGCCCGCGCCGCCCCTTGTTGCAATATACAGGCAGTGCGGGCCGCCAGGAGAGCGGAGGGGCCCCGCACCGCCCCGAGCGCCCCCCCCCACGACAGCTGGCGCTAGAGGCCTAGCAGCGCCTGGCGGGCTGTTGTGCAGGGGGAGCGAGGCGACCGGGCGCTTCATACCCGCCCCCAACGGGGGTCTGTGCCCACGGCACCGGGCACAGACGCCGGTTGGGGGGTACCACACCACCACCCACCACCGCACCACGGGCACAAGGGAGAGGTAATAGCCCCGGGCATCGGCCTCCCCCAGGCCGAAGGAAGGTGCCGACCGCCAGGCTCATCCTCGCCCCCCACTTCCTCTTCCTGATCATCCCCCTTGGCCGTCCCGGCCCACAGTCCCCGCGGCGGGTAAGTTCCTGGGGTCGAAACCTAAGAACTTCGGTGACGGAAAAACAGGCCGTGGTTTCGCACCCACCCCATCCTACCCTATCCTACCCTATCCTACCCTGCCCTACCCAACCAAAGTGCTGTGCAGGGTAGTGCCCCTTCCCTACCAGCTTAGGTCTTTTTCAAAGGTATCGCAGAGTATGTTGTTGTTGTTCTTGTTGTTGTGGCACCCAGCACGTGCCGGCGGGAGAAATTGCCAGACACGCTCTCCCTGGGCAGGGCGCAAGGGAGCAGTCGGCCGGCGTCACGCTGGCCGGGCGTGTGCCGACGACGACCGAGGGGGGGGGGGTTCCGCCTTCTGTCTGGGGGGGGAGGGGGCGCGCGTCGCTGTGAGAGGGACCACCTGCCCGTGTGACCATGGTTCCCTCCCCCGCTGTGGGGGGAGGGCGCGCGCACCTGTGCGAAACGGAGGCGGGATGGGGGGCGGGATGGAGGGACCACCTGTCCGGGGACCTGCGGGGCCCCGGTTCCCCTTGCTTCCAGCCGCCGCTCCCCCGCGACAGGGGAGGGGGCTACATCCTGTGCGGAGGTGGAGTAAGGGGGTGGAGGGGGCGGGGATCATGTATGGTCTATTCCTGTGCTGGGGCGCAGCGGCTGCGGAAGGGCCGCAGCGCGGGGCTGTGCTGGCGCGCAGCACGTGGCTACGCCGGGGCGCAGTGTGGGACCGCGCAAGGGCGCAATACGGGGCCGCGGAGGCGCGCACGTTGCTGCGTTGGGGCGCGGCGTGGGTCCGCAATGCAGCGCAGCATGCAGCTGCGCAGGGGGCGCAGCGTGGGGTCGCGCAGGGCAAAGCCTGCTGCTGTGCCGGAGAGCCCCGTCGGGCGGGGGTAGAGGGTGGCTCACTGGCTCACCACAGGAGTAGCAGCCGCCGGGACCGCTCAGGGTGCAATGGCTGCGTAAAGCCCAGAGCGCATGGGGGCGAACTGCTCGCGTGCCTCCGAACCGCACAAGAGCGGGCGCGGAGGGGCGCTGCTCGATTCTTGTGGGGCCTGCACAGCACAGCTGGTGCAGCCCTGGCGTGCGGGGCTGGGGAGGGAGCGGCAGGCGGGGGCCAAGGGCCGGGACTGCGCGGAAGGTTGACGCAAAGCGCCTGCAGCATGGGCATGGAGGGGGAGATGGCCGCGGAGGGCGCACTGTGTGGGCGGCCGCAACGCGCACTGAGGGCGTGGGGGGCATCTGCTCGGTAAGACCAGAATGCCTCGGGGCGGCCCTGCTGCGCACAGAGCGCGGGGGAGTGTGCAGCGGCAAGGGGCGGGGCGCTGGGACACGTCGGGGCGTGGTGCGGCATTGCGCGGGGGCGTGGCTTGGCGGGGGCGTGGTATGGGGCGGCGCAAGCGAAGGGCGGGGCGGCGAGGGGCTGTAACGTATGGCAGAGTGGGCGCACAGACTGGGGCTGCGTTGGGGCCCAGCATGCGGTACCGCCTACTCGCGGCACCGCATGCAAGGGCGCAGGAGTGTGGGGCTGCACAGAGGCGCAGCGCGGGGCTGCGCAGGAGCGCAGCGTGGGGCTGCGCAGGGGCGCAGCATGGGGCTACGCAGGGACGCAGCATGGGGCTGCGCAGGGGCGCAGCGTGGGGCTGCGCAGGAGTGTAGCGTGGGGCCGCGTACGGGCGGGGCATGGGGCCGTGCACGGGCGCGGCGCGGGGCTGCGCAGGGGCGTAGTATCGCAGAGTATGGTAGGGTATGGTATGGTATGGTATGGTATGATATGGTATGGTATGGTATGTTGTTGTTGTTGTTGTTGTTGTGAGGGCACCCAGCACGTGCCGGCGGGAGAAATTGCCAGACACGCTCTCCCTGGGCAGGGCGCAAGGGGGCGGAAGAGCGCTGCGCGTGCCACGTTGTCAGTGGACACGGCGAGGGAGCGCTTGCCCATGCGGCGGTGGGCGAGGGAGGCGGTGGTGATGAGGGGGGGGGACTGGCGGGCGAGGGCGTACGCCCGGAGGGAGGCGGGGGATTTTGGTCGGGCGTTCGCGCGGAGGGCGTCGCGGAGTAGGGGGAGAGTGAGATCGGTGGGCGGGTGTAGGAGGGGGAGCCAGGGGTCCGGGGTGCAGCGGGCGGCGAAGAAGGCGTGGTCCACGGAGACGTGCCGGTTGGCCGTCTGGGATCGGGACTGGGCCGTGACCTCGGCGAGCCGTTCCTCGCGGGTCGTGAGGGTGGCCCCCGGGTGGGGGAGGATGCCGTGGAACGGTTCCAGGGGAGGGGAGGGCAGCCGGAGGACTGTGCGAGTGGCGGAGGTGATGGAGGGGGAGGAGAGGACGGTAGCGCGAGAGACGTAGCCGCGGGCGGCCGACGCCTCCCGGAGGGCAGTGGACTGGGCGGCGAGGTCATGTGTGGAGAGAGGAAAGGTGTACCGGGCCAGGGACCGTAGTAGTGTGGGGGTGTCAGGAGGGTGCGGGAGCAGCTGGTGGGCGAGGGAGTGGTGGGCGGCGATGTAGTGGTCGGGGAGGGAGGGGGTAAGGGAGAGCCAGCCCCACGCCAGGTCAAGGGCGGCTGAGAGGGAGTCCATGTCCTCGATAGTTGCCAGGCGCCATCGGAACAGACGCCACGAGTGGGCGTCGCAGGAGCGGTGGTGCAGGGTGACCTGCGCCAGCACCATGGCGTGTGAGGTGTGGCAGGGGAGGATGTGGTGAGTGTGGGAGGCGATGGGTCCGGTGGCGAAGATGTGGTCGATGGCGGTGGACCGGGGGCAGCCGTGGCGGGTGGTGAAGTTGGTGGGAGTGGCTGGGGGGACCAGGCGGTGCCAGGCCGAGAGCGGGCCTAGGGCCCCGAGCGCGGAGGCCAGGGGGGTGCCTGGGGCTCCCGTGCTGTTGAGGTCGCCCAGGAGGACGCACAGGTCGGGACGTATGCGGGAGCGGAGGTGGTTCATGAGCTTGACCTCGGAAACCCACTCGGAGTACGAGAGGCGTGGGGGGAGGTGGGCGTTGAACAGGAGGGCACAGCCCCCTAGTGAGAGGGGGACCGTGGAGGCAATCCAGTGCGGGCTGTCGTAGACGAGGTCGGCGGGCTGGGAGGGGGCGCGGAGGGACCGGAGCCAGGCCGTGCGGAGGCCTGAGCCCTGGCCGGATGCGGTGCTGTAGTGGGCCTCGTACCGCGGTGGGAGGGCGGGGCGGGCCGCGGCCAAGTCCCAGAGTTCCTGCTCGGCCACCACGTCGGGGGATAGGGCCTCGAGCCAGGTGCGGGCGAGGGAGACTTGGCCGGCGATGCCGCCCCAGTTGTGCGTGAGGAAGGTGAGGGCTGTGTCGCGGAGGGGGGTGGACGCCTGGTCACGGGGGTCGGGTAGGGAGAGGACGAAGGCGAGGGTCGGCTGGAGGAGGCGGTCGGGAGGGGGGGCGCAGGGGGTGGCCCAGGGGATGGCTGAGACGGGGACAGCCCCGGGCAGCAGCATGCCCTGGAAGCCGACCACACAGCGGGCGGCGGTGTCACGAGTGCACACGGGCGGGGCTTTGTGGGGGGATGTGCAGAAGAAGTGAGGCCAGTGGTCGGTCGGCGATGTGGGGAGGTCGACGAAGGCGGTGAGAGGCCTGGGGCGTCCGCAGTCGGGGCGGCGCAAGCGAAGGGCGGGGCGGCGAGGGGCTGTAACGTATGGCAGAGTGGGCGCACAGACTGGGGCTGCGTTGGGGCCCAGCATGCGGTGCCGCCTACTCGCGGCACCGCATGCAGGGGCGCAGCAGTGTGGGGCTGCACAGAGGCGCAGCGTGGGGCTGCGCAGGGGCGCAGCATGGCGCTACGCAGGGACGCAGCATGGGGCTGCGCAGGGGCGCAGCGTGGGGCTGCGCAGGAGTGTAGCGTGGGGCCGCGTACGGGCGCGGCATGGGGCCGTGCAGGGGCGCGGCGCAGGGCTGCACACGGGCGTAGTATCGCAGAGTATGGTATGGTATGGTATGGTATGGTATGGTATGGTATGGTATGGTATGGTATGGTATGGTATGGTATGGTATGTTGTTGTTGTTGTTGTTGTTAGGGCACCCAGCACGTGGCGGCGGGAGAAATTGCCAAACACGCTCTCCCTGGGCAGGGCGCAAGGGAGCAGCCGGCCGGCGTCACGCTGGCCGGGCGTGTGCCGAAAACGACCGAGGGGGGGGGGGGGGGGGGGCGGGATGGAGGGACCACCTGTCCGGGGACCTACGGGGCCCCGGTTCCCCTCGCTTCCAGCCGCCACTCCCCCGCGACAGGGGAGGGGGCTACGTCCTGTGCGGAGGTGGAGTAAGGGGGGTGGAGGGGGCGGGGACTATGTATGGTCTATCCCCTGGTGCCCGTCCCTGTGTCCCGTGTGCGGGAGGCCGCGCGGCACGGCTGGCGGGGGGGCTCAGGCCTGGGCCGGGCGCGTGGGTAGCGTGGGCGGCCGAGGCGGAGGCGGCGCCATGCGGGTCCGGGGCCCGTGGCGGTCGCGGGGCGGTGTGGGCGGACCGGCCGGCGGCCGGCGGTGGCCCTGAGGGCCCCACTCCATGGGGTCGGCGGGCGCGCCGGGGGCACGCGCGTCGCGCAGGCCTGGCCGTGGGGGCGCGTGTGCAAGGGCGTCGGCGCGCCCGATGCGGGCCCCACTGCGGGCCGCGGGACCAATGGCTCGCTGGAAGCGTGGCCTGGGGGCCGAGGCCTGGGCCGGGCGCGTGGGTAGCGGTGGGCGGCCGAGGCGGAGGCGGCGCCATGCGGGTGCGGGGCCCGTGGCGGCCGCGGGGCGGCGCGGGCGGACCGGCCGGTGGTCGGCGGCGGCCCTGAGAGCCTCACCCCATGGGGTCGGCGGGCGCGCCGGGGGCACGCGCGTCGCGCAGGCCAGGCTGCGGGGGGCGCGTGTGCAAGGGCGCCGTCGCGCCCGATGAGGGCCCCTCTGTGGGCTGCGGGACCAGCGGCAAGGGCGCAGCGTGGGGCCGCGCAGGGGTGTAGCAGCGTGGGGCCGCGCAGGGGCGCAGCGTGGGGCTGCGTAGGGGCTGCACAGGGGCGCAGCGTGGTGCGGTGCAGGGGCGCGGCCGTGCGGGGCGGCGCAGGGGCGCAGCAGTGTGGGGCCGCGCTGGGGCGCGGCGCGGGGCTGCGCAGGGGCGCAGCGTGGGGCTGCGTAGGGGCGGTGGGGACACGGCGTGCACGTTGGGGGGGGGGGCGGGGCTGTGGGCTGGTGGATGGGTGCGCGCGCGAGGGGGACGGGGGTGCGGTGAGCTCAGTCGCAGAGCGTCATCGTGCGGCCGACCGGGCGGAGGAGCGGCCGGGGCTGGCCATTGTCGGCCGGGGAGCCCGGGGCGCTCGAGGTGTCGGCGGGGCCGCGGTCAGCGGTGGGGCCCGCACCCCGCTCGGCGGGGACGAATCCCGCCGAGCATCATCCACGGGGGCGAATCCTGGTGGAGGCGGGGGGGAGCGCCACGCCGTCCCCTCGCGGCCGAACCGGACCGGGACGGGCCCCGCCGGATGGATACCGGGGGGGCGGGCGGGGCTGGGCACCGGGGCTCCGGGGCCCGGGTCCTTGGTGGTCTCGGGCCGGCGCGGGGGAGACCAGGCGGGCCTCTGGGCTGCGGCTGGTGAGGGGGGGCGTGGAAGGGCCGGGCGGGCTCGGGGGCTAACCCCGAGAGGCCCCCGGGGGCTGGGCGAGGGCTCCCGAGGGCCGCCGTTCCTCGAGGGGGGGGGGGGGGGTTGCTCCCTGCCCGGGCTGTGCAGGGGCGTAGCGTGGTGCGGTGCAGGGGCGCAGCCGTGTGGGGCGGCGCAGGGGCGCAGCAGTGTGGGGCCGCGCAGGGGTGCAGCGTGCGGCCGCGCAGGGGTGCGGCGTGGGGCCGCGGAGGAGCGCGGCGTGGGGCCGCGTATGGGCGCGGCGCGGGGCTGCGCAGGGGTGCAGCGTGGGGCCGCGGAGGAGCGCGGCGTGGGGCCGCGTATGGGCGCGGCATGGGGCCGTGCAGGGGCGCAGCGCGGGGCTGCGCAGGGGCGCAGCGCGGGGCCGCGCAGGGGCACGGCATGGGGCCGTGCGGGGGCGCAGTAGCGTGGGGCTGAGCAGGGGCGCAGCGTGGGGCTGCGCAGGGGCGCAGCGCGGGGCTGCGCAGGGGCGTAACGTGGGGCTGCGCAGGGGCGCAGTAGTGTGGGGCTGCGCAGGGGCGCAGCGTGGGGCTGGGCAGGGGCGCAGCGCGGGGCTGGGTAGGGGCGCAGCGTGGGGCCGCGCAGGAGTGCAGCGTGGGGCCGCGCATGGGCGCGGCATGGGGCCGCGCAGGGGCGCGGTGTGGGGCTGCGCAGGGGCGCAGCAGCGCTGGGCTGCGCAGGGGCACAACGTGGGGCTGCGCGGGGGCGCGGCGCGGGGCTGCGCACGGGCGCAGCAGCGTGGGGCTACGCAGGGGCGCAGCAGCGTGGGGCTGCGCCGGGGCGCGGCATGGGGCCGTGAAGGGGCGCAGCAGCGTGGGGCTGCGCAGGGGCGCAGCGTGGGGCTGAGTAGGGGCGCAGCGTGGGGCTGCGCAGGGGCGCAGCGCGGGGCTGGGCAGGGGCGCAGCGTGGGGCCGCGCAGGAGTGCAGCGTGGGGCCGCGCATGGGCGCGGCATGGGGCCGCGCAGGGGCGCGGTGTGGGGCTGCGCAGGGGCGCAGCAGCGCTAGGCTGCGCAGGGGCGTAGCAGCGTGGGGCCGCGCGGGGGCGCGGCGCAGGGCTGCGCAGGGGCGCAGCAGCGTGGGGCTGCGCAGGGGCGCAGCAGCGTGGGGCCGCGCCGGGGCGCGGCATGGGGCCGTGAAGGGGCGCAGCAGCGTGGGGCTGCGCAGGGGCGCAGCGTGGGGCTGAGTAGGGGCGCAGCGTGGGGCTGCGCAGGGGCGCAACGCGGGGCTGCGCCGGGCCGCGGCATGGGGCCGTGAAGGGGCGCAGCAGTGTGGGGCCGCGCAGGGGCGCAGCGTGGGGCTGAGTAGGGGCGCAGCGTGGGGCTGCGAAGGGGCGCAGCGCGGTGCGGCGCAAGGGGCGCAGCAGTGTGGGGCTGCGCAGGGGCGTAGCGGGGGGCTGCGCAGGGGCGCAGCGCGGGGCCGCGCATGGGCGCGGCACGGGGCCGTGGAGGGGTGCAGCAGCCCGGGGCTGCGCAGGGGCGCAGCGTGGGGCTGCGTAGGGGCGCAGCGTGGGGCTGCGCAGGGGCGCAGCGTGGGGCCGCGTATGGGCGTGGCATGGGGCCGTGAAGGGGCGAGGCGCGGGGCCGCGCAGGGGCGCAGCAGCGTGTGGCTGCACAGGGGCGTAGCAGCGCGGGGCTGCGCCGGGGCGTAGCGCGGGGCCGCGAATGGGGCGCAGCGGGGGGCTGCGTAGGGGCGCAGCAGCGTTGGGCTGCGCCAGGGCGCAGCGTGGGGCTGCGCGGGGGCGCGGCAAGGGGCTGCGCGGGGGCGTGGCAAGGGGCCGTGTAGGGGCGCAGCAGCGCGGGGCTGCGCTGGGGCGCAGCAGCGTGGGGCTGCGCCGGGGCGCGGTATGGGGCCGCGAAGGGGCGCAGCAGCGTGGGGCTGCGCAGGGGCGTAGCGTGGGGCTGAGTAGGGGCACAGCGTGGGGCTGCGCGGGGGCGCAGCGTGGTGCGGCGCAGGGGCACAGCAGCGTCGGGCGGCGCAGGGGCGCAGCAGTGTGGGGCTGCGCAGGGGCGCAGCGCGGGGCTGCGCAGGGGCGCAGCAGCATGGGGCTGCGCAGGGGCGCGGCGCGGGGCCGCGCATGGGCGCGGCATGGGGTCGTGGAGGGGTGCAGCAGCGTGGGGCTGCGCAGGGGCGCAGCGTGGGGCTGCGTAGGGGCGCAGCGCGGGGCTGCGCAGGGGGGCAGTGTGGTGCGGCGCAGGGGCGCAGCAGTATGGGGCGGCGCCGGGGCGCATCAGTGTGGGGCTGCGTAGGGGCGCAGCTGCGTGGGGCCACGCAGGGGAGCAGCAGCGCGGGGCTGCGCAGGGGCGCAGCGCGGGGCTGGGCCGGGGCGCGGCGTGGGGCCGCGCAGGAGTGCAGCGTGGGGCCGCGTATGGGCGTGGCATGGGGCCGTGAAGGGGCGCGGCGCGGGGCCGCGCTGGGGCGCAGCAGCGTGGGGCTGCGCAGGGGCGTAGCAGCGCGGGGCTGCACCGGGGCGCAGCGTGGGGCCGCGAATGGGGCGCAGCGTGGGGCCGCGAATGGGGCGCAGCGGGGGGCTGCGTAGGGGCGCAGCAGCGTTGGGCTGCGCAGGGGCGCAGCGTGGGGCTGCGCGGGGGCGCGGCAAGGGGCCGTGCAGGGGCGCGGCACGGGGCCGCGCAGGGGCGCAGCAGCGTGGGGCTGCGTAGGGGCGCAGCGTGGGGCTGCGCGGGGGCGCAGCGGCGTGGGGCCGTGCCGGGGCGTGGTACGGGGCCGTGAAGGGGCGCAGCAGCGTGGGGCCGCGCAGGGGCGCAGCGTGGGGGCTGCCTAGGGGCGCAGCGTGGTGCGGCGGAGGGGCGCAGCAGTGCGGGGCTGCGCAGGGGCGCAGTGCGGGGCTGCGCAGGGGCGTAGCGTGAGGCTGCGCAGATGCGAAGCGCGGGGCTGCGCAGGGGTGCAGCGGCGTGGGGCTGCGCAGGGGAGCAGCCGCGTGGGGCTGTGCAGGGGCGCAGCGCGGGGCCGGGCAGCGGCGCAACGTGGGGCCGCGCAGGAGTGCAGCGTGGGGCCGCGTATGGGCGCGGCATGGGGCCGCGCAGGGGCGCGGCGCGGGGCCGCGCAGGGGCGCAGCAGCGTGGGGCTGCGCAGGGGCGTAGCAGCGTGGGGCTGCGCCGGGGCGCGGCATGGGGCCGTGCAGGGGCGCCGCAGCGTGGGGCTGCGTAGGGGCGCAACGGTTTGGGGCGGCGCAGGGGCGTAGCAGTGCGGGGCTGCGCAGGGGCGCAGCGCGGGGTTGCGCAGGGGCGCAGCGTGGGGCCGCGCAGGGGCGAAGCGCGGGGCTGCGCAGGGGCGCAGCGCGGGGTTGCGCAGGGGCGCATTAGCGTGGGGCCGCGCAGGGGAGCAGCAGCCAGGGCTGTGCAGGGGCGCAGCGGCGTGGGGCTGTGCAGGGGCGCAGCAGCGTGGGGCTGTGCAGGGGTGTAGCAGCGTGGGCGCAGCAACCCGGGGCTGCGCAGGGGCACAGCAGCATGGGGCTGCGCTGGGGTGCAGTGTGGGGCTGCGCTGGAGTGCAGCGTGGGGCTGCGCCGGAGTGCAGCGTGGGGCTGCGCCGGGGTGCAGCGTGGGGCTGCGCTGGAGTGCAGCGTGGTGCTGCGTAGGGGCGCAGCAGCGCGGGGCTGCGCAGGGGCGCAGCGTGGGGCTGCGCTTGGGTTGTGCGTTGCGCAAAGGTGTAGTATGGGGCTGTGCAGGGGCGCAGCGTGGGGCTGCGCAGGGGCGCAGCAGCGTGGGGCTGCGCAGGGGCGTAGCAGCGTGGAGCTGCGCAGAGCAGCTGTGTGGGGCGGCGCAGTGGTGGGGGGGCTGTGTAGGGGCGCAGCGGCATGGGGGTGCACTGGGGCGCAGCGTGTGGCTGTACACGGGCGCAGTGCGGGGCTGCGCAGGGGCGCAGCGTGGGGCTGCGCAGGGGCGCAGCAGCGTGGGGCGGCGCACGGGCGTAGCGCGGAGCAGCCCCGGGGGGCAGCGTGGGGCCGTGGAGGGGCGCAGCGTGGGGCTGCGCAGGGGCGCAGCAGCGTGGGGCTGCGGAGGGGCGCAGCGAGCGGCGGCGCAGTGGTGGGAGGCTGCGCAGGGGCGCATCATGGGGCCGCGTATGGGCGCGGCGCGGAGCTGCGCAGGGGTGCAGCAGCGTGGGGCTGCGCAGAGCAGCTGTGTGGGGCGGCGCAGTGGTGGGGGGGCTGTGTAGGGGCGCAGCGGCATTGGGGTGCGCTGGGGCGCAGCGTGTGGCTGTATAGGGGCGCAGTGCGGCGCTGCGCAGGGGCGCAGCGTGGGGCTGCGCAGGGGCGCAGCAGCGTGGGGCTGCGCAGAGCAGCTGTGTGGGGTGGCGCAGTGGTGGGGGGGCTGTGTAGGGGCGCAGCAGCGTGGGGCTGCGCAGGGGCGCAGCGCGGAGCAGCCCTGGGGGGCAGCGTGGGGCCGTGGAGGGGCGCAGTGTGGGGCTGCACAGGGGCGCAGCAGCGCGGGGCTGCGCAAAGGTGTTGTATGTGGCTGCCTAGGGGCGCAGCGTGGGGCTGCGCAGGGGCGCGGCAGTGTGGGCTGCGCGGGGGCGCAGTGGCGTGGGGCCGCGCATGGGCGCAGCAGCGAGGGCTGTGCAGGGGCGCAGCAGCGCGGGGCCGCGCGGGGGCGCTGCAGCGTGGGGTTGCGCAGGGGTGCTGCAGCGTGGGGATGCGAAGGGGCGCAGCATGGGGCTGCGCATGGGCGCGGCAGCATGGGGCTGTGCAGGGGCGCAGCAGCGCGGGGCCACGCAGGGGCGCAGCAGTGTGAGGCTGCGCAGGGGCGTAGCGGCGTGGGGCTGTTGTGTAGGGTAGAGGAAGGGGTGGCGTGAGGGCGGCGGGGGGTGTGGGGCCTTACTCGATAGACAACGGTCCAGAGTCGGGCCCCTGGTGGGCAGCCGGGGGCGGCGTGGGGTGCGTGGGGGGCGTGCCGTGGGGTGGTGTGGAGGTGTGGCCTGCTACCTAGCCTTTCACTACGAGGATGTGGCGAGGAAGACGCAGGGGAACTGAGGCCGGAAAGCCTGGGGATGGGGGCTGGGGCGCTGGCGGCGGGTTATCCCCGGCTGGGATGGCCGGGGTGCCCTGGGGTCCCGTGGGGGCGGAGGCTCCCCACGTCGGCCGGGTGCGAAACCACGACCTGTGTTTCCGTCACCGAAGTTCTTAGGGTTCTACCCCAGGAACTTACCCGCCGCGGGGACTGTGGGCTGGGTCGGCCAAGGGGGATGACAACAAAGAGGAAATGCGGGGCCAGGATGAGCCTGGCAGTCGGCACCTTCCCTCGGCCTGGGGGAGGCCGTTGCCCGGGGCTATTCCCTTCCTCCCGTGGCCGTGGTGCTGTGGTGGGTGGTGGTGTGGCTACCTCCCAACGGGTGTCTGTGCCCGGTGCCGTGGGTACAGACCCCCGTTGGGGGCGGGTACGAAGCGCCCGGTCGCCTCGCCCCCCGTGCACAACAGCCCGCCAGGCGCCGGTTGGCCTTTAGCGCCAGCTGTCGTGGGGGGGGGCGCTCGGGGTAGTGCGGGCCCCCTCCGCTCTCCTGGCGGCCCGCACTGCCCGTATAATGCAACAAGGGGCGGCGCGGGCTCGAACCGCACGCGCGGGCCGCGCCGCCCCAGCCGGGGGGACAGGGGGGGGGGACAGGGGGTCCCGGCAGGTGGATGGAGGGTGGCGGGGGCTCGTACCGCGCACCGGCGGGCCCCACCACCCTCCAGTCGGGAGGCGCAGCTGCAGGGGTTCTGGGGGCCCCACCCAGGGGCCTCCGCCCCCCCCCGTGCGGTTTCGGTGTGGGGGAGGGGAGGCAAAGGCCACTCGCGGCCATGACACATGGTGCATAGGGAGGGAGGTATGACACACGCAACGCCATGATGCGTGTGGCAGGGGGAAGGGGTGCAAGGCCTGGACCCCCACCGCGTGCGGGGGGTCCTCTTGTTCGTAAGGCGGCCGTCCGTCAGCGGCTGCGGCAGCCCACCTCGGGAGCTTCGCTACCTGAGAGAGGAGGGGCAGGAGAGTGGGGGGGCGGTGGGGGCACGGCGTGCACGTTGGGGGGGGGGGGGTGTGGGCTGGTGGGTGGGTGCGCGCGCGAGGGGGACGGGGGTGCGGTGAGCTCAGCCGCAGAGCGTCACCGGGCGGCCGACCGGGCGGAGGAGCGGCCGGGGCTGGCCAAAGTCGGCCGGGGAGCCCGGGGCGCTCGAGGTGTTGGCGGGGCCGCGGTCAGCGGTGGGGCCCGCACCCCGCTCGGCGGGGACGAATCCCGCCGAGCATCATCCACGGGGGCGAATCCTGGTGGAGGCGGGGGGGAGCGCCACGCCGTCCCCTCGCAGCCGAACCGGACCGGGACGGGCCCCGCCGGAGGGATACCGGGGGGGCGGGCGGGGCTGGGCACCGGGGCTCCGGGGCCCGGGTCCTTGGTGGTTGTGGGCCGGCGCGGGGGAGACCGGGCGGGCCTCTGGGCTGCGGTTGGTGAGGGGGGGCGTGGAAGGGCCGGGCGGGCTCGGGGGCGAACCCCGAGAGGCCCCCGGGGGCTGGGCGAGGGCTCCCGAGGGCGGCCGTTCCTTGAGGGGGGGGGGGGGGGGGGGTTGCTCCCTGCCCGGGGGACGTCGGGGGCCCCTCTTGAGCGAGGGGGGGGGGAGGGCGTGTATCGCCCGGTGTAGGGCCATGTCAATTCATGGCCGCGCGGCATGGGACTATATCCCCGACCCTTCGCGCCGGAGTCCCTTTTTTGGGGGGGCTGAGGGGGGGGGGGGGGGGGGGGCTGGCGGTTGTTGTGTGCACCCACCCATGCGCGGGGGGGGTTGCCGGTGGGAGCTCCGTCCGGCTTGGCCGATAAAACCCGGTGGCGTCCCTTGGGCTCGTGGGCCCCTTCGAGGAAGAACCTCGGATTCGCCGGGGGGGACTGCGCTATATGGTATGGTATGGTATGGTATGGTATGGTATGGTATGGTCTGGTATGGTATGGTATGGTATGGTATGGTATGGTATGGTATGGTATGGTATGGTATGGTATGGTATGGTATGGTATGGTATGGTATGGTATGGTATGGTATGGTATGTTGTTGTTGTTGTTGTTGTGGAGGCACCCAGCACGTGCCGGCGGGAGAAATTGCCAAACACGCTCTCCCTGGGCAGGGCGCAAGGGAGCAGTCGGCCGGCGTCACGCTGGCCGGGCGTGTGCCGACAACGACCGAGGGGGGGGGGGGGGGGGGCGCCGTGGAGTGGAGGGGGGGGGGGCGCGCGTGGAGGAGGGTGGGGCAACCTGTGGAAGTCACCCTGGAACCCTCCCCCGTCTCGCGGGGGGAGAGTTACTCGTCCTGTGCGAAGCGGCTGTGGTGGGGGTGGAGGGCGGGGCGGTGACCTTGGGGTGGGGAAGGCACGCCCGGGTCCACGGACATTCCGCGCCTTGCCCGAACATCCCGGCGAGGTGGCCGTTCCTCGTGTGCGGCCGTGGCGTGGCCGGGGGCGCTGGCCCGTGCTTCTAGCCTTCTACGGCGGCGAGGAGAGGCCTAGGAGTTGCTGTCTGCCGGCGCCTAGTCACCTTTGCTGGAGCTGTGTTGTGGCCGCCTCGTCCCCGGTAGTGCGGGCGCGCGCGCGCGTCGGTCATGGGGGAGGGAGGGCACGAGGGCGGGAGCACAAGAGCACGAACATGGGTTCACAGTTGCTGGCGTGCCGTGTTCGGTTCAGGTGTTGTCCCCTGGTGCCTGTCCCTGTGCTCTGAGTACGGGAGGCCGCGCGGCACAGCCGGCGGGGGGTCGAGGCCCGGGCCGGGCGCATGGGTAGCGGCGGGCGGCCGGGTCGGACGCGGCGCCATGCGGGTGCGGGGCCCGTGGCGGTCGCGGGGGGGTGCGGGCGGTCCAGCCGGCGGTCGGCAGTGGCCCTGAGCGCCCCACACAGTAGGGTCGGTGGGCGTGCCGGGGGAGGGCGTGTCCTGCAGGCCATGCTGCGGAGGGCGCGTGCGCAAGGGCGCCGGTGTGCCCGGTGCGGGCCCCTCTGCGGGCCGAGGGACCTGCGGTGAGCTGGCTGCGTTGCCTGGGGGCCGAGGCCGGGGCCGTGCGTATGGGTAGCGGCGGCCGGCCGAGCGGGTGCGGGGCCCGTGGCGGTCGCTGGGAGGTGCGGGCGGCCCAGCCGGCGGTCGGCAGAGGCCCCAGGAGCCCCACACTGTGGGGTCGGAGGGCGTGCAGGGGGCGAGCGCGCCGTGCAGGCCAAGCTGCGGGGGGCGCACGCGCAAGGGTGCCGGCGTGCCTGTCGGGGGCCCCCAGCGGGCCGTGGGACCCGCGGCTGGCGGGGAGCGCTGCTCGGGGGCCGAGGTCGGGGCCGGGCGCGTGGGTAGCGGCGTCCACGGGCTCGGGTGCCCGAGGCGAGCGCGGGGTGGTGCGTGTGGGCCGGCTGGTGGCCGGTGGCCTCACTGAAAGTCCCACACGGAGGGGTCGACGGGCGTGCCGGGGGCGTACGCCACGTGCAGGTCGGGCAGCAGCGGGCGCACGTGCAGGGCATCGGCGTGCCCGATGAGGACCTCACTGAGGACCGAGGGGTTGGCGGCAAGCAGTATGCGTTGCCCGGGGGGGGTGGCGGCGAGGAGTGGGAGGATGTCCGCGGCCCGCGACGTGGGGGCGAACACGACGTGGGCCGGGTGCGGCCCCGGGAGTGGCGCCGGGGGGAGCGGGACCACATGCCGGCGGTCTACCGTGAGGCGCCAAGTGGCGCAATGGCGGAGGAGCCAGACTAGGGCGATGCTGTGGCGCAGTGTGTGGGGCTGGGTGCAGGGCGGCGTGGGGACGTGCGGCGGGAGGGGGGGGGGCGGGGCGGTGACGTGGGAGTGGGCGCGGCGGAGGAGTGACGCTAGCGACGTGTGCGTCGTGCTGAGGGTGGAGAGGAGCTCGCGGAGGAGTTCCTCCCGGCCGGCGCTGTCAAGCAGAGGGGGGGCGCCGTGGGGGGAGGAGGAGTGCCACATGCCAAGCAGACTGAACCCCAACTGCGTTGGGGGGCCGGGTTGCGGGGCGGCTGGGAGGTGCTCGGAGAGGTACACGGCGGTGGTGGCCGTGCGGAGCTCTAAAGGGGTGACGAGGCGGGGGGAGTGGCCGGCAGTGGCGGCCAGGATGGGCGGGTGCGTGAACAGGCGCCACACGAGGAGTAACTGCTGGGCGTAGTGGGGGGGGCAGTGGTACTGGAGGTGGGCGGCGGAGTCCGGGTAGGGGCGGTGACAGAAGGGGCACGTCACGCCTCCGTAGCCGGGTGGGTGGTTCTGGGAGTGCAGTAGCCGGAGGTGCATGATGCGGTGGAGGGCCAGCGCCGGGATCTCGGCGCGTTCATACGCGAGACGGAGTAGGTGGGAGGACCAGCCTGGGGGCAGGGGCCGGAGGTGCAGCGCGTGGGTGCGGGCGGTGGTGGCCGCATACGCTGCCTCCGCGGCGCGCGCGGGGCTAAGGAAGATTGCGCCCTCATGGAGCGCCACGATGCGGCCGTGGAAGAGTGCGGACCAGGGGAGGGTCCACGGGGAGGCGGCGTGGAGTCCGCGGCGGGCTAGGCTGTCGGCTTCGGCGTTGAGGGTGGCGAGGTGGCCGGCGGAGCCGGAGTCGTGTTGCGCGGGGAGCCAGGCCTCGTGCATGCGGAAGGAGGCGGAGAGGAGGGCCGCCCGGTACGGCATGGAGAGGGCGGAGGAGGGGGGCGGGCCGCGGGTGAGGTCGCAGAGTTGGGAGGCGGTGGAGTCTGAGGCGAAGAGGGCTTCGCCGGACCAGCCGCGGAGGGCGAACATGGCGGCTATTTTGGCGATCCACTCTGCGTCGGTGGAGTGGCCGGCGAGGGCGTGGAGGCCGAGCCAGCCGCGGTAGAGAGTGCCGTGGTGGGGGTGCCAAAGGAGGAAGCCGGCGCCGAGGCGGGTGCCCTCTTGGCTGCCGTCGCATGCGACCACGACATAGGGGAGGGAGCGGAGGGGGGCCAGCGAGCCGGTGTGGTGCTGCGGGGCGGGGCGCACGTGGGGGGAGGGGAGGAGGTGGACGGTGATGTCGAGGGGGGCGAGCGCTTGCGTCAGGGCGGGACCTTCGGTGAGCCAGGGGGTGGGGCGGCGTGGGGAGATGAGGGACGCCGTGGCGGCTACTGCGAGGGTGTTGGGGCCCCAAGAGGCGCGGAGGTAAGTTCGGAGGAGGTTGAGGGGGGCCCGGTACGCTAGGAGGGGGGCGCCGGGACCGCCCTGCTGGAGGGGGAGGTGGAGGAAGGCCGAGTGTGCCCAGGGGGGCAGACGGAAGGCGTGGCGGTATGCATTGTTGATGGCGGTCTGATGGGGGCGGAGGGAGGGGGGGGGGGCGAGGACGCCCGAGGTGACGTAGTCGAGGGGGGAGAGGCCGAAGGCGTGCAGGGAGCGGAGCTGGAGTATGGGGCAGGCCTCGCGGTTGCGGCTGGCCTTGCGCGCCCGGTCGAGGGACGCGCGGGACTTGTTGATGACGCGGAGGAGGGGGAGCTCGGGGAGGATGGGGATGCCGACGACTTCCGGGGGGGCGGTGGTGGTGGTGCCGGTGTGCTGCGGGACGTCGGCTGTGACGAGGGTGGGCCGGCCTGGGCGGGAGTCGATGAGGGAGAACTCCTGCTTGTCGGGGTGTATGATGCGGCCGGCGCGGCGAGAGCACTCGCGGCAGTCAGTGGCCATGGCTGCCACGTCCGTGAGGGAGGGGGTGATGAAGCGGCGGTCGTCACTGTACGAGAGGTGGGTGGCGGGGAGGGACGCTGAGTGGCCGGGGATGGTGAGGGGGAGGGTGATGGAGGTGTTGGGGCGCATGGCTTTGGTGATGACCAGGCTGGGGGCTTGGTAGTGGAGTTGGGCGAACCCGTCGCCTTGGTTGCCCCCCTCCTCGGTACTGAAGGGGTGGGCGAACCCCTCGCGGGTGGCCACGCGGATGACCAGGCGGCTGTAGAAGCCGTCTGCCCAGGGGCCAAAGTCCCACGTGGCGCGGAGGCGGGAGCAGAGGCGGGAGTTGTCCTGGCGCAGTACTCTGAGGTACGCGTTAGACTCGTCCCAGTCGCAGATGGCGCAGGTGCCATGGGTGGAGAGGGCTGTGTAGGCGGCGGCGCGGGCCACGAGGGCGAGGCCGAGGGCGGAGTGGCCTGGGCGGTAGGCGAAGGAAGCGGGGGTGTAGGTGGAGGTGAGCTCGAGATCGGCGGCTAGGCGGGTCGTGGCGATGCCGGATGCTGCGCCGGAGACGCCCGACTCCACGTCGACGGGGCGGAAGGAGCGTGTGAGGTGCCGGGGGAGTGGCTTGGTGGGTTTCCCCTTGTAGAGGCCGTAGCGGGCGGTCTCGTTGGAGACGCCCGGGGTGCCGGATTCAAGCTGGAGGAGGAGGTGCAGCAATCCGAGGTGGACGCCTCCGCCGCTGCGGAAGAGCGCTGTGCGTGCCACGTTGTCAGTGGACACGGCGAGGGAGCGCTTGCCCATGCGGCGGTGGGCGAGGGAGGCGGTGGTGATGAGGGGGGGGGACTGGCGGGTGAGGGCGTACGCCCGGAGGGAGGCGGGGGATTCTGGTCGGGCGTTCGCGCGGAGGGCTTCGCGGAGTAGGGGGAGAGTGAGGTCGGTGGGCGGGTGTAGGAGGGGGAGCCAGGGGTCCGGGGTGCAGCGGGCGGCGAAGAAGGCGTGGTCCACGGAGACGTGCCGGTTGGCCGTCTGGGATCGGGACTGGGCCGTGACCTCGGCGAGCCGTTCCTCGCGGGTCGTGAGGGTGGCCCCCGGGTGGGGGAGGATGCCGTGGAACGGTTCCAGGGGGGGGGAGGGCAGCCGGAGGACTGTGCGTGTGGCGGAGGTGATGGAGGGGGAGGAGAGGACGGTAGCGCGAGAGACGTAGCCGCGGGCGGCCGATGCCTCCCGGAGGGCAGAGGACTGGGCGGCGAGGTCATGTGTGGAGAGGGGAAAGGTGTACCGGGCCAGGGACCGTAGTAGTGTGGGGGTGTCAGGAGGGTGCGGGAGCAGCTGGTGGGCGAGGGAGTGGTGGGCGGCGATGTAGTGGTCGGGGAGGGCGGGGGTAAGGGAGAGCCAGCCCCACGCCAGGTCAAGGGCGGCTGAGAGGGAGTCCATGTCCTCGATAGTTGCCAGGCGCCATCGGAACAGACGCCACGAGTGGGCGTCGCAGGAGCGGTGGTGCAGGGTGACCTGCGCCAGCACCATGGCGTGTGAGGTGTGGCAGGGGAGGACGTGGTGAGTGTGGGAGGCGATGGGACCGGTGGCGAGGATGTGGTAGATAGCGGTGGACCGGGGGGAGCCGTGGCGGGTGGTGAAGTTGGTGGGAGTGGCTGGGGGGACCAGGCGGTGCCAGGCCGAGAGCGGGCCTAGGGCCCCGAGCGCGGAGGCCAGGGGGGTGCCTGGGGCTCCCGTGCTGTTGAGGTCGCCCAGGAGGACGCACAGGTCGGGACGTATGCAGGAGTGGAGGCGGTTCATGACCTTGACCTCGGAAACCCACTCGGAGTACGAGAGGCGTGGGGGGAGGTGGGCGTTGAACAGGAGGGCACGGCCCCCTAGCGAGAGGGGGACCGTGGAGGCAATCCAATGCGGGCTGTCGTAGACGAGGTCGGCGGGCTGGGAGGGGGCGCGGAGGGACCGGAGCCAGGCCGTGCGGAGGCCTGAGCCCTGGCCGGATGCGGTGCTGTAGTGGGCCTCGTACCGCGGTGGGAGGGCGGGGCGGGCCGCGGCCAAGTCCCAGAGTTCCTGCTCGGCCACCACGTCGGGGGATAGGGCCTCGAGCCAGGTGCGGGCGAGGGAGACTTGGCCGGCGATGCCGCCCCAGTTGTGCGTGAGGAAGGTGAGGGTTGTGTCGCGGAGGGGGGTGGACGCCTGGTCACGGGGGTCGGGGAGGGAGAGGACGAAGGCGGGGGTCGGCTGGAGGAGGCGGTCGGGAGGGGGGGCGCAGGGGGTGGCCCAGGGGATGGCTGAGACGGGGACAGCCCCGGGCAGTAGCATGCCCTGGCAGCCGACCACACAGCGGGCGGCGGTGTCACGAGTGCACACGGGCGGGGCTTTGTGGGGGGAGGTGCAGAAGAAGTGAGGCCAGTGGTCGGTCGGCGATGCGGGGAGGTCGACGAAGGCGGTGTGAGGCGTGGGGCGTCCACAGTCGGGGCAAGCGGAGGAGGTGACGAGTGGGGCGTCGGGGAGGGCGGGGTGTAGCGCCCACGCTGAGGTCGGGCCTGACGAGCGAGTGTACGCTGGGGACGGGGGCAGGGGGGTTGACGGCAAGTGGGCGGTGTCCCAGAAGGCGGTCCACTTGGCGTCCGCGTGCAGGGGAGGGGTGATCCAGAAGGAGGGGTCACGGTGCTGGCGGGGGAAGGAGGTGAGCCAACCGCACACTGTGGGGAGGGCGGAGGCGAGGAGCGAGGGGGGTAGCGACGTGGAGACCTGGGCGGCGTGCAGGAGGTCTCGGAGGGGGCCCGGGGGGAGGTTGGCGGCCGGGGGGAGGCCGAGGGGGAGAAGGGCAGCAGAGTGTGTGCACACGGGGCAGTGCGTGAGGGCCGGGCGCCGCAGCGTGCCGCAGTGAAGGCATATACGGGGGGCGGAGGCCGGTGGTGTAGCGGGTGCGCGGGGGGGGGTCCCACGGGCGTGGGATTGGGGACGGGGCTCCGGGCCGGAGAGGAGGTCAGCCCCGGCGCGGTGGGCGTCGAGTGGGCGGGGGAAGTGGGTGGCGAGGAAGGTCGCCTAGGCCAGGGTCGGGAGGTCGGGAGCGCTGGAGGCGGTAAGAGTGTCCGGCAGGGCGAGTCAGTTGTGTCTGCGGGCACTGGGGAACATGGCGCCGCGGACTGCCCTGCCTGACGTGGGGGCCGAGGGCGCTGTGCGGCCATGGTGCCGCGGGGAGCGTCGGGGGGAGGAACGGGGGGGTGACTGCTGGCGGCTGCGTTTGGCGGGGCGGGGCTGAGGGTCGCCCGGGACGGGCGGGCGGTGGGAGGGGGGGGGTGTTGAGTGTGGCGGCGGGGGCGTGCCAAGGTTGCCCATCGTCCCGTCTGCCCTGGACCGTAAGGGACCAGCCCTCGTTGTGCTGGATGACGCGCGTGGGCAGCGAGGCGAAGAGGGAGGTGTGCAGGGCGGGGGCGATGGAGGCGAACGCGTGTCCGCGGCGGGCGTCGGCGTCAGTGACGTACACGACGGTCTGCAGGTTGTGGGTGAGGGTGACTGCCATGGAGGGGTGTGGGCCTAGGCGGAGGCCTGAGACGCGGACGATGCCGGTGGTGGCTGGTGAGGAGCCGACGGGGGCGAAGGTGGGGACCGAGGAGGCGGGGGTGGCGCCGGTGGCGGAGGGCGCGGGGGCGCCCGGGAGGGGGGGCTGGCCGAGGAGGGGTGGGGCGAAGAGTGGCGCGGGCGGGGCGGCGGCGCCAGGGGCTTGCAGGGAGTGCGCTGGCGGTGCGGAGGAGCCAAGGCGGAACCAGTCCAGGTCCGCCGTGGAGCGGGGGGGGAGGGCAGTTTTGGTGTAGGAGAAGAGCTCCTGGAACTGGGCCGGGGTGGAGAGACGGCCACACAGCCGTGCGATGGCTGCGCGGAGGGTGTCGGCGGAGGAGACGTGTTGGAGGTCCTGGTAGGCCTCTATGGGGAAGGAGGGGGCGCTGGCGATGGTGAAGGCCGCCGTCAGCCAGGGGGTGTTGGCATGGGCCTGAGCGGCTGTGATGAGGGGCTCGATGGCCTGGAGGGCAGGCAGGGAGGCCGCGGAGGAGGCGGCGGCTCCGTACCGTTGGGAGACCAGGGTGAGGAGCTTGTTGAGGTGGAGGCGGAGGGTGGGCTTGTGGAGGTCGGGGCAGGAGTGCCAGGCACCTTTGGCGGCGAGCACCAGGCTGGCGGTGGACGTGGAGACCGAGAGGTGCTGCACGGTCCTGGGGGGCAGGTGGCAGTTCTTGCCCATAGCCACAATGCACATGGCCGTGTGGTGGGCGTCGGCCTCGGGGACGGAGGAGAGGCCGTCGAGTAAGGTCAGCGTGTCCTGGGAGCTCGGGGTGGGGCCAGCCTGGAAGAGTGTCTCCCAGTCTGACGGGGGTGGTGCGGCCGGCTGCGGGGGCTGGGGACGGGGGGGAAGCTGGGACAAGGGTTGCGAAGCGTCGGGGGGCGCGGGGGCGGCGGCGGGGGCGGGGGCTCCGGGCCCCGCAGGGGGGTCTTCTGCCTGCGGGTTAGCGCGGCGGGCGGCTGCGGTGATGGCGGTGGAGATGTTGGGGGTGCGAATTGAACCATCATCTTTCCGATGGTTCAACTCGGTGTACCACCGTTGGGCGGACAGGGGGCAAGGGGCGGGGACACGGACGTGGGGGCTGGCGGGGTCGAAGACGCAGCTGAGGGGGGGGCAGGCCAGCCGGGAGCCGGTCTGCTGGGCCGCCCAGGTCGCTAGCCAGTGGAGCAGGGCGACCCGGGCGACCTTGGGCTTGATGGCCTCCTCGAAGGCGAGGAGGTCCAGGAGGCGGCGGAAGGGGATGGAGGGGGGGAGGTCGGGGGAGAAGGGGGAAATGTGGGCGAGGGCGGCCGAGGCGAGAGTGGCCTGGTCGAGGGTGGAGGCACGAGCGCCCCAGTCGGGGTAGGGCATGCGGGAAGCCGGTCTATACATCGGTCCACCTACTAGCATATTTTCAAGTCAGGCTGGGCATGTTTTTCTGGGGGCCGACAAACAACGTGGATGGGACTGGAGTGCCTGTGTGGCAGCTTCTGCTGCCCTCTCCTCCCCCGACCCTCGCCAAGTCTCTCCAGTCTCTCGAACTCACTCTGGGTTCCTCCTCGGCGAGCCTTCCCAATCCTCAAGAATCACCAAAGATGCACTCCAGCCCCCGTGCAGCCACCACCCAACCCATTCCTCCTCAGCCTGTCCATCCTCAACCCTGACAACTGACCACTGTACAAAATGCGCACCAACTCCCCCCATCCCTCCACAACACACTCTAGACTCTCGCTTGTCGAGTATGGAGACAGGGGAGTACCTCACTGGCTTGCGCTGGGGCTGCACTGCGGATAGCCCCCCCCCCCCACCCGCCCTTTGCCCCCGTCCCTCCAAAACCCTCTGCAACCCTCTGTAAACCATCACAGGTCTCCTCGCCGGCAGCGTTTCACGCACCCTCACAGCACCTGCAGAGCGTGTGAAGACAGAGTTGCAGCTGTCCACACGTCCGCAGAGCATAGTCGAGACAGTGCGCCGCATCGCCGCGGAAGGGGGCGTCAAGCCGTTCTTCCAAGGCAACCTGGCGAACTGCCTCAAGGTGGCCCCACAATCATCCCTTTTCTTCGCGCTGACGGACCACTTCAAGCGGACTCTGCCCACGAGGGGCGATCCTGCCTACGAGCGGACCCACAGCTTTCTCTCGGGGACTCTCGCAGGGCTCGTGTCTCAGTTCCTGGTGTACCCGTTCGAACCGATAAAAACGGTATTGACCGTCGCCCCCAAGGGGCAGTACACGGGGATTCTCGATTGCGGCCGGCAGCTGCTCCGGTCTGGAGGGGTGTGGGCATTGTACCGAGGAGCCGTCCCAACGCTTGCGGGGTGCATCCCCTACGCAGGCATACAGCGAATGACGTACGACAGCATGCAGAGGCAGTACACGTTCCGCAGCAACAGTCAGCAACCGTCCGCAGTTGCCGGCTTCATCAGTGGCCTCGTGTCGAGTTCGCTGGGGATGACCGCCTCTTACCCGCTGCTCCTCCTCCGCACGCGACTGCAGATGCAGGGCACGGGGCCCGGGCACCCCGTCGTCTACACCGGCGTCTTTGATGGCTTCAAGAAAGTGATTGCATCTGAAGGCCCCGTGGGGCTCTTCAAGGGCATTGTGCCGAACTTGGCCAAAGGTGCTCCGGCGGCTGCCGTCAATTTTGTGCTGTACGAGCAGTTTGTTCTTAGCCTCCAGAAAGTGATGGCTGATGAGAGAAAAAATTGAGAAGGCACTCCATGTATGAGCTCAGATGCCGTCAAGTTCTGGTTGGACCCCCCCCCCCCCAATCGCCCCAATGGGAAAATGACGGGCAAGCTGTGGATAGCATCGTCAGCGATGCTGGAGCCCAGGGTGCTTCCACTGAAGCACGCGGTACTTCACCCGACATATGGTCCCACAAACACACAGCTATGCAGCCTTGTCAGCTCGCACGTAATACAGCGATTGTCTACCTCCCCTTTTCCCCTCCAGCAGGAGAACAGAAAGCCGTATGGTTAGGCCGAAGGAGTGCATCAGGCTATACGGCCCTGTGATTTACTGCGACACATCAACACAGACGCAGCTTGAGGGCGTGGCTGTTTTTCATGCACCATCTAGCTCAGCAACACACAGGTATTGATCTTTAGTGGTTCGCCGTCCACAGGTTATATAACAAATGCAGCTGCCACTGGCACCGCTGATTGAAACCTTGTACCTACTTGTTGTACATTGAATAGTGGAGCACCCCAACCAAGAAGGGGACACATGCATCTGTGAGAGAACCTCTGGACTAATGGCTGAAAGTGTCTATGGCGGGGACATTCAGTCGATCAGCACCGACCATTGATCCCCAATCGCCCCAATGGGAAAATGACGGGCAAGCTGTGCGCCGCTGATGGGGAACACTGGGTGATCCGGCCCTATGCTCACTTCAAACTTCACTGTCTTGGGGTGTGAAGCGTGCCGGCGCCGGCATGGGAGGGGCGCCAAGGGGCAGAAGCAGCACCAGTGAGCAGGGACAACTGTCCCACTCTCACTTAGTACAAGTACTCTTCCCCAGTGGCTTGAAACAAGCTATTTAAACAATTTTGTCGAAACCCTCAAACCAGTGTATACACCCGGGAGCACCAACGGGCATACTTACTTAGCATTTATGGCAGCCCCCCTCCCCCACGCCGTACACTGAGCCTTTATGGCAAATCTCCCTCCCTGCCCCCCATTCTCTCAAACACCTTTGACCCATGACCATGAGACGTTCCATGGCGAAGGCGACATTCCGGACTGGAGCGGCCCTTGCGCTGGTCGAGATGCTCAGTTCACAGAATGAACAGATTGAGTCTGGCATCAGGACTGGATCATGCTGCGTATTTCTCAACCACCTGTGGCAGTGAAGAGGAGTCGTGGCAGCCTTTGCAAGGGCGCTGAAAGCAGGTCAGAGGCGCAGAGAAGAACATTCCTTTTGGGAATTTGGTGCATGTGGGAGTCATTGATGGTTGACCCGTTGCCTGTTGTGATGGTGTCCTACGAAATAGTGCTTCTTCTTTCCCTTTTGACAGCTCTTGCCCTTCCCCTTTCAGGCCTCATTCTGATTTTGAACGATGGGCCGTCCTGAAGGTGCTCGCATGCGTGGACCTGCTGCGTACGCGGTGTATGTGTGATTGGGCGTAGCTGCAAAAGGGAGCCCCATAGAGGTACCATTTCGTGCCAGACCAGTGCCACAAATTGGTGCACTGGGGCCACCCACCAACAAGTGTTTTGAAGGATGCATGTGGGTGCAGTGATTGACCCTGCTGCGCCCTTTACACGAGAACCTATGATCTGGGCATGTGTGTTGCGAGTTGAGGGTTTTTTTCTGGCGCACTGCGATCACAAAACAATGACAATGTTGTATTACGAGGACATGACACGTTACATTGTGTGCAAGTTTTTGTTCCACTTCGCAAACCTTTCCGGGGGGGGGGCGGGGGGATTTCGCGACAGGAATATTTTCGTTGTGGGAAATTTCGTATTTCAAATGTGTGCGAAACTTCCTGCTCAATTGTCAGGCCGCTGTGCGAAATAAACTCGCGTCGAAATTTAGCCACCTTGGCGCGTCACCACCCCGCCGGCGAGCAAAAGCGGGGGCATAGTGCTTGTACCCAAGGGTGCCACAACATCTGCACCTGCACTGGGGACACACTGCTTGGTCTGTTTTGCTGCAGGCTCACTGTCACTGCCACTTGCAGACATGGAGGCAGGAACAGATACAGAAATAGATGCAACAGACCAGTAGTTTGGAGTTCCCAGGAATGGAACCCAGGACTTTTCAGCAGACAGACCACTGCACATCCACTAGAGTTAGGCCTGTCACTGCCATATGCCAGCTCAAGGACCATTTATAGACCGAAGGAAGGAATTTTTTTTGAAAAACTGAGGACGCTGGCTGCACAGCAACCAAAAGAAAGGTGCACTTGGGGGATTGAGATCCAGGTCATGCAGGAACCTCCTGGGGTAAAAAATCCTGGAAGCATGCGAAATTTCCCGCTCCATTTTCAGGCCACTGTGCGAATTAATGCCGGTGCAAAATTTTATCGTGCGAAAAAATTCCTGGTGTAAAATCCCCCCTGCCCCCTGTACCTTACCACAAGAAACTATTTGCATTGGAGCGCAGAAAGAAATGGTTTGGTTGCAGTACAGTGCAGCTCTACGTCGTCTTCAGGCGACCACCTCTTGTTGGGGGGGGCGTGTATAGACCTTCGATCAAATTGATGCGGGCCGAGTCCTTTTATTTGGTGGCCTCACAGAGCACATCGCGTCCCATTGGGAAGGTTGCTGCGGGGTGCTTTCCGGAACTGGCAGGTGTACGTACCATTGTCCACTTCAATACGAAGGATGACAACAGTTCTACAAGAAAAAACCGAGTCCATGGCGGTGGAACAAGAAAGTTTACGCATGTTACAGTGTAAAAAAAGTAACCCCGTTTTCACGATTTTTTGAGTTCACTCACATGGGAGCGGGACAAAATGTGTTGTCGCATTACAGCATACAAAAGTGCTCGCATTGCAACAAGAAAAGGGACAAAATGTGTTGTCGCATTACAGCATACAAAAGTGCTCGCATTGCAACAAGAAAAGCAGTTCCATACCCCCTCCCCCATTTTCTTTTTCATGGTCTAAGTGTTTTCTCCCGAAAAGGTGCGCGAGCTGTGCATGGTGCACGCGCCGGGAGCCTTGTTTTGCGTTCTCCACGTCCCTCAGGAGACGGATTCTTTGTGGCATGGCAGACGGTTGCCAATGCCTGGGTGTCAACGAATCGGGGAATCCCGGCAACAATACCCCCTGATGTTATGGGGCGCCTGGGAAAGCCCCTCAGGAAATGTGCCTCCACCTCCACGCTGCCTCAGTCTGAGTCCCAGACCAGAGTTGCCACCAGCGTCCGCCCGGTCTGGCATGATCGGAAGGAGCTGGACACGGGACGCCGCTGGTCCCTGCCGATTACCGTGTGCGACAGCAGCGGATATCACTCTTTCGCATACACACTCGGTTCCCCCTTCTGGACACCAGTGGCGTGTCTGTACTAGAGCCATCGCATGCGTTCATGGTCTAACCCTCTTCAAGTTGCCCTTGGCTTTTCTTGGCTTCCTCTCATCTTGCCTGTTAAGTGTCCTGGAAATGTTCCTGCGATGGGGAGCGATGAAGGCATTCCTGCCATGCGAGGGTCTGTTTGATATGTCAGGCCATTCCCCAAATGCACATCCCTGCCCGAAATAAGTTTGTTGACGTGAGCGTGCTCTAGCAGCCACAGCGCTGCGGCTGCCCCGGAGTTGCAGAGGTCCGGTGGCTGCGTGCGCGCCTGGGTGCGTGATGCCCTAATGGCCACGACATGGCGAAGGCGGTGTCGGTGCGTACTGCACAGCCCCCACCCGCGCGCTGTCGGCCGCCGGCAGCGACTTATCTTTTATTTATCTATTCTGAGCCCTTCCACAGTGATCATGACCGTCGGTATGGGCAAGCGATCCTGAATCTGTGTTCACCTGCTTCTGATTGTGCCTTCTCCCGCAGTGAGTTGCGCGAGGGTCGAGATTGCCAAAAAGAAAGTCAAGTGTCCGGGATATGCGGCCACTTTTTCTGGGCAAATGCAGGAGCACCACATTTTGAACGCCAGCGCACATGACCGTATCGGAACAATGTTTTTTCACGGCTTGGCACCCCCCTCCCCCGGTATGTGCCCTCCGAGGGTGCCGCCCGCGCGCGGCGCGCAGCGCGCACGGTGCATCAGGGTGTGTGCGGTTTTGTGCATCCGTGACCCCTGTTGCACGTGGGCACTGCAAGCCACCGTGTCCCTGCGTTCCAAGTCCCGGGGCCATATCCTGCAGCACGGCCTAGACCCCGGGATGCAAGTTCTGCAAAACGTGTGGTGCGCGTGGTGCGCCGGAGCGGCGCCAGGGACGGAGCGTGGCACCACCTTCTTGGGCACCATGACGGCAGAAGGCATGCATCGGCAGTGGTGCCGGACACGGGTGCTGTTCTTTCTTCCCCTCGGCCTCTGTGGTCTGTCACGAGTCATGCTGGGCCGTATCGGAGGTCCTTCGTCGCAGTTGGCGAGTCCCAATCCCCCTCCCCCACTTGTCTAGCGTCCCCCACCCATTCGGCCACCATTCACTTTGTTGGGGGTGAATGGCGATGGAACACAAGTGGCATGGCAACCCGGTAGCGTTCAAGTGCCTCGATAAGAAGTTGTGACCCCCACGCACAAGATACGACCCGCGTACCAGACAGGAAGCGTGTGTACTGCCGTATCTTGGACACGTGGAGCGCCTCTATTCCCCCCTGCCCCACCGCCCATGCAGAGCGCAGACTGGTGGAGGGGCGATGACCAGCCGAAAGGCGCCGCCCCTTACATCAGTGCCCCTGAGAGTGTCCGGAGCCCTTTGCCATCGAGAGGCAGCAACGTGCACCGGATGATCGAGTGGGGGGAAATACCCGCCCAAATTAAATTTGATTGCACGGGGCCACAGGATGCAGGTGGCATCAGGCCCATTGCACCACGGTACAAGGGCACGGCCAGCCACAAAAGGGCACTACCGCGTCGGGCGTCGTCCGTGAGGCAGGGTCTGGGGCCCCTGGCACCAGCGCTGTGCGCTCGCACCACGACCTGCATTGCGACCTGCATTGGGAGCCACATGCTGATCAGTGCCTTGTGCAAGATCAGAGCCCAGCGCATGATGTCGCATCCCTCAGGAGTGACAGGTGGCTGATGGGGCTGGCTGAGTGCCTCCCTATGGGCCCAAGTCATGAAGAAAATCAGCACCTTCCCCAGCCAAATGCTTGACGCATGTGTGTATGATTCACCCGCACTCCCAAGATGCCCTTGTCCTTTGCCCAAGCCAGGGAGGTTAGGGAGCAGCACATTGGGCCAATGGAACACTTACTGGACAGTCACACACACGAGGGACAGTGAAGGCCGTGTGAAGGCAGGCGCGGCTGGAGCACAGTGGCGAGTCCACACCTGACCTTTTGAGGCCCTGCCCCCATCCCTATGCACCTGCCACTCATGCCTCACTCATGCCTCCAAGCCTCCCCTACAAACAAGAGGAGGCGTTTTAGTACTTCGTGGATTGGGACGTTCCTGAAGCATCTCCAGAAGTTTCCCTTTTCACGCCAACAATGTACCCAAGCAGTGTGCTGACCAGGGACTTGGCGTGGGCCTGTTTTACGCTGGTTACCTAACCTGGCCGTTAGGGTCTCACTGTTTCCAGCCAGTGGCCGTTTGTACCGCTCAGTGCACCACCTGACAGCTGCGGTTGATGGGCGCTTTTTGTTTTTACGCAAAAGGGAATGCCCCTCGTGATTTGCCATTCCACGGCACATTTGGCAAGGTGAGCAGAAGCTGTTCAGTGAATATCCTCAAGGGTCCCTCCGCTTGCACCCCGTTCTATCCCCCCACTCCCAGGTCGCATGTATTCCGCGGCAATATAACTCAGACATATCCCAATGCCATTGCCACTCCACGCAGTCACCCGGCACGTTGCATATTGAGCACATGAATGGTTGCATGGTTCTTGTTGTGTGCGGAACAGCCTCCATTGATTCGGTGTCACCACGTCAGAGCATCCACTAATAGGGGGCGCACTGTGCGAAAAGTCGGCTGTTTCCCATCACCAGTAGCCACGAGTCCCAGGGACCTGAATTCTGCACCCTACAGCCCCTGCTGGTACACCAGGAATTTATTTTTTTAGTCTGATGCTTGCCAAGGGTCCCAAAGTCCTGAATTCTGCACCGCATGCTGTTTTGAATTGATCATGCATGCTTCTGTAGGTGGGTGGTTTTCAGGGGTGTTCCCGGGATAAACAACGTAATAATTGGCACTGTGCGCGCATGTCCGCAAACGCCCCCATACCTCCCCGCTCCGACCTCCTCAGATCCGCAGGGATACTTGAACAAATCATAGGGGGTTTCACTCTTGAATCTCATGGATGATTCCTTCAATCAATCCACCCCCCCGCTTCATTTATTGGTTGAATTATGTTGTTCGCAGGAGTGAACTGGGCTCCTCCGTCGTCCCATACTTTGCGCACTCCCATGCAGTGTGCGAAAGACCTCTGGTAATTGAGGGAACAAAGTACACACGGTAATTGAGGGAGAAACGTTACCCCAGGCCACGCTTGAGACGAAAACGCCGAATGAAATCAACATTCATTTTTTTTTTTTGCCCCATCGGCTGCCAACAAGCGCCGAGGCGCAGCAATTTTGGAAGGTTTTTCCAAAGCTGTTTTGCCTTGGTGGTTGTGTCATTAATGGCCAATGTGGGGATTGTTCGTGCACGCAATGCGCACATATTTTTTTGTCCGACTGAAAGTGTTAGGACTCTGTTTTGAAGCTTTCCCATTTGTGAAACAAACAGAACGAAACTGGCTGTAGAGTTGTATGTTTCTATCCTATGGAGCATACCGTGAGGTGTGGTTGGTTGTGTTGCCCATTGCACTATTCATTCTACACCATTCAGTCCAACCTATTTCTTTCTTTTTTATTTCAACAGGTCCCAAAACAATGGGGGAGGCCCTGCAATTTCTTCACCAGTTGAAGTCAAAGGCCCAGCCCTATGAGCATCAAAGGCCAGCCACCCTTTCTTATTATGTGTCAAAATTTACTGACAGTCTCATCACGTCAACCTCAAGGCCAAAAGCCCCCTCCTTGTTATGCGCTGATATTTATCTCATATATCAGGGACCCCCAATATAGGGTATGTCATGCATGGCATTTCCCTCAATTCTAGACACAATATGATCCACCGCGGAGATACATGGCCGCGCCTTTTGGTTTTCGTAAAAGCGGGCAACAACATGGCAAAACTGGGTTCCTCACATGCTGGTTTAAGGGCATGGTTGGTCAATTTGGAGTTTTTTTTGGGACAACATGGTTTTCCTGTAGTGCGCAGTGCACCGGCACTGCAAGGGTTCCACCTATGCCCCATGGCTTGGGATGGTTAGGGACACTCAAAAAATAAGTGGGCCACTCAGGGTGTGTGGAATGTACCTTCTCGCAATTTTTTTCATTTTCGGTACCAATGATTTTTGAGATTCAGGGTCACATCGCGTGCTCAGGAACCTTGTGGGATATTTGATGTCTTTTTGCTTCTCTAGTGCAAGGTGTGTTTGATGCACAGTTCTTGGTTTCATGGCGGTGAACCCCTTGAAACCAAGTCGCTTGCTATGAATTGGAGATGCCATTGTCTCATGTATCCCACAGCCATGCTGGCACCTCTAGCAGTACGGCGAGGGGCACTCAGTAAGGCAGTAACAGAGGTGCAAGGCGTGGAGATTCAGGCACATTTTCAGGTCTTATTGTGGGGCATGGGTCACAGTGAGGCTGCTCCTTTGTCATCCATCTAATTCATGTTGGGCAAGATTCCATGTTCCAATGCGCCCTTTGGGCTATTCCCTCAGTCATTAGTTTTTTGGACGTAGGGTTTGGCACTGGTTATATTATGTGCGTTTCTGATGCGTCACGTGGCAGCCTTTTGCTCTGCTGGTGCGTCTCAGAGCCCAATTTGACTGAAGTTGAGATGGGTGGCCGAAAACCCTGCCCCACATTTCTTAATAATGCTCCCCCATTGCGCCCCCTTACATGCACATAGTGTGGGTCCCCCCCCCCCTCACTTGATTACACGCAGGGCAGTGGCATGAGCATCCCACTCTCACACACAAGTTGCACCTTCCTGCCATCCCCGTGCCTCCCCCACAAACCTGATGACCTACAGGCTGGTCGCACAAAAGACATGGCACTGGACACCGATTTCACTGCACGGCGCGCCGAGCCACTCTTTAAGGAACATCCGCGGCACACACACACACACACAGACACACATGTGGATTAGCCCCAGAGTTAGACACAGACAGCGTCACGTCAGGGACAGCACTCGCATTCATGACAGCTCTGCACAATATGTTGGTAGCCGTTTTGCAGGCCCGCAAGTTACGAGACACACAATCCCCCATGCTTTTCATGGGGTCGAGCCTCTCACAGCAGCTTCGGCAGTACCCGTACCACCAACTGGTGGGACCCCTCCCCAGACCGGAAGACAAAGGGTTACTTCTTTTGCGTACCCCTAAGAAGGTGGAATGGCAGTGGGAAATGCCCTTTTTGGCGGACCTGCTACGCTGGCTGAGGGAACTGCACTGGGCCCGTGAACCAGGCACAGTGACGTTCTTGGAACTCGCACTGGACTTTGAGGAATTTGCGCAATGCACCCTCCCACACGCTCCACAGGCAAAATTTAAGGGCACCACCCTTTCACTGCAAGAGAGAGGCCGGGTCTTACGACTGGCAATGGCAAATGCGCAGCGCCTGGTCACCAAAGGCCATTTGCATCCAGCGCGTGTGGTCACACGCTGCAGCTCTTTAGTTCCTTTGGGAGGGCCGGCACTCTGCGGCCTGAACTGCCGCCCCTATTTCACCTGCCGCAGTGCCATGAACATGCACGTTCAGCAGTTAGCGGCATACTGTGAGCGCACGTGGGCCACCAAGGTTGGTCTCAACAGAATACACAAACTGCGCCCGTGCACACATAGGCCACGCAGAACAGCGCAGGAAGTGGAGGAGCATCGACTACAGCGTGCACTCCAGGGGAATCTGCAGTTGGGGCTGGCTCCGTCCTCGGAGCAGACCACTTTTGCCAAAGGGGGGGGGGCTGCTCCTCCTTTGCAGCTGATTTCTTCCCTGTGATAGGGGATGGGAAGCTCCCACAGCGCCCCTACACCGGGACACGCAGGCGCGCAAACACACACAGGGCGCCACCACCGGCGCCGCCGGCTGATTCGTCAAAGTGTGCCCAGCACTCTGCTGACGCATGCACGACCTGCAAGAGACTTCGGCGCACAGCTGAAGCATGCTGTGCGCTGGGACATCACGCTGGTGACCACATAGCACGCAGACCGCAACTGCAACTATGCCCACTGCATGGCCTGCCACCGTGCCCGAGGTGCACACTCAAGCAAAGGGGAGTGCGCCACTGCTGTCAGCGGGGACACCATAAAGTGTGCACCCCAGTGCCTGCGCGCCGGAAGCGCCCACTTGCTGCACATGCACAACTGCCCAACAAACGACCACGCCTGCAAGGGCCTGCACGTATCTCTACGGGTCTGCTGAGGTCCCCACACCAACCCCCCACCCCTCCAGCCCCCAAACGCAGGAGACCGAAAACACCCCCCCCTCCGTCCCCACCAGCCCCAGTTCCACGGGGGCTGGAGGAGACCGTGGCTGAGGATGTCGCCCGCCCGCTTTTCGTGACGAGGCACGGGAGAGCAAACACTCTGGATACCTAGCCAGCAAATACAGAGGTTCTGATTCCGCATAAGGGAGGGAAACAACGTCACAAAGAGGCCTCAGCAGACCTGAGCCGAATGAGGCGTCCAGCCCAACGCTGCACAAGGATCCACCTCTAAAAGTACAGATCACACACAGACACACACACACCTCAGTGCAGCTCTCCACCACCTGCGCATACTTCCCGGCACTGACATGTATGCTTGCCCCTGCAGAAGGGATTCGTACCGGCATGACAGACCTTTAGCATTGAGGTGATATTGTGCATCAAATATTCAGGGCAACAGAATAGAGGTCTGAGACACAGTGCAGTGCCGTAGCCGAGCTTTTACCCGTGGCAGATGCAAGTAAGGCAGTGTCCAGCCACCATAGGCTTCCGGTCTCCTATCTGGTGGCAAATGCAAGTAAGGCAGTGTCCAGCCATCGTAGGCTTCCACCCTCCTATCTGGTTGGCGGAGGGGCGGGCGCATGAGCTCCAGCGATTTCAGGACGTGCGAGGGAGCCATGCACCTGTTTCTTGCGATTGGATTATTGAAGTCATCGTGTGGCACCAGCACCGTCGCTGGACTGGTCAACACTTCGGGGTGCTCTAACAGGCTGCATCCACCATTCTGTCTGCTCAGACACTACGGTAGCTACAAATGGTCTCAAACGAGACACATAGGCCTACCACCTGGGTGATAGATAAAGTGCATAGTTCTTATCCTGTAGCCAAAAGCAGTAGGCATATCAGGCATGTCCCTGGTGAGAAGACAGACTGGCCAGTACCACAGACAGGGAACAAGCTCGTCAGTGGCTATACGTACCGATGGTTGTGGTCTAATGGATCAATCAACTTTTGCTCGGCTGGAAGCCCACAATGGTGGAACACCCCCAAGACTGCCAAAAGTATTTCGGTGTTGCTTCATGTGAATGTCTGTTATGTGGCATTGCTTTTTGCCGAAGTGGATTAGGTCCTCCAGTGCCCTCAATTGCAATGTACTGCGACCTTCGTTCTATAAGATGTGACAGGCCATGTGTGTGGGATGAGTGCAAGGGGTCGCAGACAACCCCTTTTCCAACCATATTGAGCTGCAAGGAATCACAGGGCCCGAAGACGATGTTGTTACTTGCCTCAATTCTTACTTGTATTACTTATGTACTTGAATAATTGCCCACAAACATACCCGCAAAAGGTCGACCGTAGCTTCAAGCCTTTGCACTAGCCGCCGCCGTGGCGGTGAGTGTCGGTGAGTGGCAGAGTTTCCCGTTTTTCCGTTGGTGAGTGCAGTGAGTTCTTTTTTTTTCCCCCGTGGGGAAGATCTTCGGCCGCTAGAAAAATGGGGAAAATGGGACAAGAATGGGTATTTCATCCCATTTTGTCCCAATACACACACGGGGTATGTGTATGCCTACCAGGAGATAGATGGTTCTGCCGCCATCGGCAAGAGGCCATGCCCCGGGATCTGGAATATGGTGGAATATGGGAGGAGAGCAAAGCAATGAACTGATTGGTGTGGTGCCGCGGCGCTTGCCAAGATGCCTTGGTGTGCAGCCTCAGAGGATAGAGCAAAGATCCAGCGCGGCACAATCATCTTAGGCGACCTAAACTGCACCCCTTTTTGACACACCGACGCAGGCGCATGACCATGTTAAAAGTAGGTTTTCCCCTCAATGTGAGAATGTTGCCAAATCTGATGTACCCAAAAAGGATTTTTTACCTCTGTTTCAGGTTTTTTTTAGCTAGTTTTTTTGGATTCGTAAAATTAGTATTTTCCTTCATTTGAAGCGCCATGCACCAGTTTCCTCAAGAAAAACAGATGTTTTGCTTGTTTTGCACATCAGCGGTGTCTAACTGTCTCCTTGGGTACCACGGCAATGTTTTTTTTACTACTTGTAGTGCGTGAGGGCTCGCACACTCAAGAATTGGCGAAATGATTTTTTCAATGCCTTGTGAAAAATAAAACAGAGAAGAAACACAAGAAGACAAGCACAAAAGCATATATGGAACATGGCATACTATTGCAGAAAATATCAAGTATAAAAAATGTGCAATATATAACTGCAGTCCTTAGTGTGCGAGGCCTCACCCCCCCCCCCCCCCCAACTGAAAACAAAGGTAAACAATGTCGACTTTACTTCTTACCCCTCGCCAGCTGCGAGGCAAGAGACTTCGCCACGGTACCCATCCCACTTGGCTTCAACACCGTCCCACCGGCTGCCGGATGAGAGCCATCATGGTGGCTCCATCATGCTTGTTTCCAGCCAATGACAAGACCCCAATCCAGTGGACTTTAGGGACTACCTCTGTTCATTGTCTGCATTACTGGCCGATCCATGTGTGTAATTGTTGTTAATGTTTGCTTCAGGGGTCTGAGGCAGGACAGGCCATGCGGGGGTGCAGGGTTCATTACATACAAAACAACCTTTGCTACAGCACCCCCCCGTTGAGCAAATGAGAACCACAGGTGTCCCAAGAGGCAACATGGTTATGCTATCCAATTCCCTTGGAGCCCAAATGGAATGGAGCCCAAATTGGTACTTCCCATGCAAGGGACTCAATGTGCATGTGCTCTGTTGTCCTTGGTCATCGTCTTACCACAGTGTCACCCATTGCCCCCCCCTCCCCCCCAGGGAATGAAGAAACATGCCCCCTGCCAATGGAACCCTCCTGGGAACAAAGAATCATGCCCATTACCCCTGACGGCTTTTGTTGGTGGTAGCATTTTGTGTGGTGTTCTGCTGTAAACATTGAGGACAGAGTGTCAACAGCCATTGCATTCCATGGTGTTGCCCACTTCTCTGTCTGCGCCTCCAGCTGTCCTTTACTTGTTTACTTTGGTGATGCTGACCCACAGACGAGTACTGGGGTTTAAGTACCTTGTCAAGTGTTATGGGACAACGAAGATGGCACTTCAGGCATTGAATACCCGAAACAGACAGTGGACCCTACACACTTTGACATGTGAAAGAGTGCTTGACGATGAATATGAAGCTTCATACAAGGAGATCCCCAGCACCAGTGCAGAGGCACAACAAGCTTTTCCGAGGCTTTTGTACAATTTTTGTGGCGTTGCCCCCCTACGGCCGTGCAAATGCCCCCCCCCCCCTTCCTCAGAAACATCTGTGTGCAGTTTTCAGAGCAAGAGAGCCCATTAATCGCGTCATTTGACTCGCCCAGGCTGATAGGTCCAATGGGGATCATGCGGATGCCACTATTATTTACCTTCGAGATTTGGGGGTATGCGCCGTATCAATTAGTATCGACCTAATTTTGGTGCCGTCCTGACTTATCGGTGTGGCGAAAGACGATGGTTTTCTTTGCAATTGTGGTAGATTGCTGACTGCCATGAGACAGATTTGTGCCCACTGCTGGAGATAACAGTGCCATCCCTGGGTCACCCCTTTGAGGGCAACATGGAACATTATCACCATGCGTTGGATACACATTGTTTAACGTACAGGGACGGGATGGGGCGTGGACCTCTACCCCTTGGGTGGATGCACACAGTGAGGACTTTGCTCTGCTCATTGGGTGGGAGGACATCACCCAAACATGCAGGAGGCTGAATGGAGTGTATTTGATTCCAACCTGTCCTTATGTTGCACAAGGGAGACCCGGCTTACAGAGATACCACCCAACAGAATGTCACTGGCTGTGCGGACACGGGAAGGGACACAATGGGGGCGACGGTCTGGGGCGGATGTTCGTGTGCGGAGTGTAGCCTGTGAGAGCTCTGAGCGGTATTGCTTGCCCTCATGCTCGATCACACGCAGTTGAAGTCGTGGGACCTTTGACATGGGTGCCGGTGTGGGCGATTTTCTTGAAACAGTAGTTACCATTTGGCACAGCTGTTCACCAAAAGATTCTCAGGTCACGTGGAAGTATCTGCTAATTCTGTGATGAAATGCACCAAAGCACCAGCTTTCGATGTGGACAGCCGCTCCACAACCTCATTTAAAATGCTGGTTGCGGTTAGCCAAGGACTCAGGTTAGTCCCTGGAGCCAGCCCTTGCCTCCTCCAGCCACGCACCATTCATCCCCCAGCCCTGCAGTCATCCCCCCGCTCCTGTTGTCCCTTCTGCAAACGGCCCCTTAGGTCCCTTCTTTGTGACCGCATGTCCATATCATGGCCCCTGTGCCTGTTCCTCTGCATCCTGTGTCTTGTGGCGCACGGGGCTGTCAAACCCAATGAGTACATTATTGCCCACAACAAGCGGCGATGCCTGCATGGCGTCAATGACCTCAGGTGGTCCTACTCAGTCGCCACCTCGGCAGCGAAGTACGCAGCGAAGTGCATCTTTGAGCACGAGAATCCCCCAAACTACGGCGAAAATCTGTGGGCTGGCTACTGGAATCCCAGGTGCCCTGACCAGCCCTATCATGGCTCCAGCATGCTCCTTCAAGATGCCCCCTTAACGGGAATGTTGTTACGCCGTGCGCACGCAGTGCAAAGTTTTGTACGCCGGCAACCACCCGAACCCCTCTCTCGCCCCTTCTTGTCCTTTGCAGATGTCTTGTCCTTTGCAGGCAAATACTGGATGCTGATCCTGGGGAATCACGTGATGACGAGTATATTCATCGCTCTCCGCTTTGGAGTCCCCCGAGACAGGCACCATGGGACATTGGCAATGTTGTCGCACGGCGTGCGCACGGCGTGTGCACAGCGTCCATATTCGGTAAATCCCTTCAGCTAAAACCACCACTTGTTATGAAAGTTAACCTTCTCCTCTCATCCAATCTGTGCAACAATGTGGTTGCTTTATGACCCCCTTGCTTGCGCACTTCTGGTACTTAAGCAAGAGAGTACCCAGGCGCCGACAAATGAACACAAGGCATTTGAGGTGTGTTGGAGAGATAGCTGATCCGTGCAGGGTGAAGGCAGGTTATGGAGAATTCCAAGCTGATCCACCATAAATTGGGTGGTGCCCGCAGACCCTGTTGTTCGAGGGCGGACTGTGCTCAGCAGCAGAGATGGGACACGAACATACAGTGTCCTGCCCTCAGTTTTGTGTCTACACGGCTGATCCCCCCCGAGCCTGGCCCTAATTCCGCTCGTCATCCGCACACTACGCTGCCTTTCCCTGCAGCGGCGAAGACACATTGGTTGGATGGTACGACGGCGAGATCGGCTTTTATGACTATGGCAACCCCAGCTTCAGCTCGAAGACTGGGCATTTCACGCAGGTCCGTTTGCCTGTCCGACCTCCACTGCAATGCCCTGCGCTGCGGAACATTGTGGCCCACTGCCTTTCCCCGTCTGGCCCTGCACTGCCGCCCTGCCCCACACACATGCTGCATTGCACTTCACAGTCCTGCATTGCACTGCGCTGCCCTGCTCTGCCCTCCCTTGCCCTACCCTGCCCTGCCTAGCCTTACCCTACCCAGCACCACTGTTCTGCCATGGCTGCACAGTACTGCACGACGCAGTCCTACACTGTGTTGTACTCTGGTGTGCTGCACTGCTACTGCCCGTGACTGTCCTCTGCTACGCGGTACTGCCCTGCCATGCCCTGCCCTGCCCTGCACTCCCCGCAGGTTGTATGGTCCACCACGAGTGAACTGGGCTGTGGAGTATGCGAAGGGGGCGGGAAGACCTACCCATACATCGCCGTCTGCAAGTACAATGTGGCTGGCAACGTCGGCGGCCAATTTGGGAGCAGGGTGAAGCCGGTGACGAAGACCTCTTCGCAGTGCAAGGTGTCTTGCGGCAGCCCATCAAAGACGGGATTCGATTTCACGGGCTGTGGCCAAACCTCCCATGGCAACTGCCACGCAAAATGCCTCGCAGGGTACTGGATGTGGCCAGCAGTTGTCGCCTGGTGTGGTAGCGACGGCGCGTGGCAATACCTTGGCACGTGCAACGCCTTCGACTGCTTCGAGCCGACGGCCCCAGCCAACACAATCATCACCTGTGACAACTACAAATTTGGTGGTACCTGCACAGCCACGTGTAAGACGGGGTATGCCCACCCATATCCCCTCTTGTACTCCGTTCCATTTGTCCCATACCCTACGCCTGGCAGCTTGCACCATGCACCCGACACATGCCGTCTAGCACCTGGACCCAGTCCCATCCAACCCTCCCAGGTCCACCCTGACCCAACCCTCCCCAGATTGAGATGGCTGGGGGGGGGGTTTAGAGGCCGCTTGGTGTTGACGTTACAGGTCCTGAGGGGGATTACCTTGCAGTCCTGTCGTGGAGTTGAGCTTACATGCTTTTTTGGGGCCTGGGGTTTGCAGGCCCTTGGGGGGTGAGCTTGCATGCCTTGGTGGGGAGTGGGGCAGACTCACAAGCCTTTCGCAGGGTCAGCTTACAGGTCTGTTGGGGGGCGGGCTATAGGCATGAATGGGATGCCAAACGACCATCACGAACACTAACCTCAATCCTTGTTGCGCAAGCACGCCCCAGGTCACAGGCAAAACTGGTCATATGACTGGCATCACTGCCTTGGCTTCGACATGCACGGCCCCAACAACCATTTTGCACGGTGGACTGGTTTACAAATGGCCCAAGAAATGCACAATGAGCAGGGACCGTGGAAACTGTTGGGGAGGGGAGCATGGGAATGGGATGGGGCAGGGGCAATGTGACAAAGTTCTAACCAAAACATGTCTAACAAAGTGAGGATGGTATTGTCAAAACGGTGTGTTTTACAGGAAACAAGCGGTAGATGTTGACGCCATGCCCAGTTATGGCTGCATTGTCCCCAGCCCCACCCCCCGTGTGTCCAACAAATGCGTTGTCCAACGAACACTTCCGTTTGGACCGTATTTTTTTTTGACCCAATTAAGTAGGTACCAGGTTTCAGAACCGAGGTTTTAGGCTAAAGGATTGGGGAAATGAGGGGCTGTTGTGATGCATCTTGTAATAATAGTGGGCAAATCACCTTCAAGAGAGGTGGTTAGATCAAGCGCAGGCGCGGGCGTTGTATACCCCCCCCTTTTTGGGGTCATTCGCGTAGCATGCCCCAAGGCATGATATTGGATGTCCAACCCTTTGTAAAATCATTATTTTGCCCAATAAGACCATCCCCCAATGGATTTTTTGATTCTGAGGCCTCCATCCCCTAAAACTGGATGTCACTTTTTTGAGGGGGGGGTTTGGTTTGGTTTGGGTCAAGGCCTGTGCCGGACGCCCATGCCCACGGTCAGCACTCGTCGTTGTGCCAACACGACTAGGCTCGGCGAATCGCGGCTGTCCGGTCCCAAGGCCTACTAGACTGTTGACCGCCCCCGTACCCCGCGGTGGCACACCCGGGAGGGAGATGCCGTGCCTGTGTGTGTGGGGCGCGCGGGCGGGAGGGCGGGGCGTGCATGGTGGTGGTGCTTGCGGGGTATGACGGGTCACACGGCTGTGCCGCGCCTGGCCCCGCCTGCACGTGCCGGTGCTGCTCCGGTGTCACCGGCTTCCCTCGCTGCAGCTTGGTTGCTTCGGGTTCGGGTCTGTGTCCGTGGCAGCCGGCCCTGTTCGCAGGGGTGGGTGCGAAGGGGGGGGGTTCACTCGTCTTACCTCTGCCTCCCTGAGCACGTGGAAGAACCAGGAGTTGCTTCAGATATTTGCTGGCAGTTCACTGTGTGGGCCCGGTTGCAGGCTGGAGGGCCCGGCGGTGGCCCACACCGGCAGTGGCGAACAGCCACAGTGGACCCAGGGCAAAAGGTTGCAATGGCAGCGGGAGCGTCAGGGCACGGTCCCCAGGGGGTACGGCCGTAAGCAAGGCCACGCCAGCCCCCAGGGGCTGCCCGTCAAACTCTGCCAATAGGGCGAGCGCCCAGTACAGGGTCTCTGGCGGTGATACTATAAGGCGCACCGGCGCTTCAGGGTGCCAGTGTGGCTCCACTGGAAGAGAAAGATGTAGCTGACCTGCACTGCATACGCGCCGCGACACTAGGCCCCGCACCAAGTAGGCCGTCGCCAGGGAATAAATCCAGGGCATGTAGCCTCGAGGGTCACGGATGGTGACGGCTGGGGGCTGCGGCGGGGGCCGGTCTGGGGAGCAGAGCGGGTACGAGGCCGAGAGGGCCAGCACCACAAGTGGGGTCAGTGCAGCCTGGGCCAACAGGCTTACGACCACTCGTGCGGCGCGTCGCTTAGCGGCGGTGGAGAGGTCGGACTGGTTGCTGCCGGGCATGTGGTACCACAGGCCGGAGAGTGTGAGTACGTTGCCCCCGTCGGCGTGGTCTGCCATATAGTGGGCATCCCATGTTTGAGGTGGGGGGGGGTCTGGGGGGGTCAAAAGTTTTCGCTCAAAAGGCTGCAACCAGTGGGGAAGTCTATCGCTGTCACAGAACCGCCGGTCGAATGGCAACTTAGCCGACGCAAAGTTTTTGGTCGGCGGTTCGAATCCTGGTCGGCTGACTGTTGGCGGCGGCGGCGGCGCCGTGTTCACCTGACCGGGGTTCGAACCGCCGGCCTAAAAGACTTCGGTCAGCTGCATTACCATTCGGCCACTGCTTGGTCTGAGGCAAGCCACTGCTTGGGGCCGCGTCGGCCACTAACAAAAAACCCAAACTGTGTGTTTCTGTGTGACTGACTGCTTGCCTGGCTAAGGGACTGTTTGGCTTGAGGGTCAAGCACTCTTCGAGGTGCACTGCCGAAGGCAATAGAATCACCTCGCATAGGTTGTTAGATCAAAACCAGCCTGGCGTATATAGGGGAAAACGCCACATCCCCCCCCCCCCCATTTGGCCTTTTTGGGGCTATCCGCGTACCCTATCCCAAGGGGTTGAATTGTTAGTTTAACCCCTTGTAAAATCATTATTTTGTCCAATAATAAAAAAAATATTTTGTCCAATAAACGCATCCCCCAATGAGTTTTTGGTCCGGACCCCCCCCCCCCCCAGACCCCCCCCAACTTGAAGCCCAGTTTTTTCAGGTTTTGAGGGAGGGGTGGGGGGGGGGGGTTGGGGGGTCAAAAATGTCGAAAAAATGACCCCCCCTTTTTTTGGGTCGAAAATCATGAATCTTTTGGTTTTTTTCGACTTTGAGCCGAAAAAGTGTTTCCGGGTCCAGACTACATGGGGTTTGTATGGGGCGGAGTGGCACGAGCGCTCTTGCACTTTTTGGCCGTTTTTGCTATGTTGGCCGTCTTGGCGGCCTCGGTGACGCTCCGGTACCCACTCTGAGGGGTGTGAGTGGGGATGTTGTGACAATATATGCCTACTAGGATACGGAAGGACATTTTTTGCAGTCTCTAGCCTTGCCGAGGGCCGCTCAAATGCCCATGCCAAAGACACGAAATGGCCGTTTCCACCAATAATGGCCTAGTGAATGGGCCACAACCTGCTTATGCACTTTTTCACCCTGTAGAGCTCAAAAATCGAAGTTTTCGAAACTTGATTTTATGATATTGTGATCACCAAAAATGACCATCCAAGGTATGTAAAGCATGTTTTAGGCCGTATTTGCGTGGTTTTCACCATATTTGGGTATTAGGTTGCGGGGGGGTGGGCTCCCAGGGGATTGCTACACAACCTGCTTATGCAGTTTTTCACCCTGGGCAACTCAAAAATTGAACTTGTTAAATGCAATCATCAGCCCGCGGACAAGGGGCCCCTGGCGCGCGCCGCCGCCACCCACATTGAGCATTATGTCCGATCCATCTACTCCCCAAGCGGAGCCGCTAGCCTTGCTACGCTAGTGGTGCCCCACTCAGCAATAAGTGTGGGCGAAGCGTGGACCCGCGTGACCACCAGCGTTTGGTGGTCGTGTGGCAACCCGAGAGTGGAATTGCGGTACACGACGTGAAATGTGGGGTGTTCCACTTGTTTGTTTGTTTGTTTCACAACCCCATGTTGGTCGGTATTGTTGCGCAATACACAAGGCAGGCAACCAATGGAGTGGTACACAGGTACACAACCTGCTTATGCACTCTTTCGCCATGTACACCTCTGTTGCATTGGAATCCGACAACATTTACGCATTGTGGGAACCGGATCTCGATTGTGTAAACATCTCCATTGTCTAGTATCGTTTGGATTTTTGTTGTGCAAACAGGCTTGCATTGCCATTCGGCTTGGCAAGATTGTCCATTGGGTCGAATGGATTGGATTGCCATTACATATATCTCATTTGTATGAATCGGCCCTCCATTGTGTGAATTGGCTTGGATCTTGATTTGCAATCTCCATCGGGTGAGCTAGCTGGGGTCTTCATGTTTTCTCTAAGTTTGGAACGTCATTGTGTGACGTGGATTGGTCTTGAAGTTTTGTGGTGAGTGCGCTAATCAGCTCGCAGAAGTTGTTAGATCAAAGCCAGCCTGGCGTATATAGGGGAAGACACCACATACCCCCCCCCATTTTGGCCTTTTTGGGGCTATCCGCGTACCCTACCCCAAGGGGTTGAATTGTTAGTTTAACCCCTTGTAAAATCATTATTTTGTCCAATAAACGCATCCCCCAATGAGTTTTGTGTCCGGACCCCCCCAAACCCCCCCCAACTTGAAGCCCAGTTTTTTCAGGTTTCGAGGGAGGGGTGGGGGGGTCAAAAATGTCGAAAAAATGACCCCCCCTGTTTTGGGTCGAAAATCATGAATCTTTTGGTTTTTTTCGATTTTGAGCCGAAAAATTGTTTCCGGGTCCAGACTCCATGGGGTTTGTATGGGGCGGAGTGGGACGAGCGCTTATGCAGTTTATGCACGTTTCAGCCATTTTTGCTATGTTGGCGGTTTTGGCGGCCTCGGTTACCCTCTGGTACCCACTCTGAGGGGTGAGAGTGGGGATGTTGTGACAGTATATGCCTACTAGGATACGGAAGGACGCTTTTTGCAGTCTCTAGCCTTGCCGAGGGCCGGTCACAACCCGTGCCAACGACGGGAAATGATTGTTTCCACCAATAATGGCCTAGTGAATGCGCCGGCCCACAACCCGCTGATGCATTTTTTCACCCTGTAGAGCTCAAAAATCGAAGTTTTCGAAACTTGATTTTATGATATTGTGATCACCAAAAATGACCATCCAAGCTACGTAAAGCATGTTTTGGGCCGCATTTACGTGTTTTCCACCCTGTAGAGCCCAAAAATCGAAGTTTTCGAAACTTGTGTTTATGATATTGTGAACACACAATATGACCATCCAAGGTATGTAAAGCATGTTTTAGGCCGTATTTACATGTATTTCACCCTATTTGGGTATTAGCTCCGGGGGGGGGGGGGTCTCCCAAGGGACGGGTACACCACCTGCTCATGCAGTTTTTTACCCCGGGCAGCTCAAAAATCGAAGTTTTCGAAACTTACTTTTTTGACATTGTGATCACCCAAAATGACCATCCAAGGTATGTAAAGCCTGTTTTAGGCCGTATTTGCGTGTTTTTCACCCTATTTGGGTATTTGGCGCACGGGGTGGGGCGGGGGGGGGGGGGGGGCTCGCAAGGGATTGGTACACAACCTGCTTATGCAGTTTTTCACCCTCTAGAGCTCAAAAATCGAAGTTTTCGAAACTTATTTTTTTGATACTATGACCACATAATATTATCATCCAAGGTATGTAAAGCATGTTTTAGGCCGTATTTGGTTGTTTTTCACCCTATTTGGGTATTGGCCGGGGGGGGGGGGGGGTGTGCATTCCCAAGGGATTGGTACACAACCTGCTAGTGCAGCTTTTCACCCTGGGCAGCTCAAAAACTGAAGCTTCCAACACTTTTTTTTTTATAACGTGACCACACAAAATGAATATCCAAGCTATGTAAAGCATGTTTTAGGCCGTATTTGTGTAGTTTCCACCCTATTTTGAGTGTGTGTTGCTCGGGGTAGATTCTCTGCGAGGTGCACTTGCCGAAGGCAATAGAATTTTTTGAATCTTATTTTTTCGATATTGTGACCCACCTTGGCCACTTGTGGGCCACTTCTGATTCTGCCCCCCGCTATGAAGCGGTGGGGACCCCCCAGGCGTTAGGGGTTATCGAGCCACCTTGCCCACTTGTTGGCCACTTCTGATTCTGCCCCCCGCTATGAAGCAGTGGGGACCCCCCAGGCGGCAGGGGTTATGTAGCCACCTTGCCCACTTGTGGGCCACTTCTGACTCCACCCCCCGCTCTGAAGCGGTGGGGACCCCCCAGGCGGCAGGGGTTATGTAGCCACCTTGCCCACTTGTGGGCCACTTCTGATTCTGCCCCCCGCTCTGAAGCAGTGGGGACCCCCCAGGCGGCAAGGGTTATGTAGCCACCTTGCCCACTTGTGGGCCACTTCTGATTCTGCCCCCCGCTCTGAAGCGGTGGGGACCCCCCAGGCGGCAGGGGTTATGTAGCCACCTTGCCCACTTGTGGGCCACTTCTGATTCTGCCCCCCGCTGGGAAGCAGTTGGGACCCACCAGGCGGCAGGGGTTATGTAGCCACCCTGGCCACTTGTGGGCCACTTCTGATTCTGCCCCCCGCTCTGAAGCGGTGGGGACCCCCCAGGCGGCAAGGGTTATGTAGCCACCTTGCCCACTTGTGGGCCACTTCTGATTCTGTTCCCCGCTCTGAAGCGGTGGGGACCCCCCAGACGGCAAGGGTTATGTAGGCATCTTGCCCACTTGTAGGCCACTTCTGATTCTGCCCCCCGCTATGAAGCGGTGGGGACCCCCAAGGCGGCAAGGGTTATGTAGGCATCTTGCCCACTTGTGGGCCACTTCTGATTCTGCCCCCCGCTCCGAAGCGGTGGGGACCCCCAAGGCGGCACGGGTTGTGTAGCCACCTTGCCCACTTGTGGGCCACTTCTGATTCCCCCCCCCGCTCTGAAGCGGTGGGGACCCCCCAGGCGGCAGTGGTTATGTAGCCACCTTGCCCACTTGTGGGCCACTTCTGATTCTGCCCCCCGCTCTGAAGCAGTGGGGACCCCCTAGGCGGCAGGGGTTATGTAGCCACCTTGCCCACTTGTGGGCCACTTCTGACTCCACCCCCCGCTCTGAAGCGGTGGGGACCCCCCAGGTGGCAGGGGTTATGTAGCCACCTTGCCCACTTGTGGGCCACTTCTGATTCTGCCCCCCGCTCTGAAGCAGTGGGGACCCCCCAGGCGGCAAGGGTTATGTAGCCACCTTGCCCACTTGTGGGCCACTTCTGATTCTGCCCCCCGCTCTGAAGCGGTGGGGACCCCCCAGGCGGCAGGGGTTATGTAGCCACCTTGCCCACTTGTGGGCCACTTCTGATTCTGCCCCCCGCTGGGAGGCAGTTGGGACCCACCAAGCGGCAGGGGTTATGTAGCCACCTTGGCCACTTGTGGGCCACTTCTGATTCTGCCCCCCGCTCTGAAGCGGTGGGGACCCCCCAGGCGGCAGGGGTTATGTAGCCACCTTGCCCACTTGTGGGCCACTTCTGATTCTGTTCCCCGCTCTGAAGCGGTGGGGACCCCCCAGACGGCAAGGGTTATGTAGGCATCTTGCCCACTTGTAGGCCACCTCTGATTCTGCCCCCCGCTATGAAGCGGTGGGGACCCCCAAGGCGGCAAGTGTTATGTAGGCATCTTGCCCACTTGTGGGCCACTTCTGATTCTGCCCCCCGCTCTGAAGCGGTGGGGACCCCCAGGCGGCAGGGGTTATGTAGCCACCTTGCCCACTTGTGGGCCACTTCTGATTCTGTTCCCCGCTCTGAAGCGGTGGGGACCCCCCAGGCGGCAAGGGTTATGTAGGCATCTTGCCCACTTGTAGGCCACTTCTGATTCTGCCCCCCGCTATGAAGCGGTGGGGACCCCCAAGGCGGCAAGTGTTATGTAGGCATCTTGTCCACTTGTGGGCCACTTCTGATTGTGCCCCCCGCTCTGAAGCGGTGGGGACCCCCCAGGCGGCAGGGGTTATGTAGCCACCTTGCCCACTTGTGGGCCACTTCTGATTCTGCCCCCCGCTCTGAAGCACTGGGGACCCCCCAGGCGGCAAGGGTTATGTAGCCACCTTGCCCACTTGTGGGCCACTTCTGATTCTGCCCCCCGCTCTGAAGCGGTGGGGACCCCCCAGGCGGCAGGGGTTATGTAGCCACCTTGCCCACTTGTGGGCCACTTCTGATTCTGCCTCCCGCTGGGAAGCAGTTGGGACCCACCAGGCGGCAGGGGTTATGTAGCCACCTTGGCCACTTGTGGGCCACTTCTGATTCTGCCCCCCGCTCTGAAGCGGTGGGGACCCCCCAGGCGGCAGGGGTTATGTAGCCACCTTGCCCACTTGTGGGCCACTTCTGACTCCACCCCCCGCTCTGAAGCGGTGGGGACCCCCCAGGTGGCAGGGGTTATGTAGCCACCTTGCCCACTTGTGGGCCACTTCTGATTCTGCCCCCCGCTCTGAAGCACTGGGGACCCCCGAGGCGGCAAGGGTTATGTAGCCACCTTGCCCACTTGTGGGCCACTTCTGATTCTGCCCCCCGCTCTGAAGCGGTGGGGACCCCCCAGGCGGCAGGGGTTATGTAGCCACCTTGCCCACTTGTGGGCCACTTCTGATTCTTTTCCCCGCTCTGAAGCGGTGGGGACCCCCTAGACGGCAAGGGTTATGTAGGCATCTTGCCCACTTGTAGGCCACTTCTGATTATGCCCCCGGCTATGAAGCGGTGGGGACCCCCAAGGCGGCAAGGGTTATGTAGGCATCTTGCCCACTTGTGGGCCACTTCTGATTCTGCCCCCCGCTCCGAAGCGCTGGGGACCCCCAAGGCGGCACGGGTTGTGTAGCCACCTTGCCCACTTGTGGGCCACTTCTGATTCTGCCCCCCGCTCTGAAGCGGTGGGGACCCCCCAGGCGGTAGGGGTTATCGAGCCACCTTGCCCACTTGTGGGCCACTTCTGATTTTGCCCCGCTCTCCGAAGCAGCGGGGACCCCCAAGGCGGCAGGGGTTATGTAGCCACCTTGCCCACTTGTGGGCCACTTCTGATTTTGCCCCGCTCTCTGAAGCAGCGGGGACCCCCAAGGCGGCAGGGGTTATGTAGCCACCTTGCCAACTTGTGGGCCACTTCTGATTTTGCCTCCCACTCTGAAGCGGTGGGGACCCCCCAGGCGGCAGGGGTTATGTAGCCACCTTGCCCACTTGTGGGCCACTTCTGATTCTGCCCCCCGATGTGAAGCAGTGGGGACCCCCCAGGCGGCAAGGGTTATGTAGCCACCTTGCCCACTTGTGGGCCACTTCTGATTCTGCCCCCCGCTCCGAAGCGGTGGGGACCCCCCAGGCGGCAGGGGTTATGTAGCCACCTTGCCCACTTGTGGGCCACTTCTGATTCTGCTCTCCGCTCTGAAGCGGAGGGGATCCCCCAGGCGGCAGGGGTTATGTAGCCACCTTGCCCACGTGTGGGCCACTTCTGATTCTGCCCCCCGCTCTGAAGCGGTGGGGACCCCCCAGGCGGCAAGGGTTATGTAGCCACCTTGCCCACTTGTGGGCCACTTCTGATTCTGCCCCCCGCTCCGAAGCGGTGCGGACCTCCCAGGCGGCAGGGGTTATGTAGCCACCTTGCCCACTTGTGGGCCACTTCTGATTTTGCCCCGCTCTCTGAAGCAGCGGGGACCCCCAAGGCGGCAGGGGTTATGTAGCCACCTTGCCAACTTGTGGGCCACTTCTGATTTTGCCTCCCACTCTGAAGCGGTGGGGACCCCCCAGGCGGCAGGGGTTATGTAGCCACCTTGCCCACTTGTGGGCCACTTCTGATTCTGCCCCCCGATGTGAAGCAGTGGGGACCCCCAGGCGGCAAGGGTTATGTAGCCACCTTGCCCACTTGTGGGCCACTTCTGATTCTGCCCCCCGCTCCGAAGCGGTGGGGACCCCCCAGGCGGCAGGGGTTATGTAGCCACCTTGCCCACTTGTGGGCCACTTCTGATTCTGCCCCCCGCTCTGAAGCGGTGGGGACCCCCTAGGCGGCAAGGGTTATGTAGGCATCTTGCCCACTTGTAGGCCACTTCTGATTCTGCCCCCCGCTATGAAGCAGTGGGGACCCCCCAGGTGGGAGGGGTTATGTAGCCACCTTGGCCACTTGTGGGCCACTTCTGATTCTGCCCCCCGCTCCGAAGCGGCGGGGACCCCCGAGGCGGCAAGGGTTATGTAGGCACCTTGCCCACTTGTAGGCCACTTCTGATTCTGCCCCCCGCTCTGAAGCGGTGGGGACCCCCCAGGCGGCAGGGGTTATGTAGCCACCTTGCCCACTTGTGGGCCACTTCTGATTCTGCCCCCCGCTCCGAAGCGGCGGGGACCCCCCAGGCGGCAAGGGTTATGTAGGCATCTTGCCCACTTGTGGGCCACTTCTGATTCTGCCCCCCGCTCTGAAGCGGTGGGGACCCCCAAGGCGGCAGGGGTTACGTAGCCGCCTTGCCCACTCGTGGGCCACTTCTGATTCTGCCCCCCGCTATGAAGCGGTGGGGACCCCGCAGGCGGCAGGGGTTATGTAGCCACCTTGCCCACTTGTTGGCCACTTCTGATTCTGCCCCCCGCTCTGAAGCGGTGGGGACCCCCCAGGCGGCAAGGGTTATGTAGCCACCTTGCCCACTTGTGGGCCACTTCTGACTCTGCCCCCCGCTCTGAAGCGGTGGGGACCCCCCAGGCGGCAGGGGTTATGTAGCCACCTTGCCCACTTGTGGGCCACTTCTGATTCTGCCTCCCGCTATGAAGAGGTGGGGAACCACCCGGCGGCTGGGGTTATGTAGCCACCTTGCCCACTTGTTGGCCACTTCTGATTCTGCCCCCCACTATGAAGCGGTGGGGACCCCCCAGGCGGCAAGGGTTATGTAGCCACCTTGCCCACTTGTGGGCCACTTCTGATTCTGCCCCCCGCTCTGAAGCGGTGGGGACCCCCCAGGCGGCAAGGGTTATGTAGCCACCTTGCCCACTTGTGGGCCACTTCTGATTCTGCCTCCCGCTATGAAGAGGTGGGGAACCACCCGGCGGCTGGGGTTATGTAGCCACCTTGCCCACTTGTTGGCCACTTCTGATTCTGCCCCCCACTATGAAGCGGTGGGGACCCACCCGGCGGCAGGGGTTATGTAGCCACCTTGCCCACTTGTGGGCCACTTCTGATTCCGCCCCCCGCTATAAAGCGGAGGGGACCCCCCAAGCGGCAGGGGTTATGTAGCCACCTTGCCCACTTGCGGGCCACTTCTGATTCTGCCCCCTGCTATGAAGCGGTGGGGATCCCCCAGGCGGCAAAGTTTATGTAGCCACGTTGCCCATTTGTGGGCCACTTCTGATTCTGCCCCCCGCTATGAAGCAGTGGGGACCCCCCAGGCGGGAGGGGTTATGTAGCCACCTTGCCCACTTGCGGGCCACTTCTGATTCTGCCCCCCGCTCTGAAGCAGCGGGGACCCCCCAGGCGGCAGGGGTTATGTAGCCACCTTGCCCACTTGTGGGCCACTTCTGATTCTGCCCCCCGCTCTGGAGCAGTGGGGACCCCCCAGGCGGCAAGGGTTATGTAGCCACCTTGCCCACTTGTGGGCCTCTTCTGATTCTGCCTCCCGCTCTGAAGCGGTGGGGACCCCCAAGGCGGCAAGTGTTATGTAGGCATCTTGCCCACTTGTGGGCCACTTCTGATTGTGCCCCCCGCTCTGAAGCGGTGGGGACCCCCCAGGCGGCAGGGGTTATGTAGCCACCTTGCCCACTTGTGGGCCACTTCTGATTATGCCTCCCGCTGTGAAGCAGTGGGGACCCCCAAGGAGGCAGGGGTTATGCAGCCACCTTGCCCACTTGTGGGCCACTTCTGATTCTGCCCCCCGCTCTGAAGCAGCGGGGACCCCCTAGGCGGCAAGGGTTATGTAGCCACCTTGCCCACTTGTGGGCCACTTCTGATTCTGCCACCCGCTATGAAGCGGTGGGGACCCCCCAGGCGGCAGGGGTTATGTAGCCACCTTGCCCACTTGTGGGCCACTTCTGACTCTGCCCCCCGCTCCGAAGCAGTGGGGACTCCCCCGGCGGCAGGGGTTGTGTAGCCACCTTGCCCACTTGTGGGCCACTTCTGATTCTGCCACCCGCTATGAAGCGGTGGGGACCCCCCAGGCGGCAGGGGTTATGTAGCCACCTTGCCCACTTGTGGGCCACTTCTGATTCTGCCACCCGCTATGAAGCGGTGGGGACCCCCCAGGCGGCAGGGGTTATGTAGCCACCTTGCCCACTTGTGGGCCACTTCTGACTCTGCCCCCCGCTCCGAAGCAGTGGGGACTCCCCCGGCGGCAGGGGTTGTGTAGCCACCTTGCCCACTTGTGGGCCACCTTTGATTCTGCCCCCTGCTATGAAGCGGTGGGGACCCCCCAGGCGGCAGGGGTTATGTAGCCGCCTTGCCCACTTGTGGGCCACTTCTGATTCTGCCTCCCGCTGTGAAGCAGTTGGGACCCCCCCGGCGGCGGGGGTTATGTAGCCACCTTGCCCACTTGTGGGCCACTTCTGATTCTGCCTCCCGCCGTGAAGCAGTGGGGACCCCCTAGGCAACAGGGGTTATGTAGCCACCTTGCCCACTTGTGGGCCACCTTTGATTGTGCCCCCCGCTATGAAGCGGAGGGGACACCCCAGGCGGGAGGGGTTATGTAGCCACTTTGTCCACTTGTGGGCCACTTCTGATTCTGCTCCCCGCTATGAAGCAGTGGGGACACCCCAAGCGGCAGGGGATATGTAGCCACCTTGCCCACTTGTGGGCCACTTCTGACTCTGCCCCCCGCTCTGAAGCGGTGGGGACCCCCCAGGCGGCAGGGGTTATGTAGCCACCTTGCCCACTTGTGGGCCACTTCTGATTCTGCCTCCCGCTATGAAGCAGAGGGGACCCCCCAGGCGGCAGGGGGTACGTAGCCACCTTGGCCACTTGTTGGCCACTTCTGATTCTGCCTCCCACTCTGAAGCGGTGGGGACCCCCCAGGCAGCACGGGTTATGTAGCCACCTTGCCCACTTGTGGGCCTCTTCTGATTCTGCCTCCCGCTCTGAAGCGGTGGGGACCCCCCAGGCGGCAGGGGTTATGTAGCCACCTTGGCCACTTGTTGGCCACTTCTGATTCTGCCCCCCGCTATGAAGCGGTGGGGACCCCGCAGGCGGCAGGGGTTATGTAGCCACCTTGCCCACTTGTTGGCCACTTCTGATTCTGCTCCCCGCTATGAAGCAGTGGGGACCCCCCAAGCAGCACGGGTTATGTAGCCACCTTGCCCACTTGTGGGCCACCTCTGATTCTGCCCCCCGCTCTGAAGCGGTGGGGACCCCCCAGGCGGGACGGGTTATGTAGCCACCTTGCCCACTTGTGGGCCACGTCTGATTCTGCCCCCCGCTATCAATCGGTGGGGACCCCCCAGGCGGCAGGGGTTACTTCGCCACCTTGCCCACTTGTGGGCCACTTCTGATTCTGCTCCCCGCTATGAAGCAGTGGGGACCCCCCAGGCGGCAGGGGTTATGTAGCCACCTTGCCCACTTGTGGGCCACCTCTGGTTCTGCCACACTGGCATGCATTGTGTTGGCATGCGCCTTGGGTGACCGGCTTGTGGTTGACAAGCCGCCTTTTGTAGATGAGGTTCGTCCAAAGGTGGTGATCCGTGGGAAGTAATTTTTTGTTCGAGCGCATTACCCCAAAGATGCCTCTGGGAAATTTGAGCATGAAGCAAACCCTATCAAAGAGCTGGATACAAAGACCACGGGCGTGCTTCGCAACATGTGCAAGCACAACCCTCCCTCTGCGCAACCCACATACAAAGATAAGAAGGCGGACCTCATCTACAAGCGCGTGTTTTTCGACTTCATATAAAGCACACGTGTGTGCACCTCATATATGTATATATATATTTATGATATAAAAGCTCCTTCTTTTCTTGAGCCTCATTTTGTTTCTGCTTGCAATACACGGTTTGGCCCAGGTGGGGTGCCACTTACACAAGTGGCCTGGAATAGACCAGGGGGCACCATGTCCTTAAACACAAATACCACCTACCGTTAACCCCCCCCCCCCATAAACTTTGTGTTTTTTGTTCAAATTCAAGTCCAAATTGATCACTGCCTAGTACCCTAGTAGGGAAATTTTTTTAAAAATTTTGCTTTTTTTACCTAGTAAAAATTTTTTTTAAAAAAAAAATTAAAAAAAATTTTTTTACTGGGTTTTGCTACATTTTACTAGGTTTTGCTACATTTTACCAGGTTTTGCTACGTGCATACTAGGTTTCACCAAATGCCCGATGATTTTTAAGCATTCGAAAAATGGGCGCGACTATGAGAACCCAACAGCCCCTCTGAGTGCTCTGCAGTTCCATTGGCGCTGACCATCACCTATGGCATGAACATTATAGGATGAGAGACTGTAGCTGGCGTGTCCAACAAACCCTCCTGTTCAGACCGAATTTTTTGAGGATTTTATTGTTTGTTGGACAGGGGGGTTGGGGTACACTGCTTAGTGAAGGGAAGTGCAATATTCAGCCCCATCGGCCCCATATCCTCAGCTTTACACCCTGCACCACATAACATCCACCCAGTATCCTGTCCCCCGATTTCGTACACCCCATCCACATCGCCCAGGTACACAGGTAGTCCCACTGCCGTCTGCCAGAATGATGCCCAATGGTCGTTCGGAGGTTCCTGCGTACCTGGAACGGCAGTGGACTGCGGGACTCCAAGCAAGACCAATGTGGATTTCACGAGCTGTACGGTGACCACCAACGCAGGGACCTGCACTCCCAAATGCGTGAGTGGCTACACCGGTAGCCCGACAGCTGTTTGCGGCTCGGATGCAAAGTGGACGTATGGTGGCACTTGTGCTGCTGTTGACTGCGGAACCCCAAGTCGGGCCAACGTGGACTTCAGCAGCTGCACTGTCACCACATTTGGGGGTACGTGTACCCCAGCGTGTGCGGCTGGGTACACTGGCAGCCCAACAGCTGTTTGTGGTGCTGCAGGGACGTGGACATATGGTGGCAGTTGTGCTGCTGTTGACTGCGGAACCCCAAGTCGGGCCAACGTGGACTTCAGCAGCTGCACTGTCACCACATTTGGGGGTACGTGTACCCCAGCGTGTGTGGCTGGGTACACTGGCAGCCCGACAGCTGTTTGTGGCACTGATGCAAAGTGGACGTATGGCGGGACCTGTGTGAGCAGTTTTTTTGGATCAACTGGAGGCACCAGCGGAAGTACGAGTGGGACAGGAGGCAGTGGTACCACTGGGCCGACTAGTGGAGGTACGACTGGAGGTACGAGTGGTAGTACGACTGGAAGTACAACTGGAAGTACGAGTGGAAGTACGAGTGGAAGTACGACTGGAAGTACGAGTGGAAGTACAACTGGAAGTCTGAGTGGAAGTACGAGTGGAAGTACGAGTGGAAGTACGAGTGGAAGTACGAGTGGGAGTACGAGTGGAAGTACGAGTGGAAGTACAACTGGAAGTACGAGTGGAAGTACGAGTGGAAGTACGAGTGGAAGTACGAGTGGAAGTACGAGTGGAAGTACAAGTGGAAGTACGAGTGGGAGTACGAGTGGGAGTACGAGTGGAAGTACGAGTGGAAGTACGAGTGGAAGTACGAGTGGAAGTACGAGTGGGAGTACGACTGGGAGTACGACTGGAAGTACGAGTGGAAGTACGACTGGAAGTACGAGTGGAAGTACGAGTGGAAGTACGACTGGAGGTACGAGTGGAAGTACGAGTGGAAGTACGAGTGGAAGTACGAGTGGAAGTACGAGTGGGAGTACGAGTGGAAGTACAACTGGAAGTACGAGTGGAAGTACGAGTGGAAGTACGAGTGGAAGTACGAGTGGAAGTACGAGTGGAAGTACAAGTAGAAGTACGAGTGGAAGTACGACTGGAGGTGCCTCTGGAGGCCCTACATCGACCACCACTGGAGGCTCCACAGGAGGCCCTGGTGGCCCTGGTGGTTCCACCGGGGCGACTACTGGAGGCCCTACAGGGACCACCACTGGAGGCTCCACAGGAGGCCCTGGTGGCCCTGGTGGTTCCACCGGGGCGACTACTGGAGGCCCTACATCGACCACCACTGGAGGCTCTACAGGAGGCCCTGGTGGCCCTGGTGGTTCCAGCGGGGCGACTACTGGAGGTACCACTGGCAGTACAACTGGGGGCACGTCCGCAGGTTCGGGCAGCAACGCATGCGAGACCGCGCTGTCCAGCAACGCTGACCACACTTTCACTCGCGTGAATTATTGCCTGTGCAATACTACGGACGGCAATATCCTGGCAGGTGGCTCCGAAACTGGGCAGGTGCCACCATACACCATGTGCCACCCATGGCTATTCACCCCTGTTCCTGCCTGTGCACCTCCATCCTATAGCCCCTGTGCCACTAAACCACAACACCCCTGATCCCTTATGCCAGACTACGCCACGAAGACCCACATCGGACGCCTTCTTCTCCGTCATTTTCTCCATCTTGATTGCCATGGTCCATAGCTTTGAGAACCACATGGATGTGACCCATTTCTTTGCGGGACCTGTGATGACTTTGATTGGGACATATTTAATCCCCTTGTAGGTAACAAGGTGTTCCATAACGACTGCAACGCAACAATTGCCAGCCATCCCAAATTTCCACCATTCCCTTGCTTTGACCCATTTCCCCCATGTTTTCTGGTGATATACCATTTTTCGTTCCCCCATTTTCCCCCATTTCCCCCCGTTTCCCCCCATTTTCTGGGCACATTCCGGCCACCCAAGCACCCACCCACCCACCCACCCACCAAGATCTCCCCTACCCCCCCCAGTAGGGGGGGGGGGGCAGGCAGTGCTGGGTGGGATGTACCCGGCAAAAATTCCTTTTGCATTCATTTGGAAGGCACGCATGTTTTGAGTAACAAGGAGAGGCCATATAGGTCCCTGAACCATACTGCACCAAAAGCAGCACTATTGTGGCCAGGGCCCGTGACCCTGCCTGGTTTCAAAAGCCTAATTTGGTCCGGAGGGTCTTTGGAAGGCATGTTCTGCAAAATGACACATGCAGAACAAGTGACGAGGCATTAGATTCACTTGTTGTTGCAGGCGTGAGCCCCCCCCCCCCCAGGGCACCTTAGGCCAAATTGCCCAAAACCAAAATAACCCACCCACCCACAGGCCACAGACACCCCCCCCCCCCAGTGGGTTGGGCCCACCTTAAGCAAATGCCCCTGCTGAATATCAGGCAAATATGGAACAAAATGTACAGCGGAGGGGATGTCAAGATGCCCTGGGCAATCCCGGGCGTACTCCAATCAAGGTTGGAAGTGGTAGCCGCACTGTCCATGCTGGCAATCAGGGAGGGTTGAACCAGAAAGGTCAAGCACTTCCACTATAATGCACCTCTTCACAGGGAGAGAAGCCGGGGTACTGTGGACAACCGATGCTAATCGCGATGCGTGGGGCCTGGGCGAAGTTGCCGCCCTTTGTTGTGGCTCTAATCTAGCAAGGACTTGGGTGCCAGTGGAAGCCGGGGGGGGGGGGATGAGGAGGTCTCCCCCCTACCTCCTCTACACGGGGCTCTAAGGGCCTGAACCCGGACCCCTTGGGACGGTGCACATCCCATGCTGGGGCGCACAAACAAACAAACCAAGACAAAACCTGAATATGAGCATGCCAAGCAACTCTGCATTTTTCAAGAATGCTTCGTGTTGGCAGTGCAAAGCAGGGCTACATGGCCATCATGGACACTGCAGCGGATTGAGCCGTTTTAAAAGAAGCCATGCTTTGATATGTAGCGACATCTGAGGGCTACACGGGCACAGGGGAGCAGCATGATGCGGAGAGGTAGAGGCATCTCTTGTCTTAGGGCTACTGGAGAGGGGTAGGTTGAGGAGCACCGTGGCTTTACGAATGAGCAAAGGCATCTGTTGGCGTCACATGGGGCAGAGGAGTGTGAAGGCACAGCGATATGTGGTGCAGGGGCCCAGTTACCTGGTCCTCAGGCAGCCCTAAAATGACCCCCCCCCCAAGTCGGTAAGCAACGGTGTGGCATCCAGGTGATGGCCCTGTGTGCAGTGCACATCAGGCAGGATACTAGGAGCACGGCACGGCTGATGCTCACTTACATCAAGCCCCGATAGTGGACCAGGGTGTTTTTCATGTGGGATGTCCGGGTCCTGGTCTTGTGCACCAGGCTCTCTGGCCAGACCGAAATGCGCACAAGGCAGGACAGCACGGTTGGGCTGCCGCTCCACCACAGCATGCACATCATGCGGGCCCCCCGGCAGTTAGTCGCCCCCACTCCACCGAATTGGAACTGGAACCCTCTGGCCCTGCGTTACAGTTTCCCGCATCAGTGGTGGTGAGCCCCCTCCAAACTTCACGGTCTGGGAAGGGCTGAATGTGAAGCATGCCGGCGCCTGCATGGGAGGGACACACCTATGAGTGCAGGGATGATTGTCCCACTCTGACCTACCAACAACACCTTTCCACATTGGCTTGGGACAATCAATGCAGACAATTTATTCGTGAAACCTCAAATCAATACGTACACCCGGTAACACTAACCGGCACGCTTACTCTGCGTTTATAGCAAACCCCCGATTTGGACGCATCGTCGCAACCAACAGTGGTGGTGACGCACCTGCACTTGGCAGAGGCCATGATTCGGTGATTAGCCACATGTGCATTCCACAAGGTTCCTGTAACCCCCTGCCCTCCGTACCATCACCCTCCTCTGTGGTTGTGGCCCCTATGGCCCATCCTATGCACCTCTGCTCCACGCCCGTCTGCCTCTGCTTCTACTCTTCTGTGACCCCAGCACTGCTGTCTCTGTGCCCGTGTGCCAGAGCCTTGCATGCGACTGCCCGGGGGTCTGCTCCCTTGCGAACACCGTGGCTGGCACTGTAGCGACGGTCGCTGTGACCAACTACAGTGTATTGGGGCCTAGTAACAAGTTTGTTGGGGCAGTGTTGGAGGTGTCCACCACGTTTACCATCGAGCCCATGGGCGCAGCCCCTACTATAGACATGGACGCCGACTCAGGCATTATCCTGGGCCCCGGAAGCAGCCTGACAGCCACGTCTCCGGTCAGCTTCCAAGGCCAAGGCCGGCTCACTGCGCGGCCGGGGTCGCGCGTGCACTTTGCCACGACCGTCAAGCTCGACGCTGCGCTCACGATGGCGGCGTCCATGACGATCGCGACTGGGGCTAATATCACCGGTAGCGCCGCGGTAACGGTGGAGGATCAGGTTGTCCGCAGGCGGGAGGCATTGGTCCGAGGGTGCATGTTGTGGTGTGTGGGTGTGTGTCGGTGTGTGCCGTAAGAGAAGAGAGCCACAGGAGAAACCTACACACAGAGGGAGTGAGGGAGGCAGAGCGAGCGAACAAGAATGACAGTGGCAGCGATGCAGCAAAAGAGACAGAGGGAAGTGTGCAGCAAGCTGGAGCTCGAGGTCGAGTGAGCAAGAGAGACGGGCAGAGACAAAGAGAGAGGTTCAGCCTTTGGTGTCGCCAAAGAAAATCAGCTCGCAGGCTCCCGTGTAATCCCTGGAGGTTCCCATCGTCTCATGACACAGGCCTGCCGCTTGGCCTCCGGCGCTGGTCGAGAAGAACCGTCGAGGCATAGGATTCGAACCTGGGACGATTGGTGTGCAACTCATGTGCTGCAACCACTCGACCGACTGGAGTCGCTTGGAGTCAGTGAGGGACATGGGATGGTATTTGGCAAGCAGACTGAGTTGTGCACCTCCGCCTCCTCCAACCCCTTTGGGGCTGCATGAAAACACACCGCAACAGTGAGACCCATTATACATCAAACCCCAGTTGAATGGTAACGCAGCCAACTGCAGAGTTTTCTGGGAGCCCCCACCCGGATAGCTGGGAGGCACAGAGCAAAAACAGTGTGACCCATATGCCACAGTACCGCAGTCGTGCTCACTTCTGGTTGCCCACCATATTGTGGCCCCTCGTAGGCCAAAAATCAATGCAACATGCCATTTGACATGTAAACAAAAACTCAGTCGCTCCCTCAAATCAGTGTGGCAGCAACAGGGGCCTGGCAATCGTCCAAACAGTCCTGCCGCGCCCTGCGCAAGAGCCAAGAGAGGTGCAGGGCAGGGACCAAGTCCACATCCATGTAACCCTGCAACCGCTCCTGCAGACTTGCGGCCCAGACCTCAAAGGCTTTACCTCAGCGCCATCCATGAAGGCCAAAGCCGTGCAATCAAAGGGCAACAACTTGCAAGGGTAGTCAATGAGCGTGCACACAAAACGGCAGTCAATGGCAGCATTGCATTGTTGAGAGTGAACATCACAATATGAAAACCACCGCAAAGGAAACAACTGAAGAAGAGGAGAAAAATGCAAGCACTCGTTCTTTGCAAATCTGCAGCGAATTTCTAGGATCCCCCCAAAACAATGTTGTGGTGCGTTGAAACCAAGGGGGGGGGGGCGGATCTGAAAAGTAAAACGCGGGGTGGGTTTTTGAAACCCCCCCGTTTTTGTGGACCCCTTGAATAATTGGGAAATGGGGTGGTTTTTGGTTTTGTCTATTGTTTGCTTTGTTGCCCCTTGCGTCGTGTGCATTGTATCAGTTGGGGTTAGGGACTCGCAATCCACACTTTGTTGCGTGGCCCACCGAGTTGGGGTTAGGGACTCACAATCCACGCTTTGTTGCGTGGCCCGTTGAGTTGGAGTTAGGGACTCGCAATCCAAGCTTTGTTACGTGGCCCGTTGAGTTGGGGTTAGGGACTCGCAATCCACGCTTTGTTGCCAATGTTATGCGATGGTGGTCAACGTTGTTGGGTGGTCCCAGGAGACATGACAACTACGCAGTTCGTATTGATCTATCCATATGCGTTGCATGCCGACTCCCACCGTCAGATAAATTGGTTGGCATCAACGTTGGGGGCTTCGGCGATGGATTGCGAGGGTGTCAAGCCTGATGGACAGCCATGTGACAGGTGCACTACCCCATGCCACCACCCGCCCCTGCCGAAGAAGTGGAATATGGCTGCTGATCCACCAAATGGGACGCAATTGGTGCAAAATGGAACCGGCCGTTTGCTCGATCGCTACCAAGAATTATAGGAGCGCATTCGCAAAAGGGAGTTGGTTGCATTGAATACTCTGCGCCACTGTGTGTGCATGGACCATCAAGTCTCTGTGTGCAAGCAACTCATCAACTGCGTGGCCCAACCGGATGCCCCCAAGCGTGTTGGCAGGGTCTTGGAGGTATTCTTGGCACAAGGTCAGAGCCTTAAGTTTGTCTTGGAAGTTTTGCAGTAGTCCACAAGGTACAATCCGAGATACACAAGAAGTGAAAAAGAGCTGGCGGTGTTGGTGTAAAAGATTGGTGGTCCCAGGCTGATTTACGCGGCGAATCAAGCAGGCCTTCTTCCGTCAGCCGATGTGGCACGCAGACTGTTACCGAAGGACCTTGTGGTGTACGGGCCAACCATCACAGCCGAAGACGTGTTGTCCCTGCTGCCAGACGACTTGCCCTTCTGCTGCTTCTTCTTGCAACATTCGTCCGTTCTTGGAGAAGGAGGCTACACGCAACCCGGGTGTGCAACTGTTTGGATTCTGCGATGAGCATGGCAATGCTGTCCGTGTACAATCAGAGGCTGATTTGGAGGCTGTCAAAGAACGTCTTGTTGCTGGGGAAATCCATCGGTCAACGGTCGTCACTATGATGAAATTGGTGCCAATGCATGCTGTATACTACACGGGTTTCCCACTTCGTGTGTATGGGTCCTGCAACCGGTTTGACAAGTACCACATGCACCAGTTGTTCATTGACATTGTTGAGGTTTGGGAAGGCAGTCCAGCCCTTTGTCAACGCGGACACATCATCGCCATAGGCACGGACGGGGATGCACGCCGGAGTGCCGCTGGTTTGATGGCCTAGAGTTCAACGAATCCGATGGCAGTGACTTTGATGGGCGTTGACACTGCGATGGCCCCCTGGTGGGGGCACACATTTTGATTCCTCCCACCTGATCAAGCGCTGACGTGGACTAATCTTGCAACATGGGAATGTACTAGTGATTGGACATGCTATCACTGGGCGTACACTCAAGGACCTTGGGCAAGATGCAGGCATTTCTGTGGGGCAATCATACTTGGATACCAAAGACAAGAAAGAACGTGTGATGAACTAGACAGTGCCACCAAGGACAAAGAAGATCAGCATGTGCCGGCAATGGATTCGTTCTTGGCCACATGTGAAGGGAAAGATAGGTCGGCGGTCTATATCAGGTGCCGAAATATGAGTGTTGTGCACATCTCCCAGCTGGTGAACAGCTTGTTCAATGAGTATTGTGAGCGGCTGTGCGCTAACCGCCTGCGGCGGGTGCAGAAGGTTGCATTCTTCCCTGGTTCCGATGCTATGGTTGCAGAGGAATGTGTATTACACGGGGCCCCGTACATGGCACTGGTCTCCTTCAAAGGGGTGCAGGGCACCCGGACGTCTGCTGCAATCTTCAGTTTTTCGAAGTGCCTCGTGGATAACAAGATTGTTCCGAATCCAAGCGTCCAGGGATTGCGTGACACGCCAAATGCTATTGTGCGGGGGCCGTTTATGTCATTTAAGAAGAAGGATGGTATTAGCAATCTTGTTTGGACATCCCGGTTTTGGGCCCCTGTAGATGTGCACTCCAGAGGCATGTGTTTTGTCAACTTGAATGTGAATGAGCAAGGACAAGCTGGAGACGTGCCCTGTTGTGCATGCAGAACCATACGAGGGTATGGAGCAAAGCAGTACAAGGCCGACTGTACCTCGACGTTGTTGCAAGTTTTGTGATGAAGCCATTCCATTGAATGAAATGTTGGATCATGTCGCCGGACACATGGAGAAGGATGACGTACTGGTTGATCCCAAATGGGTTGGGGATGCCAATGCTTGTGCTTTTTGTGGAGCTACAAACGGTTCTTGTCGCACCATTGTCGTGAAAGGCAAAGTTGTGAGTGATTGCACATACAAGTGGCATATCAAGTACAAGAAGGCACTACGAGCACAACGCAACGTCCCAGTGCCATGCCCTGTGGAAATGCGCACTGCAACTCCCTGTGTCCTGAATGTGCGCAAGCACTTGCTACTCAAACATGAAGCCACCAGTGTTGCGGATGTTGACCTTTCCGATTGGGTTGTGAATGCCCCGAAAAAAGGCCGCAAGGGAAAGCACAAGCGCACGTTCACTCGTGCTATCGCCCCACGTGTGACAATCGTGTTGCCCGACGCGAAGGCAGACCCTACGGCTACGACAACGACTACTACGTCAAGTACGGAAGGTGGTGGTGACATGTATCGTGGACGTGCTCAGCAGCAGAGCGATGCGGACCCTGATTGGAAGGTTGGCGAAGAAGCAACATCAGAATCATCATCATTGTCGGAATCGGGATCCTCATCGTCATCCTCAACGTCATCATCATCGTCATCATCAACACCATCAGGCGCAAACTCCTCCAACAGTTCTTCCGACAACGCGGTAGTCATTTCTTCTAAGGGCCGCAACAAGAAATTCACCAAGGCACCCGCCCGCAAAGCCGGCAAGCGCAAGTCGGAGGCTGCGGAAAGTGCTAATAAGCAGCGAAAGAAGTAGTCGCCGATCTCCATACGCCTCCACCTATCTCCATCTCCATGTTTATTCCATCCCCATCTCCGGCCCACGAAACGCGAAACGTCCCGAAACGCGAAACGACCCGAAACGCTTACGTCCATTTCCATCTCCACCTTCATCTCTATCTGCCTTCCCCATCTCCATCCCACGAAACGCGAAACGTCCTGAAACGCGAAACGCCCCGAAACGCGAAACGTCCCGAAACGCGAAACACCCCGAAACGCGTACGTCCATCTCCATCTCCACCTCTATCTCTATTTGCCTTCCCCATCTCCATCCCACGAAACGCGAAACGTTCCGGAACGCGAAACGAGTCGAAACGATTACCTCCGGGGAAGGTGCACCCGTGAGGTAGGGGTAGGCACTCCCGCCTTGTGCCTACCCCAACCGGAGAAGGTTATAGGGCTATTGGGTATATACTCCCACAAAAAAGCGTAACGACGGCACGGCCGCCACCTCCTGGGTACGCCGGAAGAGCGGCCACTCTTTATGTCAATGTGTGTGGGTTTTTTTTCGGGGGGGGGGGGGGGGTTCATTTTAATGGGCGTTGTGGTTCATTTGTTAACTCCTATTGAAAAACTCCCTTTCTAATTTAAACGCCGAAAAAATAGGACCAATTTTGACCAAAACCCCCCCGTTTTTTTACCCCTGCCCCAAAATAGAGTAATTGACCCCGCGTGCCGGTTATCAGATCCGCCCCCCCCCCCCCCTGGTTGAGACCCCCCCCCAACCACCCAAGCTCCTTGCTGCGCATGGTGCTCCACCTCACACCACCTGCTGCAGTACATACTAACCCATCCCTACCAGTAAACGCTTGTGCAGACGATCCCCGCCGACAGCACACGACATTTCCGCCCAGCGGTTTTCAGTGCAGTAAATAGGTCCATTTTGCGAATGTGAGAACCCTGGCGTAGCCTTTTTGACCTGTGTAGAACTGTCTTGCGCATATTTCTCAGGGGGAGCTTGTGGTGGAGACGGGCGGTGCCCTCAGCACGTCCGGCGCTTTCGTGGCCCAGAGCAGCACCCACATCCGTGCCCGGCCTGGCGCTACCCTTCGCTTGGAGGGCGGCATGGAGGTCGCAGACAACTCCACGGTCGAGGTTGATGGTGCTGCATTGACTGCTGGGACCCTCATAGTCAACCGGGGGTCTTTTACGACTTCCGGCGCCAACGTGACCATCACTACCCTAACCGTCAGCAACGGCTCGGGCTGGATCTTTGTCAACACGTCGGCGACCGTCGCGCAGGATGTCGCTGTCTCTGGCTCCACCGTCCAGGCGTGTTCCTTGGTGCTATCGTCTGCAGTTTGTGTATTGTGCGACACACCGTCCCTGGTGCAGCACCTGGCGCAGGGAGTAGCGGCACTACTCGACCACTGTGAACCATTGACTCAGTCCACCATGGCAGCTACTACCCAACCGCCGGTGTTCCACTGACATCCTCCATAGTTGCCAACTATCCTGCCGTAGGGTAACACCCAACCAGCGTGGGGTGTCACCGAGCCACTTTCGTCACGTGCAATTACGTGCCGCTGTAACCCAAAGTAACCGCCTGCGGTTTTCAACTAACCGCAGGCATTTATCACCCATCCGCTGTCAGGGACTACCTACCTGCGGGTGCGACCCACCCAATATCGTTGATACCGCGATTGCCAGTGGTTGCCACCCAACTGCTGTTGGACTCCTAGAGGGCGAGAGGCATCAATCACTTGGCGGATAAGTTGGACCCCTATGGGCCCAGTACATCCAACGGGGAGGTCTTCGGTGCGCAATGACGCTGTGGTCAGAGCGTTTGACCTGGCCATGAATGCCTGCTGTGCAGTAGTGCGGAATCTGTTGCCGGCATGACTGTTGCTGGCATGATGCAACGGCAAGCTGGTCCCATCAGCGGTTCTATGGCGGGAGGGGAACAATTATAGTGGTACACTGCACGCAACGAAGTCTGTACCAAAGATTAGAAAATAGTAAACAACCTACGCACGTTAGCCAAAGTTTGCCTGTGACAAACAAGGGAGCGTTTGAACGATTGCCAGGCCCCTGTTGTTGCCACACTGATTTGAGGGAGCGACTGAGTTTTTGTTTACATGTCAAATGGCATGTTGCATTGATTTTGGGCCTACGAAGGGCCACAATATGGTGGGCAACCAGAAGTGAGCATGACTGCGGTACTGTGGCATATGGGCCACACTGTTGCGGTGTGTTTTCATGCAGCGCCAAGGGGGTTGAGGTAGCCAAGCAATATGGTTAACACCCAGGCCATGGTGAGCTAGCTTCCTTTGTGGGGTGTGGAGGTGGCACAGATTGGCCTGGGCTTGAGTATGGGGCGGTTGCTCTGGGGATTCACCACCCAGCAGCGATTGTAGTGCGAACGGCGCGCAAAAACTTATCAGACGACTGCCCACCCTGCTGAAGAATGCACACAAATGCCATTGCTATCCCTGCGCTCAGCTCCAGCAACCTGGTCGTGCAATGCAGGATGGCCTCGGGTAGCCTTGGGGTAGGGGTGCAGGGTACCTTGCAGGGCGGAATATGATAGTGGCAGAATTATTTTGGTGGTGGCTGGGCTGGGGCTCGGGGCTGTCGTGGGGCTGTGATGACGAATTACGAATTACGAAATTCCCACATGAGTCCTTAAAACAGGGCAGTCTGAGGATTGGTGATGGCTCATAAAGTGGGCAGCGAGGCCCAGGGGGATTTTTTTTGCAAAAAAATTTACCCCATGATACGCAAATGATCAGCTCATCATTCCGATCATTGTGTGGCCGTGGCCCGTGTAGCCGTGGCCGCCATTCCTTGTTGATGTAGCACAGCACACAGTGCAGTGCGGCACGCTAGAGCCGACAGAGGCACACAACGGGACAGAGCCGGAAACACACACCAGAGCAGCACCAAACAGCGCAACACCTAGGCACACAGAGCTGGTGGAGGCGCACAAAGGAGCAGCGCAGTGCAGTACACACCAGAGGAGCACGCGCGTACAAGGGCAATGCAGCGCAGCACACAGCACAACAGAACAAAGCACAACATCACACCACAGCAACGGCGGCAGACAGCCGCAACACGCGCCGCAAACACCGACGCCAGCCCAACACCCGACGCCCAGGGCGGGTGCTAGACCCACCACGCGGGCAACCCACCCATGCACAACCACTGCCGCCAACAAACAAGACACGCACACAGGGCACCACCAGAGGCCCACAACCCCACATCCCAACCCCAACACTGCACACACGAACACACACAACATCGAAGGGATGCTTCCCTGTTGCACTCCGTGGAGCCAACACCATCCCGACCACACCGGGAAGTGAAGGCAGCCCAAACCTAAGTAAGGGGGTCGGCCCTGCGGGGGGTTGGCAGCTGGCTACACGGTTGACCATTGGGCAGCGACCTAAAACATGTACTGCCCACGAGTAGCTAAGCAGGGCTCAGAAGTACCCAGTTTGGGTACGTTTAGCGGAACACTATCCGGGAAATGGGCCAAGGTAGGAAAAATGGGGAACAATGGGGGTAAATGAGGGAAATTCAGATTGCTTGGTGGAAAAATGGGAAATTTAGGGGCTGAAAAGGCCAAAAATCAAGGTTTAGGTTGGAAACAAGGCCGTGGGGGGGGCGCATTGGTGAAAGCTCCCGAGGAAAAATGGGGGAAAATGGGGAAAGCTCCCGAGGAAAAATGGGGGAAAATGGGGGAAAATGGGGGAAAATGGGGGAAAATGGGGGGAAATGGGGAGGAAATGCGGAGGAAATGGGGGGAAAGGGGACCGGTTGCACCACCCAAGTTTCCTTAGTTTTCCCCATTTTCCCCCATTTTTCCCCATTCCCCCCCCATTTTCCCCCATTTTCCCCCATTTTCCCCCATTTTCCCCCATTTTTCCTTGCCATGGGTACATTGTGGGTACGTTTGTGGGTACAGTACCCGCCACCGGAGCCGGGTATTTCTGAGCCCTGGCTAAGTTCTGTCACCAGGGCCTAGTGCAAGGGCGTTGGGCACGCTTATGAGGCACAACGTCCAAACCATTGGTGGTCATTGCACACGACCAAACAGGGGGTGGACTCACAAGAGTCCCTAGCTCCGAGGCGTGGACAGCCCGGAGTGAAGTCCTGAAGCAGGGAGCCCCTCAGCAGCCCAGAATGCACAAGAGCAACAACGCATCACATTCACCACCGAACAACCCCAACAAACACCGGTGACAGACCAGTTTGCACATGTGGAGACATTCGAGAAGTGCCCGGTGCCCCTGGTGCCACCCAAATCACAGTGGGACCACCCGACAGCCACAAGGGGAGGCAGGGAGCGACATGCCCCCCAGCAGCAGTGAGTGCGCCAGCAGAAGAAAAAAGAGCACCAAATTGGGAGGAACGCACGCAGCAAAGCAATTGGGCACAGGGCCGCCCCACACACAGCAGTGGGACGAGCCCCAATACGACACACAACAATGCACAAGGGGACCATGAGGTGCGAGCACTGCAACAACCACCAAATTCTGCACACGCCGAGCGAGCCATCAGCAAACAAGCCCCCCATCCCCCTCCCTATATGAGGTGCTGGCGAACTCCACAAGGGCGGGGGCTGCACGCAGTGCGCTGGGAGGTGCCCGCCACGGGGGTGGCAATATGGCCGTGACCAGCCAACTGCCTGTGGGACAGTCAACGTTGGATGGAGACGTGATATCCGCGCACGGGGGGGGGGGGGGTGGGACAGGAGTGGGTGTGCAAAAGGGGCACCCAGGAGCACCAACATACAGGGGGAGGAGCAACACAGACACACAGAACGCGGGAGCCACACCAGGAGGGACGAGGGCGAGCACAGCAAACAAGGAGGGGCGCAGCAATGCAGGAGAGGCAACCAGGACAGGGAACCAGAATGGAGGGGATTGGAGAGCGTGTGCATGGGTGGCAGCGACAACAAAGGGGATGGCCTGGCCAGCCAGCCCCGTCGCTACCGGGTGCCAGGGCAACCCTTGCTCAACCGGCATCAGGTGGGGGTTGTCTCCCGCAGCCCAGATGGGCTGTTTGCGCAACAGGAGCGGGAGCCCACCAGGGGCAGACCAGCCATGAGGGGGAAAGGGACATATGGTGGACGGTCGGGACAAAGTGTGGAGGAGCAGGGCACCTTGGCCTCACGCACACAGAACAGCGAGGCAGGCTATGGACGGCCTGTGGACAGAGGCGCGTGGACAGCAAAAACAGTCAAACGACCCCGGCAACAACCAGCACAACCTCAATACGCCAACTACTGGGTGCCACTGACACGCAAACAGCACACCATGCCACATCCAGCACAGCCCCGGCACACAAACCACTGGGCTCCGCGAACGCGGAAACGACACTAGCAGGAGCACGGGCCGCAGCGGCCGACAGAAAGCAGTGGCCCAACGCAAAATGCGAAGGGAAGAACGGGTGACTGTCCAGGGCCAGAAACAACAACCAGACGGAATGTCACACAGGGGGAGGGTTGTATTGATATAGGGGTGCCTCGCAACATGCACTTGGGTGGTCTCGCTGGCACAAGGCTGCACACATACGACTTGCTGCACATGTGTCTCGTTACAAATTCCCCGACTTTTTGCTGCTTCTACCGGCTGCAACTGACCTGGTTGTGCGCAAGCGAGTCTTGCAAGGACCCCAGAAATGGGTCATGTGCCCCGAAATACCACCCAACCACTTTCAGGTCCTACTTGGCGGTTATGGTTTGCCAACTCAATGCTCAATACCTTCCCAAACGGGTGCATTTACCACCCAACTGCCTTGACGCAGCGACTGAGACCCTGTGGTTGCCACCCAAAAGAGGTGCAGGGTTTCCACTCCCAAAAAGGTTTTGGGCCGGACCTCCAGGGCACCATTCCACACACTGCAGACCAAAGATGAAGCGGGGCCCATGACCCCTCCGCTTGCTAAGCTTACGCTTACTCAGCCTTTATGGCACCCCCCCCCCCTCCACTCATCACGACTGGTGCCTCGCCACACCTAACACTGTCGTTTACTGGCCATATCAGTTGGAGCCCGTCTGCAGCGTAGGTTCCCATTTTTCTCGCCTCCGAATGTCTCACAGGTCATCGCCGGCAGCACTGTCGCCTTCAACGGCCCAACGGACGTGAGTATCTGCACTGCCACCGTGGAGGCGAGCACCTTCACTTTGAGCGGCGTTGTGTCCGTTTCTGGGTCCACTTCGCTGACGCTCACGGGGGCCAGCCATGTCGAGCTGGCGGTGCTGTCCCTGGCCGCCTCCACTGTGTCCGTGTCCGATGCCGCCAGCGTGTTGGTGTTCAAGGGCGCCGGGCCCGGCGTAAGGGCCGCGGTCATCGGCCCAGGCTCCGTGATGCAGGGCGGCGGCCGTCTCGAGGTGCACTCCGGCTTCGTGGACATAAGGTCCGCGGCGATAAGGGTCCCGGCGACGCTATCGGAAAGCGCCGCGGTGGGCTCTGCGCGCCTGGCCCTCGCTCCCACGGCGCGGACAAGCGCGCGCGCGTACTTCCGGCCGACCAGTGTTCTGGGGTTGCCGAAACGTGCGGCCTCCGGTGCGACGAGGCGGCCCCAAGGCACCGCAGCGACGCCCGAAAGGGCGATTGTGCGCCCCACGAGGCTGTGGCGGGGGCAGCCGACCGCCCTGCGCGCGAACGTCCGAGCCACGACGGCGCTTTCCACCCTGAACCCGTGGCAGTCCGTGTGCAGCAGCCAGCTGTCGAATCTGACGGTCGCCACGGGGGCCGGGCTGCTTGTGGACGCGGCCTGCAGCTCCGGCACTGCGACGTGGGACGTGGCGGGCACGAGCGCAGTGTATAACGTCAGCGCCACCACCGGCAGCGTTACGGTCCATTCCGGCGGATATCTGATCTTCGCCAATGCAACGGTCGATGCCGGCGCGCTCAGTGTCGAGGGCGACCTGAACGTGATCGGGTACATTGAGGTGCGGCTGTGCGTCAGGGAACGCGAGGGGGGTACCAGGGCAGGCCAGGCCTTCGCTTGAAGAGGTGGAGGGTTTACCCCCCTGCGTATCCCTTCCTGCGGGGGGGGGGGGGGGTGGAGGTCACTGGTTCCGGCCGCCAGCGCACCGGCAATCCCGCTCCACGCCCTCTTTGGGGGTGCCTTCGAACTGCTTCTGGCGGCGCTCCAACCGGTTCGTGGCTGCCGGAAGTCGCCTCTCAACCGCTTTGCCAACCGCTGGTGACCTCTTTTGCAACCATCACTACGGCCAGGCTACACCCCCCGCTTCAGCCCCCCCCTCTCACGGGCATCCCTCTGGGGCAGGCAGCCCGTTGATTGGTTCCCACACCCCTCCTCCAGGACTGCCTCGGCCATTGAGGTATACCTGAGCCAAACCCTCTGTTGCATTAGTCCTGCCACGATACGCACTTAGCGTGCAAAGACACCCTGACGCATTGTCAAGGGACCCTATGTACTTTCCAATCCTCTCTCTCATTTCTTCGGGGTTTGTCTCAGAAGTAGTGCATAAGACCCCGCGGGATATTTTCCAGCTTCTGCAGGTGGCCGCTGCCCCCCCCCCCCCCCCCCTCAAAGTGTGCCCATGCCAGCCTCTGCTGGTCATAGTATTGAGTGGCAGCGCAACGCAGAAGGAGGCTGTGCAAAATCGTCCACTCTGAGTCAGGGACTCAGTCAGTTGGCGGAATTACGGGAGTCGGCACCCCGTCTTCGGTACACGGGGGAGCGCTCCCAGCTCGCAGCCAACACGGCGCCAAGTCCCGCCGCAATGCCCCGCCCCTCAACCACCGTTCGTCACCACCCAGCCTCTGCCGGCCAGCAGTCCATCGCCATCGGCTACGAGCAAGCCTTCGATGATTAAAAACCCACTGATCTCCGCAGGTTTGGGCCAGTGACAGCGGCTTCGGAACTGTGACGTTGGTGCGGTGGTTGGCGACCAGTTGTACCGACATCACGTCCACTGCGAGCGTTTCCAACTGCAGCAACTGTACATTACGTGTGGCCCAGTCGAGCGCCGCAGACGCATGCTATTTGCTGCTTGACTACCAATACAAGGTGTCCTCCTTTGCAACTTATTTGGGGAGGGTTGCAGGGGGGGGGGGCAAAGCAGGGGGGGGGGAGAATTCGCTACTTGCGAAATTTGCGAAATTTTGCGATTTTGGCAATTTTGGAAATTTGCAAATTTTTGCGAAATTTGCGAAATTTTGCGCCTGCTATAGTGCTCCCTGCAATACCCTGTTCCTGCATGTTAGGCTTTTTTTTCTGCTGAGTGAAATTCCTCCCGAGGAAGATGCATTGAATGAGCTTGTTGCTGCCCCTGATGATGAGGCAACAGATGCTCCTACCAAAAGAAAGCCAAAGTTGAACTACGGAGCAAAGACTACACCTAAAGCCCGCGCTCGGCAGTTCAAACACGGCTTATTTGGTGTACGTGGCAAGACAATGTGGTGGAACGTGTGTGACAAGCCCATGCAGCACGAGCGGAAATGTACAGCTTTAAAGCACATTGAAAGTGCATGCACAGAAGCAAGCTGGTAGGCGCCGTCGCTGGTTTGCACTTTTACGATCAAAAGGGGTTGCACCCTGTCTACCCCCAAAGGTGGGGGCCACCCGATGTTGTTCATGGCGCGATGCTGCAGATTGGTGGTGTCCAAACGTGCACTTGTGGAAGGAATTTGTGGCTCAGGAGGTGGAGCGTACACCGTGGAAGGGAAAGGAAACTGATACCCCCCCCTTTGTTGCACCGCATCCACAATATTTTGCAGACCAAATTTGAAAACCTGAAGTTGCGGTTGGCATTTGTCAGTGATCACTCCCAAAGCCTCTACCAGACGTTGAACACCCTGCAATCATCCCAGGGTGGACTGGCCCCCTTCGTCCATGACTTTGTTCTGAATTTGGAACAGGAGTACAGGGAGTTGACGCAGCTCGACTCAAAGTTCTCTTCCCCTGTTGAGGAAAGGTTGAAGCGATTTAGGGTCCCAGCACCATACAGAGCTTTTCTGGGTGCAGCTGCAAAGCGGGCCGCCGATCATCTGACAAATGTGAGGGCAAAGAATCCTGAACAGTGGCGGTTTTACAAGGAGTTGAGAATTCTGAACCCCGCCAACCTATCTACTATGTCCCATGATATCTCTTTGTACAGTACCCTGCAGTTACCATTGCCTTTGTCTGTTACGTGTGGGGTTGAAAGGGATCTTTGTGCAAAATAGTATGTTGCAAAATTTTGCGAACTTTTGCGACGCAAAATCAGCACCCTCCATTTGCGAATTCTCCCCCTCCTTGGGGGAAGATCTGCGCCCTAACCTAGATTTCGCCACCCTTTTTTTTGGTAACCATTTTTCTGCGCCATTTTTCAGCATGGAGGTTCTGCTACATGGCTGCACATAGTGCCAAATTCCTATCGAGATGGTCCAAAATCCAACTAACATGGCCCAGGATAGAAGAACAACACTTTGTGTTGGCATGACCGTGAAACGAGAAAAGACTTGCATTTGCACCTCTGGGGTGGCCATTGGTGACCCACACAACCACGAATATTTAGACTCCACAGGGGTGGATAGCCCCCCCTTCCCTGTTCCATTTTTGGAGTTTTACGCCATATCTCATGGTGTTACGCTTTGTAGGTTCGCCTCCCTTGGAGCCTTATCCAGAATGTGGCAACCACGCTCGTGCATGGCCTGTAGGCGTCAAAGGCTAGAATCTGATTGGCTTTCACCCTTCACTGGCCACTATGGTGCACGCACGCTCGCCGGCTTACCCCATCCCCTGTGCATTACCCGTGAGTCTAAGGCATGGCTGATGTTATAAACAAGTTGCGGAGGTCAAATCTGCTGACAGCACCAACGGAGCTGCTGTCCAGACAACCGTATCAATGTGCTTCATTTTGCCTTTCCAGTGATTGTGTTGTGTTGGTTGCGATTTTGTGCTGTTAATTTTGTTTGATGTGCCAGCAGCGCTGGTCTGTATTAATTCTTGGGAGTAGGGCGGTACTCGACAGCCGGCAGGCGGTGATGTCATAGTGACCAGCTGTTGTCTGTTGCCGCTTAACCACTCAGGAAGCTAGGAATGCTGTTTGTGCAAGTGTGCATGCAGTGTCAAGTTTTAAATGTCGGCAATTACCCGAACCCTAGTTTTGGGCCTTTTACACCATGCCCAATAGTGATGAACTCCCCCCACCACCACACACACAGGGCATGTGTTATTTGAGGATTGGAGCCCATACTATGAGGAGAACCCAGGGAATTACAACATTATAAATTTGTTCGGGATGGGGATGAGCATGTCTGGTGGATTTCTGGTGCAACGACCGACCCACTGCCCGCCTGAGCTGCACACGGGTGTTGCGGGCCGGAAAGGTTTGGGAGGGTAGGTGAGTGCTGGGGAGGATGGGGCAACGACGTGGAGGTTGTGGGGGACCACAGGAGGGGGCTTTAAAGGAATGCAGAAGGCTGAGGAGGGTTCAAGGATAGGGTGGTTGGGGAGGGTTCGCGCTCCAAGAGAGATTCTGCCCTGTGTGCGGATGACAGGCATAGCAAATATGAACCAAGGGCCCCGAAGAGCACGTTTGGTACCCCCACTTTGCGAATCTGAGGATTGCCAGAGCAATCCCCAAAAGCTGACACGGAGGGTCACTGCTGCTGTCGCCTGCGGACGCAGGGCAGGCGCACCCTCTCCATGTGTTGATTATGCCTCGCGACAGGTCTCCTCCAGCCGCGCCACCCACGCCTCGAATTATCCGTGTGGGGACCGCGACACGGACTTCTTCCTTGAGAAGGTCACCCTCCATCACTCAGCGGCGGATGGGCTCCTGACAGACCTGCGGATGTACTGTGGCTCCACGATCTTTGACCACCTCTGTCTGGGGACCTCTGTCGCCGCAGCCGATGCGCTGTGCGCCGATATGCAGAGCAACGCCGCACTCCAGGCCGCGATCCAGACCACGTCCGACAGCGACTCGGACGCGTTCCTCTTCCTCCTGTTTCTGCTGCTGCTGCTGCCGGCGCTGGCGATTCCCATCGGAATCTGGGCCTACCGGTCCCGGCGCCAAGACATGCCAGACCGTGAGGCTCTTCTGAACTACTATGGCGAGGCACAATCCGTCGGCCTGCCGGGACCACAGCCCAGCCCCGTGTGGCCAGTGCATCTGGGGCCGGTTGCCTCGGATCTGGAACCAACGCCGCAGCAGTCGTCGCTGCGGCGCTTTGCCCGGCGATTGCGGATGACCGCCGGCGAGCCACAGGACCTGCCCACCGCGACGCTCAGCATGGCACCGGATCGAGACTACCGTGGCATGGGCTTCTGGAGTGACAGGCTGTGGTGGTGACGGTGACGCTCTCTGGTTGGAGTTTTGTGGACAACATAAACACGTGCGCTAGTCGTCTGTCTTTTGTACACGCAGCCTGTGGGCACTGTTGGGCCCTTGTACCGGGACACAGCATTGTGCCGCATGTGTGTGTGCGCATGTCCCCCCCCCCCCCATCCGGGAGGCGAAGGGGGCGGGTCTTGACACGTGGCCGCCGTTTGTCTGCACGACCCCGGCCGTGGGTGTGCAGCCCACGTACATTCAGCATTGGCACCGGTAGCGTCCTGCACCCCTTGCCAACAGCTGCTGCACACGCGTGTGGCATCTGCATGCCACAGCCCCGCGGCCCCATCCGTAAGTCACAGGCTTCATTGAAGCCGCTCGGATATGCAACTCTGCAATCCGGCAAGGAAAATGCGGAGCCCCCAGCAGTCATGCCGCCACGGACGGAGGGGCCCAGAGAGCCTCTGATCCGCCCACCCGTCTTTTGGTTTCGCGCCTCGGCGGAAAGGGTCGACCTCTGTGGAGCCAAGTGCTTTCCTTTTAGCTACCGTTGGCCCGTTAACTGTTGGTTCTGGGACCGCACGCCCCTTGATATACCAACCGGCGAACCTGCTACACCTTTTGTGGTTCTCTCTCCCCCATTCCGAAGCCAAGCCCGGGGCTAAGCTCCTTCGTTCCCACATGTTTGCCTGCACCTGCACTGACAAGGTCTGCCCAGTGCCGGGGGCTGGCAGGCCGTTGTGCAATCCTCTTTGTCAGAAGTACAGTGTACAGCCGCTCGCTCATGCACGTCGCATGTGACCTTTCTGGCCTTGGCACTGGCGTGCCACAGCAATGTCCTGACGTCTTCCCCTCCTCCAGCGCGCATACTGCTTTGCCGTGGCTATCAACTCAGGGAGCGCTTTACCCAGTGCCCTAACCCCTGTGCCCTAACCCCCTACACTACGCGGGTATACGTGGGATGGTTGAGGTCCCAGTGCGAAGAGAAAAAAGCCGCACATTTGCGTACCACAGGCAACCCAGTGAACGCCGTACGCTGCTGGGACTGTGTGTGTGTGCGTGTGTGCGTGCGTGTGTGTGTGATGTGAGAGGCAGCTCTGGCACTTGTATGCGCATTTGGTAGCCTACCGTATGTGAATTGTAGATAAGGGAATTGGGGAGTTGTCGAGCTTCTGCTCTTCTTTGGCTTGGCACACTTCGCCTCTCGTCGCTCGCGGAGTGTGGCAGATGGGTTTTCCCCTCATCGTGAGTGATACCTGAGGCTTGACTAATTTTTGCCATTTGGGAAACGAGAAAAATTTTGACCCCAACGACCTGCTTCCACCAAAGCCCTCCGCACCACTGCATTTTGTGGGATGGTTTGCGTCATGCCCATTGCAAAAGTTCCCACTGCGAAACACACGCACACGTTTTTGTGCTGCTGGGATACCGCGCACTGTGTGGTGTAGGGAGAAGGGAGGAGATGACAACCATTAGTCCAGTGAAGAAGATATTGAAAGTGCTCGATTGGACGTCACTCTCACAAGTTTTGCTGCATTTTGTGCTCCTGGGGGGTTATGGTTTTCATGGATACGCAGTCGGGGCTGTACCAATAAGAGTGTATGCAGTACACATGCACTGCACAGGCATTGCAAGGTCATTGCCCTACAGCGAGCCGCAATTCGTTGGCCGGACCGCAGCCCAGCCCCGTGTGGCCAGTGCATCTGGGGCCGGTCGCCTCGGATCTGGAACCAACGCCGCGGCAGTCGCCGCTGCGGCGCTTTGCCCGGCGATTGCGGATGACCGCCGGCGAGCCACAGGACCTGCCCACCGCGACGCTCAGCACGGCACCGGATCGAGACTACCGTGGCATGGGCCTCCGGAGTGACAGGCTGTGGTGGTGACGGTGACGCTCTTTGGTCGGCTTTTTATGGACAGTGTCACAACCTCGTTAGATACACGCCAGCGCTCTGCCCAAAAAAGCGTTGGGAGGCGAAGGGGGCGGGTCTTGACACTTGGCCGCCATTTGTCTGCACGACCCCGGCCGTGGGGGTGCAGCCCACGTACATTCGGCATTGGCGCCGGTAGCGTCCTGCACCCCTTGCCAACAGCTGCTGCACACGCCTGTGGCATCTGCATGCCACAGCCCCGCGGGCACCCCATCCGTAAGTCACAGGCTTCATTGAAGCCCCTCGGATATGCAACTCTACAATCCGGCAAGGAAAATGCGACAGAGCTCCACCGCCATTGAGGCATGGTGAAGCTGTTGTTCGAGAACCCCCCATAAGCCTGGACCATCCTACCACCCAGTGACGGGAGTCCTGAGAGCTCATTGTGGAATCACCCGCTTAGAGACTGTCCGAGGTGATGCTTGTATTTTCTGCAACCACCTGCCCCTCCCTTCGCTGCCCATGCTTTCTCACCCGGCACTATGCTCCACGGTGCGCCTGAGCGTCCGGTAACGAAATTTCTTGCACCACAACTCGTGGAGCAGCTCTCTGCAAAACTGTCACACGCTGACACAGGCCACTCTCTGCATAGATGCGAGATAGACATCTGGCACCACACAAGAGATGCGTACAGAGCCCGTACTCCAGCTGGTCATGACTAGGCTTCCGCAGGGAAGTGTTGAGGCCGGATATCAAGAGTATCTAGTTCTTCGAGTGGGGCGCTCCAATACCAACCATCTCCTACTGCTGGATATTGGGGCGCCTGTAGCCACCGACCCCCAAGGGTTGTGCAGAGGGTTGTGCTACAAAGAATAACATGGGGAGCCCCCCAGCCCTGTGTTACATGTCCCACATGACTGCTGATGAGCACCCTCCAATCAAGTGATGGAAATGACTGGATGTGAAGCAGCCCAGCGTTGGCATGGACTGGGCGCCAAGGGGCAGAAGCAGCACTTGTGCGCAGAGGGACAGCGGTCCCACTCTCCCCTACGGAAAACACTTTGCCTATTAGCTTGTAAACCACCTGAAAAGCCGAATTAGTGCGTGCACTCGGAAGTACCAACCGGCATATTTGCTTTGCTTTTATGGCAACTCCCCACCCCAGCCGACGGTCCTCGCACCCCACGATGGTGCATGTGTGAGAGATAACGCCGTGTCTGTGTTTGTGTGTGCCCGATGCTCCGGGCCCTGGCGGCGGGATTGGGGGATTCCTACGCCGAGGCTGCCTGTGAAGTTGTGGGTTGGGGTGCCTGCGGCCTTCAGGACTTCAACCCACACTGTGCCCTGAACAGGCGCGCAACGGAGAGGTGGTGTGACGGGGGCCGTCTTGTACCCCTTGACTGTCCTTTGGACACAAATGGTGCTACGGCCCTCGAATGGTCTTCGGCCCAGTGCCGGGGGCTGGCAGGCCGTTGTGCAATCTTTGTCAGAAGGGGGGTGTTGCCTGAACCGTGCGCGCACCGTGCGCGCACCGTGCGTCCTTTTGCTTATTCTGTGTCCGGCAGATCCACATTGCCTGAATCTGAGCTGCCCTGGCTTGTCGCCGGACTGCCTGTGTACTACCACCGCTCCAACGGGGATAGGGTGTCGGCCACTGTCGTTGACCCTTCTTCAAGAGGTGGGCGCCGCGTCTCTATTCGGTACGCATTGGGTGGTGAAGAGGTCTTGTACGAGCATGCACCCGAGGAGCGGTTGGAGTTTGCAATTGTGACTGCTGAGAGCCCCGATTCCCTCCAACCTGTGCACCATGAGGCGCCGATGGACGCTTTGCTGGAGCCCCAATTACCTGAAGTGGAAGCTGAAGCCCCTAGAATTGATGATCATGAGCCAGAATGCTGTGGCGGATGAAATTGAAATTCCCGTAACCCAACCATTGTTGTCGCTTGTGTTGTCGCCTGTGCATGGTTTGTTACGGAGATGCGTGCGAGGTGCAGAAATTGGGAGCCTGGAACCTGTGACAAGCATCAGTTTCAAAAAAAAAAATTCCCGGTACGCCAATAGGGGCTGCAGGGTGCAGAAAATACGACCCTGGAACCTGTGACAAGCATCAGACTAAAAATTGAAGAATCCTAGTATGCCAGTATGGACTGCAAGGTGCAGAAATCAGGACCCTGGGTTTGTTTCTATCAGGGGTTGCCATAAGGACGCTCAGCCTTTTTTTTTTTTTTACTAAGGCAGCCACTCTCTGATGTTTGGTGGCTACCCACCGACCGCCATCGGTTACCCACCAACCGCCATCGGTTACACACCAATCGGTTACACTCCGAGTTTTTTTATTTATTTATTATGGCAACCCCTGGTTTCTATGGGGGCCATTCAACGGGGTACAAGTTGGGCAACCATCCCAAAAACATTGAACCGTGCGCGCACCGTGCACGCACCGTGCGCGCACCGTGCACGCACCGTGCGACAACGCCCCCAAGTACTCTTTGAGATGGCAGTCAGTGTACAGCCGCTCGCTCATGCACGTCGCATGTGACCTTTCTGGCCTTGGCACTGGCGTGCCACAGCAATGTCCTGACGTCTTCCCCTCCTCCAGCGCGCATACTGCTTTGCCGTGGCTATCAACTCAGGGAGCGTTTTACCCAGTGCCCTAACCCCTGTGCCCTAACCCCCTACACTACGCGGGTATACGTGGGATGGTTGAGGTCCCAGTGCGAAGAGAAAAAAGCCGCACATTTGCGTACCACAGGCAACCCAGTGAACGCCGTACGCTGCTGGGACTGTGTGTGTGTGCGTGCGTGTGTGTGTGTGATGTGTGTCCGTGCGCTGCTTTGACACAGTGCCTGTTGGTCACGTATATCGTGTGTGTGTCTGTGTGTGTGTGTGTGTGTATGTGTGTGTGATGTGTGCTTGTTGTCACCGGCACGTCCGCAGTGCTCCCATGATTTCGTGGTTTAAGTTTCCACAAGCGCCAAGGGAAAGGGGCCCCGCATGGACGCCGAGCCACGGTTGCATCACAAGGCGCGGGGATCCCTCCCACCATTGGACGCCGTTGGACGGAGTGTGACCTGACCTCAGACCTTCTGTTGAATGACGGTGGTGATAAGATGGCACGGGTTGGACAGCCCTCCCATCGTTTGCTGGATGTCGGCATCGCTCTGGTTGGAGGAAAGCGTGCAATGCATGCCGCGGCAGGCGGCAGGCTGCCGCTTGGACGGTCCATCTTTTCCATTGTGCTCGACAATACTGGAGCGGGGCCTCGCGGTGCGTCAGCCCCGTGGGAAAACGTCGTGTTTCAATTTGTCCCTGAAATTTACCAGTCGCCCTTGCACAGGAGTCCCGCCAGTGCCAGTTGATGGGAGTCCTGCCAAGGGGTCGAACTCGGATTGCACGGTCAAATTTTTGAACACCCACGGTCAAATTTTTGAACACCCGCCAGGAACTGGGACCACTTTGACCCTCATCACTGGCGGATGGTGGCAGATGGGTCTCCCCTGCATCGTGACGCCTGAGACTTGACTGCTTTTTGCCATTTGGGAGATGAGAAGATTTTGATGCCAAAGACCTGCGTCTGCGCAAGCCCTACACACCATTACATTTGTGGGATGGTCATCGAACTGTCCCATCGCGAAATTCACCACCGCGAAATTCACACCACCCCCCGGATCCAGTCTTTCGCTGTACATATGTAATGATATGCCGTTGGGAGCAAGGACTCTAACGGCACTGAGCACCTGCAGTTCGAGAAGGCTTTTGCCCTGGGGGGCGCCCTTAGCGCAGTGTGCGCGCACTGCGCGCGCAGTGCAACTATTTGGGCGTCTAGCTGTACTGGAGACCCATACTTTGTGATACTAGGGGCATCATTGTTGCCCCTAGCATAGGTTTTGATGCTTCTTCCACATGGAGGATATGGCATTTTTGGATTTTCACCCACTTTCACCCATTTCCACCCCTTTTCCCATTTGCTCATCTTCACCATGGACTCCCACACTTTGATGTGGGCCCTTCGTTGGGGTGATGGACTGCCCGGTTTTTGCCTGACCACAGTTGAATGCCCTATGCGAGGCCGCATCCCTGCTGATGAGGAAGTGTGGTTATACCACAAGTTGAAAACAGAGGTTGCCGTGGATTCCCTCCTGCAAGAAACTTTGCCCTCGGTCCAGTCGAGGACGGGGTGGACACATACGCGGCTTTGGGACTAGCTGGTAGGGTGAGTGAGCTTTCAATTGAACAAAACAGAGGATATCTGCATGGCTTTCCGCATTTTGCATGATGTCTCATATAAAGGGAAGGTAGCTTGCATTTGTCTTTAGCTAGGGTAGTTTGGGTGACTTAAATTTAGGGGCATTTGGGTAGCTAGGGTGGCCTAAATTTGAGGGGGTTTGGAAGGGGTCGGTATGGGGGTTCTTCACAGGGGAATCTAGTCTAAAAGTAGCGCGCAGTGCAAGGGTTCCCCCCTGCTGTATTCCGGCTCGATGCTTTCTTTGATGTGTTTTGCGCCTCCCCTCCCCCCTCACCCCTGTACAAAGGTTCAGAGAGGGTCCTCCGTGATGGTCACATGGGGCGCCACCGACCTTATGAAGCTCCTCACCGCCAACCCTTTCCCTAACCGCCAACCGCTGTCATGCAGGCGTGCATCGCTTACCGTTCGGTGGTATGTGTTGCTTGCAGCTGAGCAGTGTTTGTTGCCCATGAAGCAAACCTTGGATGCTGTCGTGTGTACAAACTGTGGGCACCGGTGGCCCCTCGCACTCGTTGCCACCAGCCACTGCAACGGCCATGACGGTGTCGTCAAGTATTCGGGCTCGGAGCTGAACATACAGCCGCCATTTGTCCGCAGAGCCTCTTGTGCCGGCCCTTTCTGTGTGCAGTGCACGCGCATGAAGCCGGTTGGTTCCGTGGCCCCCCCTGCACCCGTTACCAACAGCAGCTGCCTGTGCAGCTGACCCCCGCCCCCCCCCCCCCTCCGTCTCAGAAGTGCGCAACTCAGCTCCACCGGGGGATGAGGGGGGTGGTCCCAGACGCAGCCCCCCCACTCCACGGTTGGAGGGTCGGAGTAGCACTCATGCATGCTGACCCACAGGCCCTCGTCGGGAGGCATGGGCTGACACAAGACGACTGCGGCACGCGAGCATTTCTGCCCACGAGTCCTTTCAGCTACTGAATCCAGGCCTGATGCCCGATGTTCTCCACGTGAAGCTGACAGCCTCTGCCCTACATCAGTTCTTCTCTTCCCGGGATCCACCTTCTCTTCTCTGGTGCCTTCAGTGCAGGTCAAATTGGGGGAAAGGGGGTGTTCCATGCCCCTGCCGCCAACGGAATGTCAGGACCACCGGGGCGCACCAAAAAGTAAGGGTGTGACCTGCCACAGAGGAGATCCCTCTGGAACTCCTCTGCGTGTGGTGCCGGGCCCGTGGGGCCAATCCAGGTTTTCGCAAGTGGTCTTCTTCACCTCGATGGTTCACCACCCCCTTATCCCGACTCTTTACGCTTGTGGTCACTCGGCCTTCGGCCATTCTGAAGGATTAGGGTTAGGGGGATGGCAGGGTCTGGGCGGGCCACATCCTGCCGGATCCAAAACAAAATTTGTGCGCTCGGATTGAAGGCTTCAAACGTGATTCGTGTTGTTGGACATGAAGGGGGCTGTAGGCCGCGGTGCGTAAAGTATGCACTGGGGCACACCTAAGCACAACCGCAATACGTAGTTTCCCTTTCTTTTTGCGAGAACCTCATGTTGGGATCAATGAAATGGGAGTATTGAGTGCAGTCACCTTCCTCATTGTTGTCTTCCCATTCATGTGGCCGTGAACACATTATCCTGGGCCTCAGCAAACGTTGCTGCAATGGGGCCCAAAATCTCCAAGAACCGTGGATGCAATGGGGAGGGGGATACCACCGTATTCTTAACAAGGGCCTCCCAAAAGCACATAAGAGGCCTTCAATCTCATATGACCAAATGTGTTTTCCAGTTCATTTGCTGCGAATGCGTCTCACTGCACCACATTCAACAACGCCCCCCCCCCCCCCTTCCCTCGCGTAGCAACTCAACCAGAAAAGGGACGCACCACGTCGTCAAGCGCCCGGACCAAGCCGGGAGAAGGGGGCTAGCAAGGGGCCCTACGCACCTCCATCCAACACGGGACACCACCGTCAACCCAACAACAACTCGCTCCTATGTTGAGGTGGTCCGGGGAGTCGCGCAACGCAGTGGGCGGCCAGCGACGGTAAGAGGCCCACCCCACGTCACCCGCTACATCCTACTCCCCCGTGCACCCATGCATCCCCCACAACCCCCGTCCGCGCAGCAAAGGCATGAAGGAGAGGGTAGGGGGTTTGTGTTGCGCTCGCCAAAGGATGGACTGAGCGCGGGAACTTGGAGGAGAAAGGTTGTTATGTGCCCCCGTCGGGGAAACGACCCCGCAAGTGGCCATCCCAGGGCCCACCAGCCGCCGTTGGGGAGAGGTACCTCACCGCCGGCTTGGGATGGCCGCTTGGACGCACCTGGCCAACGGCGAAGGCATTTGCCTTCCTCTGCGTGGACTCGACGCAGAGAAGTGAAACAGGGCAAGTCCGGGGGCTCCGTTGGCACAACCGACCAAGGGAAAGGGAAGGGAAGGAGTGTGGTGAGGCCGATGGGCACGGTGGCCTACAGAGGGAAAGGCCAAGGGAAGGGAAAGGGGAGGGGAGAGGGAAGGTTTGGGCAAGGAGGAAGAGGAAGGTCAAAGGGTGGTGAGAAGCTGATGGGCACCACCGCCTATGGAGGGAAAGGGTCCAAGGGAAGGGCAGCGAATGGCGATCGGCCAGTAGGCGCCGCCAGCTGCAGACGAGATCATCACACCATGGCGTCATGCCAAAACCCCCCCCCCCCCAGGAGAACCTCAAGAGAAGTGGGAGGTAGATATATCCAAGGTGCATCTCCCGTAAAGCAGTGCATCTTGGCTTGATATATCAGGCGAAAAATGGGGGTTCATGGGGAGGTGTACAAAGGCAGATGTGGGCTGTGGAAGTTGTAACCACACGTCAATCAACGAAACATCAGCGATGGGCAATTCGGTTGGGACAGTCTGAAACCGAAAAGTCAGTCCTGTGTGTTGTACATTTGATCTGGTGGTGTTGCTGATGTGTCTTTGTGTGTATCTCTTGTGCATCTCAAAGGCAACAAAGGTGTCCATGTGCACCAATCAGTCCATTTTATGCCGCTGGGCGACTGGGGGCATTCCCACCATGTTCTTCCGTCCGTTGCATTCTATTTATTGGTTTTGTGTGTGAGCGGTGGGTGGAGCATCTGGTGCTCACACTAATGGGCTCAACACCTCCTCGTGTTGTACACAGAAGATCTGCAACACCTGATGCCGGAGGGCCGCCTGTGCTGTAAATCACTATTTGCCCCCTTGTCCCTGGGCCCGACCCTCATCCTGCCGTCGAACCACTTTCTTCTGCTTCTCGTCCCCTGCAGCTGCCGTGTGGTGCTGTACGCAGCGATTTTTCTGTGCTGTTGCAGCACTGCTTTGCCTGTTTAGACAACGAACCCTTTGCGTCTATTCTTGTCAAGGCAGTTTCTGCTGGCCCAGGCGATGGCCTTCTCGGGGTGAGAGTTCCTGGAAATCAATCAATGCGCATTGCGCCCGTGGCAAACACCACAACTCCCCTGTTTCTGACCAAAGTGAACAGCACAATCTCGACTTTTTGAGATGGGATTTCCGGACGAAAGAACGCAAAATCGCGAGTCGCAACGTCCCGACAATTCTACAGCCGTTGGGGAAACCCCACCGTCTGTCACCGAGCGCTGTGGGTTCGGTGCAGGCCTTCAGCCTGGGGACGCCCCTGCCACATGGTGGGCGGTTTGAGTTGCACACTGCTTTGCCGCAGTGGGGGTCAGCCCATGACATGAGCCCCCGCCCCGCGTCCAACAAATGGCTTGCCTCTCAAAATGCCGCGCCACTGCATCGCATGCAATTCGCTAGCGCTAGTGCACCGGCCGTCGACGCACAGAGCATGGCAGCAGCTCACTGCACGTGCTGGCGTCGTACCTTCGGATTGAGTGTGTCACAGTGGACTGGCTTTGGTATCTTGTAAATGTCCGTCGTGCCTCAGCTCAGCCAGAAAGGGCATTGGCTGAAATTCAATGCCGGCCTGCTCTTACGCCTTCATGGACTCTTCTTCATTCCTGTCCCATCGCAAAATGGTCTGCCGAATGGCGCACCTCTGCAGTTTCGTCATCGAATCTCCGCCTCGGCCCAAGCCCCACTATGTTTCTGCGGCAGTGGTCCAAACCGTGCCCACTTGGATTGGACGTGCCCTGCTGGTGTTGACGGTGCCCCTGTCCTCCTTCCTCTACCCTGCCAGCCTCCATGCACCCCCCTAACATGGTTTTCCCTCTCAGACTCCTGCAGCGAATGGGGTGGCCGGAGGCAGGGTTCCAGCACAGTGCCCAGGGAAAGGAGGAGCATGCGCACGACAGACTTGTATTCAGAGCCAGGACTGGAAGTGTGGCCGCAGCCAGCCGCTGAAACGCAAAGGCACGCACCAGCAGCCAAGAGAAGACGTCAGACAACTGCTACAGGGGGCCCCCAGTGAGCCGGGGGCAGCCCTGGGAGGCCATACAAGCAAGCCTGGGAAGCCAGGGGCGGCCCTCCAAGTGGGCATGTGTGCCCATGATGGGGGCCGACAAGGCACGGCGTGGATGCACATGAATGCACATGGACCGACGTCACTTAATCCTCCATGGGGGAGGTTCTCGCCAAGGTGAGGGGGGCAGGGATCTGGGTCTTTTGGTGGTCGATTATCCCACTTTTGTGCTGACCCCGCTGACCAATGCTGGCGTCCCTCCTTGTCCTTTGGAGGCGGGGATTGGGGAATCATCTAGCGAATAGTACATTCATGACGCAATGGTCACTGCCTGTGCCTTCTTGCCGCACACGGGGACAACGCCCTTTTCAGAGCAATAGTAGGTGTTGTTTCTGTCAAATTTAGTGCTTTCTTCTCTTTTCTCGCAAAGGGGGGGGGGAAGGAAGTGCTGGAGTTTTGGTGCCTGTTGCTGTTCATCCAGTAACTCTCTGAGTACATTCTCCCTCTTTGACTGGGACATTTGGCAAATGCCATCCACTCATCCATCAGGCATCATCCAGTAGCCTGCCATCTTGGCATCTGCTGCAGGATTTATCAAGCAATTCACAAGGTCATGTTGCTTTTGTGCCCCTGCCTCTGTGCAGCCAGTGAGACATGCCTTTCAGGACAGCTGCGAGACAAGCCCCCGGTGCTGTTTTCAGTGCACCCGGGGCCCGTTCCTTCGACAGCCACACTAGGCGAAGTAGCGCGGAAGGCTGTGCCATGGGACATTATTCATGGTTTCACGGGACTTTTTTGAAACTAACCGTTGTCGTTCACATCCTCGGTCCTGTATGCCACCATCATCTGCCATCAGGTCACCTTCAACATGTGTTTCAACTCTTCCCTGCTGGACGATGTCACGTGAGAAAGGGAGAGCCTGCACGACTTTTTTTGGGGGTTGGGGCACCGTCACCTGCCTCAAAAGCTCATGATGCTGAACACGCCTGGTGGAAAGGTCAGGGTTGGGTTCCAGCACATACTCCAGGGCTTCCCGGAGGGGGGGCACCGTCATTTGGTGACAGTTCCCCCCGGGAGTGGGGGACATCGTCGTGCGTTCTGGATGGATTGTCAAAGGATGGGAGGGATGCCATGAAAAGCGTGTTTTTGGTGTCCGTTAGTGTTGGTCCTGCCCAAAGGACTGAGGCTGTGCTAGACTGAGCCAGTGATACCCCATGGAAGGCTACACAATACTCCTTGAAGACACTCTCACACTGTCACGTTCCCTTCCATGACCTTTGCACAGCCTGTGACATTACCTTCATGGACAGCCCTTTCTTGTCCGGTTTGTGGGCGATCCTGCCATCTTCTGAACTGGTGTGTAGGTTACTGGAACGTGCCTTCCTACCCCCCCCCCCCTTGCACAAGCACGGCCTTGTCCAAGCACGAAGACCCCGTGTGACCGTTGTTTTGATGAGTTTTTCTGACCATGGTTTTTATGGTCAGAAATTCATTGTTTCGTGATTGTGCGCTGATTGTACAGGGAAAGAAGGGCTGGGTCATGTTTGTGCTGGTTCCTCTTGCTCACAAAAACATTCTGATTGGTACTGCAACCCAATGGTAATTGTTTTGCTGTGGTTTTTAGCCATGCAAAATGTTGCTATCGCTGGCTTGGGGATCACATACATCCGATCCACTGGTGAGCATGCACCTGCGACCATCGTTGGTCCTTCTACACGGTTGGAAAGGGTTTCTATTCCGTACCCGTTGATGGGCAGTAAGGACATGAGGACCATGCTGAATTTTGCCTACACGTTGTGTTCTAGTGCCATGTTTGTGAGTGATGTGCTTGGTGTGGGATACGGGCAGGTTTCCTGTGTGCAGTGTCTCTTTGTGTTGCGTGTCGCGCGCAAGCACGGGCTTGTCTAAGCACGGGGACCCCGTGTGACCGTTGTTTTTCTGACTTTGACCGTGCTTGCGCAAGGGGGGGGGGGGTAATTGAATGCTGGGACGTTCCACCACACCTTCTTCCTCTGTCCTATTGTTCACCTACTCCTATTAAGAATTGTGGGTCCGCGGAGTCCCCGGCAATAAAAAAAAGTGTCCAACACACGGTTCCCGAAAGTCCTTAAAATTTGGCTACTTGAGATGCCTCACTCTAGCGACCTCATCCCTAAGGCATTGGAAACAAGGGAGGCCGTATCGTTGTGATACAAAAGGGCTACAACTCTCACGGCCCAAGGAGGGGAGGAGTGACCCCATGGTGCGCTTGGGCAACAACCTGGATGGCAATTGCTAATCATCACTATTCACGGCATCATTAGAGCAAGAGGTGTTGTTGCTGGTGCCAAACTCTGCATCAAAGGTTGAGGCTAAGGAACTGCAAGAATCAATCTGAACCTAGGGCCACAGAGCTATCACAAACGCCGAGCGAAGATTCGGCACACTCAATGGGGAATTTGGGGTGGATAATTGGGCATTGTAGATGGGGCTGTCAATGGCTAGGCACCTCACATTGGACTGCAGCAAATCTAGGGTTGATGATGAGCCCACAGGCATTGTGAGAGCACGCTCCGTCGTGGTGCATGGCGAATAACACACCATGCTACCTGGTTGCAACATATTGTTGCAGAGGCCAAACATGGCAACATTGAACTGTTGTTTGCATGCATGTGTGAGACGGTTCCCCAAGTGTGTCAATTGACCCCAAAAGGTTGCCCCTAAAGAGGTACTTCAAACTGTTCACCAGTACACACAAAAATAGCATCCGCCATTCCTCGTAGCTGGTGCCCAATGGGGGAACATTAGCGCGCCGGGCATGTTTTGTGACCCGTGCCCTACCGGTGGACTGTTGCCGTTGATATGTTGGGCAACATTATATGGATTTGCCCCTTGGCCCCCGGGACATCAGCAGATGTTTTGATTTGGGATGGGTATGGACCTTCTCGTACCCGAGGTGATTTCTTTGATTTCGAAGTTACGGGCCATGATGGTGCTTATAAGGGCCGGATTCATGTCATTGTGCCATTCATTGGAAGAAAGAATGGCACTTTGACAGCCCGCCAACAATGTTATAATGACGTGCACGGGTGGTATAGGGCATGCATTGAGCAGCTGTTTGCTCGGTTGTGGCACGCAAGATGAGGCAGAGGATGAGGCAGAAGTGTGTGTGTGTTGTGTTGCCAGAACGCTCCACTGTCGCAGTTTGTGATGAGTGTAAGGAGCACTATTGTACTGAATGTATTGACACCCACACTTGTGGGACCAATGTTATGATGCAGCTCTACTGTTCGCGATACCTCAATAACGCCTATCGCTTCTACTGGAGATCGATGCGGTTGTGCTATCCTAACCCCCCATTCTCCCAACTTGCTTGTTGACCAAGGTGTTGACCAAGATTGCCCTTAAAGGAGCGAGAGTGGTACTGTGTACCCCAGTTTGCAACTTTCTTGAGCTGGGGCAGTTTGGGTCACCTAATTCTAAGGGCGTTTCCAAGGGGTGTGCTTGGGGGCTCTTCGGGGGGAACATAGTCTAAAAGTAGCGCGCAGGGCGCGCGCCGGGCAAACATTCCCCCAATGACAACTTTTAAGCGACATTTAGTGTCACCACATGGTTTGTGCACACCTGGCTGAAATCCCACAACGTGCCGCAATGCATGCACTGTGCGGGCAGAACCCTCCGTTCACTCACACCCAATGTATGATGCAGCAGGACTTGCACCCACAACGACAGGGTTTGGTGTCCAGATGCTGCTTTTGAACCAATCACAACTGTGCAACCACACACATGCAAACATGGGGGCAAGGAATATCATCAGCCTGGAGATGAGACAGCTCAGGTTTCACAGGGTCATTAAACCCCATGTGGCAGTTCCTGCACCACACCATGTGTATGCCAAATCTGTGGAACTCGGGGACAACCTGTGATTATGCATATCGCATAAGGTAAAATAATTGGCACCCTCTGCCTAGTACTAGCGCGTGCAAACCCAAACACATGACAGAATAACATGCCAGTACAGGATCACGCCTGGCCCAGCAGCTACTTGTCTTTTTTGTTGTCAAGCATGCAAAACAGGTTTTTCAACTGTTAGATGTTCTGCAAGTTTCAACTTGGTGGGATTTTTCTAGTCCTAACATGCAAGGGAGACCCGAGCTACAAATACCCTGCATTTGTAACCACATCTTTGATCTGCATGCCACCCTTCATTTTTCTTGACAACTAAAGGGGGAACACCTGATGTGGCCTGACGCAGCGCATGCGGCGCGGAGATTTAGCCATCATGCCCAACCAAGCACCCTTAGTCTAGTCGGTAGCCAAGCCGGACAAGCTCCAGTTCGCTCCACTAGTAGGACAAGGTGAACACAAGAAAGAGGATTTGCAGGTTCCCTCTCAAACATGCAATTGAGAGAATTCGGAGATCATTCTACATGGGAATAGATGCGGTTGGTTACAAAGCAAACGTAACCCAAAAGAGGGTCAAAAGCTTCCCTCTCAAGATTATATAATCTAGCAAGGAGGCTGGGGTACCCAGACCCCAAACTAAGATGGTGGTTGGGCCGTCTTACACCTTTCCACCTTGGGAGGCGCGGGATAGGGCAAGATGGGGCGCTTTAAATACCATTTGTTGCCCATCTAAATAGGATGCTACCGTGGCCAAACTATTGCCACTGATCATGCCAATTGGCACACATCACATGAACTGGCCCACTTCACATTGTGCACCTCTTGATTGCGGGATGGAGGGGTGTTTATATAAAGCTTGTGAGCAATGGCTTTGCTCTCCTTAGGGGCCATTTGGGGTGGGCGTAAATATTGGAGGGTTTTGGGTGTTCCCACGGGTGCATTTGATACAGGTTTTTGCCGTCTGGCGTGGCGGTGACCTACCGCACCGGGGAGCCTTCCGGCTACCACACCTGCGCTCTGGAATTTTGCTCTGCGCCCCGTTCTGCGGAGCCCATGGTATCTTCACCATCTTCAGATTGGTCCTTTTTAGATTCGCCTGATGGGCTGGCGGTCACCTACCAGGCTAGAGAGCCCTCTTGTACATGCCTATGAGCTTTGGGTGTGTGCCCCATGCCTTGCTTTGCAGGGATCCACTGTATCATATGCTAGAGGGAGGCCCGCTTACCAAGAACTATCTTGAGTACTCTTTGAACTTCCGGAGTCATCCAAAAAAATTGGAGTGTTCCGGGTGTTCTTGCCACAAAAGTAGCACGCGGCGTAAGTACTGCCCCAAAGATACGAAGGAAGATTTAGTTTTATAATAGGGGTGCCCATGGGGGAATTTGCCCACTACAAACAAGTGAATGGGGTGTGTGCTTGGTCCAATATCTGCATCATACCAACCAAACAGGTGCTGAACATAGTAATATTAGACCACACTTTGCCAATTTGACAAGACCTTTACCCTCTACTGGTTCTTGCATTTCCGCTTTCTTTGATTTTGGGGTGCGGGGCTGTGGGTCAAGCAAGGGTCAGATGAACCGACATGGACAGAGATAGTGTGTGCGGTCGGTGGGGTACAACAACGGAGCTAAAACAAGACTTTGCATGTCAAATACTCGTCCATAGGAAAAGTGCCCGAGGTTCGAATGTGTATCGTGTGAGTATCATTGTAAGCACAATTTGAATGTTCCTAAGGTGAATGTTGCTAGTCAAAGTCAAAGTCAACAAATATTTTTTCAAACACATGGAGCTTGCCAATCACGCTTGAGTCCTTGATCCCAAACAACTTGGGCCATTGAGTCAAGACATCAAATTGTATCCCTTGATTGTTCTGATTACGATGGGCATCCACATTGAGGAAAGTGGTGCATGGAGGCTGTATTGTGTATTGTAATGTGCACCCTAGTAGCAAGTAATTTGATATCTTGGGTAGGTGGGATAGGATGTGTAACCGCTTGCCCTTATTGTACAAGTGTGCCGCCATAATTTCGCAATTCTACAAACCTTTCATGATGTAGAATGTTCCTTTTTTTAGTTGGAAGACAATGCGCCCCGAAAAACAACACAACATGGACCATGGCGCCTAGAATGCACATATGTCTTTTTGCTTCCATGGAGTAGCGCACCATGGTTGATGTTGCAACATGCCATCCAAAGAAAGCATTACAATTTGAATATGGTGTGCTGTCACCATTGACAAGGGTTGAAGGTGGGGAGCATGCACTATTTCACAATTAGCAGAGTTGTTCTAGCTTTTCACAAAAAATTTTCTTGCCTTTTTTTACAGCTGTTTCCTAGTTTCTTTCACAAGATCTTTTGCATTTGTTTCCCGTCTTTTTTTCCCTGTCCTTTGAAGTTTCTTTTTATGTTTTTGTACCATGTTTTTACGAGTCTGTAGAACCCTTGTTTACGCAGTCCACAATAGTTTAATACATGTGTGTGAACCCTGTTTTTGTTTAGAACTCTCAGCACCCTCGCCGGCCTCGAATGCCTTTGTTCCCGATGTTGAGTGCCTGCCGGGGAGGTGAGGGACAAAAGCATATACCATTAAACTGGCCGGGGACCACGTGGCTGACTACTAAGGATGCCCGTAGAGTGGAGGACACCATCGTTACATGCAAACCCTTAGGCCACTACATCCCTGCCTAGTCTCAAAGTCCTTAGGCCACTACATCCTTGCCTAGTCTCAAAGTGGGTGCACAATATCACCTTGCCCTAAAAAATGTCACATTCTTTGATGTGCATGCAGTGCGTGCGCAGTGCAATGATGGCACCCTCAGTGTTAACATGTCCCACAATTTGTTATGGTGTACAATACCGAGTCATGTGTCATCCATTGGGTCTGGGTGGTTTTTTGGGGCAACACATCAGGCGCATATCTGATCACCGCTAGAGAGTGCATGATGTTAGACATACAAGCTGTATGCTAGCGGCATTTTTGTAGTTTTCTCGCACATGTGTCTCGCCCCGCTCCTTCCCTTTTCAGTTAGTGGAGCAGCCACATATTTCCGCTCAGGTGCTATTGATTGGCAGCCCCCTATCAGGCCCATGGCAGCCCTCTTTGCCACCATTGGTGCAAATGGGGCATGGCGTCTGTTGCCCCATTCACACTGTGACGTTGGGACACCGCAAGACCCCTTTATGTGCATTTGTTTGCCAATGGCTTCTTTCTAGCATGAAACTGAGTACAGCAAGGTCCTTTTGTGCACCTCTCCCAGACCACTCACCCCGCCTCCTTCATTGATGGAACAAACTTTGGTTTGAAGCTTTCTCTAGCGCCTTTGGTGCAGGTCAATTCAAACCACAGTTTTCCTTTCGCCTAGGGCCTTGGTGGGGGGAACGGGGCCTTAGTCAGAGGATACCAGAAGAATACATTGCAAAATCACAGCAGTTCCGTTTCGCTAAATGATACACACATGGTACAACCATTGGTAGACTGCCATGGTGTATGCACAAGAATCCATCGCCTCTTGGCCAAAAGTACGTTTGTAGGCAGATATTTGAAAAAATTGCAATTTTGTGACTATATAATACCTACCCCCTTCTTTGCCCACCTGACACAGACAAATGATTTGCTGCAAATCAATTAGATTACTTGGAGAAACCCCAAAAGCATGACCCACTAGGCCCTTGCATATGACAAATCTAGTCTTGCTTACAATTTGGAATACAATGTTGTTGCCTTGCTCGCTTGAAGAACCTGTGCACAAGGGTTGACCATACCATATGTGCAATGGTATGGCGACCATGGCTGCAAAAAGGTTCCCAAACCCAAACCCAAAGAGGGCCAAGGCGGGTAACCCCCATGTGTAACGCACCCGCAGGCCTATGCAGGCCTATGTACAGCTACATGCATGCTCAGTGAACATTTGGTGAAACAGTGGATCTAGGACACAAAAACAAAGCTGCAGAAGGGCGGGCACCCTTGGTGATGGGGCGTGTAGATATGAATGCTGATAAGTAGCGTGCGCGCCCTGAAATCTGGGTGCAAGGTCCAAAATCTGTACGCAAACTCTGCTTCCCAGAGTCTAGGTGCAAGGTCAGCGCCCAACAATCGGTGCACAAGGTGTGCCCAAAAATCTGGATGCAAGGTGTGCGCTCAAAAGTTTGAGCATAGGGTGTGCGCCCAATAATTTGGGTATGAGGTGTGTGCTCAAACATCTGGGCGCAAGCCTTGCGCCCAAAATTCCAATTGCACACTTTGCGCTGTATGGGCGCAAGGTCTGCGCCCCAAAAATCTGTGTGCACAGTCTACACCCAAAAGTATGATTTCCCCCCCAAGGGAATAGAGGTTTTTAACTCGAATGGGACACATAATAGCTTTGTACTGTTTGACTGCGCAAATTGTATACGATTGGTGTGCACATGTGTTTGTTCATGCCGTTTCAGTGTAAATGTGTTTTACACTGCATATGCCTGGTGGGCAGGAGAATTTGGACTAGAGAACTTGGACTGCAACGTGCTGCAAGAGTACGCAGACAGAGTCTTCGACTCGTGGACCATGTTTTTGGGGAACACACTTGGAGGACGTGTGGTAGAGTGTGGATGGGCCCAAATTGCGGAAGCTGCAGGAACAGAGGCAGAGTCGGACATGCTGGCACGTATTTTTCCTGCTTACCAAGGGTAGCAACAGCACCTATGGAACCTGCCGGTCACCTACGAGTTGTGGTTGGGCAACCGTATCAATCTAGAGGGATTGAACTTTGTCAAGGGAGGCCTGGCGAGGTGCAGGATCCGGGATGGGCTTTGCAGCCGCAATAGTGCAGAGCATTGTTCCCGGAAAAAATGCTGACGACCAAATGGAGGGGAGAACAAGCCCAATCGAACACACAGTTTGGGGTGGCACAGACCAACAAGGTGGTGGACCGCTTTAATGATGGAGCAGGGACGTCACCGAGTGGAGACAATGTGGTCATGCAGGTGGAGACAGTCAGAAAGTTGAACCTAGGCAGCAGTCCCAGCGGAGTCAAGGGCGCTCGTGTGTTGATGACGAAAAATTTGAAGCTGCCGAGGAAACGACCCGGAGCACCGGAATATGTACGCGAGTTCACAAAGCTGATCGGAGAGTTGGCAAGTGAAAAAGGAACAGGAGTGGCGTACGGTGAAGTAGAGGTAAGAATTTGGAATACATTGTTGAAGTGCGATGAGAGGGACTAAAGATCCTTGAAGGAGGAGGACATGGCGAGGAGAGAGAAGGAGAAGGCGAAGTGGAAGAAGGAGAACAAGAAGGCCAAGAAGAAGGCGGCGACGGAGACGAACGCGGCCAAAAAAAAGTTGGGCAAGCAGAAGAGGAGGGGATGATTCTAGCTATTCGGAGGACAGCTCGACTGGTTCCGCATTCTTAGTTCACATCAAGTGTTACCACATTAAGCTCAAATTCGTCTAGTTTTGCAAGTTCGGATAACAGGAGGCGATATAAAGCCGCCGCGGGTCCCAAAAATGGAGAGGAGAGGAGACTGAGGCCCGATCAGTTCGAGTTTAGGGGGCTGAACGGCAAACACAACTTTAAGACAAGAGCAGGTACGCGGCAAGATTGTTCGGTGCTTGCGAGTAAGCCCTACAAATTTTGCAACCAGAAACATTGGGCATTTCAGGTCCATGAGTTTGGATGTAAATGACTCAAGAAGGATGGGGGGGTGCAGGATGAAGCTGCCAGGTCAATGCGGAACAAGTTGGAAAGCTTTGCACTAGAGGAAGAAGCAGGATTTGAGAGTAGTTGCGCATCAGTGGTATGGGGAAGATTGGAAAAGGGGACGAGAGATGGATTTGTGGGGGTAATTAAGCAGTTCTTACGCTATAGCAGAATCAATCGTTGGTTGGGGAGGAGAGAAGCGCTGGAAGGTAGGCAGGTCTAGATTGCCCGTGAAGGATTTTATCAGGGGCTGGTTAGAAAGGTTGGGGGGAAAATATGTGTTGCAATGCTTATTGAGGAATATCGTGGCATGCCACAGTGGCAAGTCCCCCAGCGGTAGAGCGAGTTTAACCTTAATACCCTTGCGCGCAAGGGAGTATGTCTTATAATTGTGTGCGAGGTAGCCCGCTCCTTTAATGGCCCCATTTGTGTTGCTGCGAGCACCTTATGATTGGTGGGGATACCATACCGGTTCCAAAACTTAAGCCACCTTTGGGGCCAAGGCTCCTCATCTTGGACCTATGGACCTATACCCCGGGTCTGTTCTTCTCTTCCTTGAAGACCAATTTCCCCGGGCCGTTCTGGGAAGTGCTCCATGCCTCCCCCAGTCGTAATAGGTTTGACATGGAGAGTACCGCGAGTGCCAAGCATTCCATCTCGGGCCAAGAGAATTGCCTCCGTCTAATCGCAATGTTGTGAATGACATCCGCCGGCGCCCAGCGCACCCACTACCCTCCTCGTTTCTTTCGAAGCTTCTTCAGGCTCTTCCCGAAACTGCAGTCGGATTCTTGAAATGAGGTTTGCCATAAGCAAACCCAAGTTTGGTCTGTGCAAGAATGAGTGTGTATGTGTCTCCACTGATTGTCCGCTCAGTTGTCTTTTATATTTTGTATGTCGATGGGGAATGCTTTCCGATTGCCCCGTGGGCTGGTGCCTCGACAGGGCGAGCCCGGAGGAGCGCGTGTTGGGGGGAAACCGGCCGGCGGGTCAAAAGCCGGGCAATCGATTGAGCTGAGTGAAGCCCTACGCCGAGGAAAGGGGGGGGCGGGGATTGCCGGGACGCGGCATCTGGACGCCGGATCCCTTGAACCTTGGGCGACCCCCCCTGGTGCCCAAAACAAACACAACGGTCAATCTTTGGCCGAACCAGGGGGGTTAGCTCAGGGGGACGGGGTGATGGTTCTGCCACGGGCGGATCGGCCACGCGCCCCGGCCCCCCCCCACGTTTGGTTACAAGGCCCGCGGGGTTGGGTGCAGGTTCCCTGCGAAGGAGCACGTCAGCTGCGCTGTGCAGTTGTCAGGCTGTGGGGCTGTGGCGACGACGATTTTTGGATGTTGTGCGAGGGGCGTGCCCTCGCGGACGACATGAAGGTGCCCCAGAGCGGGAGTCATGTGCAGGTGCGTTTGCGTGGAGTCGGGGGTATGCACCCTGGTTTTGCTACCCCAAACGAGATCGAGGAGGCCTTACGGGAGGAGGCGGAGCGCAAGGGTTCTGCGCGGGAGGGCACCCCGTCGGGGGCCAAGACTGCGAAGAAGGATAAAGGAAAAGGAAAGAAGATGATCTCTTTCCGGGAGTATACGCAGTCGGGGCTGCACGCCCAATGGAGCCTGGTGGCGCCTCGGAAGGATTTTATGAGGCTGCGCATGGAGATCCAGACTGACCTTAACAGGTTGGGTGATCAAAAGGATGAGTGGGTGGAGAAGGCAGTCAAGGCGCATGGGCTGGAGCTCACAACGGTGGAGTTGGTGGAGTACATAGCGTGTTATTGCCTGTTGGAGGACCTGCGATTCGATGTGGATACGGGTAATTTCGCTAAGGCGGTGGAGGAGAGCAATGAGCAGTCGCAGAGTGGTATCAGCGAGGTCCTGAAAAAGCTGGAGATGTTGGAGCAGCGGTTGGAAGAGGTGCAGCTGGGGAAGAGTGAGCCCTCCAGAAAGATCCCCAAGTTGAGCCACAAGGAGCTATCCATTTTGATGGAAATGGATCATAAACCGCAGTGGGTATGCCGTTTATTGGTATTTTTTAAGGCCGTCCTGGACGGTCAAAAGGTGGATCCCCAACTGATGGAGTGCACCTCAGCCTGGAAATTGTCTGACCTCCAAGGAGAGTTGGTTATGTCTCCGGAGAAGGCGCAGAGCAAAGAGGTCTGGACCTCCGGTGCTTGGCTGGAGGCCGTGACCGCCCCCATGGATGGGTCGGACGGTGGGGGAACCCCCCCGATTCCGGCCTTGGTGGCAAATTACGTGGAGGGACTGTGGATCCTGCTGGTATCGGCGATGGGGACGTACGGAGAATCATACCATCAGCACACCGGAGGTGGGCGTGGGGGCGAGACCCCAAAGGAAGTGGGAGAGCCGCCAAAAAATTTTGGGGACACTACGGTCCCTGTGGAGGAAGTCCGTCGCCGTCTGGCTAGCTTGCGGAGCAGGTTCTCGTACGAGAACGGACGTAGGATTTGGATCCCGAAGAACAATAATCAGCAGAGGACCGACATGACGGATCCGCCGGCTACGGGTTGCCGCACGTGCAAGAGCCATGGAGCGCCGGGCAAGAAGCATTGGTTTTTTGCCTGCCCATACTACGAGTGACGGTGCCAAAAAGGGGGGGAAGAACAGGGGGAGAGGAGGACAGTCGGTGAGACGCCGTCGGGAGAGGTGGAGGGAGTACTGGGAGAGTCGGCAGACTGGTCATCTTGGTGGGCGGCGTGGAAGCGACTCAATCGACAAGACCCGGCAGAGTATTCCGATGCGCTTGTCGCCATGTCATGGAGCGTTGGCACCAGAAGCAACTATGCCGTTCACATCCGGGCATTGGGGTTACTCGCAGCCTCGCAGCCGGATGTCGATAAGTCAAAATTGCTGGACCGATACTTACGTGCGCTCTTCGCCAAGGGCAGGTCGAGATCATACATGCGAGGGGCTATCAGCGCGGTATGAGCCCTGGAGGACTTGGGGTGGATCGCTGGGGTGGTCCAGGCCAGGCATTGGCGCATGGCAAAGTCCACCATCCGCAACACGGAGGAGCAGCGACCGTATGGAGGACTGGAGGCACTGTCCGTACTTGCCCAATCCTGTCGAACCAAGGAGCAGTGGTCCGGGTTCGCCTTGGCCGTCCTCTCCTTCACCTGTCTGTGGCGGGTGGGGGAAGCGGCCGGGGTTCGACGACGAGGGATCGAGGACGAGGCTATATGGTTCAGGTGCAACAAGAACGGTGACAAGGTTGTTCAGCGAGAACTGGGCCCGTACTCCGCAAAATGGGCGAGGTGGCTCCGTGACTATGGGTCCACAGGTCGTCGCAGGTCGCCCATCATGTGCCCTTCCGGATCGCCATGGTTGGAGTCATTCCTGGAATTCGGATTCCGGGGAACAAAGTACGCCAATCACAGGTGGCATTGTTGGAAACGCGGGGGTGCTGCCCTGCAGAAGTACCTCGCCCTCCCTGCGGAAATCCGGCAATGGTGGGGACGATGGAAATCACGGAGGGTGGCGGAGGACTACGCACAGCCACCTGAAGAATATAAAATCTGGACCTCCATCAGACTACCATGGCCAGAGGGACCCTCCAAGTTCGTTAAGCGCACGGCGCGAGGGCACGACTTCTGGCCTGCAGCGATTTCGGAGTTATTTCGGGACGGACAGCAAACTGTGGAGCAGCAGCCTGACGTTGGATCCAAGCGAGCGTGCATTGTACTGTCGGATGATGACACGCCTCAGCGACCTGGAGTCCCGGTGCGCCGCACCGTCAAGGTGCGCAGACATGGCAGTGCCAGCCCCGTGGCATCAGCAGCCCTGGGGCCCCGAGTTGGCCGAGTGGATCCTGCAGCGAGTACGGGACGGAGCGGTTCGGGAGTGGTGCAGCAAGCTGCGGGAGGTGATCGACCTCCCGCCAAGCAGCGGAGGCGATGATGGCTGGATCCTGGGACGGCTGCTGGTGCTGGTGCTCAGGATGTGGAGGCATTCGTCAGAGTTAAGGATACCGCACCCTGGGGTACATATCGGTCAGTTTTTTGTGCAGCTCACGAGGGACGCGTGGCTGATCTGGTTGCGAGACTCCACTTCCCCAAAGTTAATTGTGGTGCCATTAACTACGACCATTTTAGAGAGGGGGGTGGGACCTGTGGGTAATGTCCGCATCCCCCCCGATATTTGGAAGGCATTGGTGCCGGGTAACTTTGGCGAGGTGAGCAGGCGGTCCTTTTCTTCTCTGGCGCCTGTAACAGGCCAGTCTGCGGTCCTGGCCAGGGCATTGGTACAGCAAGGGGTACTGCGCCCCTGTCTTGCGGACGGTTTGGGCCCCAATGGGTCCCTTTTCGCTATCCCGAAAAACAGCGAAAAGGCAAGCTGTATTTGCAACATGGTCCTTTTCAACAAGGCCCAGGGGTGCGACAGCCCCCCCTTGCGATTGCCAAGCGTTGAGCTTGTCGCTTTTTTACAGATTGTGCATTGGAATATACATTTGGATTTCGTTCCAGCCGGTTGTGCGGGGGTGGTGGGGGATAATGTCATGTTTCTTCTTCACCAGATGGCGTCGCTCAAAGCTGACCCGCCCTGTGTGGGGGAGGAGCCTGTTTTGTGTGCATGTCATATCGATCTTAGTAATTGTTTTTGGTCTCTGAAGACCCCTGTTGAATTTACTGACGCCTTTCGAGTATCAGTGGATGGAGTATTGTATAGTTTTGATTGTCTCCCGTTCGGGTGGACCCACAGTCCAGCCATTTGCCAGGCCGTGATGGTCAGGCTGGTGCAGAGCGCGGGGGTGCAGGGAGTCTTGGTGCTTGTCTACCTGGACGATGTGTTTATCATTGGGTATGGCAGGAAGTGGGTTAGTATGCAGGCGGGTGTTGTTGCTTCGCGCCTGAGGGAGGAAGGGTCCATTGTCAGTCCAAAAAGCACCTTGGAGGCCGCCGTTGGTTTGGCATGGATTGGAAAGTTTTTCGATTTCCAGGCTGCCACTGTGTCCACGGCGCGTGGAAGTTGGCAAGCTTTGGTGGCGCGCTGGTGGCAACTGGCTGTAGGCCCTTGTACACGCCGCCGTTTGCTACGCTTTTTGGGCAGGTTGCTGTGGTTTGTGCGCCCAAATTGGGGAGTGCTACCGTTCGTGGCGCCGGTGTGGGCGCATATACTGTGGCAGCCTCAGTGGTTGGCTGACGCCCCCTTGCGTTTGTTGCACACCCTTGCGGGCTTGCTGCCATGGGGGCTGATGGCATGGAGGCCGTTGGTTTTTTTTAAGAAGCCGCGCGATTGGGCTGAGTACATTTTTTTTGATGGAGCCTGCGATGGGCGAACCTGGAGGATGGCGCTGTGGGGATACACTATGGGGGGAAGGTCAGGGATCGTACATGAGGTGTTGTGCAATCAGCAGATTGCAGAGTTCGCGGCATTAGAGTATGCAGTGCATTTCGTGTCCGCATTGGGGTGGGACAGAGTAGGTCTGGTTGGAGATAACTTTTCGGTACTGCAAAGTTTTGCGGCAGGAAAAGCGAGTGTGGGGTTGCGAGTGCAGAATAGAATTTTGCGGCGGCTGGTATACGCGTGCACGCGGTCGCGTAGGTCGTGGTATCTGTGCTGGGTCCCAGGAGAATGCAACCCGGCGGATCCTTTCAGCCGTATCCAGTCGGGGTGGAGGGGGGACTATGCCGCAGCACAAGAGGAGGCCACACGTCGGCTGAGGTTGGCTATGGGCGGCCCCACGGTGTTAGTCCAGCATGTATGGACGTTGGAGCTACCGGTGATAAAGCAGCTGCAGGGTCATGTGGGCATGAAGGTCCGGAAGCCTGCCTGACGCGCTGTAACGCCCTGCGTTTGGTCCATGGGCAGTTGGCTGCAAGTAGCTGGGCGTCGTGCTGGTGTCCTCCGACGCGCCCTTGCCCGGTGCTACAAACAAACACAACGGTCAACCTTTGGCCGAGCCGGGTGAGGGTGCAGACGGGGACCAGCGGGGAGCACGGCGCCCGATAGCTCTGAGCATGCGAGTGTCTTGGGGCTGTCGTACACGGGTTGGCTGGCGTGTAATCAGCGTGGGACAGTTTATGTGGGTCAGGACCCGGATGCGGCCTTAGAACTCATCCGGCAATGGCTGCCGGTCGTGTGGGAGGCTTGGTACTTCTGCATGCCGCGGCCTGAGTTGTTGCAGGCACCGCCTGTGGTTGCGCGACCAGGTGCAGGGGTGCGGTGTTGGGAGGGTGCTGTGGGTCGGGAGAGGCTGTACCGCGCTGCAGTGACCATTGCGGAGGACTGGTACGCGCGGCGGGTGCCCGTGCGTATGATGCGTGATGCGCCGGAATTCTGTGGCTGACGCGGCAAGCGTGCTGCGGGCCGAGAGTGGCTGAGTGTGCCTGGGCGTCGTGGCCCTACCTTCTGAAGTGCCCTCGCCCGGTGCAGCAACCAAACACAACGGTCAGCCTTTGGCCGAACCGGGTGAGGGGGCTGTCGGGGCCATGAGAAGTTACGGCGTCCGGTTACAGCGGCAAGAGTGCTGTAATTGACGCAATGCGACTGCGAGGGGGGGTGTCACGGCGTGGGCGTGTGTTGCGCGGGGTGCGTGTGTTGCACGGCGCGGCCGATCAAGGCGCGCAGCCGGTATCTAGTTTTTTTCTTTCAGGGCAGATTCAGCCTGCTATCATGTCGGTGTAGGGGAGTGTTTGCGCCCCAGACTCGCATACCGACGCTACTTATCGTTTTCTGTGTGCATGTGCTTTTGCTTGTTGGCAGATGTGAATTTAGACCAAAATGAGGTTTGCCATAAGCAAACCCAAGTTTGGTCTGTGCAGGAATGAGTGTATATGTGTCTGCACTGATTGTCCGCTCAGTTGTCTTTTATATTTTGTATGTCGATGGCCCACCCACCCACCCTGGACAGTATCTATGGCACAGGCTGCCTTATGCGACATCACGCCCCAGACTCGCATACCGACGCTACTTATCGTTTTCTGTGTGCATGTGCTTTTGCTTGTTGGCAGATGTGAATTTAGACCAAACCAACTTGTGGATGCTCCTCGATTTCTCCGCCCAATCGCGACAATGTGCGCCATTTGCACACATACAGAGACATACTAACACACCAACACACAAACCGTAGCCTCATTGAGAAGCAATCTTTGTTGGCAAGCCATTGTGGCGTAGCGGTCATCAACCAGCATGCGAGAAGGCAATGGGGACATGACATTGTGGGGTCCACTGTAGGCTTGGGCAACCTGCAGAACGGCCAGAATGGACATCAATCAGCCTTGTTCTTCAATGCTACTGGTTCGGTTTCTCGCCCCAGATAGGGTTTATTGCCTTATCTAGGGACTCTTTCCTGCCGATAAGAGGCCATGGTGGGGCGTTGATCTGCAGCCGGAACAGACCGGGGGTCTTTGTGCCCTGAAACACAAATACCACCCATATCGGCTGAAGTATCCATGGTTACCTTGAAAAATACCCTCCTTGCACCTTCAAAACCCAAACACGTGGGGTAGACTTGAGGAAATTTGAGGTTTCGGGGTCCGGAAAAAATTTTCGCGCAAATTTTTTTTTCGTACCCCCTTCCCCCTCCGGGGGTACCCCCCGAGAAAAAAAGCCGTACGCCGGTACCAGGAATTTTTTTTCTACCCCCCCCCCCCCTGAGTCGGCCCTCCCCGTGGCCCTATCCACGTCTGTGATCACGTCCTCGAACTCACGCGCCCGGATCGTTCCGGCACAGCGCTTAGTTAGGCCAGACTGCGCTCCTTGTCTGGCGGCGTTCTAAGTCGGGGGTGATGCCCCGGGGAGACCCACGCCTTCACGAGCTGGACGATTCTGGGACGCTGACTCGGGTGGATCCAGGACTTTCAGACGGTTGGTGACAGGGACCCGGAGGCAGATCGGACCGTGGCGTTGTCGTTCACCGGCGCTGACACCCGGATCCATCTTGCTCTTGCGGAGGTAAGACGGAGGACTCCCCTGGCTGGTCTGCGCGGGACCCCCAGGGGACGGTGCTGAGGCGCATCGTCCATGGGACCGCGGCAGGCGCTCCTCCTCCTCCTCCTCCTCCTCCTCCTCCTCCTCCTCCTCCTCCTCCTCCTCCTCCTCCTACCCCCCCCCCTACCCCCCCCTACCTCCAAGGTAGGGGGTGCGACTTCGTGCGATATATGCCAGAGGGGAACACAGGATATACCAATTGAGAATCAACTTGTGGCGATCAAGCCGAACCATGCCACAACCAGAGCCGTTAGGTGTGGCGCCCACACGAGTGCATATGCAGAGGTTCGATACTGCACATGGAGGGACATACTTGTCCGTAGGGTGTGGGAACAGGTTTTCCATTGCCTGGGCCCAGCATATATGTGCCCCCCTGTACCCCCTGTTCAACCACCTCTCAGGGTGTTATGCCAAAGATGCACACTGTTTGTTGCAGGTATGAGTACATTCTCTTCATGCCTCAGCTGTTTAGCCATGATTGTCCCCTTGGGCAGGGCGACCATGTGCATAACAGTCGTCACCAGGGGAACGCGAGGATTAAAAGGAACTTGAGAACTGGTGGAGTTTTGCACCAGTGTGGGTGGGTGGGTGGGTGCGGGAATATGAGTGTTTGCTTGCGTGCCGTCCAAAATTTTCCAGCACGTTGCGCCCAGATTTTTGAACGCAGACCACTCACCCAAATTTTTTGGGCACAGACCTTGCGCCCAGAGTTTTGAGTGCAACCTTTGCACCCAGATTTTGGGGTACACACCTTGAAGCAAGATTTTTGGGCGCAAACCCTGAGCCCAGATGTTTGGGTGCAGACCTTGCGCCCAGATTTTTGGGTGCACACTGTGTGCCCAGATTTCAGCGCACACCTTGCGCCCGGATGCTTGGGCGCAGACCTTGCACGCAGATTTTCGGGCATACACCCTGCGCACAGATTTTTGGGCGCAGACCTTGCGCTCAGATTTTTGAGTGCCGACTGTGCGCCCGGAATTGTGGGCGCAAAGCCCTGTGCCCAGATTGTTGAGCCCTCGGCTTGCGCCCAAATTTTTCGGCGCGCCCAGATTCTCGTAGGCGTGTCACTTCTGACGTACAATGAGCGCATCACATTAAGCATGAAATGCTCACCAACCAGTCCATATCCGACACACAGCGTACCAAAAGCAAAAAGCACGAAACCCGTGCTCCTTTGTACTTTTTTTACCTGGACGCATTTTTAAGAAGTACTATGACTGAAGCCCTGACCAGTATGTGATCCATAATTGGAACTCACAGAAGCAGCTTGAGCATTGGCTGCAGACGTCATGGTTCATGGTGCGATTTCAACAGTTTGCACCATTTTTTTGCCCAGTTGTCGAGTATTGGAGTTTGTCAATTGGTGATGGTTGATTCTCATCTGGTGGGGGCTTGCACAGTGAAGGCATGGTCACAGGAAACGAACTGTGTTGTGATATTTTGTCGGTTACTTGTGTTATGTTTGCTCATTTTTTTCTTCGTTTCAAGTCATGGGTGAGGATCTGGGTCTCGGGCAATTTCGTACGACCCCTGCTAATGCACACAAGCCCGCATTCAGTTGTCAGGTCTTTGTGTTTGCACAAACATGGGCTTCTTAGAAGTGCACACCCTGTGCACATGGGATGAAGGGCGTCAGTACGTCGCGTACATCAAGAGGCACGCGGCGCTGGAGTTTCTGGAGCTTATGCGCGTCCATCGCCACCGGCAGGACGCATGCGACCGCATGTGGGGGGATGAGCTCGAGTTCATGATCATTAAGGGGGACAAGCTTCTGCTAGAGGCGCACCATGTCATCGATTTCCTGTCACAGCAGGTGACATACCCACTTCATGCGTTCTTGTGTGCACTTCATGAGGAGTGTCATGTGATGCCACTTTTCGACCCCAATCTGAACGGGCTTGAGCCCCAGGGAAGTATTAGAATGGCCGTACACAGGAGGAGTAGGGGGGTATCCCCCACTGGACCCCCCCCCCGACCAAAGTGACCATAGTGGGAAAAAACGAAATTTACAATGGGGAGACTCTTGTTGGGCCATTTTTGGTACACAAGCCCCCTCTCTCCCCCCCCCTCCCCCCGTTCTAATACTTCCCTGCTGAGCCCTGTAATGCTTCCTTCACGGGACGAAAGCTGCCGAAATGCTTCAGGCCCTGAACCATGCCCAAAGTCGGAGTTCGGCAGCTGCCGTCTGCACCATGAGTGCATCTGAGTGTACACCAAACACTTCTCCGCTGCCGTGGCTGTTATGCTGTGGGGGGACGCGGCATGAGGACAAGTGATGGTGCAAGCCACTCTTATCTTGGGCATGTCTGCATGTGTCCCTCGCCCTTGTCCCCGTGAAGATGTCTGGGTGCAGTCGTCGTCGCAGCAGCAGCGGCGGTAGCAGCAGCAGCAACGGCGGTAGCAGCAGCGGCAGTGTGGTGGTGGTAGTGAGTAAATACGGCAAATGTGGGTGAAGCAATCGAAAACGGTGGCACGCAAATGGGGTCATATCGGAGCAAATTGGGGAGGGGGGTAATCAGAGTGCCGGAGGTACGACCGCAGGCTGCCTTATTTTCTTACTCTCTATCTTCTATTTGATTGACTGCAACTGCCGAACTGTGCACCACCGTCTGTTTGCCTGCCCGCCAAACGGTGTTCCGGGCCCGCCACTTGTTGTGCTTGCCCCCCTGACTTTCCGCCGTGCCCAATGCCTAACCGACGCTTCGCCGCGCGCCACACCCAACCGACCCTCCGCTGGGACCGAGGCCCGACCGATGGATTGCTACGGCCAACGCCCGGGCCACACGCGGCCGCCGCCCGTTTGTCTAGGCAACCGACTGTTTGCAGCGCCAGCCAACTATTTCACGATCCGCCGACCATCGGCCACCCTCTCGGACAGACGGTCGCATGCACATGCGGCAATCAGACAAGAGGCTGCCTGTGCACAGCTTTGGTCCCGCATTCCTCTCCGATTCACTGCAGGTGGAGGCGACGGCCGGCACGTTCCACCCCGAGTACGGCAGCTACATGGTCGAGGGGGTTCCCCGCACCCCATACGCTTTGCACTCTGTGGACGCGTGCGCACACGTTTTTCGTAACATGCGCGCCCGCCGGTCCGCGATTTCCACGGCGGTGAAGACCCTGTACGGCCCTGACGCCGAGGTCGTCACGCTGACGGCCTTCCCCACAATGGGGGCCCTGCGGGGCCGTGAGTACACCCTCGGAGTGCCGGGCGAGACGAACCCCGTGTCCGAGTCCTCGCTGTTCCCGGACCAGGCCATTGCGCATCACCCTCGCTTCTATGCAGCGACCGCGAGCTTCCGGAGGCGGAAGGGCTGCCGCACCTGCGCTGCGCTGCCGCTGTACCAGGACGAACGCACGGACATGTTCGAGGATGCGCCGGTGGGACATGCCGCGGGGCCCCGGCGGCCTTGGCTCGTGCATCGGACCATGAGCTCTGGGGTCAACCCGAACCCCGTCCAGCGGTCCATCTACATGGACGCCGTCGGATTTGGCGCCGGGCTATGCTGCCTGCAGACCACATTTGGGTGCACATGCATGCGAGAGGTGAGCCTTGTCATCAGCGGAACCCTCACCACGAACCCCACCACAACCCTCACCAAGCCCCTCATGAACCCCCGTATCGGCGACCGACTTTGCCGATGCTGTCTGCCAGGGCGTCGGGATCCCAGGGCAGCCGGTATAAAGGGCTAAAATGGTCTGGTATTTGTGTGCCACAGGCCATAAAATTGCCCCTCACAACAGAAGAGGGGCGGATAGTCGAACACCTTTGGCAGGCCCACTGTGCCCAAACAACTTCCAATTTCCACAAGAACAAACTGTCCACAACTCACAATTGCTTGGGGCAACGAATTGCCCGGATCCTTCAATCAGAAGATGGGAAAATTCATGTTTCTGTGTGCTCCCTTTGCAGATAGACACCACGAAACGTTTTTGACCGCCCACAAAAATGTGCCTTTGTGATCCTTTCTGGTCGGCTGTCTTCAGCTGATCAGTGTCGCCTGCGGGAGACGCAACCCAATGTCGTTGAGGGCCCAGGTTGCGATTTGTGTGTTCGCTCTGCATGGCCCAATACATCCTTCGCACCTTCTGGTGCACAGTCAACAGCACTGTCTTCTGGAATATCATGTGCTGCAGCACAGTCCTGTGCTGCCTGGTGTTCTGCTGCACAGTCTTCTCCTCTACTGCTGTGGAGAGAGAAAGAGCGAGAGAGAGAGAGAGAGAGAGAGTCTTGTCTGGCGCACACATCAGTGACCGCAGTGGAACCGGAATCAGTTTTTTGGCCCAAACACATCCTTGCCAATACCTTTGCCGATACATCAGGGAGCGAGGGAGGGAGAGGGCCGACTTGTTTTTCTCAAACTTGCACAAAACTGGATTTGTGCAATGCACTGCACAACAAGTTGGGGGGGGGGGGGGCTTACGTTCGGGGCTGGACCCAACTCCCCCCTCAGGACCCCCCCAACCCACGCTGACGGTGAACGATGAGGAACAACCGATTTGGGCGCCCGGACAATCATTTTGGCCTCCGTGGACCGGGGCACAGGTTTCCCTCCCCATTTACCCCCATTTCCCCCATTTCCCCACATTGGTCGTGAATGGCAACAGGAGATTTATCCCCGGACTTGTGCATATTCAAAATGGTCAGAAGGAAACGGGAAGTTCAAAAAGGCTCCCAAAATGCGAATAAATTTGCCCCCCCCCCCCCCTCCTCCCGGACCCCCTTGCCAACACCACTGGGGTTGGGGCCTGGAACTCGATTGCACCCACACCCCACCCATGTCCTGGCTCCCCGGCAATGCAGACAAAAGCTGTTTTCAGGGAATGTGCCTGGCCACTAGGCTGAGTGTGGACAAGGGGCGCACCTTTCGGCCGAAAACACGCTTGCTCGGGACTTCTTCGCCCATAGGGGGGGGGTTTGGTTTGGTTTGGGTCAACGCCTCCCCCGGACGCCCAGACCCACGGTCAGCGCAACCGTCCCTGCGTGACTCCACTGGGTTGGGCACTCCCGGCTGTTGCGGTCTCAAGGCGTGCCGGACTGCTGAAAGCCTCCGAACCCAGGTTTCCCCAGAAACCCCAGTTTGGCACCACTGCCTCTCTTGTCCACAGTGTGCAGTATATTCTTTTATACTGATGATGCGCATGCACAGCGGTTACCAGCCAGTTGGCCGTGGGAACAAGTTTGTCAGCATTGCTGCTGTCTGCGGAGTCGCTGCTGCGGTCGCTCTGGCTGGCTTCACTGGCTGTGAGTCTGGTTCCCAGTCCCAGGCCCCAACCCAGATGTACACCACCGCTGCTGTGAGGACCGCTGCCCGAGTCGCCCCTGCTGCCGCTCCTCTGTTCGACATGACCCGTGGTGCGCGGCCGCCTGCTGAAATCGCCCAGACCGCGGATCAGGAGTCCATGACCGCTCAGTTTGGTGCTGAGCAGGTGATTGCGGCCCCTGCTACCAGCCGGGTTGCCCAAATCATGGCCATGATGGGCGTCGCCTCCATTGCTGCTGGCGCGGTCATCCTCTTCTGTACGGTGTTCCAAAACAAGCAGAGCATTGCCGTGGCGGCCCAGATCAGCAAGACGGATGGGCCTCTGGCTCCGGGGGCGGTCAATATGCCCGTCAACGCCTTCAACCCCGAGAAGGTCATGGACAGCATGCTGGCAGCCGCCGACGCGCAGATCGCGCCTCACGCCGACAACCCGCGCGCACGGCAACGGAGCCCACGCCGTCCCCGGCGTACCAAGCTGCGTCGCCTCCGTCGCATTGGAAGGCGGCCCCACTGCAGCCCCCGCTGGCGGCACCTGGGCCAACAACTCCGCCGGCCCACCTCCTCGTACCGCCGCCGCTCCCGTATGCACTCGTACCAGCACTGTCTGGGCCCAGTCGCCGGCATCTCCGGCCCTGACAACCTCACTGGAGAGCACCCTGTTGACTACGGATATGACGCTGCTGGGCTAACCGCTGCGACTGGCACCGTCGACGAGTACCTCGAGAACGTGCTGACCCACGCCCGCCAGACTGTGCCGTGCGGGGATGCCTGGATCTCAGTTGACGGCCAGACGATGCAGCTTATCGTCACCCGTGACCAGGCCGCCGCCCCATGGAAGGAAACGACTGCTGAGATCATCATCGAGGGTACTGGTGCATTCAACAGCTTGGAGGGCTCTTCCAGGCACATTGACGCTGGTGCCAAGCAGGTCGTAATCACTGCCCCTGCCACGAGCTGCCGAACCAACACGTCGCGCTGCTTGAGCCCTGAGTGGGTAACCCCGTACGCGAATGTGCAGGCCGACGAGCCTGTGGGGCTCGGCACTGGAGCACGGATCTTCGCTGGGGGCGACCTGGAATACCACGGCGACCCCAACCTACTGCACGCCCAGTACATCACTGCTGCTGTGGCCAGCCATATGGTCCTGCTTGGTGACTCTGGAGCCTACCGTGCACGGTGGACCGCTGCGGAGGGACCTGCATCCGCTCCGTCCTGATGAAGTCTTCGACCCTCTGGTTTGGGCTGACGACCCAAACACTGTCATGGGGCTGCAGATACAGCGGACCAAGAACACCAGAGGGGCCATAGCCTCCATGTCCGGATACTACGCGCAGCCCATAGCAACTGATGAGGGTCCCGGTGAAAGATGGACCTCCCAAATCGCCCTGGCCTCCATCGGTATCATGTCCACGGTGGGTGGTATAATCCTGTGCGCGACCATAGCTGCAGTCTCTGGCCGGGTACTTGACAACTGGGCTGCATGCGGTGGCCCGGAGCGCAACACACGGTGGGGCCCATTCCCTGAAGCGTCCGATCCTGACTGCCAAGATGATGAGTACCCCGGTGACTACGTTCGGGACGTTGACGGGCTGCCCACCAACCCAGCCGCACTCGCCGCATGCCGTGAGGGCAGGATGATCCACGCTCGTTGGCACATGGTGGACACCTTGAGCTACGTGAACACGGAGGTGCAGCAAGACCCGGCAACGGGACCCCCGCGCGCGCTAATGGGCATGGCGATGCACCCAGGGCTCCCCGGAGGCAACAATATTGTATCGCAGCCCATCCTCCCGCACAACGCCGCCACGTACGGGGACTCCGGCCCGGTGCGACATGTGTTCGTCAAAGCCGCGACGGGGCGCACCATGACGGTCCGCGTCCACTCATGGCACGACCCCGTCAGCACCATCGAGGCGCACCTGCGCTACACACAGGGTGCGCAGGCAGGCCTGCATCGCCTGGTGTTCGCGGGCAAAACACTGACGCACAACCACTGGACCCTGGCCCAGTACGGCATCGGAGAAGGCTCCACGCTCGAGGTGCTGGGACGACTGCGGGGCGGTATGCCTGCCAAGAGGGAGGCCAGCGCGCACACCAACGGGGACGACAACATGGACACCACGGAAGCGCCACAGCCGCCGCAAGCGGCAAATTCATCCCTCCAGGCGTGGGCGAAGTGGGTGCAGGGCCCGTACCAAGCCCTGCTCACGAGCGCCCACTTCGCGCAGCAGCTGGACGAGTGGGAGCTTGCGTTCCTCGAGGCGCTCACCGAGCAGGAGATACCGGAGGGAGCGGTCGCCGCGATGACCACGCGGGCCGGCATGGCCCTCAACGCAGCCGAGGCCACGAGGGCCATGGCGGCCTACAAGGGCCGCAGGTCGCTGTAGCCGGACTTCGTCAACGGCGTCTTCAGGCGGGTGCCAGGGTGCGACTCCGACACCCACATCGCGGAAGCCCCCCCCAGCCCGCCACCGCCGCAGCCACACCCCACAGTGCTCGAGTGGGCCAGATGGGTCGCGGGACCGTACGCCGCCATCGAGAGCCGCAGCACGTACACCAGTGACCTCGACAAGTGGGAGGTGGACATGGAGGAGTACCTGATGGAGGCTGAGGCTACGCGGGAGCAGCTGGCCATGATTGTGAGCGCAGCAAGCATGGATATGGATCGCACGGCGACGGTGCGGGCTCTGGGGGCGTACGCAGCCCGCAAACACCTCAGGCCTGACTTCCAGGAGATGCGGTTCAAGAGCATCCCCCCAACGGGAACATCGGCCGAGGCGGAAAGCAACATCACCTCCGACCAAGGCAGGGTGCGCGAAATCGTCGCACTCCTGTCAGCACAGAAGCTCGAAGTGGAGCATATGAGGCAGTCCATGATACCGCCACTAACAGCGACCGCAATTGACCGCTTCCTCACAGAGGCCCTGCCCTATGCCTGGATGACGTCCCTGGGCGCAGCACTGAAGGAGATCGCCATGGAGGACCCGTCGGGCGCGTGGGCAAAGCAGCCGCTGCCTGTCACAGTGTGGAGGGTGCTGAACGAGGAATTGCGGGCCAAGCGCCAGGGCCGGCCATCAGCGCCAGCCGTGCCAGGCAACCCGGCAGCGCCAGCCCAATGCATCACGGCGCCGCAGGCAGCGCCAGCGACAGGATTAGGCACGGTATGTTTCAACTGCGGACAGCGAGGACATATCGCACGTGTGTGCCCCTGGAAGCAGGCTGGGGGCCAAATGCAGCAGGTGGGCCAACACACCCTCTGGGTCAACAACAACCAGGCCTACGACATGAACGGGCCGCCGCCTGCGCCATGCAACAGGTGCGGCCAGTGGCACTTGGCCCAGTACCCCTGCCCCCAACCAGCACAGGCACCTCCCGCCGCCCCAGCTGCACAGCAGCCACCAACAGCCCCTGGTCAGCCACAGATCGACTGGGGAGCCGCCCTGCTCCAGCTCCTGCAGCAACAGGGTGGGCCGACGTCATCTGCCTGAAGCGCACGACCCCCCCCCCCCCCCCAGCCCCCGCACAGCCCCCGGCACAGGCCCCAGTCGTCGTCACAGTGGCCCAGGCATGGGACGCCTACCGCGCAGCACTGCGTGCAGGCCTGCGCGACCACCACGACGATACACTGGCGTTCGCGGTCAGAGCGTTCGCCAAAGGCACCAGAGCCACATACCTTTGTGCAGTACGCGGCACCCTGCAAGGCACAGAATACGACGACGACGTCCAGTTGGCAATGGACAGCCGCCTCCTGCTCCTGGGACACAGACGGCGGGGCGGCTCTGTGGCGCGCAACACCGTCTCTGGGTTCCAAATGTTGGCCAAGCTGCAGCTCATCCCAGAAGTGGTCACAGCGCGGATGTGGCTGCAGGTCCGCGCCATCGACAAGAGCACTGCGCACATGGCCCGACCCCGCATATGGGCCACGGGCAAAGACCTCGAACGGCTTGGAAGATGCCGCCACCACTGGGCGTGGGCTCGCACATTCTTCGCGGTGGCGTGCGCCGCCGTTTTCGCCCTCCGCGTCGGGGACGTTGGCAGTTTTACCTGGGACGGCATTGCCACTCCCCGCTTCCTCACGTTCTGGGACCAAAAGGTCAATGCCGAGTGGGTCACTGTACCTCTCAGCCCATACCTGGAAAAGTGGAGAGCGTACATACACCGCTACAAGCGGCCAGACCACCTGCCCACCACCCCACGGTTCCCAGGGGACGGATTTGCCAGCAGGTGCCTGCACGACATGCTCGAAAACACCCCCAGCGCCCACATCACCTGGCACCCCTGGAAGAGGTTCGCCGCAGCCGCGTACATCTGGCTTGGGGGCACCACAACTGGCCTCCAGCAGTGGGCACACTGGCACTCACCTAAGCAAGCGCGTCATTACGCCAAGCACCCCCCAACGTGGTCCCTACCTGACACACTATGCCTGCCCCTCCCGGCCCGTTTCACAGGTTCCCCGGCTCGAGATATCGACTATGGGGTCGTCAGCACCAAAGACCTATGGCCTCGGGAAGCTTGGAGCCCATCCACGCACCGTCCACGCCGCGCAGCACCGCCGCCCGCACACATCGCCCGCAACCCGCACTTCAACAACGACGACTCGTCCAGCTCGGGGGAAGAATCAGTAGACGCTGATGCGCAGCACTGCCCACGGCCAGCAAACCAGCCCCAAGGCCCGCCTTCGCAAGCGGCAAATGAGACGACGAGCGCGTGCATGGCAACGCAGGGGCGCCACGCCAGCACCCCACTATCTCCTGCAGCGGATACTCAGCGACCTGTGCGCGAAACGCCGCCGCATGGCGCCCCGCGGGTTGGACATGAAGCGACAAGCATGGAGGACGGCCCCGATAATCCTGCCCCAGGTAACCCCACGGGCGGGGCCCTGGGACGAACCAGGGTCGGCACCACAGCAATGCCCCCACACTGATGGCGCCCCAGGTGCTGTCGCTGCCCACCAGCGGGACCTACCAGAGGTGGAACGAAAATTGTTCGGAACCCCTCGGCCGCAGCCATACGCCGACCCGCCGGAACACCCGTCAACACCGCCAGGACCAACCGCGCCGTGCCCAGGTGGCCCAGCTCACGCCGAAAGCAATGCTGCGATGGCAATCGACGCCGAAGCCGCGACGCCGCACACACCGGCCGAAGACCCGGAAACACCGCCAGACGCACCCCAGCAACGCGACCTTAGCCAGTCCCCACCACGAGCCAGCCCACAGCGGCTCCCCGCGACGCCGGTCACACCCGCCAGCAGCGCCGCTTCCCCACCAGAGCGCAGCCCCAACGCAGCCCCGCAGGACACAACCCAGCCGCCCCACCCAGCCAAGCGCCCACACGAACCCACCGGAGTCACCCCAGCCCCACAAAGGAAGACGAGACCGCCAAACCCGCCGACACCAATACGCACCCCACCCACCCTCCGGAACGACGCCGAGGCGGGCGGGGCCGCGCGCTCCCGCCCGTCAGATGGTTGTCCGAATTACACTGTGCACGTGTCTTGAGGGCAGGGAGGGTACAGGGAACCAGCCAATCCCCATGGTGGCACATACGGGCGGGAGGGTGCCTGTATGTGTAGCATGCACGCTGCTGGGGTGCCTTTGGGTCTAGGGGGGGGGGGGGGGGCGTGCGTGTGGGGTGGTTGGTCGCTTGGTGCTCCAGGCCCCGGCAGGGAGGCAGTGGGCGCCTGACGCTAAGCCCGCCGGGGGAGTAGTCGGCCTGGACACACCTCCTCCAGGTCAACTGACATGCCGCTGGCTACCCCACGACTGCTTGGGGCGGGGGCGGCTTAGCCTTGCACTTGACTGGGGCCGCTTGCAATCCTTGATCGCATTGGCACAGGTGGTGCTGCTCACGGCTGCGTGGCGTCCCATAGTGGATTGGCTGCGCCAAAGGGGGGGTGGGATTGCTTCATCCCCCACTACACGCCACATCCCTTCCCACCCTAGAACCTCGCCACAATTACAGCGGTTACCACTGTACCACTGTACCACGGTACCCACCACCGCTGACGATGTTGTCCACCACACGCTACACCACCCACCCCACAGCACCTACTTCACTCACACCACAGCCACACTACATTTCTCACCCCCACACAGTCTTTCCTGTCCCATACCACACCACTCGCCACACCAATCAACCAGCCAATCCCGACGCTCACTACATCATCCACCCACTGCACCACTCACCACACACATAAATCCCTCACTAAACATCATAGGGCGACCAGAAATTTACTCTGAGGGGGGGGGAGGGGGGGGTAGGGAGCCCCAGGATTGTGTGTGTGGGGGGGGGGGGTTGAGAAAATGGGCTCCAAAGTCCAGGAGCTACTTGTGTCTCCGAAGTCCAAGAGCTACTTTTATCTGTTTCTTTTTAATTTGATGTTCGGAAAAAAATTTTGCCCGACTTCTGTATGTTTAAAGGGGTAGCATCAGCACGTTGGCTCACGCAAGGCATCTTTTTGGTCCACTTTTGATACTGAGCCCTAGTCCACTCTTTTTGCATGGCCCCTCTCTAGTTGGGGATATGGGTTGGCCCCTTTCTAGTTGGGGATATGGACTGGCCCCTTTCCGGTTGAGGATACCCACTTGCAGAAACCGGTGCTTTCATGTTGGGCATCAAAGGGTGTTCGGACGCGGCTTGGCATCAAAGCGTTGCCTGTGTTCGCGAATATCTTAACCATGTTGTACAAGAAATTTGCTGGGTTGACAAGTTGAATCCTTTCAATCATTGTCCCCATTTTCCGATCTTTATAACACATTTCACGGACTCCATGCCCATCAGTTCCATTGGTGGCATATGGTGTGCTGAGCTGTGGAATTCTAAGTATGCATCGCATGTTTACAATGTTATTGTTGCCATTAATTGACATCAGGATAGTTAATACAAAAGTCGCGAGCTGGGCAGGCGCCGGGCAACCCCTGCCGGAATGAAAATCACCTCGAAGAGGGTTGTTAGATCAAGCGCAGGTGCGTACGCCATATACCCCCCTTTTTGGGGGTCATTCGCGTACGATACCCCAAGGTATGGTACCGGATGTCCAACCCCTTGTAAAATCATCATTTTAGGAGAGAAAATGATCCCCCAATGAATTTTTCGTTTTTGACCCCTTTAGCCCCCCCCACCCAGGTACCCCTTTTTGGGGGGGTGGGGGTGGGGTGGGGGTGTCGGGGGGGGGTCAAAACTTCTTTGCGTATTCTGGGTGCTGTGTGTGGATTTGGACCCAGGTTCCGGGCAACTTTTTTCTTGTACATGGACCCCCTAACCCATGGCGGGGGTCCCGGGTCCGAACTCCAGGTACCCCCGGTCGCCCCCCCCTATGGGCCCTTGCTAGTGAGGACTTAGCCGTTTTCACGTTGGATAAGGCTGTTTAGTGACACCTGCAAGATTTCCGAAATTCGCCTTTTTCCGAAACCCTTCTATTGCCCCTGGGATGGGTTTGGGTGATGATTTAGTGACAATACGGGTACTTGAGCACCCAGGGGGACCCACTTTGTGGCCGCTAGGCCTATGTAGCCCGTGCCATGGGCCCCCCAAAAGCTTCAAAATCACCTCGCAGAGGTTGTTAGATCAGAGCCAGGCAGGCGTATATAGGGGAAAATGCCACATACCCCCCCATTTTGGCCTTTTTGGGGCTATTCGCGTACCCTACCCCAAGGGGTTGAATTGTTAGTTTAACCCCTTGTAAAATCATTATTTTGTCCAATAAACGCATCCCCCAATGAGTTTTTGGTCCGGACCCCCCTAGACCCCCCCCACTTGAAACCCACTTTTTTGAGGTTTTCAAGGAGGGGGGGGGGGTGGGGGGGTGGGGGGGGGGTCAAAAAATGACCCCCCCTTTTTTTGGGTCGCAAATCATGAATCTTTTGGTTTTTTTCGATTTTGAGCCGAAAAAGTGTTTCCGGGTCCCGACTCCATAGGGTTTGTATGGGGCGGAGTGGGACGAGCGCTCATGCAGTTTATGCACTTTTTCAGCCATTTTTGGTATGTTGGCGGTTTTGGCGACCTCGGTGACCCCGTGGTATCCACTTTGAGGGGTGTGAGTGGGGATGTTGTGACAGTATCTGCCTCCTAGTATACGGAAGGACGTTTTTTGCAGTCTCTAGCCTTGCTTAGGGCCGTTCACAACCCGTGCCAAAAACGCAAAATGGCTCTTTCCACCAATAATGGCTTAGTGAATGGGCTGGTACACAACCTGCTTATGCAGTTTTTCACCTTGGGCAACTCAAAAATCGAAGTTTTCGAAACTTACTTTTTTGACATCGTGATCACCTAAAATGACCATCCAAGCTATGGAAAGCATGTTTTAGGCCGTATTTACGTGTTTTTCGCCCGATTTGGGTATTAGGTCCGGGGGGGGGGGGGGGGCTTCCAAGGGATTGGTACACAACCTGCTTTATGCACTTTTTCACTATGGGCAGCTCAAAAATCGAAGTTTTCGAAACTTGTTTTTTTGATGTTGTGACCACTTAAAATGACCATCCAAGCTATGCAAAGCATGTTTTAGGCCGTATTTGCGTGTTTTTCACCCTATTTGGGTGTTAGGTCCGGGGGGGGGGGGGGCTCCCAAGGGACGGGTGCACAACCTGCTTATGCAGTTTTTCAACCCGGACAGCTCAAAAATCGAAGTTTTTGAAACTTTTTTTTTGATATTGTGACCACCCAAAATGACATTTCAAGCTATGCAAAGCATATTTTGGGCCGTATTTACGTGTTTTTCACCCTATTTGGGTGTTGGGTCCGGGGGGGGGGGTGTCTCCCAAGGGACGGGTGCACAACCTGCTTATGCAGCTTTTCAACCCGGACAGTCCAAAAATCGAAATCACCTCGCAGAGGTTGTTAGATCAAACCCAGGCAGGCGTATATATGGGAAAACGCCACATACCCCCCCATTTTGGCCTTTTTGGGCCTATTCGCGTACCCTACCCCAAGGGGTTGAATTGTTAGTTCAACCCCTTGTAAAATCATTATTTTGCCCAATAAACGCATCCCCCAATGAGTTTTTGGTCCGGACCCCCCCAGACCCCCCCCACTTGAAACCCATTTTTTTGAGGTTTTAAGGGAGGGGGGGGGGTTGGGGGGGGGGGTCAAAAATGTCAAAAAAATGACCCCCCCCTTGTTTGGGTTGAAAATCATGAATCTTTTGGTTTTTTTCGATTTTGAGCCGAAAAAGTGTTCCTGGGTCCCGACTCTATGGGGTTTGTATGGGGCGGAGTGGGACGAGCGCTTATGCAGTTTACGCACTTTTCAGCCATTTTTGCTATGTTGGCGGTTTTGGCGACCTCGGTGACCCCGTGGTACCCACCCTGAGGGGTGTGAGTGGGGATGTTGTGACAATATATGCCTACTAGGATACAGAAGGACGTTTTTTGCAGTCTCTAGCCTTGCTGAGAGCCGGTCACAACCCGTGCCAAAGACGCGAAATGGCTGTTTCCACCAATAATGGCCTAGTGAATGGGCCGGTACACAACCTGCTTATGCAGTTTTTCACCTTGGGCAGCTCAAAAATCGAAGTTTTCGAAACTTACTTTTTTGATACCGTGATTACCTAAAATGACCATCCAAGCTATATAAAGCATGTTTTAGGCCGGATTTACATGTTTTTCATCCAATTTGGGTATCAGGTCGGGGGGGGGGGGGGTTCCCAAGGAATTTTTTTGTACACAACCTGCTTTATGCAGTTTTTCACCCTGGGCAGCTCAAAAATCGAAGTTTTCGAAACTTATTTTTTTGATATTGTGACCACCTAAAATGACCATCCAAGCTATATAAAGCATGTTTTTGGCCGTATTTACATGTTTTTCATCCAATCACCTCGCAGAGGTTGTTAGATCAAAGCCAGGCAGGCGTATATATGCGGAAAACGCCACATACCCCCCCATTTTGGCTTTTTTGGGCCTATTGGCGTACCCTACCCAAAGGGGTTGAATTGTTAGTTTAACCCCTTGTAAAATCATTATTTTGCCCAATAAACGCATCCCCCAATGAGTTTTTGGTCCGGACCCCCCTAGACCCCCCCCACTTGAAACCCACTTTTTTGAGGTTTTCAAGGAGGGGGGGGGGGTGGGGGGGGGGTCAAAAAACGACCCCCCCTTTTTTTGGGTCGAAAATCATGAATCTTTTGGTTTTTTTCGATTTTGAGCCGAAAAAGTGTTTCCGGGTCCCGACTCTATGGGGTTTGTATGGGGCGGAGTGGGACGAGCGCTTATGCAGTTTATGCATTTTTTGGCCATTTTTGCTATGTTGGCGATTTTGGCGACCTCGGTGACCCCGTGGTACCCACTCTGAGGGGTGCGAGTGGGGATGTTGTGACAGTATATGCCTCCTAGGATATGGAAGAACGTTTTTTGCACTCTGTAGCCTTGCCCAGGGCTGCTGAAATGCCTTGCCAAAGACGCGAAATGGCTGTTTCCACCAATAATGGGCTAGTGAATGCGCCGGTCCACAACCTGCTTGCCATCATGCTTGCCATCATGAATCTTTCGGTTTTTTTTTTGATTTTGAGCCGAAAAAGTGTTTCCGGGTCCCGACTCAATAGGGTTTGTATGGGGCGGAGTGGGACGAGCGCTTATGCAGTTTATGCACTTTTCAGCCATTTTTGTGATGTTGGCGGTTTTGGCGACCTCGGTGACCCCGTGGTATCCACTTTGAGGGGTTCGAGTGGGGATGTTGTGACAGTATCTGCCTCCTAGTATACGGAAGGACGTTTTTTGCAGTCTCTAGCCTTGCTTAGGGCCGTTCATAACCCGTGCCGAAAACGCAAAATGGCTCTTTCCACCAATAATGGCTTAGTGAATGGGCTGGTACACAACCTGCTGATGCAGTTTTTCACCTTGGACAACTCAAAAATCGAAGTTTTCGAAACTTACTTTTTTGACATCGTGATCACCTAAAATGACCATCCAAGCTATGTAAAGCATGTTTTAGGCCGTATTTACTTGTTTTTCACCGGATTTGGGTATTAGGTCCGGGGGGGGGGGGTTCCAAGGGATTGGTACACAACCTGCTTATGCCCTTTTTCACTATGGGCAGCTCAAAAATCGAATTTTTGGAAACTTGTTTTTTTGATGTTGTGACCACTTAAAATGACCATCCAAGCTATGTAAAGCATGTTTTAGGCCGTATTTACGTGTTTTTCACCCAATCACCTCGCAGAGGTTGTTAGATCAAAGCCAGGCAGGCGTATATATGGGGAAAATGCCACATACCCCCCCATTTGGGCCTATTCGCGAACCCTACCCCAAGTGGTTGAATTCTTAGTTTAACCCCTTGTAAAAGCATTATGTCGAAAAAATGACCCCCCCTTTTTTTGGATCGAAAATAATGAATCTTCTGGTTTTTTTCGATTTTGAGCCGAAAAAGTGTTTCCGGGTTCCGACTCTATGGGTTTTGTATGGGGCGGAGTGGGACGAGCGCTTATGCAGTTTATGCACTTTTCAGCCATTTTTGGTATGTTGGCGGTTTGGGCGACCTCGGTGACCCCGTGGTACCCACTCTGAGGGGTGTGAGTGGGGATGTTGTGACAGTATATGCCTACTAGGATACGGAAGGACGTTTTTTGCAGCCTGTAGCCTTGCTGAGAGCCGTTCACAACCCGTGCCAAAGACGCGAAATGACTGTTTCCACCAATAATGGCTTAGTGAATGGGGAGGTACACAACCTGCTTATGCAGTTTTTCAACCCGGACAGCTCAAAAATCGAAGTTTTCGAAACTTGTTTTTTTGATATTGTGACCACCCAAAATGACCATCCAAGCTATGCAAAGCATGTTTTAGGCCGCATTTATGTGTTTTTCACCCTATTTGGGTATCAGGTCGGGGGGGGGGGGGGGTCTCCCAAAGGATTGGTACACAACCTGCTTATGCAGTTTTTCAACCCGGACAGCTCAAAAATCGAAGTTTTCGAAACTTGTTTTTTTGACATTGTGACCACCTAAAATGACCATCCAAGGTATGTAAAGCATGTTTTAGGCTGTATTTACGTATATTTCACCCTATTTAGGTATCAGGTCCGGGGGGGGGGGGGGGTCTCCCAAGGGATTGGTGCACAACCTGCTTATGCAGCTTTTCACCCCGGACAGCTCAAAAATCGAAGTTTTCGAAACTTGTTTTTGTGATGTTGTGATCACCTAAAATGACCATCCAAGCTATGTAAAGCATGTTTTAGGCCGTATTTACGTGTTTTTCACCCTATTTGGGTATTAGGTCCCGGGGGGGGGGGGGGTCCTCCCAAGGGATTGGTACACAACCTGCTTATGCAGTTTTTCAACCTGGGCAGCTCAAAAATCGAAGTTTTCGGAACTTGTTTTTTTGATATTGTCACCACTTAAAATGACCATCCAAGGTATGTAAAGCATGTTTTAGGCCGTATTTATGTAGTTTTTACCCTATTTAGGGTGTGTTTGGCTTGGGGTAGAATCTCTGCGAGGTGGACTTGCCGAAGGCAATAGAATTGCCGTTTGTAGGTGGTTCAATGGCATTTGGTGTGAGCACAAACTGCTTAAGCAGTGTTCAACCCTCTACAAGTCAAAAATGGAAAATTTTGCAAAACATTTTTTGGATATTGTGACCACTTACAATCATGAAATATGCTATGTAAAGCATGTGTTAGCCCCCTTTTATGTGTTTTTCACCCCATTTGGGTGTTGGGGGGAGGGGAGGCTCCCAAGGGGTCTAGGGCGCAACCTGCTCATGCAGTTTTCCCGCCTCAGCAGCTCAAAAATGGAAATCACCTCGCAAAGGTTGTTAGATCACTAGTTGTGCCTCGTCTCAACTTTTGTTTGCGTCTCCAATGTTTAGGCAGTTTTCCTGTCTTTGTTTTTGTTAACCCATGGACGGGGTTGAGCAGCCAAGCCAGAACCAACAAGAGTCAGCCGAGGAGCGGCTGGCGGCACAAGCCAAGGAAATTCAAGAACTCAGAGAGCAACTCGCCCGAGTGGCGGTGAAGGAGGGGCCCCGCCTGCCCCCACTGAGCGTGCAAGAAGTAAACCGAGCCCTCGAGAAGCCTCAGTTGGCACAGTGGATGAGACTCATGCTGTCCAACATCAAGGCGTACGTACGCCTTAGAGCTGGTGAGGTGGGGGAGATCCCCCGACCAAGTGAGTTCGGCGGCCAGGCGACGGAGGCCGCAGTCGACCCAGGAGAGCAGCCGGCGTGGAGGGTCTGGGACTGCGTGTCCCAGTCCCAGGCGGCGTATGCCCGCAGGTATGCAGGGACGCACGGAAAAACCAGCTCCGAGTCCAACCAGTACACCACGCTGGAGGAGGCATGGAAGGAACAAGGATCGGCGTTCACGTGGCGGAGCGTCAAGTTCAGGGAGGTGGGAGGAGTGCTGCAGTGGCAGTCGAGGCAGGGCGAGTGGATCCCTGTGGACTCGCCACCGAGCGGAGGGTGCCAGAGGTGCGCGCAGCGGGGCTCCCCCGACGAACGCCACTGGCACTTTAGATGCCCACACTGGTCCTGACAGGACCGACCGGAGCCCGGACCGGCCGCCCCGGGCTCCGGCATTGCGGACGCGGCGGCAGAGCTGCGGGCGCTCGCCCGCCGGTGGGAGACAGCTGCCCGGTCAGACGACCCCTGCTCACCAGAGGAAAGTGCAATGCAGTCATGGAGACCGAGAACCCGCTCGCAGTACGCATCCCGACTCCGGGCCTTGGCGGCTTACGCGGACCGCACGGGCCCGCCTGATACAGCCGCAGCACTGGCAGGCCTCCTGGCAGAGCGGGCGCAAGCCGGAGCTACAGCGTCGGCCCTGCGGGGTATTACCTCCGCGGTCCACTCCAGTGGCTGCCCCCAACAGTCATGACCCTGCACAAACGGATTGCGGCGGGAGCCGCATCCTCGGGCTCTCAGCCCTATCTGTCCCCAGCAGGCTTGGTCCAGCTGGTCGAAAAGGCCAGAGACTCCAGACACGGAGCGGTGTTCAGCGCTTTGGCCATCATCAGCTGGGTATGCTACCTGCGGGTGGGCGAAGCAGCTGGCATCAGGGTTACTGACCTGGCTATGCCAGGCTTTATCCAGTTCTGGAACTCCAAGACAGGGGAGGAGGGGTACACCACCCGCCCCCTGTACAGGTATGCGGACGGCGTCCGGGCGTGGCTTCATGGCCACATGGTTTCGCTGGGCCGGTCCTCAGACATGCTCGTCTGGCAGTCAGGGGAAGCAGGGTTGGAGGCAGGCATGGCCGACACCGTGGCGAGCACCGCCCACTTCCGAGCCAGGTGGCACGCCCTGCGCAGGGGAGGCGCCGCAGCGACTTGGGCCCGTAAACCAGACCTCGCCTACTACAAATGGTGGGGCAGATGGCAGAGCACGGCCGTGGCAATGCAATACGGCACCAAATGGTCAGACCCGGGAGTCGTTGCCCCTACGGTGCTGCCCGCATGGTCCCGTGACCAGGGGCCTTTGCCGAATCCGGAACGCGTGGGCGTCCTGGCCCTGTGGGGATCCCCGATGTTCCCCAGTATCGCGAACGCCCTCAACACCCCGACCAAGCGCAAGCCGAGGCGTCCGCGAGATCAGGAACTGGAGTCCACCACGAACGGCACAGTTGGGAGCGGAGGCGACGGAGACCAAGCCGCGGCCGAGCTGGAGGCGTCCACCGGGGATGGCTCTGCTGAGATGGGCCCGGGGCCTGACACGGCTCCTGCCCTCCCTCCACTTCCGCCTTTGGCCTCTGCCATTGAGCGCGGCGCCGTGTCTCGGGAAGATGCGGGTCGGCTGTGCACGGTGGCGGGGCCATTGGCTGCCGTGGGGGGGGGCGCGTGCGGACCAGGGACGGCAGCCGGGCCCATCAATGTCGATTCCGACGTGGACACCGACGACCACAGCGAGGATTCCGGAAGCGAGCCCTCTGGCGAATTCGCAGTCGGCAGCACCAGGGGCTCCCCCGGGCGTCGACAGGCCGGAGTTGCCAGGTTCGTTGGACGGGAGCGTAAACCGTGGTCCTCCAGGGCAGCCGTTGGCCCTGTCAGAGGAGGACCCGCAGCGGGCTCGAAAGCTGGAGTGGTGGGCCGTATCCACCGCACATACAAGGGGCCGCGTCGCGCTAAGGTGGTCCTGGATGGTACGCAGGCCGTGCGATCCCGAGCCCCCGCACGCCGTCAAGCTGGGAGACCTCGTTTGGCCCAGCAGATCGGAACGCCGCAGCCCAAGCGCATCAAGCTCGGGCAGGGCGGGCATGTCCGCGCGCCGGAGGCGCAAGGCCCGGTGGAGGGTGCCTTCGTGGCTGCAGCTGAGCGTCTCAAGGCCAAGGCTTGGGGGAGGGCGGAACCAGTGGCGTCGCCCCCCCCCCCCCTCTGTAAGGGTCCCGACAGGGGTGGGAGGGTGCAGGTCCAGCCCCCCCTCTGCCTGGAGTTCATGCAGGCGCTCACCCCCCATTTTCACTGGATAGCCGAGCGGGAACGTTGTGGCTTGTGGATGGTTGCGAAGAGGGTGGATCTGTGGTTGAATAGAGTATTCGATACAGCCGAGGATTTCCGCTTGCAAGGGGCTCTGCCCGCTCTCCTGGGCGCCTTGCGCAAGCTCCACCCGGACGCCTGGGAGGCATGCCTCCATGTCAACACCTCCCCCATTCCGCGGTTCATGGGGGGGGTCGAGGATGCCATTTTGGACCGGGGATTGGGACCGGTAGGCTCCCACCAGCTACCGGACGATCTGTGGGACGCTGTCATACCGCCCTTCTACCACGGGGGGCTCCGGGATTTTGACGTCGAGCGGGAGTGGCAGGACGGGGATAGGGTGGTCCGAGGGGCAACTAGATGGGTGTCGCAGCAGGTCCAGAGGATAGTGCAGGCGTTGAGGGGGGCGGGGGTCTACGAGGAGCCGGCTGGACCCCCCCCCCCCCACATGTTACCCCTTCGTCATCCCCAAATCATCCGAGAAGGTTTCCTTGATCTTGAGTTGCGTCAAGATCAACAAGAGTGACGGGGGCAAGCCCCCCACTTTCAGATTGGATTCCTGGGAGGATTTGGCTCGGTCCTTGTCGGCGTTCCCGCCTGATGTGGACCTCTACGGCCTCCACATCGACCTCAAAAATGCGTTCTGGAGCTTTTGCTTGCCCCAGGGTGCGCGCCAGGTTTTTCGCTTCCGGCCCGCCCCCGGGGCTCCGCCTGTGGCGCTGTCGCGCCTACCGTTTGGCTGGAAATACAGCCCCTATCTGTGCCAAACCAGTTTGGCTCGCATTCTCCAGGGGGTACTGCCCCCCGAGATACTCCTTGTGCACTACCTCGATGACTTTTTGCTCGTCTTCACTGATAGGGAGGTGCTCAGGGAGGCGGGACGAGTGGCAGTGCGTGCCCTGATCGAAGCTGGGTTCCTCATAAGTCCTAAGAGTGTCCTGGACCCGGTGCCTGTGGCGTCATTCCTGGGGAAGGAGCTCGACTTGCAGGCTAGGCAGATCAAGAGCCATGAACAAGCACTGCTCCAGTTGTGGGCGGGATGGCTGAGGCTGGCGGTTGGCGCAGGCAACGACCGGCACCTCCAAAGCTTCCTGGGTTTACTGAATTGGCATGTGCGTCCGAGGGGATTGGGTTGTCCTTTCGCGGCGGGCGCCTACTGCTGGTTGCGCTGGGGTCGGACGGTGGGCGGGGCCAAACAGCCGGCCCAGGGCTTCCCCCTGAAAATGCTGGGCAGCCTCGCGACATTGGTGGCGCTGGCGGCCGAGCCCTGGCGGGCGCCGGGCGGGGAGGCCTGGCGGCAGTTGAGGACCCTCCAGTTTGGGACTGAGGATAGGCTTTCGCGATCATCTCTCTGGTGCGGGGGCGTCGTCATCTGTGTCGATGGAGCGCGCGATGCGGGGTGCTGGAGGGTCGGGGCGCTCGTGCCGGGGGTGGGTGTGCGTACGCATGTGACACCTCCAGCCCGCTTCGCCAGCCAGCAAACCACGGAACTGAGGGGAGTGGCGTGGGCTGTCAGGTTTGCAGTCAGGACGGGACACCGAGCTGTTACGGTCTGTAGCGACAGCGAGGCGGCCATTGCTCAGGTCCTCAGGCTGCGCGCGACTAGCCACCTGACCCACCACCAAACGGTCCTTCGGTCATTGGCTAGAATCCTGTGGGTATCAGGGATCGTGCTCCGCCTCGTGTGGGTGCCCTCGGCGCTTCAGCCGGGAGACCCTATGTCCAGGGTGACGTCAGTGTTCGGAGGCTCACAGGCCAGAGCGGAAGTCGAGGCTTGGTGCACGTGGGATGCATTGCTGGAGAATCTGGGCGAGGCTCGGGTGAGGGGGGTGGTGTGTCTCCGAGGATGCTAGCCCCCCCCCCCCCCAGTGGGCCGGCGGCGACAGGGTTTGCCCCCTCCATGTAGCAACCTTTTTTGCTTTCCGCACCTATGACCAAGCGTCGGGGCTCGCGTGGGGCCCGCAAGCGACGGGGTTCCCGTGGAGCCCACCGGAAGGGTCGCCATGGCGGACAGCGGCACCGGCGTTCCGCGGACGCCCAGCAGCGCCGGGCGGCGAAGTGGAGCGGCGTGATCCGCACCCGCCTCCGTGGCAGGCTGGCACGCCAGCCCATCCGCCGGGTGCTGCTCGGCAACGGGGTGCGCCTGTGCCCCCAGTGCCCCCTCCCTGACGACAGGGAGGGGTTTTTGGAACGAGCGGCCAGGGACGTGGCCGCACGCGTGGGGGGCACGCCGCACCGCCGCACGGCCCCCGGCGGCAGCGCCGCCAAGCCCCCGGGGCGGCATGCCTGCCGCCAGGTCTGGGAGGTGAGGCTGCCGGGGGGAGTCGCTGTGGTCTCCCTAACGGACTGGAACCAGGGACGCAGGGTTGCGGTACCCTATATATGGATCCAGGCCCGGTATGGGCTGGTGTTGCAAATTGCCCGCCTCTTCAACCCGTGAGATTTAACGCCTGTCGTCGTTGTTTGAGCCTGCCCACTGCAGTGGGTGACCCTGACGGCGTGGCCGCTGGGTGTTGCTTTTGCTTTGTCTTTTTGGGCCGTGTCGGTCCGCGTTCCGCTGGAGCTGACGGCCGGGTGCTGGGGTTGACAGCCTTTTTACCGTCGGAGAGACTGGGCGACCGTCGTAATCGCCTGTATCTGCCCTCTGCAGGGGGTGACTCTGACGGCGTGGCCGCTGGGTGCGCCTGTCTTGTTGTCTCTTTATTTGGTTGGCGGCACGGCCGCTGGGTGCTTTATTTGTTTCGCATTTTTGTTGGGCCTACCTCGCTCCGCATCCAGCTGAAGCTCACGGCAGGATGGTGGGATATGCCCGCCCTCTTTGTCCGAGGGACACGGCGACCGTCGTGATCGCCTGTATCTGCCCACTGTGGTGACAGTCCAGGGCGGCGTGGCCGCGGGAGGCGTCCGCCGGGGGTGGCGCAGCTATTATGGGCCTGGTGCCTGGCACGTTTCCTGCCCTCCCCGCACTTCGACCCCTGACCTTTGCCATTGAGCGCGGCGCCGTGTCTCGGGAAGATGCGGGTCAGCAGTGCACGGTGGCGGGTCCTCTGGTTGTCGCGGGAGGTGCAGCGGTTTAGTCTGCCTGTTTGCTTGTTTGCACGTTCCTCTGGGGCAGGGATTGGTTGTGGGAACTGCGGTGAGAGAACCGGGTGCGGAGGGGACCTTTTTGGGCGCGCCTCACTCCGCTTCCAACTGGGGCTGATGGCCGGTTGGTGCGATTTGACCGCCTTCTTTGTACGTGGGCACGGCGACCGTCGTGATCGCCTGTATCTGCCCGCTGTGGTGACTGTCCATGGCGGCATGGCCGCTGAAGGAGTCTGCCGGGGTGACGCTCCTGATGTGGACCCGGTGCCCGACACGAATCCTGACCTCCCTCCGCTTCAGCTTCTGGATTCTGCCGTTGGGCGCGGCGCCGTGTCTCGGGTGGATGCGGGTCGGCAGTGCACGGTGGCGGGTCCCCTGGGTGTAGTGGGGGGGGGGGGGGGCTTCTGTTTGTTCTACCTTTTCGCTTGGTTACTACCTCAGTTCACATTCCTCTGGGGCTGAGATCCGGTAGTGGGCCCTGTGGTGTGAGAGCTGGGTACGGCGGAGAATGAATACCCAAGTCCTGTGCAGTTTTCTTGTGCTCTGCTTGTGCAAACACTAGTTGTGCCTCGTCTCAACTTTTGTTTGCGTCTCCAATGTTTAGGCAGTTTTCCTGTCTTTGCCCGCCCACCCACCCACTGACCGACTGACCCCCTGAGAGCACCTGCCCTTTCCTTTCCTTTTTGAAACCGATCCCCTCGTGTGGAGTGGGGGATCTAACCGTGCTGCAGCGTGTGGGCCAGGGTTTAGGGTCAGGGTCAGTTTTAGAGTGGGGTCCCGCATCCAGCGGAGTGGTCCGCAGCGCACCCGTCCATACAACCGCCGGTATTTCCGGCCTTGGTGATACTTCAGTACTGCTATCCCAAGTCCTGTGCAGTTTTCTTGTGCTCTGCTTGTGCAAACAAAGCCAGGCAGGCGTATATATGGGGAAAACGCCACATACCCCCCATTTTGGGCCTATTCGCGTACCCTACCCCAAGGGGTTGAATTGTTAGTTTAACCCCTTGTAAAATCATTATTTTGTCCAATAAACGCATCCCCCAATGAGTTTTTGGTCCGGACCCCCCCAGACCCCCCCCCACTTGAAACCCACTTTTTAGGGGGGGGGGGTGGGGGTGGGGGTGGGGGGGGGGTGGGGGTGGGGGGGGGGTGGGGGGGGGGGGTCAAAAATGTCGAAAAAATGACCCCCCCCTTTTTTTGGGTCGAAAATCATGAATCTTTTGGTTTTTTTGGCTTTTGAGCCGAAAAAGTGTTTCCGGGTCCCGACTCCATAGGGTTTGTATGGGGCGGAGTGGGACGAGCGCTTATGCAGTTTATGCACTTTTTCAGCCATTTTTGGTATGTTGGCGGTTTTGGCAACCTCGGTGAACCTGTGGTACCCACCCTGAGGGGTGCGAGTGGGGATGTTGTGACAATATATGCCTACTAGGATACTGAAGGACGTTTTTTGCAATGTCTAGCCTTGCTTATGGCCGTTCACAACCCGTGCCAAAGACGCGAAATGACTGTTTCCACCAATAATGGCCTAGTGAATGGGGAGGTACACAACCTGCTGATGCAGTTTTTCACCCCAGGCAGCTCAAAAATCGAAGTTTTCGAAACTTGTTTTTTTGATATTGTGACCACCCAAAATGACATTTCAAACTATGTAAAGCATGTTTTAGGCCGTATTTACGTGTTTTTCACCCTATTTGGGTGTTAGGTCCGGGGGGGGGGGGGGGTCTCCCAAGGGACGGGTGCACAACCTGCTTATGCAGTTTTTCAACCCGGACAGCTCAAAAATGGAAGTTTTCGAAACTTTTTTTTTGATATTGTGACCACCCAAAATAACCATCCAAGCTATGGAAAGCATGTTTTAGGCCGTATTTACGTGTTTTTCACCCTATTTGGGTATTAGGTCGGGGGGGGGGGTCTCCCAAGGGACGGGTGCACAACCTGCTCATGCAGTTTTTCACCCCGGACAGCTCAAAAATGGAATTTTTCGAAACATATTTTTGTGATATTGTGATCACCTAAAATGATCATCCAAGGTATGTAAAGCATGTTTTAGGCTGTATGTACATCTTTTTCACCCTATTTGGGTATTAGGTCCCGGGGGTGGGGGGGGGGGTCTCCCAAGGGATTGGTACACAACTTGCTAGTGCAGTTTGTCACCCTGGGCAGCTCAAAAATCGAAGTTTTCGGTTTTCGAAACTTGTTTTTTTGATACCGTGATCACCTAAAATGATCATCCAAGGTATGTAAAGCATGTTTTAGCCGGTAATTTATGTAGTTTCCACCCTATTTTGGGTGTGTGTTGCTCGCGGTAGATTCTCTGCGAGGTGGACTTGCCGAAGGCAATAGAATTTTCCGAACCTAATCACCTCGCAGAGGTTGTTAGATCAAAGCCAGGCAGGCGTATATAGGGGAAAATGCCACATACCCCCCCATTTTGGCCTTTTTGGGCCTATTCGCGTACCCTACCCCAAGGGGTTGAATTGTTAGTTCAACCCCTTGTAAAATCATTATTTTGTCCAATAAACGCATCCCCCAATGAGTTTTTGGTCCGGACCCCCCTAGACCCCCCCCACTTGAAACCCACTTTTTTGAGGTTTTCAAGGAGGGGGGGGGGGGTGGGGGGGGGGTCAAAAAATGACCCCCCCATTTTTTGGGTCGCAAATCATGAATCTTTTGGTTTTTTTTGATTTTGAGCCGAAAAAGTGTTTCCGGGTCCCGACTCCATAGGGTTTGTATGGGGCGGAGTGGGACGAGCGCTTATGCAGTTTATGCACTTTTCAGCCATTTTTGCTATGTTGGCGGTTTTGGCGACCTCGGTGACCCCGTGGTATCCACTTTGAGGGGTGTGAGTGGGGATGTTGTGACAGTATCTGCCTCCTAGTATACGGAAGGACGTTTTTTGCAGTCTCTAGCCTTGCTTAGGGCCGTTCACAACCCGTGCCAAAAACGCAAAATGGCTGTTTCCACCAATAATGGCTTAGTGAATGGGCTGGTACACAACCTGCTTATGCAGTTTTTTACCCTGGACAGCTCAAAAATCGAAGTTTCCGAAACTTGTTTTTTTGACATCGTGATCACCTAAAATGACCATCCAAGCTATGTAAAGCATGTTTTAGGCCGTATTTACGTGTTTTTCACCCTTTTTGGGTATTAGGTCCAGGGGGGGGGGGTCTCCCAAGGGACGGGTGCACAATCTGCTTATGCAGTTTTTCACCCCGGACAGCTCAAAAATGGAAGTTTTCGAAACATATTTTTTTGATATTGTGACCACCCAAAATGACATTTCAAGCTATGGAAAGCATGTTTTAGGCCGTATTTACGTGTTTTTCACCCTATTTGGGTGTTGGGTCCGGGGGGGGGGGTGTCTCCCAAGGGACCGGTGCACAACCTGCTTATGCAGTTTTTCAACCCGGACAGCTCAAAAATCGAAGTTTTTGAAACTTGTTTTTTTGATATTGTGACCACCTAAAATGACCATCCAAGCTATGGAAAGCATGTTTTAGGCCGTATTTACGTGTTTTTCACCCTTTTTGGGTATTAGGTCCAGGGGGGGGGGGGGTCTCCCAAGGGACGGGTGCACAACCTGCTCATGCAGCTTTTAACCCCGACAGCTCAAAAATGGAAGTTTTCGAAACATATTTTTTTGATATTGTGACCACCCAAAATGACCATCCAAGCTATGGAAAGCATGTTTTAGGCCGTATTTACGTGTTTTTCACCCTATTTGGGTATTAGGTCCAGGGGGGGGGGGTCTCCCAAGGGACGGGTGCACAACCTGCTTATGCAGCTTTTCACCCTGGGCAGCTCAAAAATGGAAGTTTTTGAAACTTGTTTTTGTGATATTGTGATCACCTAAAATGACCATCCAAGGTATGTAAAGCATGTTTTAGGCCGTATTTACGTGTTTTCCACCCGATTTGGGTATTAGGTCCAAGGGGGGGGGGGGGGGGTCTCCCAAGGGATTGGTACACAACCTGCTGATGCAGTTTGTCACCCTGGGCAGCTCAAAAATCGAAGTTTTCGAAACTTGTTTTTTTGATACCGTGATCACCTAAAATGATCATCCAAGGTATGTAAAGCATGTTTTGCCCGGTATTTATGTAGTTTCCACCCTATTTTGGGTGTGTGTTGCTCGCGGTAGATTCTCTGCGAGGTGGACTTGCCGAAGGCAAAAGAATTTTGTTGATACTTTGACCATCTAGCATGATCAAATATCCCATGTGAAGCATGTTTTAGCCCCCTTTTATGTGTTTTTCACCCTATTTGGGTGTTGTGGGGGGGGGGGGGGGGGTAGCTCCCAAGGGGTCTAGGGTACAACCTGCTTATGCAGTTTTCCCGCCTCAGCAGCTCAAAAATGGAAATTTCCGAAACTGATTTTTTTGATACTTTGACCATCCAAAATGATCAAATATCCCATGTGAAGCACGTTTTAGCCCCTGTTTATGTGTTTTTCACACTATTTGGGTGTTGGGGGTGGGGTGGCTCCCAAGGGGTCTAGGGCACAACCTGCTTATGCAGTTTTCCCGCCTCAGCAGCTCAAGAATGGTTGTCCCTCTCTCCTCTTCGAGGTGCCTTGCCAAAGGCAATAGAATTAAAGCAACGCCCTGCCCCCCCCCCCCCCACCATGGGCTCCCGAGTCTGCCTCCTTACTCTGCCCAGGGGGGGGAGGGGGGGGGTCTGAGAGGGCCCCCAAGGGGGGGGGGGGGTCGGTGGGTACCCCAACATACATACCTCAAAAAGATCCCCATGACGCACTGATCATTGGGGGGGGGGGCAGACTCGGGAGCCCATGGTGGGGGCGGGGGGGGGGCAGGGTGTTGCTTTAATTTTCATTCCGGAAGGGGGGGGGGGCTCCCCCTTGGACCACCTCCCTCCCTCCCCTAGACCCCCTCCCCCCCTCCCCCCTCCACTCTAATTCACCTGAGAATCAGGGTTTTGGGAACGTTTTTATCGTTTGGGCCAATTTTTTGCTCCCGCGCCTTCGGCGCACTTATAGCAGGGTTCTTTGGTCACTCCACTGTACCTTTCTTCCCTCTGTTGCAGACACCATGTCCCCAGCGTCCCATAGGTGCGTTCTTCGGCACCCCGGTCCAACCGTGTCCCCGCGTAAAACGCGACGACGTTGTAAACGCGATCCTCTATTTTCGTTTCCAAGATAGATGGACCGGGAAGAAAAGGCAAGAGGCGTATAATGTGGCAGAGAAAGCATGTTCCTTACTGTTTCTGAACACTCCAATGGTGTCCTCTCTGATGTGTTTGCCCCAAGCAGTGACTCGTCATCGGACTCAGATTCTTCTGGTTCCTCTTCCAGTTCAGAGGAGGATGGCATTGGTGAGTCCAGCTCAGGTGAGTCCAACTCTGATTGATCTTCGGTAAACAATTTGATAACAATGAGCATTCCACTGTATTTCATGTTTCCTGTTTGTGTTGCCTGGTGGTGTTTAGGTGAGGGCACAATGTATGGACCCAAAAAGATGATTTTTGATTACCTGTGTTCAGACATTATCACAAATGTATATACTGAATGGGTCAATGTGGTGCATTTTTGCAATTCTTGGTGGATATGGTTCATTCCGGCAGGGGGGGGGGGGGCTCCCCCCTGGACCCCCTCCCCCCCTCCCCTGGACCCCCTCCCCCCCTCCCCCCTCCGCTCAAGCAATGTATGGCGGGGACATTCAATCTATCGGAACCGACCATTGAATCCCCCCCTCCGCTCAAGCAACGCCCTGGGGGGGGGGGTTGGAAAAATGGGCTCCCAAGGGCACCCCGCCCCTCAACCCAATCTTCTCCCCAGCCCATACTGCATTTCTCAGCACCACACACTACATCCTCTACCACACCACACCACTCGCCATCCACAGGCCCGTTATTTGTACGACCAGCTTACCGTTGTGGCGCCTCTTTTCCTCGCGTTAACCGCAGCCACCCCCTTTCATCGGGGCCTCATCGCCGACACCGACACCCGGTGGGACTGCCTGTCCCAGTGCTCCGATGACCGGACGGAGGAGGAGGTGCTCGGGGGGGTACGGCCGCGCTACTCGCCCGTCTGCCTTTTTGTGGGTCTCGGTGGCGGAGAAGGCGACGACGGGTACCCGTGTGTCGACGTTGCCGATTTCAACGATTTGTCTGTTGCCCTTGACAAGGCCACTCTCGACCTGCTCGTGAGTCAGAGCGGGGAACAGACAGGCGAGAAAGATCGTGAGGATGCTCTTTGGCAGGCGGAGTGCAATGGGGAGGACACTGCGGTTTGTGCTCTTGTGGTGTTGGTACGCCTCTGGTGGGTGGCCCGAGTACTCGAAGGCGTGTTGATGGCGTTGAGCCATATGGCCGGGTGCGTGGGGGTGTCAGCGCGCCAGCATCCTGGCAGTGGTTGTCATTGCACAGCACAAGTGGGGGCCACATTTTCGGGGGGTTAGGCTGGGGCCGGGAGTCGCAGTTGGTGCCACACCCTACTCCAGGCGTGGGTGTGGCCGGTGCTGTTGCTTGGGTTGCCTGGCGGTTGCCATGTTGACAGGTCTTTTGATGAACTTCAAAACTGTCAGGGGCGTCTTTATTGAAGGCTCTTTGTGTTTGTGCGTTCGCCAGCCGTGCAATGCACATTTGGGACTCGGAGATAGCCCTCGGTCCTGCACCATAATGTAGTGTACCCCAGGTGTTCCTACAAGACATACCACATATAACGGGGGCCGCATATCCCATGAATTGACCAAGCAATACGGTTTTTCGGAGGTACTTTTCGGTGTTCAGTCGGGGCCTTTAATTAGGAGCCTGGGTGCCCCCCCTTCCAGACTTACTCAGGCACACTTACTGAGCCTTGATGGCAAGCCCTCCTGCCCTGCAGACTCCCAAACCGACGCCCATTGGCAGCAGCAATTTTTCCTCCTGCACGGTCGGTCCAACAACAACATTACGGTTTGTTGGTCGCTTTCTGGGATTCGTTTACGTGTCTGCCAGAATTTCCTGGGTTTTTTCCAGCTCATGGTATGTGGGCAACACTTTTTCCCGCCCCCACTTGTGCGTCCTGAAAATGCTCAGAACTTTACGGGGGTTCCAATGTGCGAAAAAAGAACGTGCTCTTTTTTTGACACCCCAAATATGCCGCTGTTGGGGTCCAGAAGTACAGCAATGAAATGTGCCTGAGAGGTCAGTGAGACCAGGGCTACAGGGTGAAGGAAGAGCCATGTGCCGAGTCGAGGGGTGAAGGAAGGTGCAGTAGTCAGCTAAACTATTGCACACAAAAAGCGCTTAGGACGTGGCCGATGGATTGAAGGCGGTGAGATGCATTCAATTGTTTGGTCCGAGATGTCTCCAGTGGACAAGCCTGTCCCCTGGGGCTGGCATAGCCTGCATTCGTGCTTGTGCATATTCAGGAGACCGCTGGCATCCGACCGCTGGAGGGCTGCGTGTACTCCAGGCAGCTGCCTCTTCTCCAAGGGGGTGCCGCCACAGCGGGTGCCTCGACGGGGCCATCTCTGCATGCAGCACCGGCTGATGTACTGGTGGATCAGCATTTGGCAGTGCATGTGGCGAAGATGCTCACCACCGACCCACAGGTTATCTACCGGGACACCATCCAGGTACCTCGGGGGTGTGCTGTGGCCCTGACCGGAGTGCGTGGAGTGCGGTGACATGAAGCCAGTTGGTTGGTGTGTGTGGGTTGGGGGTAGAGGTAGGAGGAGGTAAAGCCATAAAAGCAAAAAAGCACGCAAATGGGATATGCGCACACTCGGCGACCAGCGCTCAGGTTTGGGTACGTAGCTGAGTGGCACTACCATCCAAGATCACCAACAACACCACATTACATCACCAACAAAACCACATAACATCACCATCAACACCACAAAACATCACCAACACCACCACCACATAACAGCACCAACACCACCACAAAACATCCCCAACAACACCACAAAACATCACCAACACCACCACCTAACATCACCAACACCACCGCATAACGTCACCAACACCAGCACAAAACATCACCAACAACACCACCACATAACAGCACCAACACCACCACATAACAGCACCAACAACACCACCACATAACAGCACCAACACCACCACATAACATCACCAACACCACCACATAACATCACCAACACCACCACATAACATCACCAACACCACCACATAACAGCACCAACACCACCACATAACATCACCAACACCACCACATAACATCACCAACACCACCACATAACATCACCAACACCACCACATAACATCACCAACACCACCACATAACATCACCAACACCACCACATAACAGCACCAACACCACCACATAACATCGCCAACACCACCACATAAAATCACCAACACCACCACATAACATCACCAACACCACCACCACATAACATCACCACCACCACCACATCACAGCACCAACATCACCACATAACATCATGCTGGTGACACTGGGTGGTGGTGTGGTGTTATATGGTGATGGTGTTGTTGGTGACACTATGTGGTGTTGTTGGTGGTCACTACCCAAGGTCCCCAACATCGCCACTCACTAGTCGCCTACATCACCACCCAAACCGCAGTGGACGGGTGATATGAGAGAACGGTCGCAGGGATTGGGCCAACAGCAAACGCACAGCGCTCCCTGTCAGTGTACAAAAGACTTGACGCCGTGTCGTACAGAGGGAGGCTCGGGGGAGAACACGTTTACAGCATGCAACAGCCATGGGAGCGGCAGGGCGCAGCAGGCGGCCACATGGGGACTCAAGGGACTGTGTGCACCGCGCCCTCCTGATCACGTGGAACAGTGTGGCCACATTCGCCGGGATGTGCGCCTTGTATGTGTGGCCCAAGCGGCACGACAACAAGGGGTGGAGGCTGGAAGCCACTGGCGAAAGGGACACCCTGAAGGCCCCCAGCAGGGGCACATAGGGGCTGGTGGTTGTTCATGTATGATCCCCAGACCTCTGTACAGTTGGAGAAGCAGAGGCTGTCAACCCACTGGACGCAGTAGCCGCTTGTGACAAGAGTGTGAGCCAGGATGTTCGCAACCACGAGGCGGCGCTCGGGCGGTGTCTGAGGACAGATGGATTTGTTTGTTCTTGTTGGTGCCCTTGGACGCCGCCACGTTTGCCTTCGCCAAACCGTCGGTTACCGCCCCCCAACCGCCCTCGTTTACCCTCCAAATACCGTTGGTTGCCCTCCAACCGCAGGCAGTTGCCAACCAACCGCCGGGCTTCGTGTGAAAGGCACCAGAGGTTTTTCCCGCTGTTCACGACTGCTCTTGGACAGGCGGGCGCCACTCTGTCATGATGGTGGTCCCACCCCGGTGGGGAGCGGGGCAGCAGGTGCAATGGAGTCCACCCAGTGGGAGGCGGGTGGGGTAGGGAGGTCCTGTGGTGCCCCTATTCGCAGGTTGATGACACGCGGCAGACGGACCATTGGGAGAACTTCCAGTCCATGAACTGGAACTCGTGCCGCCTCAAGCCCCCGCCCCCCACCAACGGCGGGCATGATCCCACCTCAAAGATCGGGTGGCGCGTGGAGTTGCGCACAATGGAGTCCCAGCTCACGGACTTTGAGAACGCCGCGACCGCAGTGGTGTCGCAGTTGCTGGTCAAAGTGCTGCTCCGCGACCGCCTGGACCTCTACACTCCCATTTCGAGGCTCGAGGAGAATATCGCGCGCGCCAATATGCGCAACGCCGTCGTCGATCAGAAGTTCTGGTTCCGGGGCGATGTCGGGTGTACCACGGCTCGCGCGACCAACCGCGAGCGCATCGCCGCAGTCCGCGAGTTTTCGTTGCACGACATCCTCTTCGGTGCTGACATCGGGCTGCTGACGCGCTGCCAAGGGCTCGTGGAGTACGAGCATGCGGCCGGGCGGTGTTCCACGCAGTCGCGCGCGCTGATGCGGGACTTCATACTGTTGTTCAAGAAGCGCTGTGTGGGCGACCTTCCGACAGATGCCACGTTTCTGCGCAGGTTCGTTGCAAAGCACCCGGATTACCGCCGCGATTCGGTGCTGACGCGGGGTTCGCTCCCGAGAGACCTGCTGCAGCTTGCGCAGGCCCTCGGGGGGCGAGGCGGAGACATGGAGCGCTTATCTCAGGGCCTGCTCGATCGCCAGTTCTTAGAATGGTAGTCGCATCCTGAGATCGCCTTGTGCTTTGTGGTGGGGTACCACGGCTGCAGCAGCCTGCACGCAATGAGCACTCGGTTGACGCCCTGTCGCACCCTTGGCTCCGTCGGATTGTGTCTTTCGCGCTCAACACCCCCTCCCTCCCTCCCTCCCTCTTGGCTGCCTAACTCAATTCGCTGGGGCACAGGACCCGGTTTTGTCCAGCCGGCGCGGTTTGGTTCATGTCCTGCCTGCACGAACTTCCGGTCGGTCAGACTTGAGGCTGCGTGAAACAGAAAGAGTGACTGCACAGGGGGGCCGTCTCCTCGGCCTCCTCAAGCCTCAGCACACTTTTGGTGCTGCTGTTTCGGGGGCCTCTGTTCATCCCTTCCTCCTTCATCCCTTCCTCGTCCCTCTTGGCCGCCTGTCTGGAAGTATCATGGACCTCAGCAGCTGCAACGGAATGCCCTGCACTGGACTGGGCCACCCAGACGCCTATTGAATACGGGGCGGGATATGATGCTAGACAAATCCGCATGTTGTTTCCGTAGACGCAGCCCTTTCGATTCGAGAGGGCCCACCTGCCGTGCGCTGTGCGACGATTTGGGGTGATGGTGAGTGTTCTGCGTGGGTGTGGGTTGGGTTCACGTGCTGACATCCCGATGCCCTCCTGAGATAACAGATCCTTGTGACAAGGCCCACAGTTTCACTGCTGTCAACAGAGCGAAAAAAGACAGAAGCATATCGTCTGTGCACTCCACACTGCACACTGCACTGTTGTCCACTTAGAAGAGCTTGAAGCTGGAGCCAGTGCTACCAATTGCTTCCAGAGCAGTTGTGACATCATGAATACAACTTGAAAATGACTGCCAGTTGGCGAGGGAAAATGAAGAGGTGCCAATTGAATGACTGCAGAGCACCATGTCATTGGTTCCTCCAAGAAGACCCCAATTACCCTCCAATGGTGGTCCCTGACGCAACTAAAGACACAGCTGCAGACAGTGTTTCCATTCTAATTAGCCCAATTCGTTGGAAATATACATATGCAGAGTACGTTAGCGCACCGGGTGTGCCGGGCAAACTTTCCCCTTATTTTCCCCCAGTTCCCTCCATTTTCTGCATTTTTTGTCCCGGTGTTGGGGAGGGGACACGTTGTTGTTTGAAAACGGATATTTTGATGCTTCTTTCGCATTGGGGATATGGTATATTTGTATTTTCACCCTTTTTCACACATTATTTGCTCATCCACATCCATTCCTTTCTAGGTTGATTTATCCCCACTATGGGGACCTCGAGAAGGCAGGGGTGATGTAGCCATATTGATCTTTCCCCACTATGGGGACTCAAGAAGGCAGGGGTGATGTAGCCATATTGATCTCCCCACTATGGGGACCCCGAGAAGGCAGGGGTGATGTTAGCCATATTGATCTCTCCCCATATTTATAAGGTGACGGTCGCAGTTGACATGTTGGGTAATATTGTGTGGATATGCCTGCTAGCACCTAGGACTTCAGTAGATGTGCTCATATGGGATGGTTATGGTCCGTCACGCACAAGAGGAGAATTCTTTGATTTTGAGGTGGGCGGCCATGATGGGGCCTACAAGGGCAGGGTGCATGTGATAGTCCCATTTGTTGGGCGAAAAAATAGGAATTTGACCGACCGCCAACAGTTATACAATGATGTGCATGGCTGGTATAGGGCAAGGATTGAACAGCTGTTTTGCCATTTGTGGCATTGGGGTTTGGTGAGGAACGTTTGGTGGGGCAGTGCAGATCAGTTGCACCAAAGTGTGTGCGTGTTGTTGCATTTCACACAATTTTGCATTAGGAGGCAAGTACGGTATAAGCCTTATGGTCCATGGGACCATGTCACGGGGGCTGGCCCTGGCCGGGACCCGACCCCAAAGGGGGGGGGGGGGGGGGCACCCCCCCCCCCTCTACGGACCCCAAAATTGTCGCACGGAACAGTGTGCTTTGTCGGCACCAGAGGCGCCGCATATTTTGTTTTAGGCATACGGCGGGGGGGAATTTTTTTGTTCCACCCCATGTGTCTATACTCAAAATACTCAGAATTTTGTGGAGAATTCAAAAATGGCTGAAAAGCACAAAAAGGTTATGTAGCCACCTTGCCCACTTCTGGGCCACTTCTGATTCTGCCCCCCGCTCCGAGGCGGAGGGGCTCCCCGAGACGGCAGGGGTTAAGTAGCCACTTCTGATTTAGTCCCCCGCTCTGATGCGGTCGGGCTCCCCGAGACGGCAGGGGTTAAGTAGCCACCTTGCCCACTTGTGGGCCACTTCTGATTTTATCCCCCGCTCTGATGCGGTGGGGCTCCCCGAGACGGCAGGGGTTAAGTAGCCACTTCTGATTTAGTCCCCCGCTCTGATGTGGTGGCTCGTCCACCAATGCCTCCTCCAGTACGAGTGCAGCCTCCAGCAGTAGTGCCCCGTCAGGCACTAGTGACTATGTGCCATCAGAATCCATGTCTGATGGGCCGGCAGCCTGCCGGGTCACAAGAGCACAAGCCGCCCGGCCAAAGAAGCGTGCTCGCCCCAAGAGTACCGGCAAGAGGGCACGCGAGGAGTGGGAGGATGATTCCGATGCTTGAGGCCCCTCTCCTCCCTTCACTTCTATATATATATATATATATATATATATATATGTATGAGACTCCCTTCGCTTCTCTACGTATATGTCTGTGGTTTGTGACAAGGGGAAGGAAAGGCCTTTGGACGAACTCAAGGCAACATTCAGTACTGCTGTGAAAGTGCTGCAGTGCAGCAAAACAATCACCATTCACAGTGCATCTTGTTAGCTTTGTGTGTTTGCGCGCTTGGACGGGGCCTGCCGGAAAAGGTGCTGGGTTTGGCTCAACGAAGGGGGGGGGTGGGGTCCCCCCCCCCCCCTTCGGAGGGGGGTGGGGGTCCCCCCCCCCCCCCCCCTACAGCCCCCCAAACTGTCGAACACCCCTCGGGGTCACACATTGGCTGGCGCCAGCCCCCGTGGACCATGTGCCGCCGCATGTTTGGGCCGTTGTTGATGACCCAAGCACTGCCTCACGAGATGATTGTGATGAATGATGAAGACGTTTGTGCTTTGTCACAAACACACCACCTCAGTTTGTGGGCAGTGCAATGAGAGGTATTGCGCTGAATGTATTGACCCCCACACCTGTAGGGATGAAGTTGTGCATGTTGCATCATAATTTTGCACTGTTTCTTTACATCTGTGACCTTCCCATGTTACAATACACCCTATATTATTTCCTTGGAACACAATCCTAGGCGGTCATTAGGGTTGTGGAATAACGCTGCATGAAAGGTTCCTTGTTCACTTGCAGTTGTGCTTTGTGGTGTCATTCGTGCTTAGGGTTCCTGGGCTGGAGGAGGGAATGGTATCTAGTGGTAAAGCATTGGGATGGACGACCGGGACATTGATTTGGATGCCGGGCACGCGCCGGGCAAACGTACCCTCATGGAAACAGACACCAGTCGCACTGAGCACCTCCTCCAATTCGAAGGAGACCGCGTTACGCCGTTGATGCCATTTCATTTTCAATGGTCGGCTCTCCGCTAGCACCGGATGCTGTGGGTTCGCCTCCAGCCCCGGGTTCATCTCCGACGGAGTGCAACCATTTTGACCGGTTTAGATGTTTGGACTCATGGGCTCGTCGTGAGTGTTGGTTCTCAGGCCATCATCAAAGCGGTGCCCTGCCACCCATGCACGTCCAGTTCAAACCGTTTCAACCCGCCGCACGCAGTGAGTCCGTGTGGGTCAATGGTAAAGCGGCAACTCTCTTGTCACCACCACCCTTGTGACCGTCCTGCCCAGCCTCGCCGCGGCCATTTGGAAGTTCGTGTTGACGCACTGCCCTCCTGCCACCCGTGCCGGTCACCTGCATGCCGTTGGCTCACAAGATGGCACACTGCAATGCTCTGTGCTTGCACGAAGCACTCTGAAGTGGATTTGCGTGCAACCGCAACGGGCCTTTCTGCGGCCCTTCCCCTTCCTCATCCTGTTTGGAGCAGGGGAATAAACATCCCGCTCGAACCCACAAAAAAGAGCGTTTGCGAGCGGTGCAAATACTCGTTTACGACATTTTGTTGTCTGCAGACTACGGAAGTGTTTTCAGTGTGTGCCCCCTCCCCTACCCCACCCCACCCCATCCCACTTCGCTACTTGAAACGGCCTTCAGGATGTACTGCTACATTTCTTGTACATGGGGAAGGATCGAGGCACTGACGACTCTTGCAGCGAACATGTGCCTGCACAGAGAGGGTGTTGCACACACTGTGCGTGCACCGTGCAAAGCTTTTGTGCGTCGGTTTACATGGGCGCTGCTTTTTGCTCCATTTGGAGTGAAGTGACAAAGTGAGAGAGTGCAACATACAATATTCGGTGAAACTGCCCGATTCCGCCGCCACACACGCAACCTGCCTAACTCCACCATCCAGAAGCCTTCCTGCCGGAGTGTTTTCAACAGGGCATCTTCACCAGGTGAAATCTCTGGAAACATCAAAAAAGTGCTGCACCGTGTGCGCACTGTGGAACAACAGTTTGTGGATGGGGATCGCTGTCAACGACACTTTCACTCCCCCACTGTCCAGAGACAAAAGGAAAGATCACAAAATTCGCATGGCACGCACCATTGGTTGCTCCTTTTCCCAGACCCACTCGTCCCTGCTGTTCCTGCTCTGCTGCACCATTCTGTGCCTGTCAAGATGAAGGATCTGTACCAAATCCTGTGGGGGTCACACTACATGCGCGCACAAACCGTCCACCACGTAACAGCACCACGTAACATCGGAGTGCTCGCCACGGATGTTTTGACAAGATGATGCGTTCTAGATGAATGTGTGTGGGAGTGCCGTCATTGTTTCACGCCGGATACACCTGACACTGTTACCATACCTTCCCAAATAGGAAAGAGCACTTGGACCCTGTTGCATGGGGCCTTGCTCTTGGTTAGCCCATCCCTCCTCAAGCTGCTGTGGCTGGGATATGGCTAGCTTAGGGAGCTGGCCATCGGCCCCTGACTGCTGACCTCAAAGTACACCGCCCACCCTCCAGGTGCCGTCGGTTGCTGGGCATCCACCGGGTGTCCGCACAAAACCGCCTTGATGCAGCCTCAGGAGGCTGACGGCTTGGGCACAGAGTGTGGTCCTGTAGTGCCCGCCGTTTTGCAGCTGTTCTCCTCAAGTCATTTTCCAAAACGTCGAGAGTTTTGACTAACACCCCCCCCCCGGTTGCTGAATATGCTCGGAAAAGGCGATGGAACACTCTCAACAGTGACCTCGTCCGCCCCCTGTTCAATCAATCTCACCACCAAGCACTGGATGATGAACTGTGCCTCACTTTCTGCCTCAGTCCACCTGACTGCAGGGATACATCTGTTCTTAAAATTGGCAGTTGTATAGTTTCAGTCTAGGGTCTTGCAGCTGAAGGCCCTGTGGTAATTCAGTATTCAGGAGTGCTGCGGTGCCCTGGACCAAAGTGTGGGCCTTCCAGTCCGATTCCAATCATCGTACTGCCTCAAGACAAATTGTGGTCCTCTGATGACCCTCTGATGCATGGTAAACCCCATTTAAAATCACAGGCGTGATTTTATTTTTCCTGCGTGATTTTATTTGGTGCATGATTTCATTTATCCCTTGTGTGATTTTATTTCTGCCTGCCTCCGACACCATGGATTTTGCTTTTAAATGTGGTAATTCAGATGGATGATAGGGAGGCCCATAAACATTTTAAGCGGATGGCCACTTGACTGCACTCCTTGGGGTGAGCAAAGAGGGCGACAATTTTGTCCGTTTCCATTTGAATTCTGCTATTATCTTGAAGCTGCATTCACCAAAGGTCCTGAGAAACTCCAACAATCTCTTGGTCACCTCAAACTGAACAAGAGTGATCAACTCTGTGTATATGCGAGATGCTTTCATTCCTTATTTGGTGAAACAGTTGCAAAAACTGGCCGGGGAGGCACTCGTGGTGCTAGACTCAGCCAGCGCCCATATTTCTCGTGTTGTCCTCAATGCTATCCGTAGGGCTGGTATACGGTACGCAATTATATTTTATCCAAGCAATTGATGTGGCACTGGTGGCCCTGTATAGGGAAGGACATCATGCTCTTTTCATGCAAATGGTCGAGGTGGCAGAAAGGTCAGTGCATTGGCTCGCAGAAATGCATACATTGTCCATCGCAAGTTTTGCAAAGATTTGGCGAATACACAATGCAGTGTCTCTCTGTCTTTCCTTTGCTCATGTCTTCGAGGATTGGTTACAGTTCGTAGCATTTGACCCGCAAAAACTGGTGGGTGATTTTATTTCTGCCGTTTTAAAAAAAATCTAGCATGTGTGAGTTTATTTTTCCTGCGTCATTTTATTCAAGGGGGTGGTTTATTCTGCCGCCCCCTTGAACAGCCTCAGCCACCAACCCACGCACAGTCCTTGGGGGTGTGACACTGTCACTTGCCCCAAAAGTCCATGGTGACAAAGGTGCCAAAGAAAATCACATGGAAGAGAGGTTGTTAGATCAAGCGCACACGCAGCTGTGGGAAACCTAGTCGCTTGCGCTTCCCACATGAGAAAACCATGAGATTTAATAACATAGTACACTACCCATGAGAATTGTATGGAGCTTACCATCTCTCTTGATGGCCTTCTGGTAGTCCCATGGAATCAACAACATGACCAGACATGAGGTGCATGGAGTGGTCGCACGGTCCGCACACTTGGTGTATTTGTGCATTACAATCCCAGTTGAGCAATAACACAACTAGAAATGAGGTGGTGGTCTGCACATGGGGGCGCATGGCATATTTTTGGTGGCATGCCGGGAACATAATGACCCTTGGAATATAATGCACCCCTATTCAAAGCTATGCGAGTTCAAACGGGCAAAGCTATGTGAGTTCAAACGAGCAGACACCCACAAAACACGTGTGTATGGCTGTATGTGTCTGGCAAATTTGTCGCCAAACCCATGTCTTATGTGGCTGCACTACATTTAGTAGCGATTTGCCTTAGGTACCAAATGAATACAATCCCTACGCCCGCTTTCCTTGGATGAGACCGTAGCTCATACAAGGGGGGAGGGTGTCTACAAGTGTAGTCCCGAGGGAAATTCCTTAAAGGTGGGGTGAGTCGGTCGAGCCCCTTTTCTCAAACCCCGCCCTCCTTCAAAAGTTCGTGGGGCATCACCAACCCCACACTGACTCTGGGCCCAGCTCAGCTGCCCTCCCAAAATCCCTTTGTTTAGGTTGCCTAGCCCCCCAATGCAGTAGTTGTCGCCTAACCCTTGGAAGGGGCCTAAACACTCTTGCATTGCAGAGCCATGTACTACTCTGGGACCACCATACACACATGCATTGCAAGTAGTACATACTGTTACCGGGTGACAGGACCTGGTACCAACACCAAGACTCCCACGGCCAAGCTTTTCGTCCCCCCCCCCCCCCCCGAGCACTTTACGCCTTTGGAACTGTAAACAAACACCGGTAAACAAACACTGGGCTGGCATGTATACTGGGGGAGGATACCGCACAGGACGAATCCAAATGCAGCCTAGGAGCTTTGGGCGCCTTTGACAAAGAATCCTAAGGACCGAAACGAAGTGGCAAATACCCGAAAGAGAAATGGGTGACTGTTTCGGGGCTGTCAATGAGTGGACAAAATGTGCAATACAAGAACAGAAAGGTTTGCCGTTGTGACGCGATTTTCTATGTGTTGTGCGCCAGCTATGTGACTTGCTACAGGGGGGAGGGGGGTGCTCAGAAATCTGATACCATGAGGGGTTTCAGAAGCCCCCCCCCCCTTTTTTAAAATGGTCCATGGGGGGGGTTTAAGGGTGTTTTTCGATGCAAGCACACCATTTGTGCGAATTTTTTTTGCTGAGATTCTTTTGGACTGCACATCCCACGGGGGGGCGGCCGGGCCCGGTCCTTGTATGCGACCCCCCCCAGCCCCCCCCCCCCCCCGGGTTTTGAGAGATGGTGGGCTGGGGACATGGCGCCAACGGCGCCCCCCTTTTTTCCGCCTGGCGCCAACGGCGCCCCCTTTTCTAGTGTGAGCGCCAGATTTCGCAAGACGAGGCGCTATACAAATGTCGTTTGTTGCCCAGACATGTTAACTGCAAACGTCAGCCCGCGGACAAGGGGCCCCTGGCACGGGATGCTGCCACCCACAATGTGAAATGTGGGGTGTTCCACTTGTTTGTTTGACCCAGACATGTTAACTGCAAACGTCAGCCCGCGGACAAGGGGCCCCTGGCACGGGATGCTGCCACCCACAATGTGAAATGTGGGGTGTTCCACTTGTTTGTTTGACCCAGACATGTTAACTGCAAACGTCAGCCCGCGGACAAGGGGCTCCTGGCGCGGGATGCTGCCACCCACAATGTGAAATGTGGGGTGTTCCACTTGTTTGTTTGACCCAGACATGTTAACTGCAAACGTCAGCCCGCGGACAAGGGGCCCCTGGCGCGGGATGCTGCCACCCACAATGTGAAATGTGGGGTGTTCCACTTGTTTGTTTGTAGTCGGTTGTAGTCGCCCCCCCGTGGCACATCCACCGTTTTGTCCTTGCCCCCAATGCAGCCACTTTTGATTTTGTCCCTTTTGCCGGGGTCCCCCAAGGACACAGGGGTTACGTAGCAATTCCGCCTACCTGTGGGCCCCCGAGAAGGCAGGGTTGAGGTCTCTTTTCCAAGGCGGTGCCACCCTTTTGAAACCTTGTGGTGCCCCATTTGTGTTGGACAAGGGAGATGAATTTGTGGAAGACGCACTGGACACCAAAGGAGAAGAGGATACCGATCCCGCTGATACTTGTGCCTTGGAATTGTGGCTACGTTGCCATGTTCTGACTGGAATAAAGCTTATGTCCCATGAATGGGAGCATTGTGCATATTACACAACTTGTCAATAAATATTTCAATGGCAATGTGGAACATGCGTATTCTGACCGCCTGCAGCCCACGGCAAACACTGCCCCCACTGCACTGGACATACCCCCACAAACCCTGACTATGTTGCATTGCCTACCACTAGCGGAATGGGTTGTAGTTAGCAGGGATGATGCGGAAAAAAAGGAGCGAGCCAAAAAAATCCCTGTGGTGATGAAACCGAAGATCACTTTGAAGGTGGCACAGGCGGTTGATAGTGAGGCTACGTCTTACTCTGAAGCCTCACTTGGCTGCTCAGATTCTGAATGGAAACTGGAGGAGGATGCAAGCTCTGAGGAATCACGGTCTGCAGCCGGGCCTGATTCGTCCAGTGGTAAGCAGAGATCGGCATCTTCCAAAGATGCTAACTCCTCCTCTTCTTCCTCGTCGGCCTCCTCCTCTTCCTCTTCTTCAGGGGTGGAAGTTCTCCCCCAAAAAAAGACAATGTAGGCCAAGGGCACAAAGCGGCTCCCATGCTCAGTGCCAAAATGCTATGCACACCTAGGCGCAAGAAGTAGGCTGCCCTCTCCCTCTCCTTCCCTTGCAGGAGCATGCACGTTAGGGCTGGAAGGCCCACAAAATGGCGTAGGGAGGGAGGCCTGGCCCGCCATAGGGCCTCCCGAGTTGCGTCGGGCGACCGGTACAGTGTCACACACACCCCTTCCTGGGCCGCATACCCAACCGTCCGGAGGTGCCCGACACTATGTGAGAACCGTAATGTATTTCATTTGGTGTGCACATATGCTAACATCTTAGGCCACTGGGTCCATTTTGGGCCTGCCAAGGGGGCGAGGGGGGCTAGGGTACCCTTCTCGCAGACGATACCCCCGCGCAGCGAAAAAACCCCTTAACCCCCCCCCCCCGAACCCCCCCTTTTTTAATTTTGGCTCTGGGGGGGTTGAATCAGGATATCTGATTTTCGAGACCCCCCCCCCCCCCCGACCTGCTATGTGTACTCTCGATGGACAATTGATGGAACTTCGGTCACGAGTTTAAAAAAAAAGTGATGTGTGCCAGCACCATGCACCAAAGCGATGCCAATTTGATTCTTGTTGTGAGGAGGCTCGGGTGGTTCAGCCCTCACACGTGTCATTGGGGCCAAGACAGTGACAAGTTGGTTCCACTGTGTCGCCTTGTTGCCCCATCCTCTGGGAATTTCAGGCTCTTCTGTAGGCTTGTTGGAGGGACTCAAGAAATGACCTGTGAGGGTGCTTATGCTGCAGCGCCCCCTGCGGCGCGCAATTTGGGTAATTATTCTTGAACAGAGGCGATGGAGTAGTACACGCACACTTGCATTTTTACTGTAACTTATACCCCTATACACCCTTTCCCCCTATTTTGGCCTTTTTGGGCCTGTTCCCCCCACAAACTGAGCACTTGTTGCCACTTCCCAATATGCAATGGGCCATGTGAACTTTGAGCAGCTTCGGGCACCCCTGAGACGGCAAGGGTTAGGTAGCCTGGGGGTGATTGCCAGCCAGGGCCTGACCCCAAGGGGGGGGTGGCCCTCTACAGACCCCAAAATGATTCTACGGAACAATGGGTTTTGTGGGCACCGGAGGTAAACTGCTGAACTGAGCATTTGCTTGTGCGGAGGTGTGGGGTACATGACACCGAAAACAAGCAAAATCTACACCCATCATTCTTATGCGGCTGAAGGCAGTTCCGGCTGGCCATTTTTGCGCACGCCTGTCCACGATTGTTTTGCGTGAGCCACGTGTATGTGTTTTTTGTGGGTGTCGGGCCAGTACTGCTTCGTATGTGTTTGCCTATTTCGTTTAGAGCTCATTGCCAACCTTCATGCAAACCTCCCATTAAGCTGTGTATCAGCCAAAAGGGCAAACCCCTCCTCCAGCGCAATGGAAACTGGGCAAGAGCTTCACGAGGAGGATTGGCTACAGCCAACGCTTGAATTGGAAGGCCGCAGACTTGGTCCACGAAAAGCGCAATCCATCGCCCAAGGCCTATGCTCGACGGACATGGTGCGTTACTTGGGGCTAAAAGGCCTGAAGCTCGGAGACAGTGCTGTCGGGGTTGTCATGGAGGGGCTCAAGCTCAATGGCAGCGTCGAGGTTCTGGACTTGTCGAGCAACGCCATTTCGGACACCGGGTGTCAACGCATCGCCGACATGCTGCAGGCCAACAGCCGCGTCCGGTCCCTGCTCCTGGCTCACAACAAAATCCGCAGCACCGGCGCCCAGTCCCTGGCCACCGCGCTGCTGGACAAGAAGAGGTTCCGGAAGCTCGACCTCACCGGCAACAAGCTGCGTGATGGGGGTGCAACGGCCTTCGCCGAGATCCTCCAGAAGGGCGCAGGGCTGCAGGAGCTCGACCTGAGCCGCAACGAGATCAATCACGGGGGCTGCCGGGCCATCGCGAAGGCGCTGGAGACCAACCGGAGCCTGAACACGCTGAACCTCGCGAACAATTTGATGGGCGAGGCCTTTGTGGACTTCGGGCCGGCGCTCTCCGTCAATGACGCCGTGCTGGACCTGAACGTCGAGAACAACATGATCACGGCGCACTGCGCGGCGGAGTTCGCCGCTGGCCTCTGGCGAGTGTCGCTGCTGACACTCAACGTCTCCAACAACGCGATGCAAGACCAGGGCCTCTGCCCCATTCTGGACTGCCTGAAGGACGCCCGCAGCCTGCGGTACCTCGACGTGTCCTCCACCACCATCACCGGGAAGAGCATGCAGGCGGTGGCGCGGCTGCTGCAGCTGTGCCCAATGGAGACGCTGGAGCTGGACTGCAATGCAATTGGGGCGGACGGCCTGCGGCTGCTCACCGTTGCTCTGGAGGAGAGCGATACGCTGCAGTCGCTGAACGTCGGTTCATGTGCGATGCGCAACACCGCCAGTGCCGCACTGGCCACGGCCCTTTTGAGGCATCCCAAGTTCACGTCCCTGAATGTCAGCGGGAACCACATCTCCGACGAGGGCTGCCATGCGCTGTGCCAGACGTTGAAGCGCATGACAATGCTGAAGGTGGTGGACTTGTCCTACAACCAAATCACGAGCTCAATGAAGGAGGAGATCGCCTCCGTCTTCATCAACAATCTCGATCTCCTGCGCATTGAAGTCATGGGCAACCCCGTGGCCGCCGACCTCGTGAACGGCGTCCTGTCGCGGCGCGTCGGGCTCCAGGCGCTGGAGGCAATGGACACCGCAAGCCAAGCGCTCGCCGTCACCAGCCCCTTGACGCCGGTGGAGAAGTTGAAGAAGCGGTCCCCCGGGGCGCCAAGAGCCTGGGGCACTCCTGTGCCCGGCTCCCCTCTGACGCCTTCGCGGGGGGGCAGCCCCTTGGGCCCCCCGGTGATGAAAGGCAGCCTCAGCGCGTCGGGAATGGGCAGTGGCCTCGGGATGAGCAGCCTGGGGATCCCGATGAGGACGTCCGCGGGGCTCGTGGTGAAGCCCAAGTCGCTGCCTCCAGCGGAGGCCTCGCGGCAAACGGGCGCCAGCCTTTGGGACGACGACCCCTGGGGCGATCTGGAAGACTCCGACGACGATATCCCAGGCCACACGCCCCTCGTCCTCCCCAAGTACTCTCTGGAGCACCCCTACTACCCGGGCTGGGGGAAGGGGCGCTTCTCAAACGCCAGCATGGTCCAAGTCCCGGGCGAAGTGGTGCCCTACACCATCAGCAATTCCCATGGGCCCAAGCCCATCTCCAAATGGTGCTCGTCGCTCTCCACGTCGGATGCACTGTTTGCGGCGCCTCTGCGCCGACGCCAGCGAGGGGACCCGTACTCGCAGACCAAACTGGCACGCAACTCCGGAGGGCTGTTGGTGACGGAGAAGCAGCTGCAGGACGCCTTCAACGAGTTGGACGTGGATGGCAACGGGTGGTTGAACCGCGCAGAGTTTGAGGGTTTGTTCTCCGTGTTTGAAAATTTCGGGGCCCCTTTGAAGTCCTCGACCATGAACAGCATTTTGAGTCGCTACCGCATGTTCGATGACGGCAAGCTTACTTTTGATGAGTTCTGTCTCTTGATGTTGAATGTCGCCCAGCGCTAGTCCTCAACGGCGTCTGTCCACATCGTCGATGGGTTGTTTGCTCTGAAGTCCTCTGCATACGTGCCATTTTTTGGCGCCTCAGGGCGAGACACGGTAGGCACTACGGCGCTGGAGCACACTTTGACCAAGAGACAGAGGCCCATTCTCCCCCTGCAGAATAGAAGCCTGTGATTGCATCTTCGTCCAGCTCCAATACTGTACCAAACCTTTTTCTCTGCCCAATGCTACCGTTCTGCACGCGCTTACGGCAGAGTATGCCTTGTCCGCAGTTTGCTCGCTATGTGGGAGCCCGAGGGGACGCCTTTGCACGCAGTCCGCACGCAGTGCAAAGTTTTTGTGCCACCGGAGGCCCATTCCAAGCCTCACTCTGCTCTGGACTTCAATCAGTGCCGTAGGACATGGGCTGATGAGGATACCTTTGGAGAACAATGACGACGATGAATTGCGTTGTCGTGCATTGTTTTCCTCTCAGGAGATCATGACTTTTATTGGTATACAATAAGGGCTCTAGCAACAAATGCGCGCGCAGTGCCCATGCAGTGCATCGTTGTCCCTTAAGCGGGGCTGAACCGAAGAGGAGTCTCCTCTTCCGTATGGCGCAAGGCAGATTGGAAGCTGGTTGGTGTATTTCCACCCCCTTCCCCAAATCCGAATTTCCGGATATTCTGGGTATGTTCTGTAACACGTGCGGACTCCCCCTCAAAAACGGAACCTGTGTGTTGGATCGCCCTTCCATGTCATCATGGTTGTTGGCCTTGTAGGGGTGATCATACACCTGTTGGCACACAGTTTCACCAAAACCCATTGGTATCGGGCAACGGCGCATGCACAACACATCTGGTTCTGTATGTGCCCACATCAAAAAGTTCGCCCATTCGTTGATACTTCTGCTTTGTGTTAGCATCGCCCCCCCCCCCCCCCCCCGAAGCAATCAGCTTTCCACCCTTCGCCTTCTGACCAAAGAGTTGTTTTCTCGCGCTCAGCTGTTACATCTTTGCCTCTCGTCTGCCGTCGACGTGAGTGGATCTTGGCTGAAGTTGATTGCCGTATGCAAGGCGCACTAGATGCCGTTGCTTTGCACAATTGTATGTGTTTTTTGTGTGTTGTTGCATGTGCACTTTTGACCTCTTCGGACCCCTGCCGGCGCTGTGATTGTACACAGGCTGAGTGTTGGGGCTGTCATGCGGTGTGTCTTTCAACGAAACATGTTGGGTATGTGTCGTGCCTGTGCCCACACATTTCGGCCACAAGTGTGGGTTGTCCGTAATCACTCCTGATTTCTGCACACAGTTTGCCCTACTGTTTATCTGCCTGTGGGACCCCCCCCCCCCGCCCCACCTTTTTTTTTTTGAAAGAAATGTTGCAGTTGCCGGTCTTTGTCGAAACACCAGCGGACAACGGCGGCAGTTGACTGCCTTGTGGGCGTCCCTTGATCACCGTCCGCCGGCAATTCAGTGCCCACTGTCAACCAGCGCCCGTGAACCAGCGTCCGCAGTCCGCCCGGGGGCTGGATGGAACGCGGCGTGTGGGTCACCCTGCGGGCCGACGGCCTACGCCCCCAAGGGGTGGACCCCCTGCCGCCTCCCAGACCGCCAAGACCACCCACGCATCCTCCAGCGCCTGCGACAAACCCTTCAGGATGCCAAGCTGGGGGGCAAACGGCTGTGGGACATTAACCCCAGCCCACCCCACCGCCACGGCACCCCCCCGGCAGCCCGCCACCGCCTCACCCCCCCCGCAAGCGCCCGCGAACGTGAACCTCCCCACCGGGACCCCCAACACAAACCACACCACCAAGACCATGAGACCCCACACACTGCAAGCAGCCACGCCGCAGACAGCCCACACACACCGCCCCGCGCCGACGCCACGCAGGCCCGTAACCCCCCCACCCCCTCTGCCCCGACCAACGCCCACGGAGAACACAGCCACGGGACAGCGAACACCCGCGGAGGTTGGACCGAACGGCAAGCGTTTGTGTCCATTGATCGAAGCCCTGCCACACCGCTGCAGTCCTGAACTTAGCAATGCAAAGGGCCTCGAGGCCCTGCTCTACGGAATTCGATTCAGCTTGCGGTTGATCTTTGTCGGCCTTTGCTCTGACAGGTGCACAGGGATTGGCAGCAGGAAACCGGAATCTGCGTTTTGCTTTCGACGCAAATGTGCTGTGGTGTGGCTGCACTCAGTGGTGCCCTGACGACTGAGCCCAATACAGGAGCGACGTAGCCCATCTGTGTGTGTGTGTGCCAACGTGGTTTAGGTGTGTCATCCCACAGGACATGGACGAGAGGTTGCACTCTGGGCGCTTGTTCTGACCCACACTGAGTCCTCCTTCATATATGACACATATGTACATACGCCTCTGACTCCACCTTTGGACTGACCTGTTTCGCGTTTCCATGGTACCCTCTTGTCTGGCTTTGATTCCCCTGCGTTTCCTGCTCAGGTTTGCTGCTCTTTGTCACCCCTCTCCCTCGTGTACACACACTGCAGTCTGTTCAAACTTCACGGGGTGTTTCCATTGCTTTTTGTTGATGTGCCGTCCTTGAGTGGCACCCAAATGCATCCTCCTCAGGAAGCAGGAAATAAGGAGAGACATCCGCAAATACACTACCCTTAGATGCCGGAGATGTACTACATGTGCGGGTTGGCGCATCGGCTGCAGCTCTATGTGTGTGTCTCCAAGAGCCCGGAGACAAGAAGGTTGAAGTGATCACTTTTGTGTTGCATAGGTAGTAGCAATGCTCACAATAAACCAAGTGGTATTGCCTCTACGTAGCCATGGTGGCCAGGCAACGATGATGAAGGCCAAATTATGGAGGAAGTCGAGGATCTAAATGTGCTTGCTACGTTTGACATGCTTGTCGGTACTAGCTAGCGTGTGCCAAGGGTGGGGGGCAAAATTAGGTTGTGATATGGCACAACCATTGCTGGTGGGCAAGGATGACACAAGGAGATCGAAGGCACAAACCGCAATTGGAGGCCCTAACAAAGACAATCAGAAAGTGAGAGGGCAGACTTCAAGATGACTTGCGGCATTTGGCGGCAGTCACCTATTGCACCAGAAACCATCTTAGGGATATGTACATGAGCCAATGGTTGCTGCCTTCAGGCCCTGGGGTTCTAGGGATCTAAAGTATCAGGGGTCATGTCCCTTAAGCGCAGTGTGCACACAGTCTGACTATTTGGGTGTGTGGCCATACTAGAAACCCATACTTTGTGATAATCTGGGCATCATGGGGAATGCCATGCACGCAGTGCGCATGCAGTGCGAAGTTTTGAATGTCGGCCAATACTCAGACCCTACTTTTGGCCCCTTTTGACAAGTTTTTGGTTCCACACTGGGTTTTTTTTTTAGCTTCCTATGCATTTGGGATGTGGCACATTTGAATTGTCACCCTTTGTTGCCCAATGTCAACCATTTTTACCCATTTTGCATCCCCCATATTGAAGTCTCCCCACTATGGGGACCCCGAGAAGGCAGGGGTGATGTAGCCATACATAGCCCGCAGACCTTGAGGAGTTTGTGGTACGGCCTTCATCCCCACCACATCACTGACCTCGCTCGCCATCAACAAGTGTGTCGCGTCCACGCTCAGAACCACCACCGCCCTCCCCTTCACCCTATTTTCAGTCCCCATCACCCAAGAGACCACGGACAATGCGTTCCCCGTGCTCCTAGTCAAGGGACACCTCATCGCCGCCTCCAAGAGCGAAGCCACGGGCACCAAAACACTCGAAGCAAGCGGACTTTACAAGGCTGAGTGGTTTGTTCATAGGGACGGTGGAGTACCAAGTTGAAGGCAGTTTCGTCGTTCTCATGTGGGCTTTGCTGCATCGTTGTGCAACCAGTCAGGTGACAGGTATTCTTGGGTGCGTATCCCGGCCTCTGCGTGCGCAGTATGCACGCAGTGCGCACGCAGTGCCCACACAGTGCACACACAGTGCGAACGCAGTGCGCACGCAGTGCAACTACTTGGCCATGGTTGTTTTAAGTAGGTTTTGATGCTTCTTCCACATTGGGGATATGGCATTTTCACCCCCTTTTCACCCATGTTGTGCTCATTTCCACCACATTCACTCATTTCTAGGTTGATTTCTCCCCACCATGGGGACGCTGAGAAGGCAAGGGCTATGTAGCCCCCCCCCCCCCCCCCCCCCTTGTAAAAGTAACAGTCAGCAACCACCTGGTGTGGTACAGAACTGGTCTGCGCTGCAGTGCAGCAAGAAACACACTGAACAATGTGGTTATGACCATGCGCCTGTGACACGGGGGCGTATGCGAGCCCAGTTTCCGTTGCCTCATGGCCTTGTAAAAGCTACGCCCTTGTCCAAGCTATAGTAGGCGTAGGGACCGTATTAATTTGGTACCTAATTTTAATTCGGTAACCAAATTTAGTGCAACCACATAAGACATGGGTTTGACGAATTTGCCAGGTACATAGGGTCATGTACACATTTGTTGTGAGTGTTTGCCCACTTGAACCCACATACCTCTGATTTTGGGGGTATTTGTGCAATATATTCCCCCTTCTTGCACTAGCTCACCATGCAATCTTCTCTTTTTGAACCTGGACGCCCGGTTATTTTCACACGTTCCACCGGTGAGCGTGTGGATGCCACAATGAAGGGACCATCGGAGAAGGGGGACCAATTTGCGGTGTTGGAGTACATGATGGCTGGGCAGGTGGTCACACACCCCTGTGCCCCCCTTCAAAAAATCGAGTTCTTCATTCAGTCCCCGTCCCCTTCCCCGGAGCCTACCTCACCACCACCACCTTCGCCGGTTGCTGAAGTTCCGGCTGGACCGGAGGTGGTTGCGCAACATTGTCCAAGGCCAAGGCACACCACAAAGGTCCCCCCTGGGCTGCTGCAGCGGGGCAGCTCACAATGAAGGAATGAACGTCCTCCCCTTGTCTATTTTTTTCCCCCACAGGTGGGGAATGCCACTCGCCGTAACCCTGCCTATGTTCTACCTCCCATCTTAGTCCTCTTCTGTGTGTCACCGACCACTCCACAGCAGTGCGCTCTATCCCAAGCGAATAGTGACCCATTGTGCCTGATTGACCAATTGTGCCTGAATGTCATTCCCCTCCCACTCTAATAGTGTATGACATGCAACCTGCTGACTCACCTCGGCCTTCAATCTTCACTCCGCTGTCTTCTTCAGCCTACAGTCATTGTGCCTCACACACACTGGGAAGCCTACGGGCGTGGCAGTCTCCCACTGCATAACCTGGTTTCAAACTCAGCTAATCCTCACTACATGTCAGATCCACTACCACAGTCATTTGTGGGATCATCGTAGCACTGGACAGCTCTGAACCTTGATCCCGAGGGGTCACCTCGAGTACTGTGAAGTGAGCAGGCTGCGCCAGCTCATCTTGGTCTGAGCCAAAAAAGTGACAGTCACAGTCACAGTCACAGTCACAGTTTTGTTGGTTGACAGTGGCACAATTTTGTTGGTTGACAGTGGGTTGACAGCCACAGTTTGTCTTGCTTGTCCCATCTCGGGCTCTCGAAGAGGCCACTGATGGTTTGCTTTGCTCTGGGTTTTTTTGTCTTGTGCGTTGGGCCAGTTCTAGTTATGGCCTCCAGTCAGTCATGCTTGCTTGCTTGTGAGTGAGTGGTCGTTGTCAGAGAGGTCGGTGGCGGCGTCAGAGAAACATGGGTGGCATCCTTTTTTCGTTGTGCCCGACACCACATGCTGCACCCCCACAGCATCCACCCTCCTGCACGTGGGTCCCCTAGTGGCAACGTAGGTTTACCCCCGTGCAGCCCTCTTAGGCAGAGCTGCGTTGCCATCAGGGTATCACGGCGCCTGCATCAGTGGCCACCTAGCGGCCACCTGCAAGGGATGCTTGGGGGTGCCTGTGGCATCTGCCCAGCCTCTGCCTGGGAGGGCGGCTTGTTTATCGTTCTTTTTTTACATGATGTGGATTCCCTGTTGGCTGTTGACTTTTTAACTCCTTGGTTTTGTAGCTTCACAGAGAAATCGGTCCGGTACCCCGATTTCTATGTGTCCGCAACGGCTCCACCAGCCCCGGTGCCCGCAGCCCCTCCAGCCCCCATGCCCGCAGCCCCTCTAGCCCCGGTGCCCGCAGCCCGGGGGAAGGGGGCTATGGGCATGGGGGCTGGAGGGGCTGCGGGCACCGGGGTTGGAGGGGTTGGAGGGGCTGCGGGCATGGGGTTTGGAGGGGCTGCGGGCACCGGGGTTGGAGGGGTTGGAGGGGCTGCGGGCATGGGGTTTGGAGAGGCTGCGGGCACCGGGGCTGGTGGAGCGGCCAAAGGTACGGGGGTTGCGAGGGGAAGGGGACTGTGGGCATGGGTACTGGTGGGGCTGAGGGCACGGGGGCGGAACTGGTATGCTCTTCGCCACAACTGACACTCAACTTCACCCACTCCCCATGATTCCATCCAGCACGGCGCCACGATGTTTCCTGCTTTTTGCCTGTTTCCCTCGTGCGTTTTCCCGTGTCCCACGCTGTCATTTGCACCCAATTGATGATGCCCAATTCGCCTAAGGGCCATGTGTGACCACCAAGACCCAGCCCGAGTCCCAGTGTGTTACCCGAGGCAATGGACACTACGCACCCCCTCAAAGCCCAGCCAACCCTCTGAGGCCACCCCAATGAGGATGCACGTGAGTAGTCCTTGGGATTTTGTGGACGCGCGTGTGTGTGTGGGTGCTTGCAATTTTTGAAGCTTTGCAAGTCGTTGTTTTGGCCACACCGTTTCTGTTTCTTCATAAGGATCCAGACGGCAATAAACTTCAAGTACCGGGTTTTGTGGTAAGAAGAAGGGACCAACAGCATCGGGGAAGCGTTCAACCGGCCCTAAGCCCAGTGCAAAGAAATGATGAACTTTGGTGCTTTCAGAGCTTTCTCTTCTCTACCCCCTTGGGCGACGCAGTGCGTTGTCTTTCAAACATAGTATGTGGCAAGCAAACCTTTGATTACGTTTTGAGCATCGCACAATGTTGACGTGATCTGAGCTTCCTCATTGCATGTGTTCTTTATGAGCATGGGTAAGGGTTGGGTAAGGTTGGTATGGGACCAAAGGCGAATGAACAAGAATTCTCAGCAAACATCCAGGAATAAAGTACATAGTTATGGGAAAAATAATCCCCCCCCCACTACGGGGGCGCAGTATGTTCCAAGAAAAAGTGCCACCACGGGGGAGGAGAATTTTTTCCTGCCCCCCCTCCCCCTGAATCATGTTTGCATTTTATGGCTGTTGAATGATGGAGCACCCACACATGCGCCCCCTCTTTCCTTGTATATGCGCTATGGGTCTGCGCCCTGTGCCCTGTCTAACAGGGATCCACTGTATCATATACTTGAGTTGCCCAATTCCCAAGAACTATCTTGAGTATTTGTGAACGTTTCGAGTCAGCCCTCCCAAAAAAAAAAACACCCACACATGGATGTGTGGCTGTGCTGCAGACATCTTGTCCCCAACGATGGTATCCAGTCGAGCAAGCAAATGTGTGTGTGGTGTATGCACCACATGGGAGTGTGGTACGTCTTGCAGACTGGCTGCTGCACACAACACATCACCGACGTCCAGCACATCTTGCCGTCAAATTGTGGCGCGGCGTTTCTGTGTGAAAAAAATTCTTCCGCGAAATTGTGAACAACAAAACCTGGTAATAGTCTGATATTGCAGCTTTTCAAAACAATTTCTGTCGAGTACAAGGACAAACACACGCGGGGGTATGATCGCCAGCGACCGTGGGCAACATATTGCCTGCGTTCCCGTGGGCAAGATATTGCCTGCGTTCCCGTGTAAATGATGTATGGATTGGCATGCATGGCCCACCTGTATTGCACCATTGGTTGTGAATTATTCTTTACACAGAGCCCACTTTCTGAGTGTCTTTTTTTCGTATCTTTTGCTCATGTGGTAGCATCATGAACAATGAAATAAAAGTGGTGGGCGCCATCCACTTGGGAAACAAGAATGTCCAGGATGCGGTCGTGGTGGCCCAAGGCAACACCGTCACCCTCAGCAATCCCAATATGCATCAGGATCAGAAGACATTCGTAGTTGACAAATGTTTCGATGAGGAGTCTTGCAATGGCAAAGCTTTGTTCTCGTACGTTGGCCGGGCGTTGCTGTCGCAGACCACCCATGGAATCCATGCGTGCATTTTGGGATACGGAGCACCCAAGGCCAGCCGCAGCCAGACTTTGCTCGGAACGGCAGCTGACCCAGGTCTGCTGTTGCTTGTCACACAAGAGCTCTTTGGGTGGTTGGCCCAAGCCCCCCGTAACTGCACACGCAGTTTGGAGGTGGCCTGCTTTGAAGTCAGTGGAGATACTGGGCATTGCCTCATCGAGCCCACGAGCCAGCCAATCCGCTGTGCCCAGCGACATCCACAAGCAGGGCTGCAGCTCGCGGCCTTTGTGTACAAAAAACCCCGCAGCCAAGCCGCGCTGCAGCAGATTGTTGAATCTGCCATGCTGCATGTTCAGCCAGGGTGGCATCCTGGGGTGATTGTGAAGTTGTCGCAGGCGACGTTTATTCCTGAATCAGGGGATGTGTACGACTCGATGGCCTCTCTGCGGTTCATGGATCTGCAGAGACCGCAGGCAGATAGTAGTGCGGCTGCCCTTCAACAGCACGTCGATGGGGTGTTGGGGCAGGGCCACTCCCTCTCCTCCGACTCATGTAAAGATAACTTTCTTGTCCAGCTGCTTGAAGATGCCTTCAGTGGGGCGTGCTTCACCACTGTGGTGGCGTATGTGGATTCCTCTGCAGCCCACTTTGCAACTTCAATGCAGACCTTACTGTTCATCGACAAAGTCCGGGCCGTTTCTAATTCGCTGACTCCGAATCATTCATCGCGGGCTCAGATGATTAGTGAATTGACCGCCGAGGTCCTTGGGCTGAGACGACAGTTGGCTTCAACCTCTCCCAAGAAATGCAAGAAACAACGACCCAAGTCTGTGCCGCGAGACGTTGAAATCAACAAAAGCTGTCCATTCCTGTGGGTCATGGCTCCGAGTCCGCTTTCAGCGGCCACGGATGTTCTGGCCTACTACATTCCTCTTGGAACGACGTGTTTCGACTGCACTACCTTTTCTGCATCTCAAAAGTGTGCATTGCGGCGTCAGAGCAGGAGGGCCAGGGGCCCAGTCTCGAATCATGCAATTCCGCTCATTGACGATGACGACAGCATGTCCATAAGTGGGTCCAGTGACTCAGAGCTGAGCAATGATGACAACTGCAAGGCTGTCAATCACAAAGATGCCGGCCAAATGCATAGCGATTCGGATCATGTCATTCAACTTACAAACGCTGGTGTAGAGGGACAGCTGTTCACAATTCGGAGGTCAGAAGGCCTCATCAGCGTTCGTCCGAATAGCAACGTTGCTGTCACGATGAATGGCGTTGCAGTAAGCGAGGCTTCTGTCCTGCGTCACGGTTCTGTGATCTGTGTGGGACACTACAAGATGAAGCTCATAACGCAGCCATTGTCCATCGAAGATGCTGATGAGCTGATGGGCGCTCTTGATGCCGAGGGAATCTATCCGTCGTTATTGCAGCAGAAGATTGAGATGCTGGAGCAATTCAGCAATCGGTTGGTCACGAAGGTGCAGCTTCTGGAGAACGAAAGGCGCCAAGACCAGGGCCAATCAGGTCTGGACCAGAAGACGATAGACGATTACGAGGCCCGGCTTAAAGCTGCTGCTGCACTGCAGCAGGCAACGCAGGAGAAAGTGGAGGAGGTATTGCAGGACCTGTCTCAAAAGGACGTGGAGCTCTACCATTTGGGCACACAGCTCAAGCACTTGGGTTTGGTCCCCGACAGGCCTCCCTTGATGGTCAAGCAGGTCGCGAGTCTGGAGGCACGCAATAAAGACTTGGAAGCGCAAGTCGAGGCACTGCAGCAAAGTGCCGCAGCCCAGAGGCACTGCACAGACCAGCTCAAGGCACTGATTGATCTGCTGCACAGCCAGCCTCAGGGGGAAGAAGCGCAGGCCCAAGGCCAGGGTCAGACCACGTTGTTGGAGCAGCTAAATACGGTGCTCGGGCTGCTGCAGGAGGACAAGACAGAGCATATGCGAATGAAGATGCAGGTGAACGACCTCGAGAGGGAGTTGCAGTGCGAGAAGCAGGTGCACCAGAAGGCGTTGCTGGAAATGACATTTCTGCGGAAAGAGAAAAACAATTTGATGTCGTCGCTTTCTGCAGACAATGCCGTTGAAAAGCAGGCCATCGGAGCTTTGAAGCACGAGAACGCGCAAGTGTTGAAGCGGCTGAACATTCAGATTGAGCAGTTTGAGTTGCTGCGCCGTGAGAATCAGCAGCTGAAGGACGCCAATTTAGAGGGGCAGCTGAAGATGTTTCGGACGAAGAACGCCTGCGAGGCTGCAGAGCAGAAACTGCAGGAATCGCAAGCCAAGCTCAAAGAGGTGCTTGGCCGTGACCAACGGCTCAAAGAGGCTCATGCCAGACTAAAGGCAGAGTTGGCGGAGGCCAGAGATGCCATACCCCAACAAGGCCCTCCAGCCAGGCCCTCAACCCCGAACCTCGCCACCAGAGCTGCGGTGAGGCAGAGTCGCTGCCACACACCCACGGGCAGTGGCACCCCAAAGTCTTCCACCACCCCGTCTGGGAGCAGAGATCGCTCCTCAAGCAAATCGCGCACATCACGTCCAGTGAGAGGCATACCACACGACATCGAGCCATCGCCACGTCGACCGCTTTCTCCAGGCGCTTCCAGCCCGTCGGATGCCTCGCAAAGCCCGTCCAGCCATCCGGTCCGGAGGTTGCATTTGCAATTGTCGGCATCTCAATTGCTGGAGCCCAGCGATAGCCTGAGCTACAGCTACGATGAAGTTCTTGTCAGCCCCGATCGATTGCAGTTCCCTGACCACATAGGGAAAGAGACACCATCACTGGAAAGGCGCAGTCCGCCCCATGCTGCGCAGAACGGTAGGAGCACCGCAGAGCCCATCTGCTTGATCTCCGCAGACAACGCCACGTGCAAGGCTACACCCGGGAGCCCCAGCTCACGCAGAGGGGCGTCGCCCAGTACCATCCGCCGCACTGCAACCGCTTCGTCCATCTCCTCCAGCCAGTCCCACTCGTCCAGCGGTAGCTTTTCCGGACGCACCCCATCCCCTCGGCTCATGAAGCGCACGCCACAGCTCACTCCGAGGAATGCTCTGGGGGAGATCCCCTCTTACATGCGTGCAACTGCCTCATCCCCCTCCATCAGGGCCCGCAGCACTAGTCCTGCTACACGTGGCAGCCCCACAGCTGTCCGTGCTGCAATTTTGAGGGGAGCTGGTGCTGCAGGAGCAACCTCTTCACTCCGGGATAATGCGCTGATGCCAGCACAGCAACAGCTACCGGACCCTCCATTTTTTGCAATCTAGGTGCAGCTCTAATACAAATGGTGGTGTCAAATGGAGGAATGCACACACGGGGTCGGAGGTGTGCACAGGTGTAGAAGTGAGCTGGACGCGTGGAGTGACACGGAAGTGTGGGGTGTCGATCGGTGTGGAGGTGTGGAATCGTGCCACCAGGGGGAGTAGACATCAAACAGAGCGGCGGCGGATCTGCGGGGAGGCACAGCATGAGTGCTTCGCATCCCCCCACCCCTTTCAGCAAGCAGGTTTTAACCATGTTAAGCTGAATTCTTTGCAAAGTGACTGTAAATAGTTGTGGGTCCGCCCCTCCAGGAATCACCAATGGATTCCAGCCATGCATTGCACTGCGAATTTGAACTACATCTGTACTGTGTTGGACATTTCAGTAAGTTTTTACCAACGTCAGTCTTGGTGAAGGCAGCACCAAAATGAAACGCTGCGGATTCATGGATGGTTCGATGGGGAGTGACAAGACTTGTATTTGCACCTTGGGGGTGACCATCAGGGGGCCACACGCCCACGAGTGTGGACGCGGCATAGGGGTGACCCTCCCCCACTTTTTCAATTTCCAGAATTCCACGCCATTTGTCATGGTGTCACGCTTTGCAGCTCCGCCGCCCCCCTGACATAGACAAACGATACGTCAGACAAAACAGACAGAACTGCGCTTGACCTAGTAGAGTGAATTGTCTGCCAGTCAAGGCACTGCAAGTGCTGGTGCTGTCTTCGTTCCTTGCCGCTTGTGCATTGGCCCTTACCTCTTCGAATCTCTTGTTCAGAGGCATAGCATTGTCTACGCTGTCCACGGATCACAACGGCTAGCTCTTGGATGCATGTTTAGATGTTTTGGAGCAATGTCGTGAGTGACAGGGCTTTGTGCATGGGTCTTTGAGGGTTGGCCAGCGCTGCAAAGGGGTGTTTCAGGCTGTTGAAGGTTGTTCAAGGCCTCTGAGGGCTGTTTAGGGTGATTGATGTTCTCCTCGCGCATATCCCTATCCCCAACAAGGTGCAAGACCACACCGCCAGACTAACAGCGGTGGGAACTATTCCTCAAGGAGAACGCTGTCCGGCAGCACCGTGCGGCCGCCAGGGGTTCCTATTTGTGTGTAGCGCACAGTGCGACACACCATCTGGCCTCTTCTGAAGCCGAGTATGACCGGCACACATGCGAATACTACAGCACGGTGGCAGACAGCCACCACGACGACTTTGCATCAACGGCGGGCAGCCTGGGCGTATGCAGCCAGAGACGGCCTTTCTGCATACGGAAAAGGCGTTCGTTGGACATGGGAAGCATCATTTGCGCAGGGGGGCTGTTCGCCCCACCTATGCCCCACAGGGACCACTGGATGATACGTGGGGCAATTGCTGTCTGCACGGGAGGCACAGGGCCAACAGCATGGCAGGGTTGCTGAAGAAGCAACCACACTGTCCACCACAGGGAGGACTGGACCCGACCTGTGAAAAGGGAAACGGGGAAGACTCGTGCACAATAGATGTTCCGCCCACTCTGGGCGCTTGTTCTGACCCACACTAAGCCCTCCTTCATCTACATGGCACATATGTTCATACGCCTTTGACTCCACCCCTGACCTGTTTTGCGTTTCTCTGATATCCTTTTTTCTGGCTTCCATCCCCTGCGACCCTTGCCCGCTTTTGCTGCTCTTTGCCACGCTTCTCCCCCTCACGCACACAAGCCGCAGTCTGTTCAAACTGCGTTGGGTGTTTCATTTTTTTGCCATACATTGCCGCAGCCAATACTGATTTGTCACATGCTGCACATGTAGCAAGCTGGTACAGACCATAGGAGCTTCGGACGGTGAAAGCAGGACGCACGCTGGGCCATAAGCTGTATAACACACCATATCAACAGGACACATATGCGATTGTGCTTCCAGCATTGTGGACAATTATGCCTACACCACAAGCGACCCAGGGACGCATCTACGGCCATCATTTACGGCCATCATTTATCGACATCATTAACGGCCATGATTTATGAATATTGTTTACGGCCATCATTTATGGCCATCATTTCTGGCCATCAGTTACGGCCATCATTTAGGGACCTCATTTACGGCCATGGTTTACAGCCATCATTTACGGGCATCCTTTACTGCCATTATTGACTGCCATCGTTTACGGACATCGTTTACAACCATCATTTTCGGGCATCATATACCGGCATCATTTACAGGCATCCTTTACTGCCATTATTAACTGCCATGGTTTACGGACATCGTTTACGGCCATCAAGTACAGCCATCATTACGGCCCTCATTTACGGCCCTCATTTACGGCCATCATTTACGGCCCTCATTTACGGCCATCATTTACGGCTGTCATGTACGGCCATCATTTACAGCCATCATTTATGGACATCATTTGCAGTCGTCATTTGCAGCCATCATTTACGGCCATCATTTACGGCCATCATTTGGGGCGCAACCATGTGGGAGGTCCTTCTCCAACCATTGCCCACCACAGTGCAAGTCACATGCTGGGACCTATGCAATGGCGAACCCCACTGACAATCTGATGGCCACGCTTCAAGACACCAAGGGGCGCCAGTCTTGAGCTAACTTCCGCCTTTTCACCCTAGTTCGAGCTTCTCAACCAAAATCAGTTGTCTTACAACACTTCAGGTGTAGATAGCGGCATGGACTTGCCAAGGCCCCTTGATTACAAAGAAATGTTTTCCAAAGCAACAGAACTTTTTGCCCGAAGTAATATTTTTTTATATTGTTCCATCTAAATGCTCAATTACAGTTCCGGACACACATTTTTGCTTCCACTATTTTTGGCTTGTCGCTTCTGCGCCGGGGGCTTCTGATCAGGTGGTTTTGTTGGTGTTCACCATTAGATCGTTCCTAGTGTGTTGTATTCTGTCATTCTAGAAGATATGGATTGGCGCAGCCGGGCCACGCCATTTTAGTGCATGGGATAGGCTTTCTTCCAAAGTGCTCATCACGGGTCACTCCAAACTAATGCCAAACACACACTTAGGTGAGGTGAGTCAGGCCCTTATCGCACGGCCCGGTGTAATATAGTGGGGTGTGTGATGCGACGCGATGCGATGCAATACGGTACCATGCAATGCGGCGCAGTGCGATGGTGCTCGGTGTGGTGTGGTGTGGTGTGGTGTGGTGTTCCCATTCCTCGTGTTTTCCCGTTGCATGCCATTCCATTCTGACCGTCCGAATGAGTCCACCCGCCTACGAACCCCCCACTCCCCACTCCCACACCACCCAAGCTAGTCCGTGCCCTAGCCATGAACGCCTATGTGGTCCCCATTGCGGGCATCGTCTTGAACTTCGCCCTCTACTCCTTGGTGTTCCCCTGTGCACCGCGCGCGCATTCTATGCAACGTCGAACCTCTTGACGCCACCAGCCTCACCGTCCATTTCATCACCTCGGTCATGTGGCTCATCTATGGTACCGTGATCCATTATCCGTATGTCTAGTGTGCCAACGCCCCCGGGGCACTGCTAACCACGTGCTACGTATTCGCACTGCTTGACCTCCCAGTCGCAAACGGCCGTTTGGAGGTGCGGCTCAAAGTCAAGGGCATAGACGCTGCCGGCCTCTCGGGCCTTCTTTTGGACATGTTTGCCCTGACCTTTGTGCTGCCGGACGCGTTGCGGGCAAGGGCGGCCGGCCCCATTGCAACCGCTGCGAACATGTTGATGCACCTCACGCTCTGCTAACGCTCGCCGCCGCGTTCCACGCCAGAGCGCGGCGGACATCGAGATCCCCCAACTGGGTGCCGCCTTCATCAACGCCGGCGTGTGGGCCGTGTAAGGGCTCTATGCCAAGGGCGACCCCTTCATCTACGCTAGCCCCATGGTTGGGCCGCAGTCTGTGGCACCGTAGGCCGCCATGGCCGTCTGGTTCTACTGAACGGACCAACACCGGCGCCGGGTGCTGGCCGCGTCAAAGAGCCTGCACCAGGTCAAGGCCGCGGTCCTCCAAGAGGACTACGACCGGCAACGCTAGTGCACCGTCCTGCTGGAGTTCCACGGCTTGTATCTCGTGGAGCGCCTCGAGCTTCGGTGGGAGAGCGACCGGCGGACGTCCGCCATGGTGTAGCAAGAGACGACCGCCATGGCGCTAGTGGGGTGGCCGATCACGGAGGAGTGGGTAGAGGCCACGCTGCTGGACCTCGCGAGGGACTCCAAGACCCTCCGTGTGGTGGTCCCTCTGGAGACCCCCTGCGAGCCCGCGACTACCATTCCGCCCGCGGCCCCTCCGTAGCCCCTCCGTAGCCGCACAGGATGTTGGCGGTGGGGCTGCAGTAAATCGTGCAGATGATGGAACCTCTGTCCATCATCCAGTACCGGCACGTGGGCAGCCACGCGCCCCTGCCCCCGGAGGAGGCCCCGGAACCTGAGGCACCCCCGTAGCCGCAAGTGTTCTTGTTGCTGCTAGACCCACATGCGCCCCAGGGCTGCCGGGGTAGCTCCGCGTCAATGTCCCATCGGAGGGTCGGACGTCTAGCGTCGACACGCAGGAGGACAGGCAGGCGGTGCTAGAGCTGACACTTGGTCGGCACAATTCTGTGGTCACTATCGGCTGGGCCCTAGTCGGGCTCGGCGACTCCTCCTCGTCCGCAAGGTCATGTCGCTCGATGGAGCTAGAAGACGTGCTCCAGGGCCCGATGCTTTCAAACAAAGAGCTCATGAAACGCCTGTTGCATGATAGGCTTACAAAGGACTAGGCCCAACAGGCCATTGCGGATTTATTGCGTGCGTGGGGTCCACAGGAGAATCTCTAGCTCAATCAACGATAGCCCCCCACCTCCCCCAAGCCGTGTAACAGCTGTGCCCTCCCGGCAAGCCTAGTTTGTGCTGCGATAGCAACAAGGCAAAGCAAATGGCGATCGTGTCACACTGCACAATGGTGAACTGGCCGAGAGTAGCATGAGGCCAGGATCACACGGGTCATTTCAAAACCTGATGTCATGGCCCCACAGGCCCCAAGGAAGATAGTATGGGAAGGTCAAGGCCCCGAGGTCACATGTGCCCCTCTGTGGGGACAACAAGGGTTCTTTGGCCCTCCTCATTTATCTCCGCTGTGGAGACCCCGTTCAAAGGGGATGAGCTATGGAGTGACGCCGGCCTCGAGGTGGCCACTAGGAGACAAAGTGCTGGTATTGTTGGTGGGAGGGCTGCGCTGAGTAAAACTGGACAAGAAGAAAGTGGTCCCAGAGAAAGTGGATTCGGTGGAAGTACCGCCCCTAGATTTTGAAAGATGGGGTGTCGTAGAGCAGCTCGGATTGGACAATGCACCCACCGTGGAAGAGGTCAACGGAGCATGGGTGTTGTAATTACACCCTGACAAGAACATGAACAACGCGACCATAGCCACCCAACTCTGTAAGGGGCCGAATGCCGGCAATGAAGATTCGAAAAGAGCGCCTATGTGGGAACCGCCAAGGCCGAAGGACGACCCGGCCAATTTGCAGTTCAATCCCACACACTTTGCAGCCCCACAGGTAAGGAGGGGCAAGTTATAGCGGAGGGCGTGCAAACGAGCACAACGAACCTAGGGACGCATGCGCTGGCGGAAGATGGACTGAACGAAGTCTACCAAGTAAGAGTGGTGGCCTCAAGCGTATGGTTCATCATAAGGGAGGGGATCAATTTCACAGTTGATGACCCGGGGCTGGCACCTCGAGGTGGCGTGGTCTCACGGCCCCAATGGTGTCAAAGTGACGGGATGCACAAGCTTATTGTAGTGCCAAGCACAAAGGCACGACAAGGAACACACCAAGGCATGGCCCAGGCCTTGAAGCAAGAGGGATGGAGACCTAGCGCCGAGCGACCATGGAGTCCTCGGGATGGCAACCGCACATGGCGATAAAAAAGAAGGAAAAGAAACCGCAAGTCTCACTTCATGGCAAGGCCTAAGCTCGGGAGGAGACAAACTTCTAGCATTAGAGATTCACATTGGGGAGCCGCGGCAATGCAATGATAAGGAAGCAAAGAAAAAAGGTGGCAACAAAGCCACGGCCGCGGACGGTTCCTTGCGATGCAAAAAGCACCGTTGTCAACATCGGATGAGCCCTAACTATCACAACACGCAACGAGCTTTCTCGCTGGCGGAGTAGTGGGCAAGGCCAAACTATTGGCAAGGGGAAGGCAACACCCGATCACTTTTACTTTTGTGGTGGTGACCAACACCAACCAATGACTAGAACGGCATTAACAACCGACGATGCAATCTACACGCACACCAAGTTCTTCTCGGGGGGTCCAATGGGACCCCGGCGAGATGCCCGGTTTGGCAACACAAGCCGACCGGGGGCCACACTCTGGAAGGAGTGACCGCGGAAGTCACAGCGTGGACCTCCTTGCAGTGCGACCCCGCGCAGCATATCCATATAGGGGAAGGTTGCAACTGGGTGGAGGTTGATGTAGAGAGATAGGCGGAGGTGGGTTGGGCCGCTTGCCCACATTTTCCGGCTTGTTCCGGGCATGCAACAATGTAATGTGTCCGTTCCCTCCTTGAGTCACTACGCGAGCTTCAAATTCTCTCCCCTACTTATCTCTTAGCTCCAGCACGCCCGCAACGTTGGGGAGGGCTCCCTCACCACCGGGCTGGGATGACCACTCGGGTGCACTTGGCCAACGGCGAGGATAGTTGCCCTAACACAAAGCACTGGAACAAGGAAAGCCCAGGGGATCCATTGACACAACGTACCTAGGGGAAGGAAAGGGAAGTAGAGAGGGAAATATTGGGCAAGGAGGAAGAGAAAGGACACAGGGTAGTGAGAGGCTGATGGGCACCACCGCCTATTTAGGGAAAGGCCAAGGGCAAGCAAAGGGAACTCGAGAAAGATGGGGCAAGGAGGAAGAGGAAGAACATAGGGTGGTGAGAGGCCGATGGGCCCCACGGCCTATAGAGGAAAAGGGTTCAACGGAAGGGCAACAAATGGTGATTGGCCAGTACGCGCCGCCGGCTGCAGACAACAACAATACACAAAGGTGGCATGCCAACCCTCCTCCCCCTCCTTTCCCCTCCCTGAGGCCACCGGCCACCCCCCCCCCCCCAAAGCTCGCCCGGCTCTGGGCCCTTTGGGCGTAAATATAGTGCAGAACGGTCAGTACAGACCTACTCAGCCGGGATTCCCGTGGTCTAAGGAGCATTAGGAGTAGGCATCCTCCGGGTCACACCTTGGGTCGGTGCTTGGCCCAGCTTGGTTGGTTGGTTGGGGGGTGGGGCGCCGGAGTCGGAGGGGCTTGGCCTAGCTTCTGTATCTCGTTGGTATCTTGGCAATGTCTGTCTGTTCCTCTGGTCCCTCACTTGCAACCTTGGCACAAGCCGATAGGCACTGTGTGAGTTTGGTAAACATTTTACTGCGTGGAGTCTGTGTTGTGCGGTGCCCAGCGATGGTGCAAACCAGGTCCCGTGAGGAGCCACAAGGGTACCAACGGATAATTCTACGTTGGGGTGGGGTCTGCATGGGGGCTTGGGGGGGGGGGGCTCTGCGGACCCCAAAATGGTTCTACGGAACAATGGGGTTTGTGATCGCCGGAGGTAATTTGCTAAACTCAACTCAACAAAACCTATGGCGGCTTGAGTGCCACATCGGGGAAGACGAGGCGCCGTACAAATGTCTTTTGTTGCTCATTGAAGGTCCTGACCTCGAGTCGAGCCCCGGCTCGATGTGGTGGTGCTCCAAGGGCGAATGCCGGTGGTTACATGGTGCGTTCACACTGTCCTTGTCAAGGGAAGGGCCATTTTACGGCCGTCAAATTCCGTAAAAAACCGTAAAATTGTAACATGCCGTAAAATTGCCGTAATGTGTAAAAAAAAGACGTAATGAAATGAAATCTATCGTAATTGCCGGATTTGTTTGCGCAATAGTACCACTTGTTGCATTTCTTCTTCTCCTGGGCCTAATTCTCTTTGTTGTCTCTTTTTTGGGTATGCCAAAGACACCAAAGAAGACGCAGACACATGGTGGAGCAAAGCAGACCCGCAACCCACACTATTGCTTGCCGATGACGCCGGAGCGAAGGGGTGCCATATTTCCAACCACCACATTCACGGTGAAGGGGGGTGAAATGTGGTGTTCCATGGGCGAAGCCGTTGTACAACACACACACACACACACACACACAGAGTTCGCATCGTATCACCTCCAAAGCGACAGTCACCAATGCAAGGTTTTGCTTACAACCCCCCCCCCCCCCCCCGACCACAAGTACAAGACCCAGATACCGCAGAGCAAGCAATGACGGAAGAGCAATTATTGAAGGCAAACACCAAGGATTTGATCAATCAAGAACTTGGGCCAATGTGTATGGTGAACTAGAGTCATTGGTTCGGAGCTGTGAGGGGTCGCCTCGGGTGAAGAGTGCACTTGACAAGATGCCCGCAACCAGCAGCAACATGCATCTAATGCACTCCGGCAAGCCACGCAGGCTGTCTCTCACAAAATGAATGGCCAAACAGTCACACACAAGGCAACACTTTACTTCTTTCATCGTTTGGATGTCTTCGACCCAAAACAACTCGATCTGTTGGACGTGTCTTGAGAGAAGCGGGCACCATTTTTAATTTTTTAGAGGGCTTCCAGGTAGATTGGGAACCCTGTACCACAATGGATCATGCGAGGGCCAATGCTGGTGAGGACCCTTGCAAATGGTGGGCCCCACGGGTTGGGCCTTTTGCATCTTATGTCCATGCTTTGCTCTCTATACCTAGTACTTCTGCGGATGTTGAAAGGACGTTCAGTCTTGTTGGCGTCCTTGATACAAAGATGAGGACATCTATGCAGCCAGAGTCGGCGCAGATGACGCTAGATGACGCTGTATTGCAACAGAGATGTAGAAAAGCGCTTCACCTATGTGTAGTTCCTATCTCATGGGAGGAAAGTGTTGTTCAATTTTTTTTTGCTTCCCGGCGGACCCAACGGATGGTGGTTGTCCGCTCTTGTGTTCTATGTTTGGGGTTTGGGGTACAACATGGCAGGGTGGGGCTGGCGGGATGTCCACGATGAAAGCTGAATTTTTCCATAAATCACTTGACAGGAACAATCACCATCCAGAACTCATTAGGAAACAATTGGATGTTCAGGCACCATCAAGAGTGCACCAAGAAAAAGAAATAGCAGTCACCATCCACAGTGCATTCAGAAATAACGGCAACCATTCAAAGCACACCAAGAAATAACAGCAACCATCTAGAGCGCACCAGGGAATAACAATAACCATCCGGAGCCCATTAGGAAACAACAGCAACCACCCAAAGCGCATCAGGAAAGAACGCCGGCAGCAAATGGAGCACAGGGGAGATGCCCTAGGCCCCGCCCGCCTTGGCCGTAAAATCGTAAAGTGACCAGAAAGTTCCATAAAACATTGTAAAATTGTAGAATCGTAAAATCGTAGAATCGTAAAATCGTAAAATGGGCTTGCCCCTGTCTTTGTGGTCCTCGATTGTTGGAGCTAAGGACACCCACACCCACACCCACACTTCAGTGTGGCCCCTTGAGTTGGGGTGAAGGACTGCCCACGGCCCCTTTGCAGTTGGGGATATGCACTAGCCCCTTTCTAGTTGGGGCCAGAGTCTCTCCTTTGTGGAGAGCAATGGTGTCAACAGATCAACATGCTTGGAATTTTTTTGTTCCGGTGTATATGTCCTAGACAGTGTACACTAAAGCTAATTACCCTCACCCTGTGGCGCCTGCGGCGCGAGTAAGCGCTCCCAAGGCCCAGACATTTCTGGAAACTTGAGACCATAACGACATGCAAACCAAAGCCTTCAGAACCTCAAACCTACCCTCAAATGGCAAAGCCACACAAAATCTGCTAAAGACCTTCAAGCCCCCTCTTATTTTCAAGGGCCTAAAGGGCCCCCTGCCCATCAATGTAACACAGGGCCAAGGGATTGCCAGAAGTTTGTTGGTTGGAGGGTTGGAGAGTATTCTGGACAGAGGGGCCTGTGAAAATGAAGCCCTCACAGATTGGAAGACAGGTTTCATGGATACGTGATGCCCCCGTCCAGAGTGGATCCCATCTATCAGCCCTCCAACTTAAGATCTTAACACGACATGCATCCAAGGCTGATCGACCAATCCCCTGCCGCCATGCCTGAGGTGCCCCAGCTATCTGCTTGTTGTGTGGTTTCTGCTTTCTTGCACACAAAGAAGTTTTGGTCAAAGTGTAGGCCCAAGGCTGCATTCCATTATTTATTTTTTTTTGCAGAAATTCACCTCTGAGTGTCTATTTTTTTTCAAGTGTCAGAGGAGAACCATGAGTTTCCGTCAAAGACATCTTATTGCATGATGCCTGGTCGACAGCAGTGGTGTGTGACTTCACTGGGCGATGATGATTTCTCCGCAGACGACGACGAGGATGATGACGCTTTGAAGCCTGATTCGCGATTGGGCAGCTTCTGTAGCCGTGATGATGTTGATCAAGATCCGCTCGGGGCTGGCATAGTGAATTCTGAGGGTAGTAGGTCAGACAGGTGCAGTACGTCCAGCAGCAGCAACAGATATGGGCTCAGAGCCAAGTTGGTACGGCAGAGAAGTAACAATTCCTTCTCAGAGTCAGAGCGGGGTCTGAGTCGCAGCAGCAGGAGCAGCAGTGGATTCTCTTCGGATCGAGACTTTGGTTCCAGGACAAGTAGTGTAACCAGTGATCATGGCAAAGGAATTATGTCTCCAAGAGATCCAGAAACTGAGGATGGGCTTAAAGACCAAGTGAACAGTCTTGACTGGGGACTGAGTTCCTCCCCGCAGCAGGTGGAATTGATTAAGGTGGATGGCAGTGACAGTGCGGCCTCAATGCGTTCTGCATTCGCGGGCTCTGCAAACTCGGCGCGATTAATTTCTGGACTGCAAGGGGAAAGCAATGACAACGATGATTGCAGACTGTCCATTCGTGGGCCACACGAGCCCCAGGCTTTGGCGCAGATTGACTCTTTTGAATATGAACACAACAGGGATCCTCTGCCAAGAAGTCGCAGTCACAGTCCGGTGGGCCATCGGGCCTGTGTGAGTTTAGACAGACATCGGGAGTCTGTGAGTGCAGACAGACATGGGGGGTCTGTGAGTCCAGACAGACATCGGGGGTCTGTGAGTGCAGACAGACATCGGGGGTCTGTGAGTCCAGACAGACATCGGGCCTCCGTGAGTCCAGACAGACATCGAGCCTCTGTGAGCTCAGACAGACATCGGGGGTCTGTGAGCTCAGACAGACATCGGGGGTCTGTGAGTCCAGACAGACATCGGGGGTCTGTGAGTCCAGACAGACATCGGGCCTCCGTGAGCTCAGACAGACATCGAGCCTCTGTGAGCTCAGACAGACATCGGGGGTCTGTGAGCTCAGACAGACATCGGGGGTCTGTGAGCTCAGACAGACATCGGGGGTCTGTGAGTCCCGACAAACGTCGGGGGTCTGTGAGCTCAGACACACATCGGGAGTCTGGGAGTCCAGACAGACATCGGGGGTCTGTGAGTGCAGACAGACATCGGAGGTCTGTGAGCTCAGACACACATCGGGAGTCTGTGAGTGCAGACAGACATCGGGGGTCTGTGAGTGCAGACAGACATCGGGGGTCTGTGAACTCAGACAGACACCGGGCCTCTGTGAGTGCAGACAGACATCGGGGGTCTGTGAGCTCAGACAGACATCGGGGGTCTGTGAGCTCAGACAGACATCGGGGGTCTGTGAACTCAGACAGACATCGGGGGTCTGTGAGCTCAGACAGACATCGGGGGTCCGTGAGTGCAGACAGACATCGGGCCTCCGTGAGTGCAGACAGACATCGGGCCTCCGTGAGCTCAGACAAACATCGGGGGTCTGCGAGTCCAGACAGACATCGGGAGTCTGTGAGTGCAGACAGACATCGGGCCTCCGTGAGTGCAGACAGACATCGGGGGTCTGCGAGTCCAGACAGACATCGGGGGTCTGTGAGCTCAGACAGACATCGGGGGTCTGTGAGCTCAGACAGACATCGGGCCTCTGTGACCTCAGACAGACATCGGGGGTCTGTGAGCTCAGACAGACATCGGGGGTCTGTGAGCTCAGACAGACATCGGGGGTCTGTGAGTGCAGACAGACATCGGGGGTCTGTGAGCTCAGACAGACATCGGGGGTCTGTGAGCTCAGACAGACATCGGGGGTCTGTGAGTCCAGACAGACATCGGGGGTCCGTGAGCTCAGACAGACATCGGGGGTCTGTGAGTGCAGACAGACATCGGGGGTCTGTGAGTCCAGACAGACATCGGGGGTCTGTGAGCTCAGACAGACATCGGGGGTCTGTGAGTCCAGACAGACATCGGGGGTCTGTGAGCTCAGACAGATATCGGGGGTCTGTGAGCTCAGACAGACCTCGGGGGTCTGTGAGCTCAGACAGACATCGGAGGTCTGTGAGCTCAGACAGACATCGGGGGTCTGTGAGCTCAGACAGACATCGGGCCTCCGTGAGCTCAGACAGACATCGGGGGTCTGCGAGTCCAGACAGACATCGGGCCTCCGTGAGTGCAGACAGACATCGGGGGTCTGTGAGCTCAGACAGACATCGGGAGTCTGTGAGCTCAGACAGACATCGGGCCTCCGTGAGCTCAGACAGACATCGGGGGTCTGCGAGTCCAGACAAACATCGGGCCTCCGTGAGTGCAGACAGACATCGGGGGTCTGTGAGCTCAGACAGACATCGGGGGTCTGTGAGCTCAGACAGACATCGGGGGTCTGCGAGTCCAGGCAGACATCGGGCCTCCGTGAGCTCAGACAGACATCGGGGGTCTGTGAGCTCAGACAGACATCGGGGGTCTGTGAGCTCAGACAGACATCGGGCCTCTGTGAGCTCAGACAGACATCGGGCCTCTGTGAGCTCAGACAGACATCGGGCCTCCGTGAGCTCAGACAGACATCGGGGGTCTGCGAGTCCAGGCAGACATCGGGGGTCTGTGAGTGCAGACAGACATCGAGCCTTTGTGAGCTCAGACAGACATCGGGGGTCTGTGAGCTCAGACAAACATCGGGGGTCTGTGAGCTCAGACAGACATCGGGGGTCCGTGAGCGTGGGCAGCAATGGGAATTCGGTGAGGGCAGGCAATCAACATGGTTTCAATAGAAGCACTTCAGAAGGCCCGGGCGATCATGTACAACCCAGCGTGCAAGGCAAATCTGTAAGACCTGGCGTGCATGGGGAGCCTGTGTGCATTGGCAGTCATCGGAGTTGTGGGAGCACAGGCAGTCATGCAGGGTCTTCGGCCGATGATGCTCCGACTTTGGATGTGGATTTGGCTAGTTTGGTGCGAGCACACAGGCTGTCTGCTGATGTTGATGGTGAAAACCTCCAGCAGGAGGGCCTGCAGGCCAACATTGCACTAGAAGAGGCTTTGTCTGATTCTGATTCGTCTTCCGCGCAATCTACTGATGCCAGCATTGCGCACAGAGGAGGCAACATTTGGTACACAAGAACGACCGTCAAGGATTTTCACGCTGATGCAAGCACCGATACTACGCCTGCACCCCAGACTCACGCTGCTGGCGATGGCAGGTGCACCATTGAAGCAAGCCGCCCCTTGTCCGTGAGCTCCCGTGCATCGAGCGGAACCTACGCGTCCACAAAGAAGCGTCATTCGTCCTCGCGCTCCCGCAGCCCCTCCCCTGCGTCTGCCTGCAGCGGCCCCACACGTGCCCACAGCAAACCGCTCAGCCCCTCCCCCCGCAGATCTTCCAGTTCCGTGCCTCGCAGACCCACCACACAAGCCGCGGCATCACCTTCCCCAGAAGGCTCTCAAGCACATCCACGGTCGCCACGGTCGCTCGCCAGCAGCCAAGGGTTGCGTTTGAGCTCGCCGGTGCCGCTACTCACCACATGCCCCTCACTGCCGGCCGCCGATTCTGCACGAAGCTTCTCCAGTGAGTCACGGCACACGCGCTCCGTTAGCAGGGCACACTCGAATGGTTCCCGCTCATGCATTGGCATTGTATCAAACCCGGCCCCTGCCCCCGATTCGACGAGCGCTTCGGAGTCACCCCACGGGCGGGACGCTGCACAGCGGTCCACGCGCAGTTCCATTATCCATGAGGCGCGCCGTCGTTCTACGCAGCCCTCCGTATGTAGCACTTCAGGGCCAATGTCGTGTTACACCACCGCCTCGGACCTGGAGCGCAAGGGCAACAGCGCAGGCCAGGGTGGACAACACCGAGATGATGTGCTGTGGCGCCAGACCCCCCGTTTGGATGACACCACCCGCTGGGCTTTCCCACGCCACTACGAACCACTGGAGCACAGTGCACCTGCACATAAAGATCACTCACGAGACCAAGACCGAGGCTGCAGTGAAAGTGGGCGCTATGGTAAAGATGCCGATTCGGATGCTGAGGCCATGCCCTCAGGCCTCCCTTCGATGTTGGGCGTTGTGAGTGCCTCCAGCTCGTCACACCACACGCCCTGCAGTGGCATGACACATGCCCGAACCGGTGGGCCCCGTGGCTCTACTGTTGGGACCTCAGCGTACGGCCCCAACGACGTCTACGAGAACGCTCCAACCTGCGCCTACAAAGGAACTTCCACTGATCACCGCCGCCTCTCACTTTCTTCCGACATGCCCCGATCAATGGAGGCTGCCAGGTCTGGCACAGACACGGTGGACTGGTCTCTGAGGGATGCGCTGCTCTGCAGTACTTGCCCCACAGCGCCTGCCGATGCTGCACACACGCCGCCGCCGTATGGGCCATCGGTAGGGAACTTTTCTGCGTACTGCCCTGCATTAGACATCATGCAAACCCCGATACTACCATCCAGTACGCAGTGGCTGTCAGGCACTGCATCGTCTCTTGACGAAAGCATTTTGGCACTGGAGACAAAGCTGCTGACAAGAATCAAGGATCAGACCGCCTGCATCCACAGTGACTTCACTCTTGAAGAACCCGGCCACAAATTGTCCCACCTAAGCCCCGCATTCCCTGCCCCTACAGCTCTGGACCCCAGTCAACCCTTCCGCAAGGCACTGTCCCCTCGGCCCACAGCCGGAGCCCCGCATCCCTCCGAAGCCGTTGGAAGTTCTTGCAGCCTCTCGTCCGCATCCTCAGCAGCTACATCCACAGTTCTGGACATAATGGAGGGCGTGCCCCGGTCCCATAGCCCCACCCCTGTGCACCCACTGTTTGAGGTTTTTTTAGAGGAAGGCTTATATGATGAGGCTTTCAAATTACTTCGGCGGGATGACTGAAGCAACAACGGCGGTGGTGCCCTGCGTTCAACAAGCCGCATCCGTAGTTGCCAGCACAAGGTGCTGGGTTGGGGTGCATGTGAGGCCTGCTGGCGCCAGAGGGGCAGTAAACGCCATGGAAGCAGAATGCTGTGAGTGCCTCTAGTGGTACCACTGTACCACCCTCGCAGTGCAGATACTCCACTGACTGCTTTGTGTAGGGACTCAGTGCCCCATGAAGTGACATGGTTGTGTATGTATGTGTGCATGGGCATGAGCATGTGTCGGGCATCACTGCGCCTGGGTCACCCAGGGTCTGCAGTTGCCTTGCGGTCCCCAGCCCATCGCGGGACAGCCTGAGACGACCTGACAGGTCCGCCATAGTACCAGTCCGCCTCGAGATCTCTGCCCCCCTGTCTCTCTTCCACCTGATGCATCTGTGCGTTGGGTGTAGATATGGATAAATGGAGATATCTAATTGCATTGCCACAAGCAGTCCCCTGTTCTCTCTGCACATCACCTGCGGCCTTTAGGTTCTCTGCGTGGCCTTGCAAAGCCTGGGCCACATCCTTCACACAGCACACACTGCAGTGGATCTCATGGGGACTACCCTTTTGTGCGCTTTCTTTCTGAAGAGTCATGGCCCACTGTGGGTGAGGATCGTCTCGGGATGATCCTCATCACAGGATGGAAATACTCAATCAAATGGGACTTTTGGGGTGTGTATGGCACCTTTTTTCATGATGGTGTTTTGGTGGAATACATTCACAAGACTGCACATGCTACACATGTACTCCCCTGTGTGCTCCTCGGTCCTGGCCTTCTTGCAAAGCTCACAGTCGGGGACGCGATTCATATGTCATGGGCGGCACACAAACCGGATGCACAAAATGGCAACCACGTGCCCTCACCTTTGCTTTGAATCCGAGCTATCGTATGGCCTGCAGTGGCCGATTGGTGCATCCAGGAACATGACATGCATTATTTTGTCCTATTTTGGAACTGCTCCACGGCCTCATTTGCGAAAGGCGTTTTGAGTTGTACACAAAGAGAAGAGCACTCCACACAGCTTCTATGCACCATTGCCCACATTGGATGTCGGCATTGGATATGTGTGTCTTTTTTTGTTTTGCAAATGCATTGCACTCCGGCGCAGATGGAAATACATGAGGCAAGGCACTACGGGCAGTGCCCAGGCATATGGCACAACTGCGGGGGGGTGCAAGGGGGTGGCAGCAGGGTATTTTTGCTCAACCACCATTGCACCCAACCAAAATGGTACCACACTGTACACGATATGACACACGCCCAAGAAGTTCCTGATTTTTTACTGCCCCTAACCCATGAGCTGTGCGGTGCTGCATTGCTTGCAGGGATAACCCTGGCATTGCTCAGAAAATGCAGAGTAGGAGTTCCCTGGCCCGTGCTCCGATGGTATGTGGTTAGGCAAATGACTCCAGTACATGGGACAGGTGTACAGAGAGTGGGTACATGAAATTGACTGTGGGTACCATGTGCTGGGCTTACGGCACGTGCTGATCATGAAAAATCTACAGAGGCACAAAGACACCTCCGTGTATGACGTAGCTCGTCCCTGAGTGCAAAGCGTCGGTGTCCAGCCAGGAAGGTGACGGGGCAAGTGCGAATATCTCTGTCCACACTAGACGAGCTTCCCCCAACAAAGAGAGTCCACAAAAGGTAAGGCGATGTGGTCCGCACAAGGGCGTGGCAATTAGAAATAGCACTAAAGGTATACTCGGGCTAGGAATGTACCCCCCCCCCCCCTCGCGCAAGCACTGCCTTGTCTAAGCACATGAGTCCGTGTTACCGTCGTTTTGATGGAATTTTCTGACCACGGTTTTTATGGTCAGAAATGTAACCCATGCCAAAATCTGAGGCCAAGCCTGCCCCAAAGGCTGCCCCAAAGGGCAAGCATGTGCAATTGTTCAAGATGAGGCGCAAGGTGGGAAAGGGCTTCTATTCCACAGCTCCTGATGGCCCTGATGGGCAGTGAGGACCTCCAGAACTCGCTGAAATTTGCCTGCACATTGTGTTGTAGTGCCCTGTTGCGACAACTGTGCTTAGGGTGAGGTATGGGCAGGTTTCCGGTGACATACGTTCTTTTGGTACCGCGCGTCGCGCGCAAGCACGGGCTTGTCTAAGCACATGAGCCCGTGTTACCGTCGTTTTGCTGACTTTCAGCGTGCTTGCGCAAGGGGGGGGGGGGGGGTAAGTAGCTCCTTCACACAGGGCACACTGTGCACTGTGCGTGCGCTGTGCGAAAAGTAGGCTGGTTTGGACCCATTTTCCCCGATGGCCGAGGTGACACAGTAATTGTTGTGTCCCCATACACAGGGCTACTCAGATTCTTACTTTCTTACCAGATTGCTGTCTAAATCTGCTGTTTTTGCTGTGTGGACGTAGCTCCCTGGTGGTGGGTGGTTTTCCGGGTGGTCATGGGAAAGCTTGCTTACAACTGGGCACTGTGCGCGTGGTGTGCAGAAACGCCCCCTCAACATCGACCACGACCGCTGTCTTTCACAAGGGAAGTTGCTATGGTATATTCTGTGAGTGTACTTAGATACTGAGACTGTCTCGTACTGTTGCACAAATGTTGCAGCTTTGTCAAAAAAAAAAAGCATTGCAAAAATTCACCGACATACAAGAATGTTGGTATCTTGGTTTTTTTATATATTTTTTCTACAAACCTTACAACCCGCTTCAGCAAAAAGGTCTTTGCCCAGTGAGAGTTTTTCTGGGAAGGTTTGGGATCCCCTCACCTTGGACCCCAGACCCCACCCCCTCTAACCCCCCCCTCACATAAGCAACCGCCCTTTTTTCCCTATCCTCCCCTGTTTGCTGGGCTAACTGCTGAGATTCCAGGCAGCCATGTACCATATTCTGTCCTTGTCACCTGCAATAGCTAACCAGTTGCTGGTGCCTGTTGGTTTTTGCTGCGAGATCATGTGAATTGCAGAATCATGTGGGTTCCAAAATATGTACATTCGTAGTTTGCTTTGAATCTTGTCTCGTGTGCATCGGACATTATGAGCTGTTTTTCCCCCCCCACAGAATGGAATTCTGTGCCTAGCTAGACTGCCAAACCAGACTTGGCCTCAGGGACGCACTTTGGAAGATGCTTTTGCTTGAGCAAATAGTGGGTCCACTCCTCCGACTTATTTTAATGTGGAAGTTTTAAAAGATTGTGAGGTTTAAAAGATTGTGAGGAATCTGGAGTAGTTGAGATGGACAAAGCTTCAATGCAGGCGCCACCATTTGCTCGTGTCCCCGGGCCCGTTTCCTTTCATAGGTGCATATGCTTCACACGCAAGACCCCCCCACAACACCTGCAAGCTGTCAATTTCAGCCATCTTATGCTTTTGCACTGTTGCATTTCCATTATTAAAACTCTTTTCCTTCTTTTGATTTTGCATCATGGGGACTTCAATTTTGTGCAAGGATACACAAACAACAAAGTGCAGTCACTACTGGAGGACGCTCCATGTGTGCCTTCCCATGTATGCATGTTTCATTCTTTGTTTTGCTCCTCATGGCAGAACACACACACACAATTACCCAATTACTCGATCCGTTCACATTGTCCTGACACGGCATTGTCTTGCCTGCTATTGCAGACCAGCGCTTGGATCCCAGACGGTTCAGCCTGTTGTCGCTGTTGTCGCGTATCCGATAGAGAGATTGAATCGACGCACTGCGGTGGTGCATTTGGCATTCAGCAATCGCCCATCACCTAAACATGACAAAGCCACACTGTGACTGTGGCAAAGGCAGATCCTAACGACAGCCCAAGGTTAACTCCTAAATGTGGGGAGCAGTGACGCAATACACAGCGAGGTTGGGAAACGCACCACACATGATATGTGCGGACTTCAATTTTGAGCTCGGCAATGACGATGCGATGCCCAAGGAGCTGTTTACAACGAGGCGCACGGGCCACCCGGTGGACGTGATGCACAACAGGGCCCACGCAGCGGGGAAGAGAGCCCGGCCCACCTTCCATGGGGGGCAACATGAGGGGATGCATATTGATGGCATCATGACGAACCCCAGACTTTTCACGGCAGTGACCGCAGCAGCGGTGACCCCGATCGATCGATTGCCGGGCCACTCTCTGCTCAACGTGACACGGGACATGGACACGACAGCACAGTAGGTCACCAAATTGCGAAAAACGCCGGACCCGCTGCAGACATGCATGCACCCGGACCGGCAGACGCAACTGGCACAAGGTATGTGGAAGAGCCTGCACCGGGTCTAGGGGCTGGCACACGAGGCGGATGACACCAATGCACTGTGGGCCACCTTGACCTGGGCAGCAGAGGAGTACCTCCTGATGACGGATAATGCGGACGGCAACACCGCAAAATGGCTGCTGCAGCACAGATGGACAGGCCCCCCCATCCTGATGCAAGGCGGCGCATACTCGGAGAAACACGGGTGGGGCACGTCGAGCACCACATTCACGACCAAGTTATCCCCGAACAAAAAACTGTCGACACGGGCCCCCAAGACGCGCGTCATTCGACCGCTGGACGCGGCAAAGGGGTCGGTGCATCAGGTGCAAAGATGGGGGCATGGCAGGGAGCGATCCACCACGCCGGAGGCAGCAGTGCAGGTGTGGCCGAGACCCATCCGGCAGCAATGGCAAGCGGCCCGTGACCGACTACAAGAGCTGGAGCGGCTGGGTGCCGTGCCATCCAGCATGTAGCTGCAGGACCCGAATAAAACAGGCACATCGGCATACCTCAACAACTTGAGGACGTCTTTAGGCAGAGAGGCGCAACACATTGCGTGCAGGGAAGAGAAGGAGAGATTTTAGGTGTGGAAGACATGGGCCAGAGAAACGGACCTAGCGACCTACAGATAGACGGGAGTACTACACTGGAGATCTACAAACACGGGGGCTGGCCCTGGCCGGGACCCGACCCCAAAGGGGGGGGGGGGGCACCCCCCCCCTCTACGGACCCCAAAATTGTCGCACGGAACAGTGTGCTTTGTCGGCACCAGAGGCGCCGCATATTTTGTTCTAGGCATACGGTGGGGGGGAATTTTTTTGTTCCACCCCATGTGTCTATACTCAAAATACTCAGAATTTTGTGGGGAATTCAAAAGTGGCTGAAAAGCACAAAAAGGTTATGTAGCCACCTTGCCCACTTCTGGGCCACTTCTGATTCTGCCCCCCGCTCTGAGGGGGAGGGGCTCCCCGAGACGGCAGGGGTTAAGTAGCCACTTCTGATTTAGTCCCTCGCTCTGATGCGGTGGGGCTCCCCGAGACGGCAGGGGTTAAGTAGCCACTTTGCCCACTTCTGGGCCACTTCTGATTCTGCCCCCCGCTCTGATGCGGTGGGGCCGCCCGAGACGGCAGGGGTTAAGTAGCCACTTCTGATTTAGTCCCCCGCTCTGATGCGGTGGGGCTTCCCGAGACGGCAGGGGTTAAGTAGCCACCTTGCCCACTTGTGGGCCGCTTCTGATTTAGTCCCCTGCTCTGAAGCGGAGGGGCTCCCCGAGACTGCAGGGGTTAAGTAGCCACTTCTGATTTTGCCCCCCGCTCTGATTCGGAGGGGCTCCCCGAGACGGCAGGGGTTAAGTAGCCACTTCTGATTTTGGATAAAGGCGCGTTTTGCTTGTGGTGTGGCAACACAGATGGCAAGTGCAGCACAACGGTCAACGAAGGGGGGTCCCCCCCCCCCCCCTACAGCCCCCCAAACTGTCGAACACCCCTCGGGGTCACACATTGGCTGGCGCCAGCCCCCGTGTCTACAAATGGGTGCGAGATGGAGGGGACACGGTCCTGCAGATGATACAGCAGCCCAATTGAGAGCTCACGGCAAACATAGGCGATATGGGTGAAGTAAACAGAGGAGCGTGGCGCCCAGTCAACCTCGGGTATGAGCACCGGCCACAACCATCGGTGGAAGTATTCATGCAACACTACCGGCAGCACGCCAGCACGTGCGGAGCAGTCCCTTGCAGGCGCGGTACCTGGATGGTCGAGCCCTCCAGCGCAGGGCCAAAGAGATGGGCGAGAAGATAGCAAATGGTATGGACCTCTAGTCCATCAAGCTGCTGAAAGAGTTGCCAATGCAGTATTGGGACAAACTGACGGAGCTCCTGCGCACCGTAGAGAAAACAGGAGTGTGGCCCGAAAGGATAGCCGAAGGCTTCACGTCGCTGGTACCCAAAGGTGACGGAGGCAGGGATCCAATGAAACTAAGACCCCTGACAGTCCTCTCACAAGTGTACGGGATATGGGCCAGGCTGCGAATGGAGGATACGCTGGCATGGCAAGAGCAGCGGGCGCATGAGGAATCACATGCCTTTTGCCCCCACCGGAGCTGTCCTAGGCCCCGAAGGCCCCGCTGGTGGGGGCGGGCACGGACTATACCAAGTGCTTCGACTTAAGTCCAAAGGCAATATCGGTGGCCATGTTGGACCTCATGGGGATGGAGCGAGGAGTCTTGAACACCCTCCGCGGTATGTACAGCCAGCTATGACGGAAATTTAAAATGAAGGGGTGCCTGGGAGCCTGGTAGCAAGCCACCAATGTCATCCTACAAGGATGCCCACCGAGTGTCATAGGAATAAATGCACTCACCACAATGTGGAAACACATGATACACGACATCAGCCACCATGAAACTGCCGCCGCAGACACAAGAGCCGGAGACGCCATTGTGTTGGTGGAAGAGTGTGGGAGCAGGAGCAGACCGGGCGTGGATATGGCCTGCATCCAAGCGCTGCATCGCCAAAGGGGGTGCTCCTCATCTTCGGGCTCTCTTGTTGAGCAAAATGGACACGTGTCTGAGCCCTCTCGCTTGAGCCCGGGCCGCTATCCTTAGTACTCTTGCCAAGACTCCTCGCAGCAAGGCTTTGACTAGCTCATTCCCGCAGTCTGTGGTGTGTGTAAGTGTGAGGACTCGGTGTATGGTGGCGTCCATGCCTCCGGGTCGTCGGGGTCGTAGCCGGGGTCGTCTGGCCTCTAGCTGGCGCAGCTGTTGCTTGCGCAGCGCTTCCCTGAATACGTGCTCCACGTACGACTCAAAATCCAGCGCCAAGTTGAGCGGGGCGTGTGCCCCCGGGTACGTCCACTTCCACCATCCCACCAGCGGCTGCCATCCCAACTTTCGGAATTCCTGCAGGGCTCGGCCCATGGCCCTGTCACCTTCGGCGTCGGCACAGCTTCCCATACCGCTTGTATGATTGTTTGTGGCGTGTCCCTTGTGTGTGCTCCCCGTGCCAGCCAGCACATTCTCCGGTACACGATGACCATGGTCCGCGCCACGCGGTGTCCCGGCACGAGAAGGGCAAAGATTATTTCCTTCGAACGACATGGCATGTTGGGGCCCCATAGTGCATGCGACCGTGGATTCCAGCGATGCTGCCGTTTTCTTCGAGATGTTGGCTACTTCCACTCCATACGACGCCGCCGCCATGATCATCACTGCTACCTTGGACACTCGCCCCTCGAACCCCAGGGGGAGAGACCGTGATTTTTTCGGTGCCGTCTGTGCCTCCTGGACTCGCTTCTTGAGCAGTGGGCGTGTGCCCCTCTTGAGGTGCATGTGCACCCCGATACCCAGCTACCTGAATTCATGTTGTTGTGGCGGCGTTTCGCCATTGAGCTCTACATCCTAGGCCTCCTTGGTTCCCCGGGCTTTGTGCTGCACCTAACAGCTAGTGACTTTTTCACGTTTATCTACTGCCCTGTCAGCGGTGTCCACTGGCCCGTTGCTTGGAGCATCATCATGAGCATTATGGCGCACAGCGCTAGCATGTAGGTGTCGTCGGCGTATCATTCTGCTGATAGCTCCACTGTGATGCCATGGACTGGGTTCTTCATCCTTTCTTGTAGTAGTGCCAATCATCAGTTCTGCTTGATGGAATCCATGGACTAGGTTCCTCATCTTTTTCTGTTGTAGGGCCCACCATCAGTTTAGCCTGCTGGAATCCATGGACCGGGTTCTTCATTCTTCTCTGTAGTATTGTTTGCTACCAGTTTACCCGACTAGAATCTGTGAACTGGGTCGTTTATCCTTTTCTATAGTCGTCCCCACCATCAGTTTAGCCTGCTGGAATCCATGGCCTGGGTTCTTCATCCTTTTTTGTAGTACCCCCCCCCCCCCCCTAGTTTAGCTTGCTAAAATCCATGGACTGGGTTCTTCATCTTTTTCTGTAGTAGTGCCCACCATCAGTTTAGCCTGCTGGAATCCATTGATTGGGTTCTTCATCCTCTTATGTAGTAGTGCCCACCATCAGTTTAGCCTGCTGGAATCCATGGCTTGGGTTCTGCATCCTTTTCTGTAGTGCACACACATGACCGGTTTGATGTTTGGGTGGCCAGCAGCTCAAGAGACGTCCAGGAGTATGTCACCACCTCCGACCTACAAGCTTCTGTGTCTTATGACACCCGGAGCTGAAGTCGACAAAGTGGTGTTCCATGAGCCCGACGCATGAGACAACGAGTCCGCCCTCCAGGTCCACAGTGACTTGGTCAATGGTTTATTGGGGGCTATTGGTTTGAATTTCGATGATGTCCATCTCCTCCCGGGAGCAGACGCTTGATAGCATTTTGTACTTTATCATATTCTATCATTTCCCCAACGAGCACAACGTTAGGGCGACTGACGTAAAGAACGGCAGCTAGTTTTTCGGACAGGTCAAAGTCGTTGAAGAGCTGGAATGACAGGGAGGCAGCCTCTGTAACTCCACGCTTCAGCACGATTTCAGCCTGAATGATATAGTCGGCGTCGTCGATTGCTGCGAGACACACCAATTGTCCAGCGTCGGTAGGCACGATGACCTCCTGGCCTGGCGTTGCCAGGCGGGCCTGGGTGTCCTAGACACTCATGCAGTCAGGGGACAGTGTAGTGGCGTCGGCAGCAGACTGTCAAGGCCCAGCGGGGGCGGGGGGGGGGGGGGGGGGTAACAGACCCAAGGAATTCAAAGTTGTTCTTCACGGAGCTGACAGAGGAGCAAGTGAATGCTGTGGTCTCACAGTTCGGATCCAAGCCTAGGTTTCAGATCCAGCCCGTGGACTGGTATGGTGGGGCCAACCTGACTAACATGGCCGCCGTTAATGAGGTTTGGATAAATGAAAGGCACAAAGAAACATGGTCACCCATGTTCTACGCCTTGGTTCTTGCAATGTTCTGGACAGTTCCGGGCGTTTTGCAGTCACAATCACCCGTAAAACTTCATGTGTTGGGCCCAAGTAAACTCCTACTGTGTCTTTCTGACACCGGGAACTCCTTGCTGAAGGCCAGATACAGCGGGCTGGTGAGGGCCATTGGAGCAGTTTTCAAAGATCTGAAGACAGGGCAATTCCTTGATCGAAATGTCATCTCTAAACCTGCTATCCCGTCAACGTGGAAGAAGGAGCTGGTGAGCACAGTGCACATCTTGGACGTGGCGCCCTGGTGGTACCTCTCAGATCTGACGGAAGCCCTTGCCCCCTCGGTGCACTGTCGATACATCGCAGATCGCGTCAGGTGGAGCGTGGGACCATGCGCACGGCCACGTGGCGGCTGACTGGGGAGAGCGTGTCACAGCTGGTTGGAAAGGTCTGCCTGTTGGATTCTGGAATGCCCCCCATGTTCGTGGTCTCGGAAGCGGACTACGAAGCGCGCAAAAAGCGCATCACAGACCGCCCCAAAAATACGGATGATGCCAAAACACGCAAATAAGGCCTAGTCACGGCAGGTGAAATGGCCAGGGCGATGGAGTTGGACCATCAAGTTGACAAGGTCATCAGGTCTCTCAAAAGAAAGCGAGATCTGAAAGATGATGAGGCTTCGTCGATCACAGGAGTGGTGGTGGTGCAGAAACAATGATGTCTGCATCAAGCATCCCTCTGAGCAGCACGCTCAGAGTCCTATCTCAAAATGTCAATGGATTTCAAACAAAGGTAGCTTTGAGAAAGCGAAAGCAGAATCGGATAGTGGCTTTACGGTCACTACTTCGCTCCCTCGAGGTTGATTTCTTCGCCATCCAAGAGCTGCACTGTGTTACGGCGGAGGATCACCAGGTTGGTGCTCGCTGTCTATCAAAGTATGGGTACGGTCTGGATGGGCCACTCCACGAAAAAGGGCGGGGTGGAGTAGCGCTAGTGTGGAAGACATCCAAGTGGACCTTACAGGCTATGCAGTTCCTGTCCCCCAGGGCACCGAAAGCCTCGCCGTCGAGTGGTCCCTTGGAGATCACTCTCATGGTGGTACACTTCCACCACAAACACTCACGGCGACAAGCGCAATGGAAGGAAATCGCCAAAGAGTTGCACGGGCCCAACCTAATCTTATGTGCTGATCACACTAGCTTGATGGTTAAACACCGGGACGCCCTTGCGCCCCTGGAGTTCGAACATGACACGTCCTTACGTGCCAGAGAGCAAGAAGTCGCCGCCCTGGCGAAGGCGGGGCTGCATGATGTCTGGATAGACATTCGCTACCCGACACTGATGGATATAAGGACAAGGAGCCGTCCTGTCCTACATGCTTCATGTACGGCTATCCTCGGGACGAAGAGCGACTTGATCCACAGCGACTGCGCCGCATCGACCGCATTCATGCCCCCCCCCCCCCCATTGCCAATTCCCCCCCCCCCATGCCAATGGCCACCCCACCTAGAAAGAGGAATCATGGCCCCCCCTATCAATGGGGGAACGTTAGCGCGCCGGGGGCGCGCCGGGCATCTTTTGTGACCCACGCCCCATCGGTGGACTGTTGCCGTTGATATGTTGGGCAACATTATTTGGATTTGCCCCTTGGCCCCCGGGACATCAGCAGATGTTTTGATTTGGGATGGGTATGGACCTTCTCGTACCCGAGGTGATTTCTTTGATTTCGAAGTTGGGGGCCATGATGGTGCTTATAAAGGCCGGATTCATGTCATTGTGCCATTCATTGGAAGAAAGAATGGCACTTTGATAGCAGGCCAACAATGTTACAATGGCGTGCACGGGTGGTATAGGGCACGCATTGAGGAGTTGTTTGCTCGGTTGTGGCACGCAAGATGAGGCAGAGGATGAGGCAGAGGTGTGTGTGTTGTGTTGCCAAGAGCGCTCCACCGTCGCATTTTGTGCGCCTGGCGCGCTACTTTTCTATTAACTATCCCGACTTCAGCCCCAGATTTACCCTCTCATGGATAAGCCCCCCCAAGTAGACCATGGTGCACTGCACACCTTCCGTACAACGCACGGCGCATAATAAAGCAATATCTGTGAATTCAGCAACTCCGACTGTCATCTTTATCGTACTTAACAAACAACATTGGTCCCACAAGTGTGGGTGTCAATACATTCAGTACAATAGTGCTCCTTACACTCATCACGCGCCGGGCAAACATTCCCCCAATGGAACGAAGAATTTTGGCCCATGAAGGGTTTTTTGTTGAAGAAGAATCCCCTGTTTTGGCTTATTTTGTGGCTGCAAAGTGTTGCTAGTTGGAGATACAAGATTATTTTGGTCATGAAGGGGAAGTGTATCATGGATGGAATTTAGGAGCCGCCTGGGCCAAGGGACGGCCCTGTTGCCCATACAGGAGCTACCTAGGGATGCTGACAACTGGAGAGTACTTTGTATACGAGTGAGTAGCCAAAAAATGGAAGGAAGTGAGACACACGACCATTCAAAAGATGTGCGCCCCAGAAGGGATGCATCTAAACCATGCCTCAACAAGATGCACGGGCGAGATGCTCACACGCCGTTTTTTTTTTATCGCAGCTAATGCCCCCCCCCCCCCCCCCTCCTACATGCCTATGCCCCCCCTCCCCCCACCAGGAAAGAAGAATCATTGCCCCCCCTGTTAATGGCCCGAGAGAAGAATCCTGGCCCGGGCCATTGGCAGGGGGGGGGGGGGTTCTACATAAAATGTGTTGTACTGCATGGCATTGCCATGTTGGGCTCTCCAAAGTACAGAGGGGGTAAATGATTGTGAGACCCTTGCCATATGTGGACTGCAAAGGGGAGAGGATACGTGGCTACATAGCCCCTACTGAATGGGGAACCAAAGTAGGGAGGGGACAAACATCCCATTGAGCCACTTCTGCAACACGCATTTAAATAAAACACACACACGAAGCCGCGGTGCACAATGTTGGATATTAAGTAACTAAAAAAAAAACGCTGCACAAACCACTCTTGCAAGGAACATGGTCTTTTTTTTTGAAAAAAAAAAAAGACTCTCACCTGGCCATAAAGGTAAAAAAACATTTGCGCAGTTAACCAACCCACTTAAAGGTGATGCCAAACTACATGGAGCCATGTACCACTGTGATTCCCTGCATGGGTTTGACTAAAGGGTCATTGATTTCAGTGGGTTTCAGACACGCTACTAGTTTTGGCAAACCGCCCAGTGTTTTCCTCAACCCTGAAATCAGCACAAAAATGACAATATGCATATTAGCACCCCCCTGCGCGCCCCTTTGAAGCTGTAATGGTAGCATGTGGTCAAATTGGCTACTGTTGATAGTCAATTACGTTTGTAAGGCGGTAACTTTGACATGTCCTCATGTGTCCTGAGGACAGGAACTCTCTAGCTATGGTCCAAACAGCCTCACCTACAGGCTCGAATTGACTGCATGTCTTTTGTGTTCTTCCACTAGCAGAACTGGTCATTGGGGGGGGTATAGAGCCATGCCTAGCCCTTGCAGGATTAGCCCCCATGTAGTAATAGTCTTAAAGGATCGCATGAAGTATGGTACACGTGGAAACGGTTGGTGTGGGGGAAAGGGGCTGTGCCTAGCCCTGTGAGGATCTGCCACTCCACTTCCCGCTCCCTTAACAAGTGGGGGGGAGTCTTTACGATGACACCTAATATTTGGGCCTTGGAAAAGAGGGGGGGGGGTCCTCTAGGATACCAAAGATGGGCCATAGAACGGCGAATATGCACTCCATTTTAAATCAGGGAGCTACATGCAACATTATTGAGGTAGGAACACGGTGGCTAAGAGAGTAAGCCTTTTTTTTGACCCCCCAAAATTGGGGGAAACAGCAGCGTGGCTGAAATTACCAAATTCAAAGACCTATGGTTTGACTACCCCCCGGTTCCCTTCCCTACTATTGCTTGCTTGGATCCCTACCTTACGTGGCAATTGGGTCAAGGGTTGTATTGGCATGTCTGCTCTCCACTTGGGGGGGGGGGGGGGAGTATGGTGCAGGTTGTGCAGTCATTTGTCCCATCTGGTTTTGCTGACCCTGGTACGGTGTATGCGTTATGTAGCTATTTTTTTGGACCCTGATACAGCTGACGATTGGTGCTTGGGGGCCACTGGCACACCGGGAAGGAAGCATGCTTACAAGGCATCAGTCAGCAGTATCACTCGGTAGTACCCTGGCGGGGCGGTGGAGTGATTGAAAATGTGGTGACAAAAGGCTGTTGGTGGCAGTTTGTTGCATTTACTGCATTTTTTTTGTGGTTCGATGCATACTTGGACTGTTTGCTCATGTACCACAGTCTGTTTGGACAGAACAGAATAGGATAGGATCCCACTGAGGATGAGGGTAATGATGCTGATGTGCATTCACCATCAAGGTCATGTATCTAAGCGTGGCTTTTCGCCATTTCAATGTGTGCATCTCTTGTTGCTGTTGCATGGGTACACTTTGGATGTCTAAAGTACAACAGGATGTTACAGCAAATTTGTTGGAAGCAGCATTCCTTTCGTTTTGGTGCTTTTGTCTTCTGCCAGGAGGTGAGACTTTTTCAGGGGCTCTTATGCATGAAGCTGCCCTGCAAGTGCATGCAGTGCGCGCACAGTGCATGTGTATGAATGGTGTTGCCTATGGTGGGGATATTCCTTCTACCAGTACCGACCAGTGAGCCCCCTTCTCCCACAGCATCGTGACCCCTCTTGTCTTGGTTGGCCTCTCTTGCAGTTGGACGTTTTGTGCTGCATCCAAATGCCACGCCAAGGCACACAATGCCACCACAATGACAAAGAATGGTCCGCACCTGTGGAGGTTGAGGTGTCCAAGCAGATAATGCCTCTTGTTGGGGCCCTTCTGCAGTCCATTGGGCACTTCTTCTCAGGGAGCAGCCTCCAGGAAGAGGATATCAACAATGTCGTCGGCCACATCCTCCAGAACCCTGCTCTAGAGTCCATGGAAGCGCAGCAGTTGTACCTCAGCTGCAGCACGGATGCCTTTCTTAATCATGATTACATTGGTATGCATGTGCGATGCTGCAGTGACAGTACCCTCCCACCCCGCTTTGAAATCCCCCACCCCAAGAGCAATGCAAAAGTCGCTTCACCTGTGTTTTGTTTGCTTGCATCAGCGGAGGGTACCCTCCCCCTCCCTTGCAAACTCCCACCCCTTGCAATCCCCCCCCCCCCCCGGGAGACCGTCACTTCCATGTTTTTCTAGTTAACATGTATTGTGCTGGGTTGTGTTGCTGATCTGCTTTACGCATGGCCTTGCATTGCTTTCCTATTACTTCAAATCAAGCAGCTGTGTGTGTCCTGCGATATTCTCGCTCCAAAGGCCAGCCTCCAAACGGACTGGTCTGGCTGTGCAAGCGGGCCAAACCAGCCCCGCACGCCATTGCCTCCTCCTCATCAGCCAGGGCAACGCACCCCGTGCCTGTCATGCAAACTGAGCATGTGCAACAGTTCAAAATGTGTTATTCTCGTACCCAGGAGTTCTTTACCGTTCCTTTGGATCCTCAATAACATTTGTGTTGCATGAAACACATTGGCACCGCATCAACGCAAAAGTCGCTTCACACGTGTTCTCTTTGCTTGCATCAGTGGAGGGTACCACAGTTTGCCTTGAAATACCCTTGCAATCCCCCCCCCCCCCCGGGAAACGGTCACTTGGCGACCGTCTCCCCCCCCCACCCGGTAGACCGTTGTGCGCTAACCTGGGAGTTTGCAAGGGGGGGGCAGGGTACCACATTTTGCCTTGAAATACCCTTGCACCCCCCCCCCCCCCCCCCGGGAGACCGTCACTTGGGGACCGCCCGCCCCCCCATGAAAGACCACCATGCGCTACGGGCGGAGATTTCAAGGGGGGGGCAGGGTACAAGAGACCTGAAATCGCAGGGCTGTGGGTGCACCTGGGCTTGAGCACTGTTAGCCTCCACAGCCCGAAGACAGCAGCCCACGGATCGCTCAGCGAGCCGGCCATGCGGGTAGGATCAGGCTGGTAATACCACACCCAACCGTCATGGCCCCAACTCCCGCCCTCTTCTAGCCACCTGCTTGTCCAACGACCGTGATACCGTCTGACTGCCCTTTTTGGCGATATGGTTTCGTTGCACTGGTTTCAGCTAAAGTGCAGATGATTGGCCGAAGTGCTGAACGCACTCAGTCCCAACGTCCCAACGTCTGGGGACACACCATGGGGGCTGTATTTCCGTCTGTCCGTGAGAGTCGCCAATGCCGGTGGGTCCGCATCACACGTGTGTGCACAGGAAATATGTGATATGGAAGAGTGGCAAGGGTAGAATTTCTGTGTCACAAACTCTGTGCGAAATTTTTGCGCGCAATTGGTTTGGTGTTTTTAAGGATTTGCACGGGTGTACATTAGGCTTTGCTTTCTCACTTGCACCAGCCAGCCAGAGAACTTGGTTCATGATAATTGGTTTCTCATGGAAGTCGCAGAAGTGCTGAAGTGTGTTGCCACATTTGTAGTGTTCCTGTGGCATTCAACAGTGCAGACAACAGTCCTGGTTGATGCACTAGGAAAGTCCCCTGGGAAATAACAGCAACCGTCTCATGAGCAACTTTTTCCAGCCCTTGCCAGCCATAATTTGTTCGCTCATTTTTTAGAAATGGCACAGGTTTTGTCGCGTCAGAATTTGTAGACTCAGATTTTCCTAGATACGGAATCCCCCCCGCTCCCGGCTATGATGCGCACAAATGCAATATGTACCCACCGGCAGTGGGGCTACAGGGGCACCTGGGGAAACAGGGTGTTTTGCATTGCCTCTCACAGGGTGCTGTAACTTCTACAAGCTCTACACTTTGGTGAAGCACTCTCGCAGACGCGGCGGCATCGATCCCTTCTTCCAGTGCATGCTGATGCCTGTAATCGACGGTGACTACAACCCCAATATGCCGCCCTGGACTCCATGGGGCACACCACATCGCCCGCACCCTAAAGGCACCACCGCTGAAAGCATTGCCAAGCCTTATATGGATTGGGCGTTGGAGGTTTGGAGTGCACAACCGGAGGAAGGGGATGGTGCGGGAACGAGGGGCTGAGCATACGGAGGTATCTTGGGGAAAGGCGGGTAATCAGAGATGGTGTGGACAGAGGAGATGAGATGGGGTGGAGACGAAGGACATGAGGAATTGGCATTATTGGAAATGTGCCCAGCCCCGGCTTATGAGATTGACTACAGCTCTTCTCCCCCCCTCCTGCCGGCCCCGGACTCTCGCTCCAACAGAAAAAATTGTTCGTGATGGTGAGCGAGCAAGTGACAGTTTTGCACATGTTTGGGCATGCTTTGTAATGTACCTGACTGCCTTCTCTACATGCCCATGAACAAACCACGGAAATGGCATTTGAGATACAGTCAGCTGCAGTGCCTCTAGGCTTGCCATAGCGTCTGGATGGTCCTGATCACACAGAGTCGTTCACCCACTGGGCAGCCACAGTGTTCCCGGACCTGATTAGGGCGGCCTCATATGCGAAGTACCTGGAGGGCTGGATGCCCCATCCATGTGGCATTTCAGAGCAGTAGGTTTCAGGGTTCTCCACTGGGAACCCACGTGGGAATTTGTGGCAGTTCTGGGGCATGGTGGGGGGTAGAAAGGGGTTAGATGTGGACTGCCAGACGGCTTACTAAGCCTGTGTGCGCTCTGCGCGGAAATGCCCTCACAGACCAGACATGTTTGTCCAAAAGATGTGGTGCCTCCTCCAAGTGGGCTGACTGTCCGTAGGAGGCACATTTCGGTGTACAAAGCAGGAAGCATATGGAGTTGAGTGGGGTATGGCAGAACACCCACCTCGGCTGTTCCTGAGGTGGGATCAAACATTGGTCCCAAAGGCCCATCCATCCCAGCCAAGAAATTGCCGGGTTGGAAGGGGTGCAATGCCACAGAATCTGTGCCCAAAAATGTGGTGGGTCGGGACGAAGCCATTTGTCCGGACATGCTTGAACCCCTTGTTGTTTTTGTGTAGCTCGTTAAGACCGATGGATATGTGTTTTTCCAAATAATGCCATGTGTATTTTTCCCTTTCACAAAGTGAAACATGCATGCAAAATGAATGCTAACAGGCAGTTTTTGCTAAGCAATTCGTCAGGTCTTCAAATTAAACACATCATCATGCCAGGCGCACCTTTCAGGCCCGCAAGGAGCCCACGGAATCCCATCCTCTGCGCAGCTTCCGTGTGTGTTGCCTGATGATCAGCATGGAAATTTTTCATGCTGACTTTCATGTGTGGCGTCTCCCTAATCTAGCCCCAGCGCCAACCCCAGCCCGGTCATGTCTGAGGCACAACCCAAACCAAACCCTGCCCATGATGAAGGCCAAGGAGATGAAAGTCGATGGCATGTGGGCTTTGGGTACAGTTATATGGGAGTGCTCGTTCTTTTTTTTGGTGGGAAAGCATACCCTCGTGGCGCCCACTCCCCTGCCAGCACCAGGGCTTCAAACGCGGCTGAAAAGTTTGGAGGGTGCTCTAAACCCCATGAAGGAGGGGGGGGGGGGATGGGGCGCTGTGCGGCCTCTCCTTCAGAGCATCCACAATCTTGGCCCCCCAGCCCATCCCTGAGACACTCACTTCACTGCCACCCATGTTACGTTTTGTCCCTGTGTCAGGCCGACCAGACAGTTGTATTTGTGGCCCTGATACAGGCAGGGCATATGCAGCCGCCAATACACGCCCTCTTTTCTGAGTGTTGCCCTGATACAGGACGGCATATGTGGCCACCGGTCCACACTGTTTTTGGGTGCGGCCCCAATACAGCACGGGATACGTAGCCACCAATCCGCGTTTTGCCCATTGGCATCGGAAGCGGATTCGGAATTTGGTCCGCTTTTGGTGCATGATCCCAATGGTGATTTCGTACAATTCTTGTGCAAAAGACCAGTAGATCTAATTGGCATTTGGGTCAGGCAATGTGGCCTACTTGTTGTGCAATCCCTGATCCCAATGCCCAGGGGTGCCGGAGGGACAGCAGGTTCAATCCAGGCAGCAAAAGCAAACACACAGGATCTTCAGGACCGAAACCAACAACGCAGCAGTATAGCGCAGGATGACGTCACACAACGCATGCAAAGCGATACGAAAGCAGCAGCAGGTGCACCAATGTGCGCCGGATTGCAGCAGACCACATCAGCAGCACCCTGTTGGCGGCTGACAAGCGATTGTCTTATTTCAGCTTAACCCACTGCCCCTCATTTTTGAGCAGTCCCGGTTGCTCCCCCTTCAACATAGTTGCATCTCACACACGCCCTTGTGTCTCAGGTGAAGGCTGCGATCTACACCGAGGGTGATCTCCTGGGCGCGCTGCAAGACAACGTGAGCTGCCGGTGCCTGGATGTGGAGGACCCAACGTCTCCCTCTTTTGGGGGGCTGCTGGACTCCGAAGCCGAGACCCCTGCCCAACGGCCTGGCAAGTTCCGGCCCAGCCCTGCGCCCTACCTCTTGGACTGCAAGGTCTGCAACTCTGTTCATCTTTTCTTGCACACACACACCCATACGCACCTTTGCACGTCCACACACACGCATGTATGCATGCAGCACAGACGTGTACCCCCCCCCCCCTTTGTAATAGCTACGCCCTTGTAATAGCTACAGTAGGCGTAGGGACCGTATTAATTTGGTACCTAATTTTAATTCGGTACAAATGTAGTGCAGCCGCATAACACATGGGTTTGGTGACAAATTTGCCAGCTACATAGGGTCATGGACACATTTGTTGTGAGTGTTTGCCCACTTGAACCCACATAGCTCTGATTTGGGGGATATTTGTGTACTATATCCCGCTTTCTTGCACCAGCTCACCATGCAATCCCGATGAAGTTATTTGGGCTAAGGCTGCCCGAGGTTTGTAGGCTTCTCATGCTTCATAGCTTGTGAGAACATGGGTGTAAACCTGAATTTTCATGCCTCAAACACTTTCTTGTGTTTGCATGCCTTTGGGAACATGGGCGGAGGTTAAGGTGCACTCATACCATGCATTCTCTCACGTGTATGTCGGTACTTGTATGTGTCGTGCGCAAGCTACGCCCTTGTAATAGCTACAGTAGGCGTAGGGACCGTATTAATTCCGTACTTTGGCGTAGCTATTACAAAGGGGGGGGGGGGTACATGTACACATGTACACACGCATGCGTGCGTGTATACATGTACAAATGTACAACACACGCTCACAACGCACGTACACACACCCCAGCTAACTCAACCGGGCTAAGCGTAGGTCTCGCAACTGGAAGGTCGTGCGATCAATCCCCGGAATGGGCATGCCTGGAGGTGGGCGGTGGCAGCCGTGCGTCAAGGACATCCTTTCTGGGGAAATTGCCAAATTGAGTATGCCGTGGAGGCCGCCTCGCTGCAGGGAGCACCACCATTTGAGAAAGCCCCAATACACAAACAACACACGGGGCAACATAACGATGATGGGCTCGTTGAACTAATACTGTGGTGCTGGCCTGGGAAGCCTCGGAGCCACCACCCCACTTCCAGGGTGGTCCTGGGGCAGCAAGCCAGGTTCTGGCCACGAGTGCATATTGCACTGGTCGAGGGGCAATACAGGGACGCACCCCTGGCCTAGGGACGCACCCCTGGCCTATACCAGAGGCCTGCACTAATGGGGAGCGACCCGACCCGAGGACGCCACTGTGGCCATACAGGCTCAACCGGGAGACCTGGTAAAGATGGTGATACCCCCCAACACACACCCACATACACATCCGGGGAGCCGTCAGAGCAGGAATCCGCGCTGTCCGCAACAGCCCGGAGCTGTGCCTGTGCCTGTATAGTGCTTCCAAGTGGTGTGTCAATATTTTTAGCAATTTACAGTTATATAAGCGCCCAGGATGGGTGGCAAAGGGCAAACAGCCGGTTAGGCACCATAATTTAATATATGTAATAATAGTATAGTGAATTTTTATGTAGACATGGTAGCTGCCTGTTGACAAAAAGAGGCAGCAAGCACCGAAAATCTCAAATATGTCGTCAGTACAGCATGCAGACCCAGGGTGTTCCAAATAGCCCTTTTCAAGGGCTTTCCGAATATACCCCACATTACCGGGCCGCTAGACAATGGCCCAAGGTTTAGGAGGCAAAAGCACACAAGGACCATAGTGTTAAAACGACAGGCAGTAGTGCAGGTCTCAAAGGACGACTCAGACAATGACAAGCCTATAGTAATGCGCCACAGGCGGCGAGAAATGCGCAATGCGCTGATGGACATTCCGGAGCCTGAGCTAGACTAGTGACAGACAGAGAGCCGAGGCTCAGTGTACTGTTGTGACCCACGAATCATGCCCTTTTTGCTAAGATTGTGTGTACAAAGTACCTCAAAGAACTGCCACAAGCACGAACAGCGCATGGATTGAATCACCCCCATCGCGGGGCAATTGGCACACTTCATTGATGATCAGTAGGAGGTTAGGCCTGTTGAATTTCGCAGTTTGACCTTCACGTGGTGGGGCCGTCAACCCAACTAAGAGTACACACAGAAGAACACACAGCTGCGACACGGCGCCCGAGACCCAGGGCCGGCACTCAGCTGGCACCCGGTGTTTCCCTTTTTTGGCCCCTCCCCCGGGACACATAGAATCACAAAAACGGCCCGTGCCACAAATGTAGCAGCAGTCATTGCAGCAGTGCTGGAGGCATTGAAGAACAACGTGACGACCGCCGTTGCGGAGGCCATGGGTCGGTATCAGCGAGACGAGGCTCCGTCGCGAAGGAGCAGGAGCCAGAGTGCGACAGCCAAGGGGCTGGCGGATCAACAGCGACCGACGGAGCGCAACAGCCCCACGGCACAGGCGAACAAGGACAAGGCTGGGACGCAGCGCCCAGCAACACATGGCGGCGGGACAGTGGCCAATCAAACAGAGAAAAAGAAGTCGGCCGCCGAGGCCGCCCTTCTTGCCACCATCGAAGAACTACACGGGGCAATTTGAGACCTCCGAGCAGAAATCGTGGCGCTGTGCATGGCGGCGCCAACGCAGAAGACGGTCAAGGTGGAACGAGCGGCGTCGTCGGATCGCTAGCGAGAACGGCACCCCAACGCACCGAGCACGCCGACGCCAACACAGCGGACCCAGCTCGCGTAGGCCACGACCAAGCCATCGTATGCGGAGGTGACGCAAGCCACGGCTCGAAAGGCACGCCCGCAGACCAAGATGGTTGTCCAGCGATAGCCGCCAGCGATGGGCATACCGCTACAGCCTGTGGCGGAGGAGCTTCACAAGACGGCGGAGAAAGGAGGATACGGGGCGGTGCAGCCGGAATGCCCTTACCGGGACCGCGACCTGGTGGGCACAAGCATGATATAGCTGGCACCAACACTGCCGCCTTCCCAATGGCCGGAAGCCCCCAAGAAAGTGCTTCTCCTAGGCAGGAACACGGAGGAAGCCTAGGCAGTGGCCTTGGACGTGCTGGCATCGCGGCCGGAAACACAGGAAGTGGCTGCCATTGTGAACCTGGGGCATCCTAGAGCAGAACCCGCAATCGACGGCCTGCCGAAGCTTGCGGAGTGGGTACGTATACCACGGGCACAGTGGCAGGTGTCCTTCATGGAGTTGGCCCTGGACTTTGAGGCATTCACAGGACGGCCGCTGCCGCCGGCCCTGAAGTCGAAATTCTTCAGGGGGGACATGTCCCTCCAAGAGAAAGGCATGGTGCTGTGACTGATTGTCACTCCGGTGGGCAGGGCCACGGAACGCGAATCTATCTTCCCGGTCAAAATGATGCACCACTGCCGCTCCCTCACATCAATGGGGGTGGGTACGGTCATGGGACTGATGTGTCGCCCTATCTGCACCAGGCCGACGGCGGTATGGAGACACCCGGAGAGGCTCCGCGCCTACGGGGAAGCCAGATGGGCACATAAGCAGAAAGCACGCACGGCGAAGCACCAAGCCAAAACGAAGGGCCCAACCAAGAAGCCAGCGGCGAAGCCGTCAAGAGACACAACGAATCCAGAGAGGAAGCGATGCCCTGCGAAGGGTGGAGCAAAAAGCGCGATGAAACACTATGCAACAGAATTCTGTGCTGAGCTAGAGAGAGCTCCGGCCGAATAGAAGAACGAAGTTTTTGCGCCGGCGGCCGGCGCTATGGAGGACGGAGGCAGTGGCAGGCCAGCACCACCCGTTTTCACGCACCTGTATAGACTTCCGGCACATGTACACCAAGAGCCGTCTCTCGAAACTCCGCTACCGCCGCATGTGCCCGTTTCTAGCCGGCCTTCTCCCAACGGAGGGGCCGCATCATGAGAGACTGTTGCTCATTTCTGCACTTCCACTGTTGAGCCATCACGCACTAGGATGTTTCGATCAAACAACCATCTCTGACTACCCAAAGTTGTCCCTCACACGACCACCGGGTCTTCTGCTGTGGAAGACGATTCGCGTGCTTTGGCAATATCGTTGTGATGTGCGCTTTCGTGGCAGTCTGCCTGACATTTCAACTTTTCTTAGCGTTCTGCACTCAGAGGTCGCCAAGTGGCTCGAAATGCTAGAACTCTCCTAGGCACATCAGGCTGTACACTTGCATAACCGACTGGTAGGCGCACAACTAGAGGCCAATTGCATCGCCCAAAAGGTGCAGTCCGGTACCCGAACTGGAATAACTAGCCACGAGCACGCTTTCACATGATGACACACGTCCTCCCGTGCCCCATAGACAGAGCAAGTGGGCGGAATGCAAGGAAAAATGGAATGAAGCCGCACCCCAACAGCCAGCTTTTTCCGTAGCGCCGTATGGATAAAATCTAGATCTTGCGGCGGCAGCCCCAAACGATGAAAGGCTCGACGTGGCAGGATCTTGACGCCGGTCCACGCGCAGCGAACACGCAACGCCCTGCGACAGGGGAGAGAGTAGTAGACCCCCTTCCATATCATGTGGCTGTGGCAGCCCATTGACAGGCAAATGGGACTCCCAAGACCGAACTAGCGCTAGAAAAAACTGTAGCCAGGGCGTGTGAGGGGGGGGGGGGGGTGCCATATTAAAGAGGAAGACCTGCATGGGTCTACGGGCCGCGTGCTTTGAAACACGGGGAGGGGTGCCCGCAGATGAGCCCCCGCACCTAGCGGTGGGTGGAGAGAGGGCTCCTCTCCCCCGCATGCGGCCCTCGCCTAGGCCAAAGCCTCTCTAGAGTGTGTGTTTATGTCACCTCAACGCCCGCGCGGCCATGCCGTTCGTTGCGTTGGGCGCTTGCCGGTTCTCGCCTGGGGGGGGGGGGTCCCTCTGTTGCTTCATTCCCCTCACCCCGCCGCTTGGGGCTGGTGGGTGGGCTGGCTCGTGGCGCGCATGCAGGCCCCCGGGGCGGGGGGGGGGGGGGCTCTCCCTATGAGTCGCTTGAATACTGGCGTGCCCCCGGGGTGCGCTGGCTAGCCAACCGTGCACGTCGTGCCGTGTGTCTTGGTGTGCACGGCATGCAGGCGCCCTTCGGGTGGCCGTGGTGCCCCCTGCTGCAACAGTGTCTCACTCCCCTGTGTGTCGGTGCGCATGTTGGACAGGGGGGGGTTCCCATGCCGCTCACAGACCCAGGACTTGGTCAGCGCTTGTGGTGGGCTTTGCTAACTTTGGTGTATGGTTTGGCCCCTGAGACCCCCGTAATATCTCCCGACATCTGGATGGCATAGAACAGACCAACAATACGGCTAAGCTATCGGCGGTCATTGTGGCGCTACATGCTGTGCTGACGATGCAGCCACTACGAGTTATCACGGCGGGGCGACGGTACACCTGCATCGGTGGTTCACCCTGGGCCGCTAGGCGTCTAATCTAGACTTGTGGCAGCAACTGCGTGAGGTAATGCTGTCCCGGACAGCGTTCACGGCGTTTAGGCATGTGTATAGCCACGTGGGCATTGCAGGCAACGAGCGTGCAGATGATCTGGCCAATGCGGGCCGCTTGGGGCACCCTGAGCACCTGCAGTTTCTAAGGGATCGCAACATCAGGCAGTTGGCCCCACCTGTTGTCCGGCGACCCTAGCGTTGCTACTCTGCGGCTGTTTGGTTTGTTCGTTGCGGTGTTTCCGCGCCTAACTGGTTCCTGCAAGTTTGTTGCGGGGGTGGGAACACCCGACCACCACGCGGTGGATGTTAGTGAGGTGGTGCTGCAAGCCTGTATCGTCCCTGTGGATGAATGGTATGCGGGGGGTCTCGCATGCTGTAGGCGGTGGTTCGAACCCCGGGGAGGGTTGGGATACACCAAACAGCGTGGCGGCCCCGCTTGTTCTGCACGTAGGGCGGGTGTTCTGACCTCGTCGGTATAGCATAGTGGCTTACGGGGTCATTCGCTGGCCGGGGGTGCCGGGTTCGATTCCGGGGCGGGTCGAAATGCGTGGATTTCGTGATTTGATCGATGAATATCTATCTATCATCTAGGGTTTTCCTTTACCTGGCGCCCAGTATTGCAGCCAGCCCCCCCCCCCCCCCTGAGTCTCCAAGGATGCATAGTGCAGGCATGTGGGAAGCGGTAGGGCACACGAGCATGCAATGTGTGTCTGCTGCTACGTGGTATATGGTTCAAAGAGCAGGAGTCGCGGTGCGTTGGCGACACTTGGCAATATGGAGCAACGAGCCTGTCACGGCGGCCCTCCTGTAGGGCTGGACAATGAACTCATGGTTTGCAGTAGTGCTAGGTCTGTAGGATTGTTGAACCTCGCAGTTTGAGCATGATTGGAATTGTTACCTTGGCACACACACCCACACACATGCTGAGAGATGTTGAGAGGGGCCTGCACGTGGGAATAACAACGCTGAAGATTCCTCGGGTCCCAAGGGGGACTATACGCCTTTGGTGCATGGGGCTGCCCGAAATGGTGGCAAAGTTCCACGCCGCTGCCCAGGAGACAAAATGTACATAGGCATGCGTACTGTCTACTCCGCAACACTCGGGTAAACGGAGACAACACTTGGGTAGACAGAGGTAGGTAGGTATAGGGAAAGGTAGGTGGTAGGTAGGTAGGTAGGTATTCTCGGGACTGGGGTAGCCTTCTGGAGAAGGTCTGATCGTTGGAGCTTTGCCTCGCCCCCTCACGAGCCGAGAGTGGTGCGCATAGGTCGGAGAAACGGACCTATGCAACCTTTTTTACTGGTTGCGCTTTGCGCCCCATCCTCAATATTGTCTCTTCGGGTCTACAGCATGTGGACAGTGTCGACAACATGTGCACGTTGTACACCACCTATGCACATTGTCTACAGACTACAACCAGATAAACGTTTATGTGCACAGTGTCTGCAAGCTGTGCACGGTGTCTACGTGTACAAATATGCACATATACTTGTACGTACGTATACGGGTATACATAGTCATAGTCATAGTCATAATCACTTATCATGCCGTCTCCTGGAGTTATTGGGCATCTCGCACAGACAGGTGGTTCCGACCTTGCTTGATCCTGTGGGTCCCATGAGGTGGCCCACAGCAGGTACAGGTATACATATACGCAATACAAATACACGTATATGCATACACATATAAGTCGCGTATACGTATACGTGTATACGCATATGCGCATATGCATACGCGTATACATGCGTATGCGTACATATGTGGATTTTATGTCCATGCATGACTGCGGGCAGAAGGGTGGCACACTTTGCATCGCGCGTCGCGTGGACCAGTGTAGCCTCTGCATTTACATCTGCTTGCTGCTGCTCGGCCCAAGTGTACACCAGCGATTCGCTCCTTTGCAGAATCTTGGGTGGTCGACGTGCCACATGGGGGTGCACAAAGGGATGATGACCCGGCTGCTCATTGAGTGAGGGTAGCACCCCTTGGGGACTCATTTAATCGCTCTGACCGCCTGCTGGTAATTACCAGCCAGCCGAGAGTGGTGATCAGCCAATTGACGGCGCCAGCCAACAGTTGTTGCGATCAACATCGCATTCCACTCTCATTCACAAAGCCATTCCCCCCTCCAGTCCCCCCTCAAATGTCCTCAAAAGGCAAAGCACATGGCATTGGAAACTGGTTGTATCAAGCGGGACGACGCGCCGAAGAAACGTTCGGGGTTCAAAAACGGTCAAAAAACGTTTTCCCTGAATGCCATACAGTTGATGGGTTTTGTTGTCTGGAACGGTGATTCCAGAACTCCATTTTCAGTCGAACTGAAATTTGGTTTGCGGGTCATCGCCAGGCCATCCTCCAGGGCCTTCAGGGGTATTGTGCAGTCATTCCAAAACGGTTGTGCCAAGCACTCCGGCGTCTACGGGGCCAGTTCCATTGTACGCAGGCCTGCACCGCGAGGTTGTGTGTGGTTGTGCGTGTGTGTGTGGACATGGGGAGGGGGGCGCGGAGAGGAATGCGGGTTTGTGGGCTCCACCCCCCCCCCCCCGTGAATGTCCGGGAGCCCAGGAACCAACCCGCCATTTCGGAACGAACACCCTCGTCAGCGTCCGTGCGCGGGTATGCACAGGTCTGCGAGAAGACTCCTCCGCCCTCGGGCCATCAGCGATGCCAGCGGTGCAAGTTGGTGTACTACTGCTCCCGGGAATGCCAGAAGAAGGATTGGAAGAAGCACAAGCGCTTTTGCGGGAAGGCGCCTGATTGGTGGGGCACAGCCCCGAGGATGACCCGGGCGGAGGTGGATGCGATGATGGGGATGCAATTCAGGCCGGGGAGGAAGGAGGGTGCCCTGGAGCTGTAGGGGCCCACGAGGCGGAGACGAGGTGAATGAGGTGGTGGTCGACGAGGTCGCGGTGATGCGGCAGTGGGGGAGTGGCAGATCCGTGTGCTGACCGAAATGGGGACGCCGCACAGCCCGTGTAACACGGGATTCTGCAACATGGCACAGGGATGCAATGGGGCAGTGGCGTGCCGTCCCTCGCATACGATTTCGGGCTGGAAATTTCGTCATTTGAGGTTTGGCTCTGGGCAGTGCATCTGCTCTGCACCGTGTCCAGAGTGTGCGGTGCAGTATCTCAGTCCCTCCTGTGGCAAAATGACCTCCCGGACTCTGGTCCTTGCCACAAAAGCGGGGGCCTGCAGCCCGAAACGTTGTGGTGTGGGCCAGGGGAGCGCACGTCACAATGCTCCGTGGGGGGCGTGCAGCAGCACGGGTACATGTCGGAGGTGTATGAAAAGATGCTGCGCGCCCCCGCGCGTGCAATCGGAAAGCGCGGGTCATGGCGCGTGAGGCAGGGCTGGGGCACCGCACGGAGGGGGATCTGAGTCTCCGCACAGCGAAAGGGTGTGCATGTGGAATGTGTGCCTGGAGTGTGATTGTGCGGATTGGTGAGTTGGAGCGGGTGGGGGCATTGGTGTGTTGGTGCTCCAAACACCCGGCGTGCCACGGACCTCGGAGCGGTGGTGTGAAAGACCGAGTTCCGCGGGAGAGAGCGGAACGGCAGTACCGCACCCCCCAAAGCACGCACTCCTTCGGGTCGGGGGAATGTTCCGCAAGCGACCGTTCAGTGCGTTGTCTTTTGTGTGACCCACAAGTTTGTGAGGGGCACCCTTCCCAAGCCGTTGGCGGTTGGGCGCCGGCCACTGAAGCCCGTTCCCCAGGGGCGTCTACTCAGGGGCATGGCCTCCCCTTCTCCTGGTTTGACCCGAGCAGCAACACCGCGTGACGGCAGTACACATGCACGACCTCCCCCGCCATGACGGTCTTGGCACAACGTACCCTCCACGACCAGACCATCGGGGGGCCACAGGAACTGGGCTCGATGGACACCGCCAACAATTGTTAAGAATGAGATCCGGCACCAACTGCGCCGCAGTTCTTTTGTAGGGAACTCTGCTTCAAAACGACGAAACCCTTTTTAGAGCTAAGAGCTGTCTGTCCCGATGAGTAGCTCTGCCCTCGGCCCCTGGGCCCCGCGTTGAGAGATTCGCCTGCTCCATCCGTGGCTGTTACTCCTGCAATCAGCAGTGGATTGTGCAGTCATTTGGAACCGGTTGTGCCATGGACCCCAGCGTCCAGCGTCCAGCGTCCAGGGGGGTATTTCCGTTGTGCGCAGGCCTGCGTGTGGCTTTTGGTGAGTCTGTCTGTGGGGAGGGGGGCGGCCCTGCCACCGCTGACCGGCTTGGCATTCAGTCATTGCCAGACCATGGAGCGGGGGGGGGGTCCCCTGCTGGTCTATGTAGTCGGTGTCGACAAGAATTTGATGGGAACTTGGGACGCAATGTTCACAATGCGCACGATCCACAGATTTCTGGTGCAGTTCGAAGGATTATATATTTGATGCATTGGCACATCTGCCATAGCCCTGTTCCCCTGACCCTGCGTGCCCAATGATAAGTGTTCCTCGGACCTCGATTACAGGACCGCAGGCTTTCACGGTGGTTGTTGAACAGACGCACTGGTGTGTCGAACAGAACGGCACAGCAAAAACGGTTTGCAACGGAATTCGCAGCGCTTTTTGGGTGTGGCCAAGCGCCTTGCCTTTCGTGACGGAGTGGGTGATGGGGCTCTCTGCGCATTTGCTCGCTGCATTGCACTTGCAGTCCACACGCGGTGTGGCGTGCAAAGGACATTGCCACGTGACCACAATCCTCTGTGCAACAGTGGGGAAAGACTTCGTGCAGTGTTGGGGTAGATACTCTACGTTCAGTGCATTTGATTCCGCGCTGATTTGTCCGAAAAGGCCTTCACACGGCCCCTACCGTCTATGACTGCTTCTCCGCTTTGATACTCAGGGGGTCCCCATAGGGGACACCCGAGGGCTGCAATATGCTGCTGCTGCCAGATCGGCAGAATCGCTGCCCATGGCCCAGAGGCATGCCCCATCAGCATGGCACATGAGGATGACGTGACCCGCATGACGCGCGGCTCATTGGAGGTGCAAGATGCCAGTCCACATATCACGTCGTCAACAAATGTGTAGAAAAATGTGCCCTGTTGACCGCACAAGAAATGCCCGTGCCTTTGGCGCTCCATTTTGATGGCTGGCTCTCAGAGCCCTTTTTTCAGACGATCCCAGCCCCCCCCCCCCCCCCTTTCAAAAGAGGCGCTCTGACCCCCCCCCCCCCGGGGGGGGGCCATTGGCGAGCAAGGCAACTTGGACCTGGGGAGGAGTACGAGCTGACCAATCGGGTGGCGGCGAGGGTAGGCTGAGGGTTGGGGCTGAGAACTCTTAGCTAACCACTGACCCAGCAACATTCGACAATTTCAGGGCAACACTCAGCGCGGTGGCAGCGTGATACGGTGCCATTGGGTGTGCCAGCCACAGGGGGATGTTCCCTTTGAAACTCCAACATTTCAGGAAATTGATCATGGCCCTGTTATTTGGGGGAATGCCTCAGTGAATCCTAGCAACGAGCCTTTGTCCCAGCGGCAGGGCCTTGTACAGAACCAAAACAAAATTTCCATCGTTCTTGGAGCCTCTCAATGCGGGGTGTGCGCAAGGCGCCATTTCTGCTCACCAGAGACATGGTACTTGCTTTGACCCCAGCAAAGAGTGCCCCAGCGCTCCGATGGCGATGGGTATTGGTTGCTGGCCTCACATCTTGTATCCCTCACAGCCATTGCCCAAGAGGTTGTGTGCGCGCGCAAACACTGGAATCCACTTTCCCGCTGGATCAGTGTGCCGCCCTCTTCCACTGCCTGTATGGTGGAGCACCACATCAATGAAATGGTGCAGCATCGTGAACTAATACTGCAGCCTTCGACAATAGAGGAACGGGAATGTGGATATCAATGAAGAACGCCATGACCCCAACTGGTGTCTAACATGTGCCTATGAGTGAACCGGGTCCAGATGCTGCTGAACAGGGTTTGGCCCCCTCCACACTGACAAAATCTCTGCGCATGTGCACCGTATCTTCAACCATTGAGTGTGCATGTCGGCTTTGCTTGCGTGGCCTTCATCCCCCCCCCCCCACTTCTTCAAAGGGGAAACTCCCTCAGCAGCTAAAAATCAGGTAAGCAGGAGTGCTGCCGGAAGGGAGGCTGTGAGGGCAAAAGGGCACCAACGACCCCCCCCCCCCACTTCGCCCACCAAACCACGCAGGTTTGTCGATGTAGACCGTTCTGCACCATAACGTGCCCTCCACTGACGTGTGACGTGGTGAATGATGCACTGAAATGTGTGTGAGTGATGTGGCGCCCTATCATCTCGACCGGGTAAGTGGCCCACGAACCCAAGTCCAACCAGCAGCATGCAATCAGTGCTTAATGGTCACCAAAATCCAGCAGACCTACGACTTTTTGGAAGTGGTAGGCGAGAACAGGGGGAAACTGGAAAACCGAGAGGAAAGAGCAAGAAAAACTTGGGCGAAACGGGGGGAAGCGGACGTGAATGGGGAGGGGCAAGCGGGGGAAACACAATGGAGAATGGGGGGAATGGTGGGAAAGTGGGAAGATCTCTCAAATTTAGGGTTGTGCTCATTATCGTTATCTGGTTTTCATGGTTGTTGCCTCCACTCTACATGTCGTCACAGTTAATGTCAAATTTTGTGCAACATGGTATGTCAATAGCAGAATGGTCAAATTGGTGGCAGAGGTGGGGGGTGGGGGATTACCCCAGGTTTGTGCTTTAATTTTCGTTCCGGTAGGGGAGGATGTGGGGACCCCTTCCCCTTGACCCCCTCACCTCCCTCCCCCCTCCGCTCTTTGTCAGCTGAAAACCTGGGTTTTGGGAACCACTGGACAAAACTTTCTCTGTGCCCTCGGCGCATGTCAAAAGAGTGTTCAGTTACTGTTCCATGTCTACCCTATGTTCATTGTCTTACAAACGACGTCCCAGTGCTCCTTGGTTTAAAGATATGCTCACCAGACGGAAGAAACAAGAAGCATTTGACGACGTGCAAAAAAAAAAGCATGTTACACACTTTTTCCTTGGGTGTGACAATGGCAACATTGCGCAAGTGTGTGACAGTAGTGCAGGAAATGGTGTTTCGAGACCGCGAGGTGCGTTGCCTAACTGGAATTTCTATTGAAAACTGTGACCTATTGGTTCTAGAGTAGAGATCAAAGTGATCACTGTGATGGGGCTGGCACTGAGCAACTCTACTTTCTTGTGTTTGTTGTCTGTTGGTTGGGTGAGGAAACACTGAAATGGCCCCGAAGGAAGATTTTAATTTGTTTGCTGCCGACATTATTACATTTCCATGTATTGAACTGGTCATTTCAGAACCATTTTTCTATGCGCTGAATGTTGGATGTGTTCTGGCAGGAGGGGTGGGGTGGCTACCCCTTGGACTTCCTCCCCCCCGTGCCCCCTCCTCTCAAGCAAAACCCTGGTACCCTGTGAAGACAGTAACGACCAAAGTCTCCAAGGTAGATGAACAAGATGGTGATATATGTCCTTGCCAACTCTGTGGAAGCGGGGACACATCTGTCGTACGTTGCACATTCCAATTTGTCCCTATTCCAAAGTTGGTACGGACAAAATATCGTCATCCTTCTGATCAATCCAAGAGCCTGTAGTTCCGCAGGAACGGAAGTTTCGAGCGTAGGGCCTGTGTGCGCGCGAGATGGACTCCATTTTGAGTTGAAACTGCTCGTGTCAGCTAAATTCCTTACTTACTACCCTACTGCGCCATGTCTGACCTGCAAGCTGTCAAGTCGACGACTCCGGCGACGTTCTCTGCGGGTGAAGAGCCGCCAGGCCGGCGGCGCTCCCGTGGCCCTATGCGGCCTGCCCCGGGCGCGGATTGGGAATGGGAGAAGCTGGTGGCTGAGGACATTGCTCGACACGCCCGGGCTGGCAGAGGGTGTCCGAGTGGAAAGCCGAAACGTCGTACTAAATTGTGAGTTCACCTACCGGAATGCCTCAGCCATTCTCAACACCACGCGGTGCGCCATCCTTTTTCGGCGGCTTCTGGAGGTCTCCATGGTGAGCTTGCCCTTCTTAACGTACCGGGATGCTTTCCTGTTCGCCCTGTCTATGCACTGGGACGTGGACGTGGCCCGCTACAGCCTGTCACCCGAGCAATCACAGGCAGCATTCACGCTGGGGGACCTACTCGCGCGAGATCAGTCACTGGGCGGCGGGGCGCACGGGGCAAGGGAGCCCCACCCTCATGGCGGACACGATGACTGCGATGGGGCAGGACGTACGGGCGCTGCAGTGGAGGGCGTGGGGCCCCCCGAGGGGACTGATGCGGATTGCAAGGACCCTGACAAGTACGCCATGACCAAGGGCAACATCCGGGCCGTACGAAAGTAGGCCGGCACATCCAAGTGGGCCATATGGCTGGGACGTTTCCTCGAAGGGGTACTCGCAGACATGGAGGTGCATGACATCACGCAGGAGGCCATGCATCTAGACCCCGAACACGGGCAGTGCGCGACGGAGCTGGTGCACACCGGGATTCGAATGGAGTTGGCACTCGTGGTATGGTCTGTCCTGCTTCGCACAGAGGAAGGGGCCATGGCCCTCCTTAAGGACCAGCACCGTGAGGCCAAGCCGAAGCAAAAGCGACGCGCGAGGAGGGCCCTGAAATGGGAGAAAAAGAGCAAAGAGCGTGACCACTCCAAGGGCACGCATCACAGGTCCTACTCCTCCTTGACAAGTTCCTTAGCGTCCTCAGGTTCTTCGGACAGCTCCTCGGACGGGGGCACTTGGGCTACCCCATCCTTGTCCAGCGCGCCGAGTGGGCCGAACTATCAGAGGGTGTTCGAAACCACGCAACATGCACCCGGGGCGCCGGCTTTCGTGTCGATTAAGGGCAAGCCCCACTTGGGGAGTCGAAACTCGGGCGATCTAGTAAACTGCGCACGGCTGCCCAAAACCCCATGCCAGGACTGTGGCCAGTGTCACTGGTACTAGCAGGGCGGGGTGTATAACTGCCGAGGGCAGTTCGCAAAGTGCCAATGAACCAGGGCAGGGCGTGGGGAACCGGAGGGCCCCAGGCCCCCACGAAGCCGCCCCCACGCCCACACCAGCCCCCATCAGGGGTCTGCCGCCAAGGCTCCAGCCAACTGCCCAGTTCTGTCCCACAGGTGCGGGGATGGCTAATCTCCCAGCGTGGGCGCTCGAGAACTTGCAGAACCGAAGGAGCATCAGCGGTGTGCTGACACATCCAGCTCTCGGAGGCCATCGCACGGCTCGTGGAGGCAGCGGAGTCCGACTTCGCCGTCACGTACAACAGCTCAGCGGCCCACAGCTACGCGAAGGACACGTGGGACAAGTACTCCGCGGCGCTGCGCCGCCTTGCCATCATGCTCCGCTGGCAGCCGGGGGCCATGGCCCTCGAATGCCTACAGGACCACTTGCTCGGGATCATCCGTACTATGGAGTGTGACAGCGGGGTCAAGCGAGTCCTCTCGGCGGTGCGGGTTCTGGAAGCGTTCCGGTGGGTCGCCCCCATCGTCTGCCCCATGGACTGGAAGCTGGTCGAAGCCGTGGCTGCCTTCCACGACGTGGGGGCTCGCACAAGTTCTGGGCCTCCATGCAGGCGTTCTGCATCCTGTGCAGGCTCCTCTCCGGCCCGGCAGACTAGGAGCTCGCCGCCCTGGCGGCACTCAGCGTGGCGTTTGGGCTGCGCGCGAAAGAGGCGGTGACGGTCTCCTACGACGGGTCCTAGGTGCGCTGGGTCGGGGCGAAAGGGCACAGCGGAGCTCAAGAAGAAACCCCTGGATAGGGGCCAAACGCTGGGCGCAGCTGCTGTGGGAGGTGCGCGCACGCCATGGACACCACCCCGAACGCCCGGCTTGGTATGCCTCTCGACAAGCTCTCCACACGGCGCTGCGTGACCTCGTCGGACCCCCTGGCCCTGGCTGCGCGTTGCTGCGCTAGCATGCGTGGAGACGATTCGAGGCGGCGCAGCTCCGCTGCCTGGGCGCCACGACGAACACCCAGCTCCTCTGGGGTGGCTGGGCGACACCTGGCATGCTCAGGCTCTACGTATTCCCAACGCACTCGTGGGAGTTCATCCGCGGAGGGCCCCTGGTCGTGCCGGTCATTGCTGGCGGGTCCATGTCGTGGGCGGACGAGGTGGGTACCACGTACCAGATCTGGGCACCATGGGTGCGCGCCGACCTCTCCAGATCCCTGTCATCCCGAGGGGAGGGCCAGCTGAGCGACTCGACGGGGCGGCTGAGGAACCACGGCTGCTTCAGCAAAAGCGGACCCGCACAGGATCCAGCAAGGGCGCGCGAGCATGCGCAGATGCGGGAGCAAGTTGAGGTACTGGCGGATAGTATCTCGCAGCTGGAGGGGATCCGCTGGGGCCTGCGCGGCATGGTGAGGCAGGCAATCCTAGGGCTGTACGACGCGCTGCTGGGCGTGCTGGGTGGAGCTGCGGCGGCGGGGCAGTTCAGGGACATGCTGGTGGGGATTGCGGATGCACGACTCCACTGTGACGACAATGCCCTCTACGACGATAGCACGCCGAGGCCCCCGGAGGTCAAGTCAAACGCGGTCCCGGAGGAGGTGGCCGCGAGAGGCCTCGGGCCCGCGGGGCACGTCAGCCTGGCTAGCAGCCTCTGGCGCAAGTGCGTGCCGCCTAGGCTGCGCGCCGTATACAGGCGGCATGCCCGCACGTTCCGGGGGGAGCACCCGCGGCACCAAGGGCCGCGCGAGGCCGCGCTGCGCCGAATGTTCGAGTCGGTTCATAAGGTCACGAAAGGGGTAGAGCCAACAGCCGGGCGGGTGTCCGCTGCCGCCTTCCTTACGCCCAAGTCAACAGAGAAGTGCCGCCTCCTCCTGAATGCCCCTTCCATTAACGCGTGTGATGACAGACCCCAGCCCCGGATGCGGCTCCCCGCTCTTTCCTCCATCTTTTCTCGTTTTGCACGTGAACAGCCGGGTGGCTTATATATGTGTCAATTAAATCTCACAAATGCGTATTGGAGCATCAAGCTCCCGAAGCGATGGCGCAGGATCTTTGTTATCAGGGTAGGAGGCAGGCGATGGCGTTTCACCCGACTGCCCTTCGGTTGAATCGGGGCATCGAATGCCACGTGTTGTTGTCAACCCGCTATTGTAGATTCACCCTGGTACTGGGCGTTGGGCGCGCCATGCGTGTATTTTATGGAAGCTCCCCCAAGGGCTATGTTCACAGAGCAAAGTCGGCATACATTTTACTTTGCTGTGTGATTTTTAGCTGCAAGTTTTCACTATTGCGTGCTGGGTTTTGGTGTTGGTGTTGGTCCCAATAAAGTCACCCCAATCGCTAGCCATGTGCACACGGTGTGAGGGCGTGCGATGCCAAAACGTGGCCGCATCAAAATGTTGGGACAGTGGCTGGCCTTGGGCTGGTGGCTGGTGCTGTGCAGCACCCAGTGGGCCCACTGAATTCTAAATCAAAGAGCAGTTTCGATTTCGGTGCTGCTGTTCCTTGTGGTCAGCGGCGTACACAAGGCTTTCATTGGATGCATGGGACAGATTTATGGGGACATGAAAACTTTTTTTTGCCAAGTACGTTGACGGCCCCCCCACCCCCCCCTTCATCCCCTGCCCTGCTTGCCCAATGACAAAGACCCCATCACACCACGCTTTTAGTACTCCACTCGTTTTCGGTGGGCTGGTTGAACACAAGCACTTGTGTGTGGGACAGAACAGCACACAGCACTCGGGGACATGCAAAAAAGGTTTCCAACAGCCGTACCCTGAAGCTGTTGGGCCGACGCAGGGCATTAGAGCTTGAGATCTGTGTCAGGGGCCCGGAAGCGCTGCCCGTTGGGATGGTTCGGCAACGGGAACCCCGTCGCAGCGCGCTGTTTGGGTGTGGCCGAGCATCTGCCGTTGGTGATGAGGCGGGCAACGTGGCCCTCTGCATTTTATGCCTCTGTCTGCAGAACGCTATTGCTTTGCATGGATGGGCAAAGGGAATTTGCACAATAAATTAGCACGGAAACGAGGCGCTGATGGTGAAACGCCAAATGCGGCAAAGAAAGCCAAAGTGAAAGGTACAGCCCGTTGCACTGCGCTATGCCCCCCCCCCCCCGCCCAATACCCAATGACCTGCAGGTCCAGGGACGAGGTGCCCGTCAGAACAGGGCGTTGAGGGTGGGTCAGGCATTTTGCCCGTCGTTGGACAGCAGGACCCTCTTGTTCCTGTGCCTCCACATGCGCACTTCCGTTGCGCAAACCCACGGGGCTGAAAAGGGGGTCCGGTTGGATCCGTGTGGTAGCACAAGACGGGGGCGGCGCACGGTGTCACAACACATGACGCAAAATGGACGAGGTGAGGAAATGGACCGAATGGGGTGCCCCCTCGCCTTCCCGAATTCTGTCTGTGACACCCTCGGCTTCTTCGACCTCGATTCACTGGTACATAAGATCAAAACCCTGGGGAGCGCGGCTGTACGGTGCGCAGTGAGGCAGAAATCACCACGAAAATTCCATGGGAAATGCAACCTCATGGGCGCGAGGCAGGGAAGGGAAACGGGAAGCCGCGAATTTCTCAGGAAGCAGGGCGGTCCCTTTTTTTTGTTAAGGACCGCCCTTAAGGACCGCCCCAGGGGACCACCAACCGCTAACCGCCAACTGCCACCAACCGCCAGCCGCCACCAACCGCCAACCGCCAACCGCCAACCGCGACCAACCGTCAACCGCTGTCAACCGCCACCAACCACCCATCACCAACTGCCAACCGCCGCCAACCGCCGCCAACCACCAATCGCCAACCGCCAACCGGCAATCTCCACCAGCCGCCAACCGCCAATCGCCACCAACCATGGTTGAACATATGAGCTACACGCGGTCATTTTTGAAAAAACCGTGTTCCGGAACAAGTTTTTTTTCCGTTAAGGACCGCCCAGACAAGAAGTGCAAAACCGCACATGCGACACGGGCCTCCAACTACTCGGATTGCCCCTGCCAATGGACACTGTAGGCGTACCGTGCAGCCCTTCCTCTTCCGGTATCACGCACGGCCACGAGAGCAACTGGATAACGGCTACTTGAAAAGAAAATACGGCTCACACTTTTGACCATGGGTTGGAGCTTCACACACGCGTACCACACTGCACCCAGGGAAGTATTAGATGAGAGGAAAGGGGGTGGAGGGCGGCTGTCTTGGAAGAGGTGCGCTTGGAAAGGGTGTGCGTGGTTATGGCCGTCCAGCCGGGGCCAAAGTCGTTGCTTTGGGGCCGCGTTTGGGGGCGGAGTCATGATCAGCACAGGGCCGCGTCAACTGACGTGCCATGTGGCATGCACGTGTTGTGGACATGTGAGGTTGCTTGCCAAAGCTGTGCTGTCAATGCCAAAGGTTGCGCTGTCTTGTCGCAGCAGAGACTACAAGGTCGACGGGCCATCTGCCATCCGATTCCAAGTTGCCTTCACGAGACACAATACCCGGCGACGGGCCTCCTCATTTCAGGTTGCCTATGTCTGTAGCTGCGCCACATGATGCCCTGATTCACCTTATTAATGGGGGCGTGTTAGCGCGCTGGGCCCCTGCCGAGCAAACTTTTTGGACCATTCCCCACCCGTGACCGTTTTTGCCCCCCCCCCCCCCCAAACAATCCACAAATTGAGTGGCCCCTTGAGTTGGGGATATGGACTCATCAATCCACAAAATCCAGAGAAGTCGTCAATCTGCAAAAGGCAGAGGCGTGTGCTTTGTGTTGTCACAAGCGCTCCACCATCACAGTTTGTGGTGAGTGCAAGGAGCATTATTGTGGCAATGTATTGATACTTGTCCCCACACTTATTATACCCACACTTGTGGGGATAATACTGTTTGTTAAGCACATCAGAAGTAATGGATTGATGCTGAATTCAGCTGATTCGCCTTGGGGGGCTTCTCTAGGGGAGGATAAATCTGGGATTAAAGCCGGGAAGTTTAATTCAAAAGTAGTGCGCCGGGCGCCCGCCGGGCAAACTTTCCCCCAAAGAATGTATCAATCTGGTAAGCTCCAGAAATAGAGCGAGCAGCGGTGAGCACCCACATCCAAGCTGACTCCACAGCTTCTTGTCAACCTTCCTGGACAAAGTGTGAAGCTCCATTGAGTGTATGGCCACCACAGCAGCGACATTGGTTATGTTGGTATTGATAACGTCGATCATACTATGTAGCTGACCACTCTCAGCTTGCATTGTCAGGCTCCTTTTTCATTATATTTGCATTTCCCCTCGCCCCCTTCCAACCTTGAACCTCAGTCGAACCACCGCAAACAGAGCCATTTGCTCTATTCCAAAAAAAAATTTGGCCTGAGATGCTGCTGGTGCTCTTGAGCATGTTGGCTGCTGCATGGCCAGCCACCGCCTGCCATCAGTTTCAGTCCCTTGGGTGGAACACACATCTTCCTTGGGCCGTCGCTCTGCACCGACCGCCTTGTGGAACAACCGGCCGGTGCAACGACCACCCCCCTAGTCAAAGCTACCGCCCCCTGGTCAAAGAGCGCCTTTCTCGTGCTGCCACATTCAACACATGCTAGCACCAATATCACCCCCTGGCAAACGGCGCTGTTGTACCCCTAAGGCTGAAATGCCAGCCCCCCCCCCATCCCCCAGGTGACCTACGAGGATGAGCGGTGAAGCCCTCAGGGTCCCGTCTCATCTGAGGTGACCAAGGCGCAGAGGGATCACCAGGGGGCTCCACTCCCCCGAGTGCTCATGGGGCAGGTAAGTGCTCAGCACACCACATGACCTTCCATCCACCAGGATGCCCCCAGCTGGTCAAGCACTCTGTGCAGCGCCGCCTGTGCCCCTCTGGGTCAGTCAAGGAGCGCCACAGACCACACCTGGCTACGCCCCGTGCACCCCTCGGGGGTTCAGTCATGGGGCCGGCCCGGGGGGGGGGGGGGGGCGATTCCGCGGCCCCTAGGACGCATACTACCCCCCCCCCCCCAAGGGGCCTCCGGCCAACAGTTAGTTGTCAAAGGTATGAACCCAAGGAGCCAATGGGTGTTGTAGGCGCCCCGGCACCGAAGGTTCCCAATGGGAGAACGTTAGCACGCCGGGCATCTTTTTTGACCCGTGCCCCACCGGTGGCCTTTTAGGGGGTGCACTAAGGGGGCACATTTAGCGCAGTGCAGCTATTTGGGCGTCTGTACTAGAGACCCATACCTTGAGATATTGGGAGCATCATGGTGACCCCTAGCATAGGTTTTGACTTCTGATTTTGTCCCCTTTGTTGGGGACCCCCGAGAATGCAGGGGTGACGTAGCATTTCCGCCCTCTTTTGGGCCCCAACCTTCCGGTGCTATTGAGGAAACCGGGACAATCTGTGACTCACCTGGGCCGCATACCCAACTGTTCGGAGGTGCCCGACCCCCCCCCCCCCCCCAGGGAACTCCCCTCCCTAGCCGTCCCCCCTGGCGCCCCTCCCAGCCCCCCCTCCCCCCCCCAAGGGGCCTCTGGCCGACAGTTAGTTGGGGGGGTAGTTGGCGTCCAAAACCGAGGGTTCCCCCCCAGGGGGGGGGGGGGAGCTGCAGGTCACCTGACCCACAGACTCCCGCAGCAGCCTTAGTGTAGGGCCCCCCTGCCCCGCCGTTGGGGCCTGGGGCACTGGGCACACACAACCCCCCACAGGGCAGCACATGACCAGCACATGACCTGAAGAGCACACGCAGAATAGCATCTGCCACGACAGAAGCCAGGCCAGCCACCTCCCAGAGGTCACACCCGGTGCGCCCCGCCCCCCACCCCACCCCGCCCGGACGCGCGGCGACAACACACACAAGCACGACAATATCTCCCTCCCGCTAGTCCTATGCTTGGTGGGTGATTATTGAAGTGTTCTATGGTTGTTGTAGGCCTCCTTGACCCCATTTTTGTCACACTGGGTAGCATGTGGATGCTATTTGACAGCGCAAAGCGCTCTCTATTTCGAATGAGACGTGTCATCAATGCCAGACCTACCCTTCAGGCCATCCATGGACTGCACTGCCCATGCAGGTTTGAGATGGTGGCATAGGTGGTGGGACGGGCTGCAATGCACTTCCAAGTTATTGCCGTCAGAACAAGTCGGGGGAATTTGGGGTGAATGGGGGGAGGAGTGTAGCCGCCTTGAGCTCCTGTAATTACCCCGGCTGATGCGATGCTGTGCATTGTTTGTTGTCCCTTTGAGAGGCTTGCTTGCCTTTTCCTATGCTGCATGAAGGCGCCCAGTGTGGCGTCAGAGACTCTTCTTGTTTGATTCTGCAACTAACAAGGTTTACGTGCACTCAAGCTGCGTTTTGCGCCTCATGTAGTGTGTCTGTGTGTGTGTGTGTGTGTGTGTGTGTGTGTGTGTGTGTGTGTGTGTGTGTGTGTGTGTGTGTGTGTGTGTGTGTGTGTGTGTGTGTGTGTGTGTGTGTGTGTGTCCGTGTGTGTGTGTGTGTGTGTGTGTGTGTGTGTGTGTGTGTGTGTGTGTGTGTGTGTGTGTCCGTGTGTGTGTGTGTGTGTGTGTGTGTGTGTGTGTGTGTGTGTGTGTGTGTGTGTGTGTGTGTGTGTGTGTGTGTGTGTGTGTGTGTGTGTGTGTGTGTGTGTGTGTGTGCGTGGGTGCGTGCGTGCGTGCGTGCGTGCGTGCGCGTGCGTGCGTGCGTGCGCGTGCGCGTGTGCGTGTGCGTGCGTGTGTGTGTGGGACTGAATACTGGAGTAGGTGAGGGCACAAGCAGTGGTTGCGTCGCGCTGAACCCAATGTCCAGAACTGCACTTGCTCATTCTCTACCAACAGACGGAAAGAGTCTAGGGCATCTCTGCTGTTCCTGGGGAGTTTTCTTTCACCGCTTTTCTTGCTCTGTTCTTGTTTGCGGTTCTCGTTGTGTGTGTGTGTGTGTGTGTACCACCCCGGCAACGGAGTCTGTCTGCATGTCTTGAATGTTTGATGCATGTGACAATGTGCAATAAACACAGAAGGTCCCAGAAATTTGATGTCGTTCTCTTGTCCTGGGGCCTAGGGAACACAGGTAGTGGTGATGGCTCTGCCCTGGGGCCGGTAGTTAATGGAATGCGAGCCTATGAATACCCCTGAGTGGTGTAGCATGCTAGGCAGGGACTGGGTCCTGTTGTCTAACCGAGGGTTTATGCCCTGTGCTCTGTCCTGCACGCCCCTGACCCAGCGAAGCTGGCGGTGGTGCTGGTTGTGGGCTGGACCTGTTCTTCATCCCTGTGCGCCCTATACCACAAAAAGGCGCCTAGCGCGGTCAAATGACTCTGCTTTTGTTGTGATTGTGCCTTACGAGAATCAGTGCAAGCCGGCCTCCTTGAATGCTGCTCACTGTCTTGGTTGTTGCCCGTTTGATATGTAAATCATGTCCGAACTCCTCTTGATAGCCCGATCTGTTTGCTGAGCAGTTGTGACGACACCCACTCTGGGGCACCTTCTGGACACAATATACCGCCTTCTTCTCCATTGCGTACTTGATGCCATCCTCATCTCCACCTGTGGCAGCATCAGCATATGGTGCACAGCCTATGTGTTATGTTTGTCATAAAGCAGGACATGTGGCACGGAATTGTCCTACGTAAAAGACATCGTGTGAATATGCGTCTGGTTCTACATCAGGGCCCAGTAGAAATCCTCTGCCACAACCATGTTGGACGTGCGAGGGTACTAACAGGCTTGCCAATCACTGGGCATATGAGTGTCCCATTGCAAATGCCAGGAAGGAAGCGTGCCAATGCATGCTCTGCGGAAGCGAGAACCACTGGATCAGGGCCTGCCGCAAGTACGATCCAGCAAAGCATGTTGCAAAGCGTCAGCCAGCGGGAGGGGGAGGGGGTAACTACAATCCCTGTGCAATGAAGTTGCCTCTATCAAGAAATCAATCCAGAATGTTGAGGCTCTAAATAAAAGCGTCCAAGTCCTCAAGCGCCAAATGGCGTCACTCTTGAAATGGCAAGCCGATTTGGTAAACCTTGCACTGCATCATGCAAAGGAAACTGCGCAGGTAGTGCATCTTGTAGACCAGCAGGTGGCGGAGCTCAGATCATGGCGCCCACAACTTGAAGAGCGAGTGGACAATGTGGTAACCCAGACGAAGTTTGATGAGTGGCTGAAATCGGAGTTTGAGCCTGTTCAGCATCAGGGAATGGTGGCAGTACCAAGAACAGGATTTGACGAATTTGCTCATCACACAGAAGAAATAGAGCGTCAGACGAGCCGGGGACCCAGCGGGTCTGGTGATGTGAGGCAGGCTTTGCAGCAGCGACAGGAGCCGAGGTAATGACGAAAGAATCCCTTCTGGGAGGGAAACGCACATCGCGGGAATCCACGCCAGATTTTGGTACTCCGGCGTCAGCGGCAAAAAGGCGTCACTAGGCTCCGCCAGTTACTCCAAGTAACACACCAGGTGCAGACGTATTGGGTCATATATTGTCTGAGCCGTCTCCCAACCCCGAGGAGAGTATCAGCACACGGCTGGACATGTGGAAGCACCTGGCGCCAACATCGAAAAGCGCCTAGAGCGACTAGGCATTTGATCTGCTGCTGTATGAATGGGGCGTTCAACAGGACGACTGCCTGCAGGGCTGGGTGTCAGAAAACTGCAGTCAGGAGATGAGAGCCACAGTAGACAGTCCAGTGGCGGGGTCACTGAACGAAACAAAAATTAAGGGGATAAAGCAAGTCCTCCACGCTACGTGCATGCCTCCCAAAGCTTTTTCTGGCGCTGCCCCACCCCAACGAGCGTAGTTCACAGTGCTATGGTTGCGGGAGGTGGGGATCAAGATGCCGTCCGGTTTACAGTAGAGGCGCCATCAGTTGAAAACACCTCTGCTGACAGTGTTCTTGACACCATGCTCAGCTGTCAGTTCCTCCAACAAAAGACGGGCGTGGCAAATTTCATTTTACAACAAGCAACTAAGTTTGCTGCTCATACAGCTGAGCACCAGTACAGCCCACTACAGTACAACCACACCAGCGACAGTGCGCGCAACACATACACACGGTACATGACGATTCTCAGTGCCTCTGATCAATGCCAGGAGCAAGGGCATGGCACGGGGTATATCTACGGGCCGCACCATGAGTCATGGGACAAGGTGGAACATAAAACAACAACTCCCTCATATGATGCTCCACCCCTCTACAGTCAGCGTCGCATCTCGCATAATCTGTCTGGCACATGCATATGGCACTATTCTGATTCCCTGATTTCGTTTCAACAAATTTGTCTGCAGGTTGATGGGCCACCGAGCAAGCTCAACTTCTCCCCGCATGCTGTGTGTGTTTTTCATTACTTTGTACCCCCGGATGGCATCGGTTGTACATGGTTCTAGGTCGCAGACAGTGAGATGTGTGACTTCAACGTTGCCGATACATCATCTGTACGCCAGTTCGGATTCGTCAAGGATGGGGGTAAAGTGTTCAGCCTGTTCACCTCCAGCGAGGCACTCAGTCACATCGACACTATACAGACACTTCGCATACTCCTCTGCCTTGACGAATATGGAAGGACATGTCTTCCACTACCTTGCCCCCCAAAACGTCATGCGATCTGCAATGCCATCACTATACAGATGCAAGGTGCTCTACAAAACAAAAATATAGGGAAGTGGGCACAGCTCCTTCAAAAGAGAGTGCAATTTCTGCCGTACAGCACACACAAAGGGCCGAAAGAAGTGCACAGAATCCGTTATGTGCACAGATGGTTCCTCGATGTCACACCGACCAAATTCCTGTGTTTCCTAAATTCCTAAATCGCTGTGTTTCACGTGTTGCCTGTTGGTTTGCCCATAACCGTTGGTCGGGTCTAAAAAAAAAAAAAAGAAGGGCCACTGCGCCCTTGCTGAGCAGATGGCTGCGCGGCACGTCACAGGTGAGGCTCCGTAAGTGGTTGCAGTTATACCTTTTAACAAGGAATGCTCCAACAAGCAGAGATGCTCCGGTGCCAGGTACCTCCGCTGCCTCATCAATTGAAATTTTTGGCGTGTGCGGTAGATGTTGGAAGTGACTATGATCGGCCGGGTGCACTGATTGAATACCCAGCCACGCTTTTTTTTCCAGTGGCAAGTGTAACGCACAGTAGGAATTGGCTGGCAATTCTGCATTGGCCGCCATAAGCAGCGCACACATGAAATACACCATGACCACACCGCACTCCCTCATCACCCCTCCCGTCACACCATCTACACCCATAGAGAGGTTGACTTTGGTTTTGATCGGCTCCCATACCTCGGCGAAGGGGGGGGGGGGGGGCACAGCAGTGTGTGGTGGATGGCTCCCCTGCTTCCTCCACCACTTGTTCTCTCGCTTCCCTGGCCACTTTGTCCATCACAGTGACATCCCTCGGAGGCATCCAATCTGTCGGGATGGAGAGCGGTGTGGCTACTTCTTTGGGCGAGATATTTTTCCGAGCGGCTTCCTGTGCTATGGTGGTGAAGAATTGGTGGCCCGTGACCATCTTTTGCTGTCGTGTGTCCCATATTTTTTGCAGGTGCAAAAATATTTGGGGCTGTTTGAGTCGGAGAATTTTGGATGAGGGGCCCGCCTGTTGTGATTGAGTGAGTAGCATACGCTCCTAGGCCAGCGCCATCCGGTGGCGGTTGTTGACCACTTGCTGGATTTGCGGCAAGTGGACCCAATTAACCTCCAGGTCGCGCAGAAGAGCATGCTAGTGTGTGCCCTGGTGCCCTAGTGCCGCAATGTTTTCCCCCCTCTCCCTGGCTAAGCAGGGCAACGGACAAGCAGGACCGCAGTGACTCTATTGTCTATTGCGACGACGGGCGAACACTGCCCTTCCCTTGTCACTCTGCTACAGAAAGGCGCCTCGCCTCATGACAATTTCATTGTTTTGCATGGCCTGATGAGGTGTTTGGAGACCGGTGCCTGTTGACCTGCCCTGCTGTGCCGCTTATCATCCACACTGGGTTTCTTGGTCGGTGGTTCTCGGTTTCCCTCACAAAGTGTGTGTGTGTGTGTGTGTGTATGTGCGTGTCTGTGTGTCTGTGTGTCTCTGTGTGTCTGTGTGTGTGCATGCACTGCCTGGTGCTGTCAACGACAGAGACCCATAACTAGCAATGAGGCGGCATCAGTGGCAGCACGACGCCAGATGTGCCCATATCATACCCCATTTCCTTTTCCCTTTTCCAGATTTGGGAATACCATTCAAAACGACGAATGGCAAACCAGTCAACAATCGTGGGAAGAGATCAGCCATTGGTTTGCAAATTTCAAACAGAAATGCATCTGGCAGCCTTTCTATTACGACGGAAAATGTGCAGAGTATCTTCGGCAGGTGTGAATGGTTGTATATAACCCAACATCTTCATTGTCTCCCTCGTTTTGCTTTCTGCCGCCAGACAAATGCGGATCTGTGGCTGGGACATGGCTGGCGCCGTAGCTCAGCGGTGGACGGCTGAACCTCCCCTCTGACGCGTAGTGAAGGCTGAGATGGGAAATCTCATACCAACCTCTTGACACGAGGCAACACTTTGCGGTTGTTTTAGGTAGACGTAATTTGATGATTGATGCCTGGGCGGGTAGACGATTGTATAGAATGTGTGCGCATATGCTGTCTCTCTGGCTAATGATGTCAGGTATGTCCCCAGTGCACTGCGCGCTTGCCTCCGCCTCTTTCCACTGTGCGTGCCCTGTTCCTCTGGTACCCTTCCCATTTGCCATGCAGTTGGGGTTTACGAATGTAGTGCACACCAACGAGGATTTCTTTGAGCGCGTCAAGGTATGCCTGCGTGCTTTTGTAGGGACGCGCTGCGGCGCTGCACATGCACGCGACGCGGTGCAATGGGCATGGGAACGGGATGCCCTCGTGGCCTTCATTGGGGTTACAACAAAGAAAACACTGGGTGGCTGTCATATTAGCTACACACAAGTGCAACGCGAGTAGGAGGTGAGCTGTGCACGCAGACTTTAGGGTACGGTGATGTCGTGACGCATGGTGGGGCATTGCAACAGGCATCGCAAAAAGAGGTTTGGCCCTCAAACCCAACACTCACGCTCTGGAAGAGGGGGCAGGGGGGTTCTGGGTGAGATGCTATCAAATCCATGCGGGCAAAGCTAAAGGGAGGTTGTATGAAGGTCCTTACCAGATATCCAGGATGTGCCTCCCAAAAGGAGCCTAATTGGTATCGAATGTACCTGCAACACAGCCCCAAGGCAGTACACCAGCTTCATAGGCGACAGGTTACTGCGTGGGGATGAAAAATGACGGGACTCCAGACTCCCATGAATACGTACGGCACACAATCCGACGTATTCTTTGGCCATGGTTTTGCCTGTTTTTCCTTCGGTTTCCTCCCAACATGCCCGAAGCATGTGCAGTGGGCGCTGGGGATGCCTGTGCACTTCTTCAACTGCATGAGCGGGGGACTTCAGACCTGCTTTTTCACTGGGTCAGGCACCACAAAACCACAAAACGGGTGCACCCGAATGGAAGACCCGGTGTCTCCGCGGTCGTTTATGACCGTACAACGGCTCACCGATGCAGTTCAATCTGCCTCAAACCTGACCAGCACTGTTTTGTATCCCGCGCGGTTGAGGTCATGAGGCTGGTTTTGCGATTTCTGCAGCGCACCGCATTGTACTGTGGAGCAGTGGCTCGTCGGTGCGATCTTGTAGGCAAGTGTTTGTCACGGCATTTCGTTCGTGATGTAGGCCGTGTTGTGATTCCTGGCGCCCAGGCAAATGGTTCGGCGCCGGTTTCGGTGTTGGAAATGTCCGCACGTTTTACCAGGGCGGTCCTTTGGGACCGAGATTTTTTTTTTTTGTTAAGGACCGCCCTTAAGGACCGCCCCAAGGGACCATCAACCGCCAACAAACCAACCGCCACCAACCGCCAACCGCCGCCAACCGCCAATTGCCGCCAACCGCCCAGCAGCGACCAACCGCCAACCGCCAACCACTGCTAACCGCCATCAAACCACCAATCCCCAACCACCAACTGCCGCCAACCACCATCAACCGCCGCCAACCGCCATCAACCAACCGCCAACCGCCAACCGCCAACACATGGTGTGCCCGTGGGCATTTTTGGGGAACCTGGGTACAGGAACACTTCTTTTTTTTTCCTTCGTTAAGGACCGTTCTGCGTTTTACAGGATCGGCAGTTCATGGACACAGTGGACCTGATTTGGGACAATCCTCCGTATACAACTGCAGGTATCGATGGGGACCACGTCGGGATGGGCATTGTCCCGATTCGTCGGCGTTAGAAGTGTGATGGCTGGCGTTACTGGTCTGGGATGGGCATGGAAGCGTGGTGCAGCAGGGGGGTTACCTGCATCCCCCAAGCCCTGCCGCTGTGCCCCCACCGGCATTGCATGGGTGCCAGCCGGATCTCGCGAAGCAGGCCTCGTGCAGGGGAGCGTGCGCCATACCTCCCCGTCACGTGCGGTTTCCCCGTTTCTTGAGGCATGAAAGAGCAGATTCTTCAAGAACTCGTCAAAGTGGACAAGCCATTTGCATTGCTGCTGCCGGCCTCCGTACTCCACGCCAAATTTCTGCATGACACTTTGGATGTCTCCAAGTTGCAATGCATCGCGATGCGTAAGGTATGGGTTCGAATCCCGTCCGTCAGTTTTTCGGGGGGCCTGAGTGAAGGTGCGGGTCTCAAACCCCCAAACCCCATCAGGAAGGGTCTTCGGTGTCCACCCCGTCCCCAAGCATCCTCAGGTACAGATCCCCTTATCATGCCAGTATCTGCGCCATTGAGGATCAGGTTTCTGTCACAGCAATAAGACAAGGATGCGGCCTGGGACAACCATATGACCAACACCCATCAACAAGAGGCAGGAATACGATCACGGGATGTGTCCAGGGGCTTGCGCGGGTGCTTCTGGGGTATATCGTACCAAACCCCCCAACAGTGGCACATCCGGTTGTAGCACAGGACAGTTCCCCCAGGGCATCGACCCTCTGGCCCGGTCTGGCCCGGAGGCCCTCAGGTGTTGGGGCCACTGGTGCGGAAGGCCTGAGCCCTCACCCGAAACCATCCGACCCGCGATCGCAGTGGCACTCTCATATGCCTTACCCACCGGCCCTCGTCAGGAGGCCCCTGTACCAACCCGCTGACACGAGGCAACGTTTTTTGTGGGCACACCGACAAGCCCCACAGAACGGGGACCGCATTGCTTAGGTCAGGTAGGCGCAGGGCAGCAGCCCACACGGATCAGCATCAGCCGCATACGGTCTGACTGGAATATGTGGCGAGCCCTGAACTCAATCTGGCTAAACCCCCATCCATGCTTCAACACCCTCTGCCCGAAGCTCGCCAGCGCTGGCATGGGGGTTGGTGGGTGCGCAAGCGCCTTTAGCCAAAGACAGTGGCGTGCGCAACCGTACGCACCCCAGAAAGCCCCGAGTGCCGGTTGCATCCGAGGGCAGGGGGTGCAGGGAGGGCAGGAGAGAGGCCGCAGTGTTTTTGGGTGCGAATGGAATGGCAACCCCACTCCAACACCAAATTTCTCATACTGCGGTTGCTGTCGAAATATGACCACCTGTTGCTGCATGCTCGCCTCTCTGCAGTGATGGGCCTAGATGCACCTTGGGTTTACTTTGTGGTTCATTTTTTGTGGAGAAGACAACCCCCACTGGCAATGGGCACCATCATCCCAGAAGTATCTCGACCTGCAAGCAGGTCATACAACCATGGCACTGGACGCCATGGTACCCAGCCACAGCCTCTATGGGATCCGGCCTCGTGGCGAAACGTCTTGTTCGTTGTTGCAGGTCCATGTGCGAAAAGCTGAGGACTCGGGAACGGTACCTTTCAAGTATTTGGTGTGGTTGTGTTACAAAACACAACTTCCCCGTGATTTGTTGTTCTCTTGAGGTATGTGCTGCTGCAGCAAAGCAATTGTCCCCGGTGGAAAAAGCCTGGACACAGAGAAATTGTATCCGGAGATGCATTTTTTGATGAGAAGCACGCAGCTGGGAAAACCAGTCATGCAATTCTGTCGCCTCCACAGCACGATTTTATGAACGCTTTCGTGTGTTGCACGCTGATCGTTGTGGAGGGCTCTCTCATATGGGTGCGCCCAGTGCAGGTGGCTGAGGGCGCGCAAGCGGCCAGAGAGGGAGGTGCAGGCGCCAAGGACGTTCCGGTGGTAGTGGGCCCAGAGGTAGGGGAGAGAGTTGGTGGGTGGTTGCGCCATCAGTGGTGGTGGTCAGCTCGGCATTGTGTTGCTTCTGTGCAGAGGCAGCGCAGCCGCAATGAAGTCAATCGCGAGGCACGGCCAATGTCATGCTCGACATCGTCGCGTGTGGCCCATGCGGAAAGGGCTGGCAGTGGGAAGGGGTTGGCTCGCTCAACGTATACTCTTATGGAGGTGCCCAGGACGTGTATGATACAACACATGTCTGTCTGCTCAGTTTTCCGAAATTCCAAAAGGCTCCGTGCCTGCGCTCGTCTTTTGTTGTAGGCAAAGAAACCCTCACGCCCGCAAACACGGCGGCAATTACCATTTTCTTCGTGAAGGCACTAGTTTCGAGTGCAAACAGTAGTACCACGACGCTGAGGACATGGCACCGCGCTTGGGGGCCAGTGCGCATGGGACAGGGAGGCCGCTTTGAGCCCAGGATGCAAAAGGGCAAAGGCCCTGCAACGCCGTGTGTGTCGGTGTGCAGGAGCGAAGACAGTCACGCGACACAGCGCATGGCACAGTTGGGGTTCGACCCTCCGCCAGTCACATTAGATTGACCATGTGGGCAATTCACTTGTGATTGGGGTGGGTCGGGGCTTTTGCGCCTTTTTTTTGGGGGGGGGGGGGCGTTGCTTTAATTTTCATTTCGGCAGGGGGGACCCCTTCCCCCTGGACCCCCACCCCCCCCTCCCCCCCTTCGCTCTAAATCACATCAGAATCAGGGTTCTGGGAACCTCTTTTCATTTGGGCCAACTTTTTTCTCCTGCGCCTTCGGCGCACCTATCGCAGGGTTCTTTGGTCATTCCACTTGTATCACTTCTTCCCTGTGTTGCAGATATCCTGTCGCAGCGTCCCATAAGCACGTTCTTTGGCACTCTGGTCCAACCGTGCCCCCGCGCAAAACACAACGACGTTATAACCGTGATCCTCTGTTTTCGCTTTCAAGATACATGGAGTGGAAAGAAAAGGCAAGAGGCATACAATGCTGCACAGAAAGCATGTTACACACTTTCTCTGAACACTCCAATGGCAACTCTCTGCAAGGTTGTAAGACAAGCAGCCAAAAAGATGAGTTGCATTGCCTGTCTTCAGACATTATGACAAATGTATATGCTGAAAGGGTCAGTGTGGTACATTTTAGCAGTTCCTTGCCGATATGCTGCACTTTGGCGGGAGGGGGGGGGGGGGGGGCTTCCCCTGGATCCCCTCCCCCCCCTCCCCTAGACCCCCTCCCACCCTCCCCCCCTCCACTCAAGCAACGCCCTGGGAGGGGGGGGGGGGCTGTTGTTGAATGGGATGGAAGTTAGGGGTTCTGATGGCGGTTACTGGTCGTCGAAAAAGCGATTGGGGGTGGGGATTCCTGGAGGTAACAAAGGGGCTGGACAGCATTTGGGCGTGGCCGCCGCACACGCCTGGCCTGGGATATTGATGGGCGGGCCCCATAGGGGGACACCATTACACATTTTCATATTTCCTCAGCCAAATTCAGCGTGCGAAGATTGTGTTGGATGTGTGGGTGCGTTGGTGGGTGTCAGTCTCTGACCACCTGGACCCACTTTGTTTTACCCATAGCTTAGCAGTTAGCCTGCACACGAAGCACCAACTGCAGGACAGTCTGGTTGAGTTCGGAGGTCGTGGAAGACTGATGCAGGTTGTAGCATTAAAGATGGCATGTCAGCATGCAGCGCCAAGCTCCTATTTTCGAACCCACTGCCCATCCTGTGGGGGCTAGCCATCAAAGCAAGAGCATTCAAGACCACTGGTTCCTGGACCAGGGCGGTCCTTGAGGACTCTCTTTTTTTTTCTCTGAAGGACCACTCTTAAGGACCGCCCATTGGTGCCTAAGCGAGGGTTAGGGTGAGGGTTAGGGGACCTCTCTCCAGTTCCGGCGTAACGAAACACTTTTTATTTCCTGTTAAGGGCTGCCCTGTTCCTGGTTGGTCCTGCTACAATGTGTCCTCTGTTTCTCTAGCAGCGGACTGAACAGCTCAGGCCGCTGTGGAAAACGCAGGTAAGGGCGTCGCCCAAGGCCGGTCGGAGGTCGGACCGAAAGTATTTCCCCAGCGCCAAGCTCGGCTGCATGCCACGCCCATGCGCCACCTTTCACGTAGTGCTGCTGGATTTCCTTTTATTGCCCCATTTGTGTGCATTTGAGGGTGCGTGTCCCGCCAGATGCACTGCAGGTATTACCCAAGTTGATGTTTCAGGGCGGGCGGGGGGGCAGTTCGTCTACTGGGGGTCGCCAGTGGACGGGGTGCACCACCTGAGGCATGCCGTATTATTCCCAGTACATTGGCCGCCGCCCGTCACACACAAACGGTGCAGCGGCCTGGAAAACCTTCTCATGAACGACGGGTGGCGGTGCTGCCTTATAAAGACTGGACATGGAGATGCGTTGTTGTGCACAGGGGGCATCAGAAGTGGCAGCAAACGGAACCTTTGCCCATGTCTCGGGTCTGCCTTTCGGTGCTTCAAACAGTAGTGGCCGGCAAACCGTTGCCCCTTCATCACGAAACAAAAACGCGGGTGAGACCCGCCGCCACCCCCCTTTGGCAAAATGCAGAAGTGCAGACAGTCCTCGGCACTCAGTTTGTCCCCATGTCAACACCGCCAGTTATTTCAGCGGCGAGAAGGTCGTGAGGAGCAACGAGGGAGTCCGAGTGTCTGGATGTCGCTCTGGCAATGACTGATGTCCGGGACGCCGTGGTGTGGGGCGCAACAGCGGCCCGTACCCAGGGGTGCGCGCAGTGCGTGCGTGCAGTCTGTGCCCCCGGGCACGCTTGATTTGCTTTGACACCCACCAAGAGTGCTCTGGCCTGGCAGGACACTCTCCCACAGCTGCCCATCGCTGGGTATCGTTTGGCTGAGGGCGCACAGAGCCCAGCCCCCACTGCCGTGCAGGAAGGTCGTAAACAGGGAGGGGGGCTCGGTCGAGTGGGGTGAGGGACTTTGTGACAACAGGGGATTCCGCAAACAACTCGCTTCCAGGTCATTTTTTGTAGGTTGCTTGAAACACCACCGCTGCACAGGGACGTCAAATTAGAATTCATTTCTCCAAATGATACGCAGCACACACCCTTGTTTCTCTATAAAAGGGAGGTGCAACACCCCGTGGGCACGTGGTGCGCAAGCAACGCAGCCATCATCACTGTTCACTGATGTGCTGTTGCCGGTGGTGACTCCGCTGGCCCGAAAGCCTCGAGCGAGACCGAGAGAGAGCCTCGAGAGACCGGAAGAAGGAATGCTTGATACGATGGTTTTGATGCTTTGGGGAAGACAAATTGCTGGAGGCGGCACACCCCATCCCACCCCATTATATAAGCCACGAGGGCAGTCTGTGGAAGGCTCAGCGTCCAGATGGCGTGCGCCCCCAATTAGGCGCACGCAATCTGCCTGCAAAACCCAATGAAGCAGGACCTGGAGTGTGCGTGTAAGACGTGCTTCCAACCAACGCATTGTGCTTTGCAGTGCAGGCCCTTTTGATTGGTTTGGCTGTGATCAGGATCCCCAACACGCACCCCTTCGTGTCCATGCGAAGGCACAACATTGTCCAAGAACATGGAGCCCCGTGTTGCCGTCGTTTTTGTGTGATGGGGACGTGCTTGTGAAAGGGGCAGGGGGGGCGCCAGTGTCCTGCCGTGATGAGGAGTGGGGTAAAGCAGCTCACGCAACCGACACGGCACTGGACACCAGCCGTAGTGCACAGCAACCGAGTACCATTTATGGAACCGACGCCATCGCCCTCCGTACACACAATCCCCACAGGTGCTGGCGGTGCTGCCGGCATTAAGCCCATCCCCTTGCCAGCGGATGGCGCATGGGTCGGGCGGGCCAGGCCGGGGCAGGGGCGGGGGCTCACCCCCACCCCGTTGGCCCTTGCCCACGTGTTTGGTCCCCGAAGTTCCGAAGCCGACAGCGAACGTATCCATCCGCCCGTCCTGTGTGTCGTTGGGATCTGAAGGCACAGCACACGTCATCATTTCTGTGCAAAGTGAAACTGGACCCTTGGTGCTCATGTCGATGCTCCCCAGAGGGTGTGTGTGGGGTGTGTTTGGCGGGAGACAAGGGTCTGGGCTGTTTGGTGGCCCCTCTGGGGGCTCAAGCGGTGGCACATTTGCGCACAAGAAGCGCCCGGGGCCTGCCACGCAGTGCGCTTTTGTTGCCAGTGATCGCATCATGGGTAATGACGTGTGCCACCTCGGGGCATCACAGCCCACCGTCCGAGCGCGTGTCGAGCAGGCAATGAACATGCCTGAGATGCACATCGTCGTCGAGGCGGCCATCAAAGACGATGACCAGACGCGCCACACCTTCATCATCGAGGCAGACGACCCCCACACCCACAGCCCCGCCTTCTCGAACGCGACCGCCATCGGCGGCGTAGCTGACCCGGACAACGTCGTCGTCTTGACGGTGTACACGAAGCCGTCAAGCAAGTGGGAGGCAGTCGGCCAGAGGAGCTCCCAGATCGGGTCCACCGAGTGGCGCGTGGGTGATTTCGCACGCCGCCCCGTCCGTGTCTTCCCCATCTTCGACCACAGCGCCAACGTGGTGCTGGGGAAGGACGGCAAGCCGGCGTTCCTGCGGATCGCGCTGGTGGACCTGGACACGTTCCCGCGCAACTGGCCCGTCCCGCGACCCCTCCCGGAGGAGACCTTCCCGAAGCACCTCATGATCATCACCCGCGGGACGCGAGGGGACATCCAGCCTTTTGCCGCCCTGGCCAAGGGGCTGGCAGAGCGCTTGAATTACAAGATCACGCTGTGCACGGAGATGCGGTATGCAGCCTCAGGCACCGGGGGTGCGGGCACAGTCTGGCCCCTCTGCAACACCCCCACCCCCTCCGTTGGACAAGTGGCTGGCCCGATGTTTGCTTCTGGTTTTGATTGTTTTTGTTTTGTTGTATGGTGCACATGGCAGTGGGATGACACCCACGGGGAAAAAGTCGGGGAACTCTTGCCGTTGAAATTGTTCAACGGCGATATCTGTAGCGAAATTATGCGGGTTGGGCCCTCTAGTGATGTCTGTGCTCAAGGCTGTCACACGCTCAAGCCTGCCTCCTCGTGCACATGCATGTGTTCGTATGCATGTACCGTCTGAGGTACAACGAAAATGTTTGCGGCTGGCAAAAACCTGCCAGAACACCCACGAACCAAACATTCCCCTGGTGGGCAAGCCACCCAGAGACCTTCCATGATATTCTGGAACCTGTGCACAACAATAGTAATACTGCAAATGCAACACTTTCTCAGCCCCCAAAGGGCATCCCTTTTCGCCAAAAATCTGTCAAAAAAAAAACAGCAAGACACTGCCGAAACACTGCCACTGCAGACTCCGGGGTAGTGTCCCATGCGGCTGATGGACGGGCAATTGAGTTCAGGGAACTGAATTGTCATCAACTGGATAGCACAATATGTACAAGAGGATCCAGTACGCTGTACGGTGTACTCTGACAGACACACACACAGGTGATCTCTTATGTCCTGTTATTTGCCATGGCATTGTAGCGTTGTAGAGCAGATTTCTGGTCCAGGACTACAGGATCACGAAAGCAGTTTCCTCATATCTTCCACCCTCCACGACTCATATCGTCAGTTGGGCAGCCGCTGACCGGAACATATTTCGTCTTCGCTATCCCTTTCCTCAAGCATGAATTCGGGTGCAGAGGAAAATGGATGGTGTGGCGATGCGGCGTCTGGCGCCGAGCTCTTGGGCATGCGGACAGAATCGCAGCGTGCGCTAGCCTTAGCAGGAGGAGATGACAGCATCGATGAAGCACAGGAGAGTGAGGCTGCCTGCTTGGCGGCGGGGCAAAAATTCTTGACAGATGCTATTGTCATCAACTTGAAGGAAGCCGACTTGAATCCCGCCTTCCCTTTAGCAATCATGAGGGCGCTACTACTCAAAGCAGAGGAGCAGCACAAGGTGGTAGCAAAGCAGTTTCAAGATCTTCCGGCAGACGCACAGCCTGCGACAAAAAGTCATTTAAGGGGACAAACACAGCTGTTTGCTGATCAAGGAGCGCAGCTGGTTGAACAGTTATTGGAGCTTTTGACATCTCCCACGGAGGACGTCCAAGTTCGGCTCGCACAGCAAGATGAAAAGGTGGCCAAGCAGGACAGGGATAAGGCGTCTCAGAGGTAGGCCATTGACACGTACGTGAATTCGTAGAAGGAATCTCTCATTAGCGATCAAGCGGAAGAGAGCCCAATCGCCGAAGGGGTCCCCAATAAAGCCCGCAAGGCATAAAGGGGCGGGCCTCTTAGCGCCTATAGTCCGCGCGGTGAAGGAAGCGCCAGAGAAGTTGTCACAGCAGGCGGAGCCCTCTGGGGAAGTCAGTTACAAGGAATCTGAGCAACAGCGGCTTGCCTTAAGATTTGGCTGGGACACCATGGACCAAGTCCTACAAAATGTCACCAGGCTGACTAGTGGAAATGATCCACTGAGCTGGGCGTCGATCTCTCGGTCTTCGGCTTATCAAGTTGCTTCTCTCTTGGCATCATAGGATTCATTGGATATGCTGCTGATGGTGGACTTTCCAGAGCTCGACAAGTTGCATGCGTGGTACAAGGTGGTCCAGCCAGTAGTCAAAGTGGGCCAACTAGATATGCTGTTAGAGCTTCGGGGGCCCATTGGGTTGAAGGAACTCAGAGATTTGGGCAGAAGCCTCCCGTTGACAGTGGGGTCCATCCATGAGCTTAGCAGGACCCTGCAGCTGGAATCTAGAGACAATGTGTCCTGCTTGGTTATACAGTCAAAGGAGACGGACAAGGCGGGGGGGGGGGTGGATTAAGCCCCAAGATTGCTACCATGGGACTATCAGGGGTTGGGGCCTCCCTCACGACCTTTGTCACACAGTCTACGCCGCCCCCCAGCGACCTGTATGAAGTGCAAATATGCCGTAAGTTCCTCCATCAAGTAATGAAGTGCATGGGGAAATCAAGGGTCGGCCGAGTCACCAGGCCATCCACGGCGCAGGGACACGCGAGAGTGGTCTACCAATCTATGGGGTAGGACGAGTTGTCAGAGATGCATGAGCATGTGGGACACACGCCGTTTTTTGCAGTCATGAGGCATGCAGACCATTTTCGGAGGAAGTCCCACGATTGCCATCTTGTCACAAATTGTTTTCTTTGCGGCAAGAGTGATGAGTTGGGATCGCGGATGTGGAATTTGATCTGTTGTGAAACGGTGAACGTCATGGATAGGGCTCAGTTTTCATAGCAGGTGACTGTTAGAGGACGTGTTAAGTTGGGCATCGGGGAACAAGCAAAGACGGATTCTTTTTTACAAGAGATTGTGCTTGAGTTGGTGGTCCGTGGAGTCAAATTCATTAATGCAGGGGGGGGGGGATATGCGATTCGCATTTTCCCGCATTTTCCGCATTTTTTTTTCGCATTTTTTGGGCAGGTCCCTTAGTGTAATGTTCAAGAGGAAACATTCTAGTGGCATTGTCTTGTAGTCAGTTAGTTGTGAGGAACAATGGGTTTTGTGGGCGCCAGAGGCGCTGGAGAACTTTTTTTAGGCAGATGGCAGGGGGAAATTTTTTTGTTTGACCCTATGTGTCTATGCTCAAAATACTCAGAATTTTGTGGAGAATTCAAAAATGGATGAAAAACACAAAAAAGGACATTGACCCCGACCCGACCTCTGGGTCGGACCTTCGCTGATGGGAGCCTGAGTTGATGGGCAATTTTTTTTGAAAAAATTTTTCCCCAGTTGTGTATATTCAAAATGAACAGCGTGTCATGGGGATCATTTTGAGGTATGTATGTTGGGGTATCCCCCCCCCCCCTGGGGAGCCCGGCGGTTTGGGTCAATGGGGGAGCACCTGATGCGGCGCGGAGATTCAGCGGTCTGGCCTGACCAAGCAACTGCAGCTTCTGCCCCTAGCGGTTTCGAGCCTAGTCCGTGATATTCTTGAGTTGAACTACTGCACTAAGTTGTTCCATCAAACCGTCCATTGAGCGCCCAATTGTGCAAGACGAGACGGAACATAGGGGTTTCGAGGGGCAAACACCATTCTAACAAAACCGCATTTTCTATCGCATTTTTTGCCGCATTTCCCGCATTTTTTCCGCATTTTTCCGCATTTTTTGCCAATCCCGGCGACCGCATTTCCCCCCCCCCGTGATTAATGACAGGACAAATCAGAAAATTGGGGAAGCAAGGGAACAGGGATTAGGAATCAGGGATCTGAGTGATCGTCTCTTTCTATGTTCTCTGAAAGTGGCCTGGAGGAGTCAGTTGTCATGTATGATGTATCTCCACACCTCAAAGAGGCAAGGGCGCGGGAGATATTCGCTGCCACTAAGGCGTCCGAGCCCAACCGTTTGCAGGACCTCAACTGGACGCCTGGTGACATGGACCTGCGGCTTGGCGGGTCCAGGGGCCTGGAGTGGAGGCAGCGGCAGGCAGCATTCTCCGGGATTCAACCATAGGAGGCAATATATACATTGTCACTATGCGGCAATACGCCCAGGAAAAGACTCACCAAAAGGAGGTTTCGAAGCGGCGTCGGGAGCAGACTCAACAATCATCCTGCTAGGGGCGTGCACGGTTGTCGTACGCCCAGGTATTGAGGGGTGGTACCGGGAAATTCCGGAAAGAGGGGGGCGGGGCAGACATGAAAAATGCAATGTCAGTGTCAATATGGGGCAAACCACTCAACGTTATGGTGTCAAATCTCCATGGCTTGTGGACTCTTGTGGGCACACCCGCGAGAGGATAGACAGTGAAACATCGGCGTATGGAAAGGCACAAGCAGCTCAACTTGGCCTTGTCACGGTTCAATGTGTCATTGCTGGGTATGTGTAAGCATCAGCAAGGGGGTCCTTAAGGGACGAGATTTTTTTTGTTAAGGACCGCCCTTAAGGACCGCCCCAAAGGCCTTTTTGCGCTGGCCCAACGTGGGCCATGTCTATCCCCTCTTTTTGGGGATCGCCGAAAAAGCAGGGGTTACGTAGCAATTCTGCCCTCTTTTGGGTGCCACAAAAAGGGTTTATGTAGCTACCTTGCCCACTTGTGGGCCACTTCTGATTTTGCCCCCCGCTCTGAAGCGGTGGTGACCCCCTAGGCGGCAGGGGTTATGTAGCCACCTTGCCCACTTGTGGGCCACTTCTGATTCTGCCCCCCGCTCTGAAGCGGTCGGAACCCCCCAGGGGGCAGGAGTTATGTAGCCACCTTGCCCACTTGTAAGCCACTTCTGATTTTGCCCCCCGCTCTGAAGCAGTGGGGACCCCCTAGGCGGCAGGGGTTGTGTAGCCACCTTGCCCACTTGTGGGCCACCTCTGATTCTGCCCCCCCGCTTTGGGGCGCTGGGGAGCCCCGGGCGGCAGGCGTTATGTAGCCACCTTGCCCACTTGTGTGCCACTTCTGATTTTGCCCCCCGCTCTGAAGTGGTGGGGACCCCCTAGGCCGGGGTTTATGTAGCCACCTTGCCCACTTGTAGGCCACCTTTGATTTTGCCCCCCGCTTTGAAGCGGTGGGGACCCCCCCGGCGGCAGGCGTTGTGTAGCCACCTTGCCCACTTGTTGGCCACTTCTGATTTTGCCCCCCGCTCTAAAGCAGTGGGGACCCCCTAGGCGGCAAGGGTTATGTAGCCACCTTGCCCACTTGTTGGCCAATTCTGATTTATTCCCCCACTCTGAAGTGGTGGGGACCGCACTTGTTTTTACGGACTCACAGTCCACGCTTTGTTGCGCGCCTAGGCATGCACTTTTTAGGCAATTGGTTGGTGGGGCAGCTCCCCATATGAAATTTGAAGTAGCAAGTGGTGCCCAAACCCAAACCTGTGTGTGCCGAAACCTAAACCGTAATGAAAGTTCACGGCGGCCTTTTTTTTGTGATCTTTTTGCTGTGGTTTGTGCCACAAGCAAGAAAGTTCAAGCGACCAAGGGGTGAGACGCTGTGGGTAAGGTGCAATGGGGAGGCACTAGAGGATTGGGGGCCCTTTGAGGTGTTTGATGATCTCCGGAAAACCCCTTTCCGCCCACGCAAACGGAAGCAAGGGCATGAGGTTGAGGTGGAAGATGGTGGTTTGCTTGGCTTCGTTGCTGTCAAGGATTTGCCAATTTCTTTCGAAGAGGATGCTCAGGCAGAGGTTCATTTGAACATTCAAGATTTGTGGGTTGTCCCGAAGAGGGCAACGTGTCACGCCGATATTGGCGATGTGTACCGGGTTGGGTTGGAGGGTGAGAAAAAAGACAGTGATGACGAGGATTTGGAGTTGCCAGGTGAAGTTGCCAGTAGCTCCTCTTCTGACCTTCGTAACCCATCAGCTGTCCCCTCTACCTCTTCTAACCCTGCCTCGCACATGGTGTTCGCGTATGATGTGGATGAGGCAGTGTTGAAGGCAATGGAGAGGGGGAAATTGCATGAGTGGACTAAAGTTGAGTTTAAGGCCATTTGTAGGAAGCATGGTTTGAGTGTCAGCGGGGGGAAGGGTGAGCTTATGGAGCGTGTCAGGGTGCACTTCTAGAGGTGGTACCAGCTGTAGAGGGTTTGTTATCAGCTGTGCCACCAGCGATGGAACATTCGGGTGGTCGAACGTTGTGCCACTGCATTTGATTGAAAAAAAACATTGCTCTTGTTCATGTTGAATTGTGCAGGGTGTGAGGTAGGGTTTGGATGCTATCATGCAACGCATGTGGGGCTAGGATGATATGGTTGTGTGCTTGCACAAATTTGGGGCTAGGGACTCATGGTTCAACAGTTGGGAACACTAGGGTGAAGACATGTACTGTCCACGGGCTCTTTTGAAAATCCCAGGTTCTGGAACAACCTTTTTTTTGCGTTAAGGACCGCCCTGAGCATCACTACCGGTGGGAACAGTCGGTGAACGCGTCCAAGAATTTGGTTCAACACAAGGTAGGTCGGGTCTTTTGCAACAGATGGGAGGTATAGGCTAGCACCTCCATGATAGAACGCAGTGGGGTGGCTTTAGTTTTTGGCAAGCACTACTAGACCATGGATAGCATCTTTTCTTTGTGGGGCATGCAAAGACACTCCATTGGGGCTATTCTCATTGATCTTGATGGGCACAAATGGTCGGTGTTTGTGAACCACTTTTCCAATGAGCCGCCTTTGCAAAGTGTGCTTTGGCGAAGGCTCCTGCAGTTTCGCATGCAATACTCAGAGTTACCATGCCTCATGCTTTCCGATCATATCTCTATATTGATCCCGCATTGGGATGATTCCAATATTTTCAAAGCAGGCAGATCTACCGAGGAGTCTCAAAATATCATTAAAGCTAGGGAAGTGGAGCATGAAAGCATATTAAGCATGGGGCTGACAGAAGTTTCGAGAAAAATCTTTCAAGGTGCAAAAGAGGAGGCAGGGGTGGGCCCCACGCGACAGCACAAGCGTATAGATCGTGGCTGGCAGATTTGACACAGGTTGTACATACCACGCCGGTGGGAGCACCTGGCTGTTATTGCCAAGATTTGCCCGACCCTTCCACCCAAGCCCTCCAATGTGTGGCGATTCCCGCCCCACTTGCTAGGGCATCCGGAATTTGTGAGTGGCATGGAGGACATTTTTGAGTTGGTAAGGGAATCGAAAGGTATGACGTGGTGGCAGTCGGTGTTGGAGGCAGCTCATGCTTTGGCTAAACAAGTGAGCAGAAAAACCGGAGGCTGGATGAAGGGCATCCTTCAAATGCAGTAGGCTTTAGCTACGTGCACACCACAATGCTCAAGCCCATTGGTAGAGGCAATGCTGAAGGATTCTGGCACCTCTTTCATCAATTCCGAACACGGATTTCATGTGTTCTGTAATCGTGCAGAGAGGGCTAAGGGAGACATCCAGCCAGCAGAGTTGCATGAATTGTTGAGGCAGAGCCTCTAGCCGACACCTGGCTCTCGGGAGTTGGCGGTAGAACGCAAGCACGGTTCCAAACAGGTTCACTGGTTGTTGCAACAGTTGTAGACACGCAGGCAGACAGTAATGAGGGATGCAACAAGCTGATGCTTTTTCGGGAAGAGGACATAGCTACAGAGCTTGTGCGTTACTGGTTAGGAGTGATGAAGCCGACTGCAACAACCCGCTAACAAAGGGCTGCTTACATTGTGAATATGCTACGCCGCTGGCGAGGTGCAGGCGCTAAACTATGGCGCCTGCCTACTTTGGAGTTGGAGAACTAGCCATTGATTGAATTAGATCCCTCCTCCGCACTAGGGGCTTATGGTTTCCCAGCCGGTTTTTGCAAGTGGTTCAAATCCGAATTTGCTCCGGTAATGTTTGATATTATCCAATCCATCAATAGCACAGGGTTATTACCAGAGACCTGGATTATAGGCATGACGTGTTGCATCCCGAAGGACGCGGGCCCGCCAACGGTGGATAACCTGCGCCCTATTACTCGTTTGAAGTGTAAAGTAGCGTGACAGTACCGCATGTCTCTCTTCTTAGAGGCAATCGGGGCACCAAGCCCCTTGGTGAAGGCCCTCCGGCCTTCTTGGAGGGGTGCAATTTTTGGAAGGTAATCAACTGGTGTCCTTCATTTTGCACCCTGGGTCAGGAATTAAGCAGGGGGACACCCCATCACCCACTCCGTTTTCGCTCGTAACAACAATTCTTGTGCACAGAGTCAAAGAGAGACTCCCTGGGGCCAAAGCCTTTTTGTGCGCGGATGACAAACTGCTCTTCTTGCCGGTAGATTTTCAGACGTACAGCACTCCCTGAGGCAAGCACAGCGTTGTTAGATGAATATGGAGAGGTCTCATGCTACGAGCTTAATCTTACAAACTGTGGATTCGTGTTGCAAGATATGTTTGCCCCGGAGGGGGCAACCATGGTATCCGGTTTTACCATCCATTGCAAAGTGAAATACCTGGGCACATGGCTGGGTCATGTGTCAGTGCATGAGCAGTATCAGGGAGCCTGGGCAAGCTGCAAGCTAAAGCCTAATTCTTTTCGTCTCTTCATGTGACGCTAGCGGAGAAAGTGCAGGCCTTGCACCTGTGGACCTATCCAGTGATCAGGCACATGGCATTGCATTTTTTTCCGTCGGACAAGGATGTAAGGCATGCGAATATGGCAATGAGAACAACTTTAGGTATTAGAAACTGGGATGTGCCCACATCACACTGGCAGCGGGAGCCAGCCCATGGTGGGTACAGCCTGGGCACGGCCGGGGACTGTGCCCTCCGGACACACTCCCTCCCTTTTGTGCGCCTTTTACACGCCGGTGTTGATGCGCAGCAGTCTCAGCATTTTCGGGCATTGCGGGCATGGGCGGAGTCACAGGCCCCTAGCTATCAAGTCGATTTTTCGCAGTTAGTGTTGTTCTCTTGGTATAGGTTGCCTAGAGAGGAATGGCCCCTCATTATTACTTCATCAATTGCTTTTTCACCGTTCCGCACCGTCCGAACCGTCAAGGCTCTGTCTGGAACACCCCCTTCTCTCGTTGCAGACCCCGCAAGGATGGCTAATGTGGTCTGCCATTTTTGCTCTTTGGTTAGTCAAGTGTGAGACCCTAAACTCCATCATCCCGGACCCCTCAACGGCGGTGCTCCAATAGTGTGTGAGGGTGCGGACTCTGGAATAAATGGAAGACTCCAGCGTGAGTGGTCCGACATTGGAGACTACTGACAAACCTGGTGATGGCACGGGGGCTGATCGTATTGAATGCCCGGATGACTCTTGTCTGCGAACCTGGCATTTTCTCATCTGCCTAATCTTGCTCCAAGGGAGGGGGTAACGGGGCCGCACCAGACGCAACCCTACTTGGAGGAGCTCCTCCACCTCTAGTCGCCTCTTGCCCTTTTGCCCGGCCAGACCCACACACCAATACACCGCCTTGTCCCCGTCCTGCAAAGATGAAAAAATAATTCGCAACGTGTCCGTTCCCATAACAAAAGATCCATCAGGGCATTGCCACCCCGCCTGGTGCTATCTGTCAAGGTTTGCTGACACCACGCTTCTTGTCCCCTGAGGACAAGGAAATGCACACCATAGCGGAAGTGGTCGACACGCCCCCCCCCCCCCCCCGGATGTCGCATTGTATGTTACGTGTTCGTCCGTATGTGTCGTGAATGTTATGTCCTTTTTTCTGTCTTCATGGGCGAACAAAGCATGGGAAACGGTGCCCCCCTCGGTTCGCATTCGACTGCCCGTCATGCAATGTGTTCACCACTGATGTTCAGGAGAACGGCGGCAGTAGAGTGGTCCCACCGTGTCCCAGGGAGCTCGCAGGAAATGTGTGGGCTGATGGCTTAGGCGGAAGTATGCCGGGCGTATGCCCACAAATAATCACCACAAGAACACGGCCCAACAGCACTAGGGGAGGCGGTGCAAGCTCCGCCCTCGCCAAGCTCATCAGTCTATTCAATAGTGGCCCAGTCTCTCATACGGAGTCCCGTACTCTAGAGTAGCGCGGTCCCTCTCTCCCAGCCCTATGTCCTTGGTATACTCGAGAGTGGCGAGGTCGAACCCTGCGTCCTCAGTGTACTCGTTGGTAGCCAGGTCGTAACGCCCGGTCCGCGGCTCCCGCCATCACCGGTCTATTCCCTTGTAGCACGGTCGCTCTCTCCGGAGTACTCTCCGGTGACACCTAGCCCACAGCAACCCGAGGGTCGGGGGCCATTCAAATCGAGCAAACGGGGTAAAACGGTCCGGAAGTTGTTCCCCTAATGAGCGGCTCCATATGGTTTGTTCGTTGCGGCGTTTCCGCCATTGACCTGGTTCAGCTAAGTTTGCTGCGGGGGGCGGAAGAGGAGATGAGAGCGGGTTCCGGCAATGCTGTGGCCCCGAGATTCTTTCCCGCACCCTAAGCTGTGAATAAGTGTGCTAGTGGTCGGCTTGCCAACGTGGCCCCATCTGAACACCAAACTCATGGTTATGCTGATGATGTAGGATTGTAGGCATGTTGAACCTCGCAGTTTGAGCTTTGATTTAATTTCTTGGGCGTCACACACACACACACACACACAATGTTGAACCTGGCAATTTGAGCTTTGATTGAATTATTTGGGAGTCACACACATATTTGTAGCGGAAAGATTGCACAAGTTGTGGGTCAGATGGCTGTATGGGGTAGTAGAGGATCATGCACATGTTTTTTAAAAAATGGCATTATTTGCAGGACTCCATGGTGCTCATTCGGTGGCTCTGGGGAGTGCATTTTAGTGACAATCAGTGGTATGGGCCCTCCAGGCTATGTACTATGTACTGACCATTTGTTGGTATCGGTCACATCGGCTCAAGGGTGGCTTGTGTGCTCGGCAGTATATGCTCGGTGGTTAATCCGTTGTGAGGCTCTCGGTGTGCCCCCGGCGGCTGCGACCATAGCGTCCTTGCCACAACTATTTTCAGCATTGCTGTCCTGAAAAGCGCTGCCACACGGCACCATTCCACAACAGGTGATCCAGACCACATGTGACTGCATTGAGGAGAGTTTGAAAGGTGCGAGACAGAATCTGAAAATTGATCAAACGGCCCGGGGGGAAGTACCGGCTTGTGACCCTCACCCCTCCCAAACGTGCAGGTAAAAAGTGGGCAGAGCGCATGGCCTTGAGGCCTGGTGCGGACAAACCAAGAACGTGCATTAAAACCTGGATAGCGGTGCGAGAGGAAAGTTGGGCGGTGGTGTATGGGGTGTCTTATGGCCCATCACACCCGGAGAATTTTCATGTCATCGCACAGTGCAAAATGTAAGTGCTGGAGGCGGAATTGCGTTTAGCAAGATGCTCCACACAGTGCCCCAGGATATGATGCCGACGGTGGTATGTTGAGGGACACATGCACCGGAGTACTCCCACAGAATTGCGTGGGTGGTCCACACCAAAGCTGTACCCATAAATCATAACATCTCCTGTCCAGCCACCATAGACCCACGCTCTAATGCACGGGGATTGCGCCGGCGGTAACAGCCCCTTGCGGGTCTTCCGCTCACGCTTGCCCGGCTGTAACACGCCCAGATAGTAATAGCGAGTCGGCGTGGGGGGGGGGGGGGGGGCTCCAGGGCCATTGGACACCGAACCGTGAAGAACCGGGCTAGAGCCGACTTAGTGGGTTGTAGTACCGCCGGAGGCAGCGCTCCCTGTTTAATGCACTCCCACTGCCCCAAAACAGAATACCACCCCATTCATCAGTTTCTTCCCCGGACAGGACCCTCACTCCACAATCATCACTCTATTCCAATGTCTGCACACTCACTCACTACTCCTCCCATTCTCGGGTGACCACCCCTCAGTCCTCATTATACTCAAGATTCAGTACGCTCACGCCTATGTACCCTTGGGCAGCTGGGCATGACAGAATCGGAGCCTCGACGGCCCGGGCTCACCTGGCATATGCCGTGCATTACCCCAACAAGACCATCAGGGCAGGGGGCGTAGAGGAAACTTTTTTTTTAAAAAAAAACAGCTAACACAAAGCACAGACAGTTAACGAGGATCACCCAGCAGCGTCGCGCCGGTCATTCCATCCAAGTGCAAGCTCGCCCGTGGGGGCCCCTGCCCACGGGGAGGAGCTTGGGTTTGGGGCAATATTTTGGTGCATCTGGGGCAAATTAAACTTTGTGTCTGGGGCAATATTTTGGTGCATCCGGGGCAAATTAAACATTGCGTTGGGGCAATATTTTCGTGCATCCGGAGGAGCATGTATACATGTGTGGGATGCAGGGTGCAGTAGAGATGCAAACCCTGTACATAGTCTTGCACTCGTGCTGAGAGGGAGGAAAAGCTGCACCAGGTGGAGATACCAAACATTGCTGCAGTGCGGACAGAGCTGTATAGAGGTGGTGTATCATCGCAAACGCTGTTGCTTTGGTTGAAATTATTGGGCATCACACACACACACACACACACACCCGTTTCATCACACTGAGGCAAAACTAAATTATATACATAACTTTAGTTTTGCTGGTTTGGTCTGAACCCCCCCCCCCCTCCACTGAAAACACCCTGCAACCGCACAGCCACTCTCAGAAAAATCCACTGAATCACGCATCACAGTGTGAAAAAAACCACATTATTCTGTTACACATCGATCTATATCCGCAATGGTGCTCCAGGGGAAGTGGGGTGCCAGTTTGTCACACACACACTCACGCACCATACTTGGTTTGTCGTTCCATGATACCAAAACACCGTGATCAGGGGTCACTGAGGGGCATGCCCGGGATCATACCTCCCGTGGCACTGTTCCGCGCGCTTGTGGCATTGCCAGCGCAGTCTGCGAGAATCTTCTTAACTCTGCCTGAAGTGCTGAGCACTTGCGCGCAACGAAAATTTTTTGATTCCGTTGCGCGGCGCTATAGGCTCACTAGGGGCAGTGACTGGGGGCCGTGTTAAAGGTCGATGGGCGCAAGCGACTGGGGGCAGTGCCATGGGGTCAAAGGGGGCAGCGAGTGGGACTCTGGTAAAGTTTTGCAAACAGATGCAAATTTCGTCCCGGGATCTGCACAGCTCCGCACATCTCCCGTGCATGCCCGCTCTGTTGTCTGACCGCTGGCAGGTAAGTTCACAAGCATGGCTGTCATTTTGTCTGTCAGCCATTCTGACACTGCTTTTGGCGCCAACCAAACGTCACCAGTTGACGGGCGCAGCCATGTCTATGGCTACATCTTTCCGGTGGAAGAACCAAACCATTGTGATGCATGATTCAGTGAATTTTCTGGTCGGGCAAAACTAGGACTTATGAAACAGATGAAGCATGGCCCTCTGATGCTCCAATACCCTTCACCAGTTTGCACAAAGCAGTCAGTGAAGGTGCGACTTTGTGTTTTCTGTTTTCGGTTCCATAGAATCGGCGTCTGTTGTCAGCCACAGCCTGCTCAAAGGGGTATGCACAGTATCTTCTAAATGGTCCAGAGAGACAGGAAATGAGAAACTGCTGACCCCTGTTTGCGATGACGGAACGTCAGCAAAATTGGTTCCCCATCTACTGCCGTTGGACAACCACTGAAAAATCGTCCGCTCAATGGGGGCAGTAGCGCGTTGCAGTAAATGGGGGCAGTAACCGGCTGGCGTGGGGTCAATGGGGGCGCTTTCTGATTGCCCCTGCCTCAGCCATTTGTCCATGAAAAATACTTGCCAACACCAATTAAACGTGCAGTGCTTCACTACTGCCACACCGCTCCCCCCCTAAACACACCCCTGTAACTGTGCATCTGCGATGTGTTATTGTTGTCACTGATTTATCTGCAGGTACAAAGATGGGCTGCACAAGACATTTGCCAAGCTGAAGCGCGGTCGCATTCAGTTCCGGCCCACTGGCGGCGACACCACAAAGAAGATCGAGAGCACCGTCTCCAAAAAAGCCATGAGCAGCAAGTCCGAGCTGATGCAGTCGATGATGCTGAGCCGCAGCGAAGCGGAATTCTTTGGATCCGAGCCCACCATCTTTCATTGGGCCGACACAATGAGGCCCGATGGCCTAATATACGGGTTCACGGTGCGTGGGTGTGGGTGTGGATGTGGGTCTGGTTGGGCTGGAGCTGTGACCGTGGCCCCCGCTGTCTGAGTATGGCTGCAGACGTGGATTCCTGTGATCTGGGTGATCCGACACTGGTGCTGCTCTGCCTGGGAGGCCGACCATACATAACAAATTGTTCACTGTGCAGAGTCATGGCAGTTGCCATGCAGAGTCATGTGAGTCACTGTGCAGAGTCATGGTAGGAGCCATCCATGTTGGCTGAGCTGGGACTGGGTGACAGTCAGGGGTAGCCCACGTAATTGAAGCAACACGGGTGGCGTCATGGGGAGAGGGGTTACAGTCCACTGGGGGCACCCTTCTTACCAGGGCTTGTTATTAGGATTGGGAGAGGGGACAGGAGCCGTATTGGAGGGTCAAAGAGGCGCCCAGGTATACAAGGTAGGGGAGCGCTGGCAGGAGGAGACTGCGATGAATACTCCCTTCCATGTGGTTTCAGGTAGTCAGGGGTTGCCTAGACATATGGATGGGCACGCGTGTGGGAGTTGGGGTTGGGGTCGACGAATTCCAGGGGTTTGGCAACTGTGTACATCCACTCATTGGACGTGTCTTGCTGGCGCCTGCAGGACCGGCCACCTAGTGGTGCCCACTAGGGCTTTCAAGCGCCTTTGTGGGCCCATTAGCACCATGGTGGGCAAAATTTGGTTGACCCATGGCCGCCACTGTGGCCCTTGGTCCCAGAGAACTTGTTTCTTCTATATGGACCCTTAACCAATGGTGGGTGTCCCGGACTCTGTCTCCGGGCACCCCTATGGCACCGCACCAGCGAGAACAGCCATTTTCAGGCCGGCAGGGGGTTGAGAAATCGCCTTTTGGGGGTGACCCTGAAAAACCCCTGGGGACCTTTCGGCCAGGCTTGGGGAATTGCATTGCTGTTTGTGTGTAGGGGCTCCGCACCACAGGGGCCGATCCTGGTCAGGGCCCGACCCCGAAGGGGGGGGGGGGACCCCCTCTACGGACCCCAAAATGGTTACACGGAACAATGTGCTTTGTTGGCACCGGAGGCGCCGGAGATTTTGTTTTAGACACCCGGTACGGGTTGTTTTCACCACATGTGTTTATACCCAAAATGATCAGATTTTTCAGGGGAATTCAAAAACGCAGAAAGTGACCTCCTGCTTTTGTCGGGGCCCCTCTGCATGGGGACAAGACAAGTTAAACAATTTTGCCTCCCACTTTCTTTCGTTCTTTTTTTTTTACTCCCACGCTTCGGTGTGGCCCCTCGAGTTGGGGATACGGATTCCCACGCTTCGGTGTGGCCCCTCGAGTTGGGGATACGGATTCCCACGCTTCGGTGTGGCCCCTCGAGTTGGGGATACAGACTCCCACGGTCACAGTGTGTCTTGTTAGCTTTGTCTGTTTGCGCGCTCGGAGGTGCCCGACGGAAAGGTGCTGGGTTTGGGTCAACGAAGGGGGGGGGGGGGGGCTGAAGCCCCCAAGACGGTCGCACACCCCTCGGGGTCACACATTAGCTGGCGGCGGCCCCCGTGCTCCACAACCCCTATTTGACGTGCCTTGCTGGAGGCAACAAAATTTGACCACCGCTGTTGCAGTCAGTTTGCCATTATGCGCTATTGGGGAGCAGCCAACCGCTGTCCGTCATTGGTCGTCCGGCACGGCTTTCCAGCACGAGCTTTCCTGTTGAAGTGCAGCGGTTGCCGGGTCCCTTCCCATTCCAGACAGCGCTGTATGAGCGCCCCTGTCTCCGCTTCCGCAGATGGCGAACATAGCCATGATCGTGACGGAAGCCCTGAACATCCCAATCGTAGGGTTCATCCTGCAGCCCTCGATCATCCCATCCAAAGAGTACACCCCTGTGACCCCCCTCCAGGACAACCAGAGCATCCTCGGTAAGAAGCTGTCAAACCTCCACAGCTCCGCCGCCGCGCAGGTATGGCAGCCAAAGGCGAGGGCCGGGGCCCTCAAGGGAGGAACCTGTCCACGCGTACCTGCCCCGCTGACACGGTGCACGTCCCTTCCTTGTAACCCCCCCCCATCCCCCTTTGCGCAACCACCCATAATGTTTCCCCGTTTGACCACAGGGTGGTCGCAAGACAGTGTTTAAACGTAAAACGCGCCGTTTGATTAATGGGTGGTCGTTGCGCAAGGCGGTCGTTGCGCAAGCATAGGAGGCGTGCAGGGTACCGACGGCACCTGCTCTGCGTCCGGCGGGGGCGGGGGGTTGCTTTGGGGGTCTGGTTGGGGGGGGGGGATAATAATTGTGTAACTGTATCCTACTGTAAAATTGCCCCGGCCCCCTGCCTTGCACTTTGTTGCGTCCGGTGATGGGGTTGATGGATCTGGGGCTGCGAGCAGCGCGCCAGCGTGAGAAGTCTGCGGCGTTTGGGGTGAAGTGCCGGCCACCCAACTGCCTCTGCCCTGCACAGCCCTCCAACCGGTTTGCAACCGCCAGAAGTTGCCTCCCAACCGCGTTTCTAACCGCTAGAAACCGCCGTTGCAACCTCCCTTAAGGCGTGCACAAGCCACAGCGAGCCTTTCCAGGCATTTTGCCATTCATTGTGGTATTTTTTCGTTTGTGCAGTGTGCCAATGGCAAGGGAATGTAGACGACATCACAGTCCCATGACTTCTGTCAAGGGAGGACCGGATGTGCCGAGGCAGGCTAACGGGTCGCAGCTTCTTTCCGGGGTGCACTGGAATAGCCAAGCAGGATGGGGCGGGGGTCAAATAGAGCAGTGGAGCGCGGGCGCCAATGGCAAACCCCCCAACACACATGTGATTTCCCCTTGTCTGCGTGCCCCCCCCCCCCCATCTGATGATGATGTTGTCCAGCGCAAGTTGCGGTTCGTGATGGAAGACCTGCCGTTAAACCCCAGCAGCCTGTCCAACCTCCGCAAACGCCGCGGGCTTGACCCGCTGCCGGCTGGGGAATCGTGGAAGCTCCTTGTCGCCAAGAATGCACCGGTTGTGGTGCCTATCCACGAGGTCGCATTCAATGGCAAGCCCGCCGACTGGGAGGACAACACCGTCCTCACAGAGTTCATTTTCCTGCGGGGCGAGACCGTCCAGAAACTGGACAAGTTGTACACGGATTTTATCTCGAAGGCCAAGGCCAGCGGGCACCCGGTGGTTCTGATGGCGTTCAGCAGCATGCCAGTCTCGCGAGGAGATATCTTGAACACAGCCTCCATGATGGTATGTGGTGTGTGCTGTGTTGTGTTTGTTGTGTCTGTGTGTGTGTGTGTGTGTGTGTGTGTGTGTGTGTGTGTGTGTCTGTGTCTTTGTCTGTGTCTGTGTCTGTGTGTGTGTGTGTGTGTGTGTGTGTGTGTGTGTGTGTGTGTGTGTGTCTGTGTGTGTGTGTGTGTCTGTCTGTGTCTGTGTGTATGTGTGTGTGTGTGTGTGTCTGTGTCTGTGTCTGTGTCTGTATCTGTGTCTGTGTCTGTGTCTGTGTCTGTGTCTGTGTCTGTGTCTGTGTCTGTGTCTGTGTCTGTGTCGTGTCTGTGTCTGTGTCTGTGTCTGTGTCTGTGTGTGTGTGTCAGGCCGGCCGGCGACGCCGCCACCCACCCTGGGCGCCCCCCCGGGTCAGCGGTGCAGCCTGTGAGGGGCAGACGCACCACTGCCTCACCAAGTGTGCCTCGAGTGCGCGCGACGACCGTCTAAGGTGAGACCCACCAGTTCCCAGAAAGCCGGGGCCTGTCGGCGGGACTGGTGTTTCTGAGCGTCCGCTCGCCTGCCTGTGGTGGACCTTGCTTGGTCCGGGCACCTCTCTTCTTCGCGCCATGCATGGTGCTCTCGGCCCCCCCTCACTTGGGGCCCATTCCATCAAAGGTGAGACCCACCAGTTCCCAGAAAGCCGGGGGGACTGGTGTTTCTGAGCGTCCGCTCGCCTGCCCGTGGTGGACCTTGCTTGGTCCGGGCACCTCTCATCTTCGCGCCATGCATGGTGCCACAGCCCTCCTCACCTGGGGCTCGTCTCATCGGAGTGTGTGGGTGTGTACCGGCTGGACGTTCTGCCGATGGACGTCCTCGGACGGACCAGCGGACGATGGATCCAGCATACCATGACATGACATGACGTGTGTGTGTGTGTGTGCGTGTGCGTGTGCGTGTGTGTGTGTGTGTGTGTGTGTGTGTGTGTGTGTGTGTGTGTGTGTGTGTGTGTGTGTGTGTGTGTGTGAGCGCGCGGTTACGCGCGGTCCAAGGCAAGTCTGTCCTCCTTCTCTTCCCCTCCCAGACCAGAAATCCGAAGGGTCGTAAGGTGAACTACGTCCTCCCCTCCTCAGTGCTACGGGTGCAATAAATAGGGGACCTGCAGTGACTCCACAATGGTGCGATGATGGACACAGTACACCCCTGCTCACTGTACCCTGCAGAAAGGCGCCTAGCCTCAATGACAATCTTCTTTGTTATGGCCTGATGAGCTCTTATTGACCAGTGCACGTCTGCCATCTTCAGTGGTTGTGCTTTTGGTCTCATTCACGTAGTGCGTGATCTGCTGTTGGCACGTCCCAGTGACCGTTCGGCAGTTTTGCGTAGTGTTCGCCAACATCATTGCGGCCTCTTCCTCGCTTCTGGTCTGTACTAATCTCCCGTCCCTTGTACTGTACAATGTCTAACGCCATCATCATTTGTGGGCGGTGTCATAAGAGTGGCCATAGGGCAGCACAGTGCCCTGAGGCGCCTGCGGGGAATGCGGCTCAACGTGGCGAGCGAGGTCCACCGCCGTCTCCCTGCTGGACCTGTGAACTGATTGCCGGTGCTGACGCCATGCACTGGGGGGACGAATGCCCTGTAGCAGCGGAGCGCCTAAAAAACAGGGAGTGTACCCTGTGTGGTTCTAAAGAACACTGGAAGAAAGGATGCCCCAATTATCAGGCAGGAAAGCATACGGCACGTAATCCACGCACCACTTTCTTTCCGATCCAACCCCGCCAGGCCAACATCACATGGTGCCTTAAATGCGGAATCAAAGGAGCCCACGCAACGGTGGACTGTCAGAAGGACAGTCCAGCCATCCTCTTTCCTACAGGCGACGACAAAGAGGCCATGGAGGGTATCTGCACATTCTGCGCCATCCGCGGCCACGCGTTTTCGTCATGTATGCGACGGGCCCCGCAGCAGGCTGATGCCAACAAAATGGAGATCGACAAGCTATCCCTCCGAGTCGACGCCTTGTCCAAGTCCGTAGACAAAGTCAACGAGCTAGATTCCGAGGTGCGATCTCTCCGATCGGATGTCCTGGGCCTCACCCGGTGGAAAGCGACGTCAGAGGCAACTCACGGAGACATGAAAAAGCAATTGGCAACCATGGAGACTTGGCGTGACCAGGCAACTTCGCAGCTATCTCAGTGTGTCACGCACAGCAAATTTGATGCGTTTGTCGCTTCCCGATACCAGGAGACAGAGAAAGCGGCACAGGGAGCACTCAGTCAGTCAACGTTTGATGACTGGGTTAAAAATCGATATGAGGAGGTGGCTCGGAAAGCACAGCAAGCAATCCCTCAATCCACGTTTGACGACTACGTCTCCCGCATGGAAGCCTCCGGTTGCAGTCCCGAGTCGAGTGCTGACGCCAGCATGGTGCCTGCACGGTTCACGGGAGCGTCACGAACGGCTTCGGAACGGGATGACTCCGAGCACGGGGGCCCTGCGCAGCGCGCAAAGCGAAATGTGTCCAGGCGAGGAGCATCGGAGAACCCAGGACAGGGGTCTCCGCCCAGTCACGACGCAGCATCGTCGTCCGGCACGGCTCCGTCATCGGCACCCGGGGCAGCAGTATTCGGTGAAATGCCGCCGCCGCCTGGAGACTCCCCGTGGTTACGTATGGTACCCGAGTCAAAGGACCCGTGGGAGAATGAAGCCCTCAGTGTACTCCTGGATGTCTGGACAAGTCATATGGACTCGCGCTTACAGCAATGGATGTCATGCCACGCGTCCTCGGAGCTAGCAGCCACCGCCCAAGATCTGGCACGCTCTCCAATGTCACCATCCAAACGCAATGGAATCTGCGCAGTCCTCAGAGGAGCTCACACGCCAGTGCGCGTTTTTACTAACCTAAACGTCTAGCGGAGGAGGGGGATGTTCCGTCTTCAGTGATCCTGCGGTGCACCGCCGCGCCAGATGACGACTATTCCCCTCTCTCTGGCTTTCAAGATGCTGCCCTCTCCCATCTCTTGTCCGTGCAGTACCTTTCACAGAAACTAGGGTTAGCGCGCCACATATTGGCTGTCACCACACAATACATCGATAGCATATACGACTACAACTACTTCAACCTCGACCTGACACACACAGACAACACATCAATCAACACCACCCTACGCATGAATGCTCTGAGCCACTGTCCGACACAAACGTCAGAGCGACAGCTCACAGATGGACGCATTGCCAATAATCTCTCAGGGTCACCAGTGGTGCTCGTCCCCGTTCCGCCAGTGCTGTTTTCAGTCTCAGATCAGCAAATCATTCCAGCCTGGCTACACCGGCGCGTCGCGCATACACTGGGCGCCACAACATTATGGCACCGTCCGCACCCGTGGCTGACAGGGCAACACCACTGCTTGTCCAGACCAAAATTGTCCTGTCCAGGTGCATCACGGCATGGGATAGGAAACTGGTTCGACATAAGGTCAGTTATGGGCAGCAACGTCCAAATCCCCCCCTCCATACACTACCTGTGGCAGTGGGCCCCAGCATCTGAGATCCCAGCAGTCCGGTCCGCTTTTCCCCCCCCTGCAATCAACCGGTTGGTATAAAGGCTTAGAGATGTGGCATCTACTCAGTAGCCGTGAGGCCCAGGAAGCGTGTGACGAAGTCCAAATGCTCAGAATACACCTCCTCCTCCAGGATGCCGGAACCAGTCTCCTGAGTGTTTCACCTATACCCCAGTCGCCCCTCGTCTTGCGAGCCATCACCATCCAAATGCAGGCAGCGCTGGACGATAAGAATTTGGGGACGTGGGCAGAGCTAATGCAAACACGCACCAGATACCTACCCTGGAACACACACCCCCCCGTGGCGATGGCACGCAGACTGAGTCATGTGCACCGGTGGTTTATTGCCCTTACCCCACCGAAAAATGTGATTTATCTGGTTTACAACGTGTGGCTGCAGATTGTTTATATAGGACTCACAACGGGTGCCCTGGCCAGCCGACTGAGGAAACATATGACAGACAGTGCCGCGGATGTCGACTGTGCCACCCTGCATAAGCACATGGCCAAGCACCCCGGGTCGGGTTGGGGAATCCTCCCCCTCCAGTGGATCGAGGACGACTGGCACGCGTCCGTGCGGGAACGTCACTGGTGGTGGGTTTTCAGGCGCTGGGCATGCAACGGTGTCCCCCCTGGCATCAGCACCAACGGTGAGGAATCCAAGACCCGGGGCTGGATGAACCAACGAGTGCTCGCGGCGTTACAGGGGATCCGAGATGCCAGGGGAATCGGGGACTGGCCCCGGGTCAAATTCCTACAATCAGAGCTACACGATCTTGCTACCCGCCTCTCTATCCCCCTGTATGTATTGGGTCACTTAACCGTCCCGAACCTGACCCCGCTGCAAAACGCAGCGATCCACAGAGTGGTAAGAAATATTGTCAAATCCTGCAACATTCCAGCCTGGGAAAAACAGGCCCTGCACAAGGCGGTGCGCGTTGTACGATCTAACCCTGTCACCCTAGGTCGCATCTTCGCCAAACATAGCCGGAAAGCGGACCAACAGGCCTCCCAACCCCCGTGCTGTTGTGCGCACGTCCAAGAGTCCCAGGGGAATATCATGGAGATTGATGGACACAAAGCCCTGCTCCCAGTCTGGGTACGGTCTCACGATGGCACTATCCTGCGCCCCAGTGACACAATACCTATAAAAGGCTCCAGCATCCGAGCACAACTCATTAAAGACCTCCAGCGGATAGCACAGCAGGTGGGAGCCGAGGTCCCCCACCTCCAGCGCATGTTGCCCCCATCCCTATGGTCCGAGTCGGGGAACACGCTAAAATTCATCGAAAAGCAGGCAAACGACATTAGTGCATCACACTACGTTCGGATTGTGGATAAGGGGGTGGGAGTGCTGTGGGGTTTCTGCAAACACTGGATGTGGACAGCGCTGCATAAATTCCTCGTGCAAGAGGGCTACACAGCGTGTCACGACACAGCAGCACAGGTGGCTGCGCGTATTAAGTCCATTATCGACTCGAACAACTGGGAGTCTGACCCTGTGGGCCGCATCGCCTCGCTGTACTTGATTGGAAAAGCCAAGAGCCTCGTTAAACAACAGCAGCTGTGGCGGCCAATAGCAGCGCTACCGAAACCCCTTCTCCCCAAACGAGACCTCACCATAGCGGCCAGGGCAACTACCACCTTTTTGAAATTGCTTGCCGAGGAGGTGCCAGGCAACTTCATGGTGCACTCCGTTAATCACGTCGCCGCTTGGTTTCACTGGTTGCCTACCATCTCCTGCTCCTACCTTGCAGAGCTCGACTGCAAGGACCAATTTAACCACGTCCCCCCCCGCCAGGTTGAGACCCAGCTGCAACAGTCCGTGACATGGCTGGCTAAGCGACGGCGGTGGCGCATGTCTGAGATAACCTGGAGTGTCCACAAGGACAGCAAAAAGCTGGACAGAGCGGGTAAAGGGGCGTCAGGGAAATTCTGGTATGTCGACCACACAGAGCTGGCAAAAAAGATCAACTTTGAGCTACAGAACAATAATTTCGTCTGTGCAGTAGGGTCGGTGTGGCAACGCACGGGTTGTATTCCAATGGGGGGCTCGTTTTCCGCACAATCCGCCGATCTGCACTGCCAGTGGGGGGTCTACCAGCACGATGAGCTGTTATTGACCAGTGCACGTCTGCCATCTTCAGTGGTTGTGCTTTTGGTCTCATTCACGTAGTGTGTGTGTGTGTTTGTTTATGTGTGTGTGTGTGTGTGTGCGGGCGGGCAGGCGGGCGGGCGGGCGGGACGGGGCGGGGCGGGGCGGGCGGCGCGGGCGGGCGGGTGGGCGGGGCGGGCGGGGCGGGCGGGGCGGGCGGGGCGGGCGGGGCGGGCGGGTGGGTGGTGGGTGTGTGTGTGTGTGTGTATGTCGGGGCCAGGGGACCCCTGCAAACATCACTGCCACTCAGCGTCCACCACAGCCCTCGGCTTTGACATGATTCGGGGGAAAACGGGTAAAGGACTAGCTTACCTACACCCCAGCGCGCTCTCATCAACTTGGAGTCTGAAGAGTGCACCCCCCCTCCTGTCCCCTGCAAGCGCCTATCCTGCTTACCTGCCGGGTATCATGACTGGCGCTTTGAGCAATGCACGCCCTTGGGCCACGACGTGGGCGGGGGAGCTGCTGTCCCTCTCTGCTTGGTTACAGATAGCGCTTCTCAGCGGGTATGCACTGCCACAGGTCACCAGGGCGGCACACTCGGCGGTCACGCGGGGCCTGTCTACCAGCCCCAACGACCATACAGCCACAACCCGCTACCTGTACACGGTTCGCCACCTCCTCCCCATGCCACACTGCTGCCACCTCACCTTGTGCGCCGCGTGGCTGCGGCGTCACGCACACTGGGCGGGGGACAGCTACAGCAGTTGGCACCTGGACCCATCCCTGTCACCAGACGGAACCACAGGCTTCTGGTGCGGAGACTGGGAAATCCTCCACCTCCACGCCGCCAAAGTTAAACCCAGCAACCATGACTGCCCCCCTTGGGAGACAATGTGTGTGTAACCCATGAATGTGCATGTTCGTGCCACAGACATGTAAGAGGCCTGGAGTGGACCAGTGGTCAGCGACATAGACTCGTCTGCCTATAGCGGAGGTTCGAATCCTCCTATCGTCGTAAACGCACCACCGCCCCCTACAACAGCACACGCGGCCAGCGAGTCCACGGGCACCGGCAGCGGGCGGTGCGCCTCGCTTTTTCAGGCAACCCCCCCAAACCCCCGACCCCCTACACGCGCCCCACAAAAACGCACCACCGCCCCCTCCGGCAGCGCGCGCCGCTTGCGCGTCTTGAACCCCGGCAGCGTGGCGAGGGGGGCGCATTCGCTGCAGCCGGGCTCCTGCAGCGAGTCTTCTCTTCGGCAGTGCAGCCACGCGCACAGCGGGAATCGAACCGGCGCCTTCACGGCACGAGCCCAGCGATTCAACCGCTGGGGTAGCACACACCACAGCAAGAAAAGCACCATGCACGCATACCAACACAACGACACGCCACGGTGTGCGCCACAAAGCGACAACGAAATGCGTCGGATTCACTGACCATGACGGGCCCCCTTGGAGTCTGTGTGTGTGTGAGCGGGTGGTTACAGCCGTCTCCAGCTAAGTACCTCCAGAGTAGGCATGTAAGTAGCGCTGCGGTTTTCAACAGATCATACAATCATTGGCTAGACAGGGCCGGGCAGTGGGCAGGGTCTGTAGTGATCAGCGCAACTTGCACTGTGAGAACAAACTCCTGTACACCGTCACTCCTGTCTCAGAAAGGACCTTGCCTACCTTTTTGTTAATGGCCTGATGAAATTGTCTCGGTGACCAGTGCTCTGCCTTCGCCTGCTTTCGTCTTCACTGACGTTGTGCCCCGCGTTTGGTCCCCACTGGTTTTCCCGCACGAAGTGTGTGTGTGTACTGGGAAAATGGGACATACAGCAGCTGGCCACTAGTGAAACCGGTGGGGCTGGAGGGGATAACAGGGGTGTGGGAAAACCAGATGAATTGCCTGGATACCCTTGCCGCCTCCATGTGACTGATGTTGTTTGTGTGTACCACCCCGGTGACGGGGTGTGAATGCTCAAATGTTAGCTGACTCCATGCATGTCGTCTGACCCTCCATGTAGGAATACTCCAGAAGTACGCAGACACTGGTACCATTCTCTTGTCCTGGGGCCTGGGGAGTACACGGAGTGAGGATGGTTCTGCCCTGGGCCTGAAGTTTATGGAATACACAACCTGTCAACACCCCAGAGCAGTGCAGTGGGCTGGGCTGGGTCACGGAAACTGCAGACAGTGCAAAGTGTGCCACGTCTGGCTTTGTCCTGCAGGCCTCTGCATCAGCGGAGCTGGCAGTGGTGCTGATTATGGGCTGGTCCTGACCCTCATCTCCGCATCCTCTGCACTACAGAAAGGCGCCTAGCGCAGTCCAACAATGCTTTCGTTCTGACTGTGCCTGACGAGAATCAGTGCAAGCCGGCCTCCTTGATTGCTGCTCACTGTCTTGGCTGTTGCCTGTTTGTTACGTAAATCGTCTGTGTGTGTGTGTGTGTGTGTGTGTGCTGTGTGAGCTAGAGCACATCCTGGTGCTTCGTTGCGGTTGCTGGAGGTTGTGGCGCGTGGCATGTCGCGGCTTTTCAGGTGGAGAAGTGCCAGCCCCAGCCTGCGGTCATTGCAATGATGGGCAACCGCCCGAAGGAGAGCGTGTCCAGCAGCTTGGAGGACCGGGCGGCCCGACACAAGGCCAAGGGGCTCCTCCTGGAAGGGACCGTCGCGCCCTTCGGGGAATTGTTGCCCCTGATGGACGTCAACATTATACACGGAGGGCTAGGCACGACGGCTGAGGCCATGCGCGCCGGTAAACCCGTAATCGTAACCGGAATTCTACTCATGGACCAGCGGTTCTGGGCGCACCAAGTGGCTGAGCTTGGGGTGAGCCCGGGTTCCTGCCACATCAGGTGTGCCCCATGCCCCTGCGCTGTGTGCCCCATGCCCCTGTGCTGTGTGCCCTATCTCCCACGTCTCCCACTGCAGTGACTTCGACAAACATTGTGTGGAGTGGGTGAGCGACGCTCTGGACCCGGCCAAGGGCTGGTTGTCCCGTGCCCAAGCACTGGCAAAGCAGCTGGGGGACTCCGACGGGGTGCAGGAGAACGTGGACGCGATCGAGGCCTTCGTCGGCAACGGTCTAAACCGCCATGCGTCGTTTGAGTACAAGAAGTCTCCAGGGGCAAAAACTCCGGCCGTCATGTCGAGCGCAGGAAGTGCACTCCAAAAAAGCGTATCGGGGGCGGTGGCAGGAGGAGCGAAGGGCGCGGTAGGAGTATCGAGGGGAGCCGCGTCAGTAACCAAGGGCGCGGTGACGGAAGGAGCGAGTCAAGTGGTGGGAGGAGCGAAAAGCGTGACAGGAGGGGCGAAGGGGGCGATTGCAGGAGCGAAGGGCGCAATGGGTAAGTTGGCGGGAAGTATATCAAAAAAGTGATTTTTGATGCCGCAGGCGTACCACAGAGAAACGAGATGGCCACTCAGTCATGCCTCCTGCACACGGAATTCAGAAGGAGTCGACGGTGTTTGTTGCGTGCTTCGGTAGGACCCAGTGCACGCGATCATCTTTCAAGTGGCGGACGCTGGTAACAGGTCCAGCCTTTTCCAGCCCCTTGGTCAGAGTACCACCCATACTCCAAATCGGCCGCCGTACCAGCGCCAGCCTCGTTGTTGTTGTGGATGCTGTGGTTGCGAAATGAAGCACGACGCAACCGAGGTTTGGTATTTTTGCGCAGCCAAATGGTACTGTGGAGATCCTGCAGAACCCGCTGCTCACATAGTCCTCATGGGTCATGATTAACAGTAACAGTAGCAATGACAATGACAGTAGCAGTAACAGTAACAGAACAGTAGCAGTCGCAGTCACAGTGACACTAACAATGACATTTCACTTTTTCCCACTATGAAATCTGGGGGGAGGGCCATGGCATCGAGAAGATGGTGTGAGAAAAACGCATGTAAATACGAAGCATCAGCGCCGTGTCCATTGCGCCGGAGTATCTGACGCTCCCAATCATCCGCTGCCAAGGATGTAGTAGAACGGCTGACGACCATAGGAGGAGGGGGGGTTACCCCCCTCCCTGGACCCCCCCTCTGCAAACGCGTCCACCAAATATTATTCTGTTCCTTTTACAGACGGAAAAATTTATTTCGGCCATTTTTGGTGCACAAATTTTTGGCCTCAGACCCCCCCCCCCCTCTCCATGCTTGTCCGCTGCTGCGCGTGTGAGGTCTGTGCCGCATGCAGCACCGCTGCACACTATTTTGTCAATTTACCGCAACCCGTTTCGGAGCCAGGCATCCGACCTAAGATTCTCTGGATCTTGCGAAACACAGTGCCATCTTCATGAAGTCGTGAGTGACTCTTTTCTGCTGGCCCTGTAACCGACCTGCAGCACCGGCGTACTGGCAGTGGCAGTGTACGGGTGAGAGTGATCTGTGGCGGTGACAGTGTCGCTAATGCTGGTCTGGTTGTGTCTCTGGTTGGGCTGCGTCGATGGTCCATCCCACAATTGCTGTTTGCCAGAGCCTCCATATGGGCACGGCCGATGAAAGTCCGCGGTCATGGGAAGTTTGGCCCTCACGAGGCCTTTGGCTCGCACTAGGCAGGCCCTTGCTGAGTGGTTCAGTGTTTGAGGCTTTCATGCAAGTATTTTGATGGCCCTACACGAAATTGATGCTACGAGAAGGTAGCGACTCAACTCCCATGAAACACTTTGTCCAGCAGCCCTTGTGCTTGCACTGAAACATCCAAACAACGGAATATAGTGCTGCTAGACGGGCACAGCAGTTGGCAATTTGGGAACGGGCAAGATGTGTCCCATTTCTGCCACTGGTTGGCGGCTCACTAGGTGTGAAGATGACACCTAGGTAGTGGTCCACCCAACACAACTCGCAAAAGGTCCGACTAGTTTTCTCCAGCAAGAGAACATTTTTGGGCAAGCTCTTTTGCCAAGGCACCCCACCGGACCAGAAAGCCACCCAGCCCGCCATTTTGACAGGTTCTAGCCCTCATGTGGTACCAAAGTAGAGACTGAAGTAGGGACACCATTTGGATGTGGGTGACACACCATGCCAACTGGCCCATTTCAGGGTCCGGAAAGATTGGCTTGTATCTCCACCCTCCAATTCTTACAGTCAGCCGGCAATAGCTCCATGGAGACCGCAGCCGCACAAAGTGGGCGACGGGCGGAGGTGCCTGTGCGGGAGTTGTGTCCGCAGCAATTCCTTTTGTCCAGCGATCGTTGCAGTGTTCAAACCTATTGCCGGTCTGCTCATGGGACGGCACGCGGCGCATCACTGATGAGCAAGACTGAGTGATCCGCAACCCTTGGCCTTGTGTAATGCAAAAGCCCAACCCCCCCCCCCCCCGTACGGGAATCCCGTATTTCCCGTACAGCCCCGAACAGTGGCCCGTACAGTGGGTTCTCAGAACCATAGCACAGAAATAGGCAATATTAGGCACCCATTTCTCTCTTTTTCCTGCCCTCCCCTATGCTCTTGACCAGACTATGCCTTGTAATGTATGCCACTCCAAGAATGCTGAAACTGTTGCTTTTTTGTCTTTGGCCGAGTCGGATCGTTGTACCCTTCGACAGAAGCATTATGATTGTGCTGAAGATTGGGTTATTTGTGAACTGTGTGTCCGCCGGGGCATGTCTCATGACACGCAAATTGGATACCTTTTGGCTATGGTGAATGGGGATGTCAATCACCGCATCCCACAATGGGCCTTTGTGTAGTGTTGCACTTTGTGCCTCCCGGTACACTACCCAGCCGTGTGGTACCCAGCTTTTCTTGTGTTGTTTGTGATTGTGTCCAATGCATGTCATGTGCACTTGTAATGCTGAAAAAGCGCCAGAAAAAGCGCCAGAAGCGCCAGAAAAAGCGCCAGGAAAGGTGCCTGAAGCGGGTACTGAACCCAGGACCCCTCAGTTGTGATCAAATGCATGTACCAACTGGGGTATGACATGTCTCTGGTGATATGTGGCTTACTGGTGGTATAGATTCTGAACATATTTTGGTGATTGGGGTCACCAGGCAATGCCCTGCTGAGGGTTTTTTACCAAAAAACGTCCGCCCCGCACAGTGGCCCGTACAGTGGAAAATTTTTGCCCGGGGGGGGTTGAATGCTGATCTATCTTTAAGCCTGAATGCTGATCTATCTTGTGCATCTGGGCACTGAGTCTGCGACAAAGCCCAGAAACAGCACCACTCTGTGATCTCACGGACAGCTCTGGGCTGTGGGGTACGCAGTTGGGCATCTTCGGCTGAACATTGTCACGCGGCAACAAGTCAGCACTGTGGAATGCCATGTGTATGGCTTGACTGCATGTGGTCTGGGGAGGGCTGGGTTGCATTGGTACACAGGGTTGGGGAAAAATTTTCGGGAGGGGAGAATTTCGCGGGGAAAATATCGCCGTTAAGAAAAGTGGCGAACCCCCCCCTCCCCCCGCGCGAAATTTTTGCGGCATGTGACCAACTGCTTCACTGCAGGCTCAGCTGTAGGTGAGTACTGTGAAAATACTGTGAATTTAGACATGTGCAGCCGAGGGAAGGGGCGAAGATGTGTTTGTTTGCAACATGCAGTGTTGTGACTGGAATGCATTGGAATGCCGTGTTGCCTAAGGTTTTGACCCCTAACCAGTGAATAACAGCAAGCTTCAGGATTCCTGGAGGTGGCGATTTTTTCCCTCCCGAAATTATCCCCGTCGAAATTATCCCGTGGCAAAATTTTCCCTTGCCCTGTAGTCATTTTGTTTTACGTGACAAGAGTTTCTCGCATGGGTTTTGTGGAATGGGTGTTTGACTGCTTTGCTAAAGGTGCGCAAGTGTTCAGAAGAAGATGCCAAGCAGCTCCAGATACTCATATTTTCCTCTGCCTTCAGTAAGCTCCACATGTGTTGGGAACGTTTCTGTTGGATACAGTTATGGAGTTAGGCGTCCGCGTGCCAAACCCTCCAACCGTGCGCACCGGGCTCAGAACGACACACCTTTGGACACCAAGAACCGAGCAAATTCTCGAGTCTCACCGCAGAGAACAGGCGACCGGCGAGCGAATCTGAAACAAATTGGTTGGGGCTGATGTGCCTTGTCAAACACCCGTCCCATTCCGTAGGATTCCATGGAAATTTCTCCTTTTTACTGGTCAAGAGGCCCAATATGCCTGCAACTGTTTGCTGTTCGCTGCATCAAGCAGCTCATTGGTCTCTGCGATGGCTGGATCTTGGCGCAAGGTTTCCAGTGCTCACCCCTGACAGAGCTGAAACAGCTGTACGGGTGTTGGCAAAATAGGTGTCCCGGTGCAGATGACATCAGGGCAGCCTACCGCTCTGTGACACTGACGACCAAATTACTCCCAGGAACACAGTGCCACTGTGTCCGGCTCCCATTGAAATCCAGCCTTAGGTATTGACACTGATGGTGATGTCTTCAAGTGACGGCTCCAGGGAGTGTGAACGGTCGTGGCGGTACGTGGGGGTGTGGGGAATGAGGCATTTTTTCGACGAGACAAGGTGAATCAAGGTGAAGGCTGCCTGGTACCTTGGATTTTGGCTGTGTATTTCTTCAGCACTAAGAGCTTTATGGCGCCTGTGAGTAGTTGCAAGATGGCAATAATTTGTGTCAGGGAAGGCGGTTTGGGTGTGATGGCATTTGTAGCATGCACTACCCCCTGATTCTCAAACTAGTGCACCATGTGTTGAATGAAGGCTGATTTGTCTTTGTGCTACATGGTTCACTGGTGAGGAAGTGAGGGCTGTTGTTGTTGCACTCTCCACAAACGAGATTGTTGGCCCGAAGATACTCCCTCTGTCAGAACCGATTACGGTTCTGATTCAGATGCGATGACGAGTCACGATTCAGCTCCAATGGGGATCTGGTAGTAGTGACAAAGTGGAATCACCAAGCAACGGCAGGAATAAGGCAACCTCTCCTCCTGAAATGCCCGAACCAAAAGAAGTGGTGGATATTGTGTCGGCCACGACGACAACGACGACGGCTGACAGCTGTTGATGATGGCACATGCTGTTGATGATAGGTTGAATTCGACTAGGAATCTTGTGGACTTCGTCCACATCCCTGCAGATGCTGCACCAAAGCGCAAAACAAAGAAGCCCGGTGAGTATGTGCACCAATTGAAGATGCAAGATGGACTGACAAGGAAGGGTTTCATTGCGGCCCCTGTGACCCTTTAAGTTCGTGGTTGTTGCAGTCAATGGACCCAGCCGTTGTTTACGGAAAAGGGGGGAGATCTACCGACCAACCCATGTACCTATGAAACCGGGTGTATTGTAGGTGCCGTTGTGGTCTTTTGTTAAGTCCTTGGTTTTGCTGCCACGCACAGTCCTGTGCACTGTACAGGCAAAAAAACACTTCAGAACAACAAGACCAACAAGTACAAACAGACAGTCAGACAGGCAGACAGGCAGAAAGGTAGCCGCATCATCAAAGAAACGCTTTCAAGTGCACTGGAAGTCATGCACGTTCTCTGGTGGTGCCTCGGTCCTCACGCACTCGCTTTTGCCCACTTTTCTAGTCCCACAACGGGATGTCACGACCATCGTCTCCGCCGGGGACGCCGCCACGGTCCTCATCTCCTCAACAGCCCCGATCGCGCAGTCCGCTGCACATGCGAGAGGCCATCAGATCGTTCCGATCGCACGTTACCAGCCCATTGCGGGAGAAAACCCCATCACCGCCCCCCAACCAGCAGTGCGCCTCGGTCTCGAGCCCGCTGCCCGGCCGGGTGGGCTCGCCTGGCAGGTTCAGGGGTCGGCGATTCGGGAGCCCCAAAGGCAAAGATGTTGAAGGTGACAGGAATGTACTGCGAAGCGACGAGTTTCTGTGCGGATACCTGGACAAAGGCTCCAGCAGCCCGTTGGCCAAGATTTCCGACAGATGGCACAAGAGGTGGTTCTATTTGGACGGGGCCAGTGCCAGACTGTGCTACGTCGGTGAGGAACCCTCGAACAACATGTCATGCCTGGTGTGCCTTTCCCTGTCTGGATAGCCGTTCCAATGTACCAAACAGCTGGGGGACCATGTTTTGTTGCCAGCCCATGTTTTTTTTTTCGAGGATGTGCGTGTGCACACAGACATACACACGTATGCAGAAGAGGGAAGGGTGTACCCGTCTATGTCAACGAGCAGGCATGCGGATGGCATGCGCACGGAGGTACACGGACATGCAGGCGGGCGGACCCGTGCATGCACACAGGCATGTGCACGTATGGCCCGCGTTGCGGAGTCGGATAGTATCGTGCCAGACCGAATGTGGTGAGAACGAGGCCCTCACACGGCTGCTGCAGTGGCATGGGTCGAAGTCCGATTCGCCGATGTTGGCGACATCGGCGACCTCCTATGCCAAGCTGGTCGTGGTCTTCCAGCGCATGGCTGGCTGACGTAACAAGACGCCGACGGTGTGCTGCAGGGCACCCAGCAGACGGCCGCCCGCCCGGCACGTCCGTTGTCACGGGGTGGCGCTCGCTAGTGTCGCCTCGTCTGGTGGCGAGTGTGCAGCTGCCCACCGCGATGGCCCGGGGGTGCCCCAGAAATCAAGTTTCAAACATGAACGTGGCATTTTGAAATCAGCACGAGGAGGGGCATTCATTTGTACATTTTCACACCTTCTACCCCCTTTACCTCTGGTCTTCTCAGACGAGTCACAGCCACAGACGCAACAGAGAGAATTTAGAAGTGGCAGCAATTTTTAGGCTTCTGTCGCTAGCTGTTGGGTGGGCCCCAATGCTGAGGTCTGTGAACAGATAACCCCGATCACCACGTATTTGAGTTTGCGCATATCGTCGTCAAAAGGCAGGATACATCGCTGGGGTTACTCAGAACAGTCATCAGTTGTCGGGGATCCAGTGAAGCTTTTCTTTACCATTTTTGACCTTTTCTTCGGCTCCGGATTTGATTGTGACTGATCACTGGTCCGGGTCAATTGGAGCGCCCCTCAGTTTTAGGGGGACGGTATTCACCACCCGCCCCCTGAGCCACTGGGTCTACCCCACACCTTCTTGAATCCTCTTGGGATCAGCAACTAAGAGTTCTTCACGATGCCATCTTTGCCATGCAGTGAAGTGCCCTGAGTCACCCGCAGCATCACCTCCCACACTGCGTACAATTGCCTGACCGGCTAAAAGACTGCATTGAAAATCTGCGTTCCCCAGTCCACGAACGTATGGTACGGGGGTCACAGGCCCGTAGCGGCTGATGTGTCATGATTTGATGCTTCAGCTTTCAGAGATCGCCACATTCATTGCAGCGGTGCTGAAGAGATCATACGCTGCATGCCCGACTGGTATACAGAGCGTCAATGGTTCATATTAGTCCTGCCAGTCCACCGAGTGCTGCTTTGTGGATGGAGTAGGACCGCTCGGGCTGCAGATAAGGCGCAGCGGTGCCTTGCACCCGCCCCTTTTGCTGTGTTTACAGGAGCCGCAGGAACTCCACAAGTCCCTGAAGCCTCGAGGCTTCATAAAGCTGAACGACGCAAACACAAGGCTCAACACAAGCACCGAAGAAGTCCTTACCTTCAGAATTCATTTTGACCTGAACCTCCGCCAAGTGAATGCCAGAATGGGGGCCAAGGTCTGCCAAGCCTGATTGTCTTTCCTCTTGCCCTGCTCCACTGCAAGAGAGGCGCCGAGTTGCCGTGTCGCTTTCTTGGACTGTTCTTTTTCTGCTGCAGACCACCCCTCAGGATCGCCCTGTTTACCTTCCTCTCGTGTCGGTTACCCTCCAACCAGCGTTCGCTACCACCCTCGAACGGCAGTTTTGCTGCCAGAGACCGCCCTGTATTGTGTCCTCTTGTCAGGATATTACGTTGCGGGCATACAACATGGATGACTATGAGGCCTGGACGACTGCAATTGCAAAAGTCATTGCACAGTGCCAAGGTGTCATCTTCGCCCCATACTTTGTCCCAGGATCACCACCCGCCCCCACGTGGAGCCACTGCTATATCAGACGTGCGGCCGGGGGTGTTTCCTTGTTGTGGTTTGAAGCGGCGCAAGGCGCAAGCCTTCTGAACCGTCAAGGGGGGAACATTAGTGCGCAGGGCATCTTTTTGGGCCCCATGACCTATTTGCCCCACACTGGGGCCCCTGAGACGGTAGGAGTTATGTCACCATTCCTCTCCCCTTGGGGCCCCCGAGATGGCAGGGATTATGTAGCCACTTCTGGTTGGGGATGTGGACTCACAATCCACAAACTGAGTGGCTCCTTGAGTTGGGGGATACGGATCAGAATCCACAATTTTCAGGGGCCCCTTGAGTTGGGGATATGGACTCACAGTCCACAAATTTCAGTAGCCACTTCTGATTTTGTTCCCGCTCTTGTGGGGATGACACTGTTTATTAGAAACATGACACGTCACTGGTGTTGATGTGGAATTCGCAATTTTCGTCTTATGCAATGTGCTTTGGATCGAAGCACTGCAAATCGTTCTGCTGTGCTTGGGGTGCCCTCTCAAGAGGTGGGTAGAACCGGTGTTAACGTTGGAATAGTCATTACAAAAGTGGTGCGCCGGGCACGCGCCAGGCGTGCGCCGGGCAAACACTCCCCCCAAGACCCTGTGGCCACGAAGGCAGAGAGGACTAAGTACGTCACGAGGGCCACAGGCAATGGAAACCGCGTGCAACACCATGCAGTGCGAGGGATCACGGCAGTGACGGGTCATGAGGCAGGATTGGGTCGCTTTGACTGCACCCGTCGTTCCAGCACAAACGTTTCGCTAATTCACGCAGGGCAGAGGTTCACTGTTCTCTGGTGTTCTGCGGTATGTCTTCAGAGTTGAAGGGCGATTAGCAGGGATTCTTATTCATCCGTGCCATGGAAAATCACGGACAATCACAGGCAGTCACGGAAGTGGGCTTCCAGTGACAGTACGGAAAATCACGGTAAATCATTGCAAATTGCTGAACAGGTTTAGGCAGTGCTATGCTTTTGTGGTCTACTACCAATTTACAAGGGTTGCTTGAGCCGTCGTACACAACACATGAATCCTGCTTTGTTGTTGCAGCGTCCACCCCGAGACCTCCAGGAATCAACAGCATCTATCCAGAGACGTCTGAATGACATCGTCCATCCAGAGATCTACGGCAAATCACAGCGTCCAGAGGCCATCTATGGAAAATGAGAGATAGAATTTGGCAATCCAATGACGGATGGGTGAGATTCCCTGCGGCAGTGCAGTGTTGTTAAGCGCTGCGTGAGGGCGGTCTAGTAGCGCTTGGACGGTTTTTTTTAGCAGCTTGACACATGTGTGAAGGGTGCGTCACTACTTTTCACACAGGACCTGGTGAGTCCCGTCAGCGTTCGCCTGGGCCCGCCGAAGCCGCCAAGGCCCCGGAGCATCCCTCGCAATCTTCTCCAGCCACAAAAAAGAAACCCGAGGTAGACTGCTGCGTGTCCACATCATTCTTCCAGCCCCCTGCACCTCCCGGGAGGTGCCAACTCCCTCCCAGTGGGGCACAGGAGGCAATCACTTGCCCGTCAGCCACTCACCCCGCCCGTTCAGCTGCTGTGTGATCTTCCAGTCCGCGTTTTGTGTCATTTTCGGAATGCCATTTCCATTCGGTTGGTTGGTGGGCCGTTCGGGATGCCGCACGCGACGTCATGTCCGGAAATTTTGGCTGATGGGGTAGGGGCGAGGCACGAATATCGAAGACGGCACAACAGGAACAGACTGGATGATTCCGACGGGAAGGTCAGTGACTGTCCAGGGCACCGTCAGTAAAGCAGTTGAACGAATGTCGTGTAGGCTTTGCACTGCCAACCTTCTATTCCCTTCCAACAAGGGTCATGGTCCGGTAATGCAGAGGTTTCATTTGGCCGCAGGACCCATGCCACTTGGGCCTTGTACCCGCAAAACAGCCCAGGTCTCCCCGCGGCCCCTCGTCATGGGCGCTGGGGGATTGTCGTGCGCTGCCACACGTGCACGCATGCACCCAATGGGCCCATGAACAGCCATTCATAGCATCACTTGGGCACGAGCAGCGTGGAGGATGCCTCGGCTTGCCGACTTCGTCCCCTTTGCTCCGAATGGGATGGCATTCCGCACGGAAACGAAACCCGAAGGATTTAGCGTCGGTGGTGTTCTGCCGGTCGGGGACATTTTCATTCGAAACCGATTGTGTGTGACAGTTCACAGGAAGGTCTTCGTAAGTAGGTCGGCCTTGTGCTGGGAGATTTTTTCGATGAGCTTAATGGCGTATGGTGTGTTGAGAGGGAAATGGTTGGCCCTTCCACGCCAGTCCCTTATATTTTGATTCTGTCGGACGCTGTACAGTGGCACCAGCCAATTCGATCGAGTGTGTGTGCTTTTGTTGTTGGGGGGGGGGGGGGGTGGTCCGTGCAAGTCAGGCAGGGGCAGAGCGCGGGGGGGCAAGGGAGGGCCGAGGGCATGATGGATCCGAAACGACCCGTATTGGAGCGCGGCCTGATGGCCCCCCACACCCGCCGGGTACGAGCGTTCTGGTTTCAGCTGTCCGATGCGGCCTCCCATGCGTTTCTCACTCGCTGCCTGCCTTCGCAGGGCGCCGGGCACAAGCTCCCAAGCCCACCACAACGGAAGGACATGACCATGCCCCTGATTGGTATGCCGTGCGGTGGTGTGTGTCATGCGCGCCACCCTCCCACATTCGTGCCGATTGGACGGATTGCCCATCCGCATCCCACAACATGAGGGTGGTGAATGGGAAACCGGTGCTGCGTGACGCGCCGCGCCCTCGCTCGATGCCAGATTTCCCAAGACCTTCCCAAGACACCACCACCCGAGGGACCGTAACGGACACCTGCCCAATCGACTGGAATCTGCCGTCAAATTGTCACGAATCGTCGTCGGTTGGTCACCAACCGCTGCAGTTGAACGGGCGACCGCCGGCGCTCAGTTGGAAATCGTGGTCGATGAACGGCCGACCGCCGGCACTGGCTTGGATGGTCGGCGAGCCCCGGCTGCCGTGTGTCATTCACCAACTGCCTGTGTTTCATGGGTGGCCACCATTGTTTCTCTGCCTTGCACACCACTGCTGCCTTTTCAAAGATACGTGTCATCCGATTGGGATCTTCTTTTTCATTACTGTCTGCGTGTTCGTCATTCTATTCCAGCCACCACCAACCACCTCCACCGCAACCTCCAGCGACCTCCACCAACCTCCAACGCCATCCAGCAACCGCCATCAACGTCCACCGCAACCTCCGGGAACCTCCCAGGTCATCCATCCAACACAATATACAGCAACCCCCTGTGCACTGCCGCAGCTTGCCAAATAGGCCCAGCCCTGGAAAGGGAAGCCACCTGGACTCTGTACCGTATCTTTCTTCTTTCCTCTTTCATCTTTTTCACCATTGCCCCTGTTCTGCAGTCTGGAATGGATTGGGGACCATTGCCTGCGCCATGGCGGTCTCATGGGCAGCGCTGGTAGCGGTGATGTTGGTGGTGCTCCTGGGCAACTATTTTGTTATGAACGCATCCTCCGGTGTGCCAGTTCCCCACCAAGAAGACATGCTTCCAGGGCAAAGCACAGCTTGTCGCTCATGCAACGGTTTCTCGAGGTGTTATTGGTTCGGCCTTCCAACGTGAGTTGCAGCTGCTTGGAAGTGCTTGATGATGCAGCCTCGACACCATGCCTCCTCCGCATGCACACGCTTGCATGCGCGCACACAAGCGCGCGCATCCCTACACCCCTCTCTCAATTTGTCGGATGCAAGGAAAACGCAAGCAGAGATGCAGGGGAGTATAGCCGCTGCATTTCCAATGGCAAGACTCCAGCGCCAGTCGGGTTTCAGGCTCGACTGTGTTCATACCACAATTTAGCATAGGGCTCGTCCCTCCGGAGGTGGACACCCACAGGGGCACGGGGCACAGGAGATGGGCTGCAGGCGGCAGAAGCATAACAAGCTTGTACAAGCTTGATCTCGTGACATGTCGGGCAAGGACGGCCGTCTTTCGAGGTTTCACCCTATATCTTGAGGGAAGGGCGTGAGACCCGCTGGCTCTGAGTGCCATGCAAAAGCTGGTTTCAAAGGCGCCCAAAATTCCTCAACTGATTTGGCTTGATAGTGCCACTTCGAGTGCCGGCCATGCATGGATTGCACTGACAATCGTATTTTATACCTGCCCAGCCATGCTGCATCAGTTGGCTGCCCTACACAGAGTATTCAAAGTGGGAATGCACTGTGAGTGCAGCACGCGCACTGCCTGTCTGTGCCAAAGCCCTGCTGATCAGCGGAGGAAGTGGAAGAGCACCGCATGGCTCCTAACCTAGGAGCATCTTGGCTCACGGCCAATTGGAGAGCAAGCCCAACCCCCCCCCCGTACGGGAATCCCGTATTTCCCGTACAGCCCCGAACAGTGGCCCGTACAGTGGGTTCTCAGAACCATAGCACAGAAATAGGCAATATTAGGCACCCATTTGTCTCTTTTTCCTGCCCTCCCCTATGCTCTTGACCAGACTATGCCTTGTACTGTATGCCACTCCAAGAATGCTGAAACTGTTGCTTTTTTGTCTTTGGCCGAGTCGGATCGTTGTACCCTTCGACAGAAGCATTCTGATTGTGCTGAAGATTGGGTTATTTGTGAACTGTGTGTCCGCCAAGCCCGCCCAAACCCTTTTTTTGGGTCAACGTCTAGTCGGTCCTACTGCTGCTACCAACGCTACTGATACTGCAACAAGTTCAGCCACTACTACTGCCACACGTGCTGTACCAGTGAAACCAGTGAAACCTTTACGCAAGGCAAAGAAAGAGAAGACATTGAAGACCATCACCGTGGATGACCGTGTGCCTCAGGGTACACTACCCAGCCGGCGAGTGGCTGGATTCAAAGATTTGTGGTCCCCAGCTTTTTTGTTGTTGTTTGTGATTGTGTTCAATGCATGTCATGTGCACTTGTAATGCTGAAAAAGCGCCAGAAAAAGCGCCAGAAGCGCCAGAAAAAGCGCCAGCAAAAGCGCCAGAAGCGCCAGAAAAAGCGCCAGAAAAGTACCAAGCTTTTTTCTTGTTGTTTGTGATTGTGCTCAATGCATGTCATGTGCACCTGTACTGCTGAAAAAGCGCCAGAAAAAGCACCAGAAAAAAGTGCCTGTAGCAGGCATCAAACCCAGGCTTCCCGGTTGCGAGCGCATGCATCTACCAACTTGGGTATGACATGTCTGTGGTACCTAGTGGGTTCTTGGTGGTATAGACTCTGAACATATTTTGGTGATTGGGGTTACCAGGCAGTGCCCTGCTGAGGGTTTTTACCAAAAAAGGTCCGCCCCGCACAGTGGCCCGTACAGTGGAAAATTTTTGCCCCGAACAGGGGGCGGGTTGCAAGCCCACTCAAGGCGTTCGGAGCACACATGTACACCGTTACATGTAAGGGCTGCTAGAGCGCGACGCTCACGTCAACAATTAACAATCAACAATTTCAGACTGGGATAAATGGCATGAGGTCAAAAAGACGGGCCATGTGTGTTATCGATTGCATCAGCAGGAGTGCCTTGAAAGCTCCCCAGTTCAGAAACGTTCCGACAACAGTTAAAACGCCAGATAAGGGGAAGCAAAGGGAAACCCAGAGCAGCTTGACGGTTAGACTATGTAGGCATGCGACGGGTCTGGTTACTCTGGTATCTTAACGCAAGACGCCAAAGTGCTCTGTGTGTCCACCACATAAAGGTACTCGGCCCACACAAATGTAGTGGAGGTCATGCATACCGCTGAAATGCCTCATTTGACAGTGATCAGTGCACTTCCAACTGAACGTGTTGTGTGCACTGTGTTTAGCTTGCTCCCGAGCTGGCTTGATCCCTCTTTTTTGCTTCCAGAGCCCCAGCCAAAGCCAGTGACCGGTGTGACAGTTCGTAGAGAGGCTATGGCGGCAGATATCAGTGACGATGAAGATTGTGACCAGGTGCGTTGGGTTCTTTTGGTAAACAATTACTGCGAGGTGGTTCAAAGAATGGTTGACACCGAGACTGAGGCTGAAGCTGAAGCTGAAGCTGAAGCTGAGGCAGAGATGAGGCTGAGGCTGATGAGTCTCATTTGGGGTGAGGAGGACGCTGAGCCTGAGCCTGATCCTGAGGGTGTGGGTGTGAGTGTGATGACTTTGGGGGCCGAGGTGCAGGTGTGTACGAGGCAAGATATCAGAAATGCACTGCACACCGCCAATGCCGTAAGGATCGGCCCGCGAGCTGCTTTTTGGGACCGCTGTCCCTTGTCGGCCTTCGGCACTCCCACACTTCATCAGCGCAGATAGTACTAGGCCTGGCATAGGGGGGTGAAAGTGCAGGTGAAGTGGTGAGGGGCCAAGGGCAGGATCGGATAAGTTGCACTATGGAGGACGAGTTTTCTGTATTCCGAAAAAAGAATTGTCCTCATGCTGGCGGCCGCCGCGGTGACGATCGGCTTCTCTGTGTCGCTCAAGCATTACCTGCCGGTGGTCAACCGCCAACCGCCGTCGTCAAACGTCAACCACCGCAGCTCCCTTGCCCACTGCCGTCGGCCAACAGATGTCCGTGGTGTCGCACACTGGGCCATAAGGGTCCGCATCGTCCCCAACAGGCCACAGCCGCTTACCTTTCTGAAAACGTCCGGCTCTAGACGGTGGGTTGTGTGCACATCATTTCCACCCGCGGTGTTTTGTGCGGCCCGAATCCGGCCTTCCCAAAATTGTGTACTCTTGTGGCTTTTCGTGCACTGCTACACTGCAGTGTTGGTGCTCACACACTGACAGGGTCCCAATCAACGCTTGGTCTCAATGCCAAGTCCCACGTGTTCCGCGTGCGCTTTTGTGCAGCCTGGGTATTGGAGAAAGGGGTGTCTGTCTGGGAGGGACGCCCTCGTGTCCAGTGGGACCAATTCGTGGCTCAAACCCTGTACACGCTGCAATGCGCGGGTGTCGTGGTATCAGGGGAACTCTAAAAGAATCAGTGGACACCTGTGACCAAAAGGATGCAACAACAGAACGACAGCACAGTGGGAATGGCATGCCTGACCGTCTGCCGTGCAGTGCTACTGCCCCCAAATTGTATATCTCTCTGGATCAACTGTAGTGCGCCAACACGGTGGGTTTTGGCACTTTTCCTGGGTTTTTGAACTTTCGGTCCAATGCGCCAAAATTTCGTCCCGCTGGGGGGGGGGGGGGGGGTTGGTGTATACTTTTTGAAATCTGTGAGAAAAGGCCAGTTCAGAAATGTATGGGTTGGAGGGGGGGGGGGGTAGATGATCACATTTTTGAGCAAATGGAGCTGCAAAGTGGACGATGTGCAAGACAGGGCAATGCTCAAGGGACCACAGATTATTCTGAATCTGAACCGTTGTCATTGTTGCCCCTTTCCACACGGGCCGGGACCCCATTGGGGCACACATCCCCCTGCTATTTGGAACTTCCAGGTCTGCGTGCTGTACTGAGGACATGTTTGAGCTTTTCGTCCTTTTTTGACGGTGCCTGTGTTGCTTGCTGCCTTTTTTTGTCGACAGGCAGCTACCATGTCTTCGTATAAATTCACACCACGGGCTGTTGCTTCCCCCGATGCACCACAAAAGCCTTTGGTGCGCAAAAGAGCGCGCTCAGGGGGTGTGAGGTGGGTGCAGGTGCATGAGCCTGGCAGCCGGGCAAAGAAGCCCCGTACGGCCGGTTCACGGCAACCTGCGTGCACACACCAGGAGCACCAGATTCTGACTACCGCAAAGGCCACTTCTTTTAAAGGTCAATTTTGGGATCGTAAAGTTCACCCCACAAAGGCTTCACAGCAGGAGTTTCTGGCTACTGAAAAAATATGTTCCAATTCACAGCCATTTTCAAGGGCTTTCCGAATATACCCTACATACCCCCCCCCCCCCCCCCACGGGACACACAGTGGGCACAAATCAGGCTACAATGACGACGACCACTGAAAACCCACCGAGTTGGCGCATTCGGTACCGACCCCGAGAGATATGCGATTCATGGGGGGCACTCAGGCTCAGACCTAACACCAACCCCCGCCCCGACCCCACCCCCCACCCCCCCAGAGGAGGTCCAAAATGTTGAGGAGGTCCGGATCACTTCTGGCCCCAATTTGGCGCCCAAGGCGCCAGAAACTTTTTTTAGCATACAGTCGGGGGTATTGTCGTTTTTATCCTCTACGTGTATACTCAAAATGCTCAGAATTTGATGGTTAATCCAAATATGTCTGCAAAACATGAATTTTTTTTTCACCCCTGACCTCCTCCATCCAGCCCCCAGAACCTGGCTGCTGTGACCGGACCCCCCAGGGAGTAAAATGGTTTTTCAAAAAGCCCACGTATGTGTGCGTATATGTGTGTTCAAAATGATCAGTGCGACGAGGGGATCATTGTGAGGTATGTCTCTTGGGATACCCGGGACCCTAGCCCGGCTGCCCCCCGGCCCCCCCGGGCCCAAAAGGCGGCGTGTTTACTTCTAAGTATCACTGCATGGATGCAGCTAGCATATTTATGTGACCACAAGTCAGCCACTGTTTTACGCGCAATGAAGAGCGCCATCCATAGAGTGTGCAGCAGAGGCCACTGGTGTGTTGATGCGACCATTTCTTGGGCTGTGCTGCAGGCACGTAACCTGCCAACGACGCCCAGTCGCAAGGTGCAGCTGCTGCAAACCTGGCTCCAACGGGAGGCTTTTTGGCACGATGGAATGTACGTGTCGTGGCATGCCCCGCACAGTGGTGAATGCTCAGCAGTCTGTGCACCATGGGATGCCGATTTTGATGTACTATCATGCTTCCACGACATGCATACAGAAAACAGATGACCGGGGGGGGGGGGTCAGGTGAACCACGGAATCAGCATGGTATGCATCATATATCAGTGATTTGCTTATTTTTCTGGTGTTTGCCTGGCGAGAATTGTTACCGCTGCAACATTGGAAGGTTGTACCTCGGTAGTGCTGTGCGTTGCCGTGATTTGTCGATGAAAGAAAGAGTCATGGTGTCATTCGACACCATGATCTCTGTAGGTGCAAACTACAGCAGTCGACTTTCTACTGTACCTGGAATGCAGCTCCTTGCTCTCCTTCCAGACCGAAAGGCGCCTATCGTACCACTGATGAGGCTTTTGTTTTGATCTTGGACGTCTGCCTGTCCCCACCAGACAGCAACTCAAAAAGACTCCATACGGGGGGGTGGTGTCAGGATCTGAGCCTGAGTGCCCCCCCCCATGATGTGATTTCAGTCCTGCCAGGGAGTATGTCGTCTTGGTTCTTCTACATTGCCTCCTCAAATTGCGGCATTTCTGCCTGTGGCTGCCACGGTGTGTGTGTGCGCAAGAGAGGGAGGCGGGGCAGTATCTGAACGACCACTTTTGTATTTTCCTGTCAAGGACAGCCCCTGGACCGGCGACTACCCGCCAAGCCGTGGCCGCTTAACCACTATCCACTGGCGGTCCCTGGAATGTGTAGATGCGCAGCCAAAGCGCTGTCCCGAAATTGCTGTCCAGCGCTGTGTTTTCTAGCGGTGCGTTGCAGGCAGTTATGTGTCCATGAAGGCCAGGCCGGTACTCTGCTCCTCCATATCTCTGCCTGTACAGGGATCTCCACAGTCTCCGAAGTCTGCGGGCAGCACCAAAAAGAAGAGGTCCCGCCTCCCGTCAACACATGTCCCTTTTCCGATGATGATGGAGACAACCCAGTCCCCCCCCCTCCGGACCCCCGAACATTGCTGCATATGAGTACCAGGACGTGCATGTGTGGAGCGCCTTTTGACCGCACACATTCCCCTCTGGTTCATGGGACGTGTCTGCCGCTGAAGACCAGCGATCTCCCATTACACGGGACCCGTGGTGCAGGGCCCGGGGGGGGCGGGGGGTCAGGCGGGGCCCGGGGAATAAAACACAATTACTGAGAAGAACTACAAAGTACTAGAAATACTGAGGGGTGTTGGGTCGATGTGCCTCCTGGTCGCCCACCAAAAGACGCCCACCAAAAGGTCCATACATTCAGCACGAGGATTCTGATTACACTCACCACAAGGTCCGGTGGTGTGCTTTTGACGGCACAAAGCACAATGTATCGGCCTCATCACCACCAGTCCACTGCACCGTCATACTACGTAGCCCAAGCCATATTGCTGTCGGTTTTGGTCACTGGATGCAGATGGTTTGAACGTCACGAATTCGGAAAGGCTAAACGGAGAATCTACCTTTGCAGACCGGTGGTCATCAGTCAACCACCGGCAGTTTCGGGCAGCGACTGGCACCCTTAGGGTTTGGGGTTCAGCCTGACTCCCTCAGCCCCGTCCCGTGACAGGCACACCGCTGGCCTCACCCTGAAGCAGGGGACGGGGACCGAGCCCAACACATGGAAGCCCTTGGACGGGTCGGTGTTCAACGTCCGCACTGGACCCAACTACGCCGTCAACAAAAAGAAAGCCCCTTCGAAGGGGTCGCTGCTGGAGGTTGCGGCGATGGACTCTTTCCGAACGCCTGCGCGAGTGAACAACATTGCAGAGCATTTGCGGATGCCTGAATTGCCGTACCCGGTGTGGCCCCCTGCATTTTCCCTGTGGGTGCAAGTGGAACAGGGCTTGGGCCAGGGGGTGTGCTTGATGCTTGGCATACGGGATGGGAGGGGCCAGAGGCACGGTTTGTGTACCTGCAATACCCGCAGGCTGTCTGAGATTTTCATTTTTCTCCAGAGGGTTGTGTTTTTTTCGATTCTGGTTGTGGGTGGTTGGCCTGGGTTGGTGGATCTTTGCAACCCCCGTCATACACACGGTTTGGGCATGCGGAGGTGGTGTGTGGGCAGTGGCGCATGGCATTGCACAAGTGTGGCAATGTTGCACAGAGATGGAGGTGAATTGAGCGATTGCAGAAGTCGAATGTAAATCAAGCATTCTGCCATTTTCCGTACACTGTGCTTTATTGAGGCCCAGTCTTTTCAGCCGGGCTTTGGCAAAATCAATTGGCATGTACGCTGCATTTCAACCAGACCATTTTACAATGCCTCTTGGGCGCGGGCCAAGCCTCATGCACGCCACTGGCAGCACGCTTCTCAACTGTGATTTTGTACCAAAGGAAGATGACTATGTGCTTCGACAGTACTACAAATCTGTGTTCATCTTGTACAACCATGATCAGAGGCAGGCCATGGCAAGCCCCAAACCCCTGGCAACACCTGCAACCCCCTTGTTTTAAGCAAAATGTGAGGTACCAAAGGCTCCCAGAGACAGATTGGACACTCCGACAGGACCTGCAGAGCAAACTGTGTGGGCACAATGGGAGGGATCCTAAAAAGTCATGGCACAGTTTTGTAGTGCCAAAATTTGCCATTCCAAATTTCGCACCTCCCCCAACCCGCAACCCCTGGTATGCATCATCAGTTATTTTTCTGGCGAAAATTTGAGCCAAACACAGAGGCCCATCTGCCCCCCACCTCGGTCACTGGGTTCCCTGCCTCGTCCCCCTTTCAAGGAGCCACGTTCTGGTCGCTTGGTGCACCGCTTTTCTGTCACAAAACGTGGCAGCAGAACGTGGTGTGTGTGTGTGTGTGTGTGTGTGATCTGAACCCATCTTGTCTCATACGCCACTACGTTTGATGTGCAATAAGGCAGACTATCCACACAACGGTCGCGGTGGGCACATTGTAGGGATTCAGGGGCAGGCAAAGGCGAGGGATGACAGCCAATGCAAAGAACAACGGCGGGCAGTGGGCTTTGGAGTTGGGCCCCCAACAAGCGGCCCCTTTCACAAGCGCGCGCGCACAAGCGTCGGAAATGGCTTTGCAAACGCAAGAAGGTCGCAAAATGTTGACCAAACGGTGCTGCTTTGCAAGCATAACATCATATCATCATAACAATTGTGAGGCGAAAGGCAAATGGATGGATGGAGGCACACCACTGACTGGCGACCATAGCTGACCAATCATTCAAGTCAATCTCCAAAAATATGTGGGATGCTACCATTGCTGATCTTCCCGGAATTCGACACCGAAAAAGCCCTGACCAATGAGGAGTCTGCTCAAACCTGCTCGATCCATTCCCCAAAGAGAAGTCAATGGCACAGGACCGGAGACAAACTCCGGCAGTTTCCTTCCCGCATTTCAGCCAACATCAGCAACCATCCCAAAGCCTCCATCCAGAAGCCTCCATCAAATCACAAAACCATCCAGAACCGTCCAAGAATTTGCAGCAACCATCCACGGGCCTCCAGTACATATCAGCAAGCATCTAGAATTTTCTAGGAATTGACAGCAAGCATCCAGAAGCGCCCAAGAATTAATAGCATCATGGGGGTCGTTTTGCGTCATTTTTTGGTGGGGTATTTCCCTACCCCCTTGACCCCCTCTTCTGGCACAGGCGCCAAGGAGCTGGAGGGGGTGGGGGGGGGAGCAGATCCGAAACGGGCCTGAGGGAGCAGTTTTCTACCTGCCCGGTAGCAGTTGCATTGTTCTGACAGAATCACTCCGATACCAACGCGGGCCTACCTCCCTGGGGCCGGCAAGCGACGCATCGGGCCCCGCTTTGTGTGCCGCACCCATGCCGTCCTGCAGGTGGCCCACTGGTTCATCGTCAACTTCCAAATCCCCAATTACCCGCCTCCGAATCCGCTTTGGGGCGCAAAGAAGAAGGATGGCCCGGGCTGGAGCGTCGTTGTTTACTGCCCCATCACTCCGCAGACGTGGGCCCAGTGCAGCACAGCCACTGCCGGCGCTCATGCTCTCCTTTGGAGGTTCCTGCATGCGGACAAGGAAAGCAACCCCGATGAGTTGTACGACAGGTCCCCCATTGCTGCAGTGTGCACCAGCACAAACACCCACACCGACCCTGCGCCCCCCACACAAGATGGACAACCCGGGCACACCAGGCCAGCCGTGGCACGGAACCGTCTTTTTCAGGCCAATCCTGCAATAAAGGCGCCCTTCCGAGTGGAGCGGTGGCAGTGCAGCAAATCGAACAGTGGGGTGCTGCTTGCAGATCGAGGAAGCGTTTGCCCATGCGTCTGGCGCGCTTTTTTGGCAAATGTGCCACACTTCAGCCCCCCCCCCCTGCCCAAGGAGCCCCAAAGCGGACGAGGAATTTGTCATCCTGCAAGCCAAATCAACCTCCGCGGCTTGCACCGCTGGCACTGCGCAACGTTGTGGGCTTGCCACATTGGGAGCCCAGGCACACGAAGAGCACCACCAGAATATCCGAAGCGGAGAGCAGTGACGTGATTACATGAATTGTTCGCATAGGCGAGAAACATACAAAAGCACGGGACTCCTGGCTCCGTCGGTCTACACCCGACCCTTCCGCACTATCTGGGGGGCCCGGAGGGCCTGTAGGGGCGGGAGGGGCTAGGTTTGCGGCGGGTCGACCGCCGAGCCAAGGACCGCCGAGCCAAGGAATGAAAAAGGGGAGCCGCACTATCCTGGACGCAGGCTGCAGTGGATGCATCAGGTTGCGGCCGTGCATGCTCCTCACGCAGGGAGGAGGGGGGGGGGGTGGACAGCAAAAACAGTCAAACGACCCCGGCAACAACCAGCACATCCTCAATACGCCAATTATTGGGCGCCGCTGACGCGCAAACGGCACATCCCGCCACATTCAGCACAGCCCCAACACACCAACTACTGGGCTCCGCGAACGCGGAAACGACACCAGCAGGAGCACCGGCCGCAGCGGCCGACAGAAAGCAGCGACCCGACGCAACATGCGAAGGGAAGAACGGGTGACCGTCCAGGGCCCCGTAAGGGAGCAACAACCCGACGGAATGTCACGCAGGGGGGGTCCTTGGGTTGGCTGAGCCAGCAGTACAAAGCTGTATGGAAACCCCATGGCCGCTAGTAGTTTCAAATGGTGTTGAAAAAGGCGTGACACTGTGGTGCACTTGGCCAGCAATGGCTGCCTATGGGTTGATTCCTGCACCGCGTGCGCGTCACGTCCATGATTCCCCTCAAAAGCCGATGCTGGATATCATGGCCTTGGGGTCCTGACCGTGGGTGTGGGAGTGGAAAGGGGGCTGGGAGTGGGGATGCCATGGCGGGGGCGGGGGGGGGGGCTTAGTGCATAGACCGATGCGGTGGGGGTCATGTAGCCATGGCGTCTTCTCCTCGCTCTGGGGACCCCGGCATGGCAGTCCCCATGCCCTATGGTAGTCAACCCGCAAAAGAACAACAGACAATAGCCCTGCCCGTGTGTTTTGGAGCCAAATAACAAAATAATCTTTGTGCATGGTGGGCCTGCGCCACTTGAGGCCACAAGGCCCATCCACCACTGCCTTAGTTGAGGTGTTGAGTTACAATGTGAACATTGTGCCTTTTAACCCCTCACCCCCTCCCACCTCGGACCTCTCAATCAGTAGGGGCAGGTGAGAATAAGAGGGGGAAAAGGTGTCCAGCCGAGGCTGCACGTACAAAAAGCCAGCGGCCAAAGGAAACAAGAGGAGGAACGATTTTGTGTGAGGTATTGCCGGCGCCGGCATGGGAAGGATGGCGAAGGGGCAGAGGCGGCGCTTCTCAGCAGAGGGACAACGCTTCCACCCTCACCTGTCTACCTGGTGACAATCCCGTGGCGTGGAACAAGCGGGCGCGCGATTCAAAGCGACAAGCTGGCGCATTTGGGGAGATGTGGGGACAACCAACTGCCCCCTGACAATGTCGCACATGATGCAGCGCCGTCATCCATATCATAGCCACTCCCTGCCAGCATGTCGGTGAAGGGATTGTGGGTTCCCCCGCTGGGGCACGTGGCGTTCCCAGCTGTGGGAATTGCAATCGTGACGCACTTTTTTCAGGATAATTCTCGAAGTGTCGTTTCATGGCACTGTGTAGGCCCCCTTCGTTGTTGTCAGGTCGAAACTGATCGTCCAGATGCTGAATGTTGAAGACGTTGGCATGAGCAACACCACGGTCAAGTTTGTCAAGGTGTGTGCTAACCGCCTCGACTGCTGGCCCTGCGGGTGTGTACTGACAAACGTCCTCGGATCGGCCAAATTTCTGTCACAGAGGCTTGCCAGGGCATGGATTCACTGAAAGGGATGCATGTTCATCGATTCCCCCTTCTCCTTCGTTTTGTCTCGTTTCGCGTCCATCGGCCGTCACCATGGCATGGCGTTGCATTGCGCGTTGCTGAAATCTTCTTGCCGCCGTATTGATAGTGAGCGATACCTTCAGGTAGCTTGCAGGCCATTGCTTCGTGGCAACCCGGGGGGATGCCATCAGCGGATGGATGCCCCATTGTCCCTGCCCACTTTCTCCCCCTCGCAGAGTCTTAACAGCAAGCCCGTGCTCACACGTCCCACACACCTCGTGATCCACGCTGACGCCTACACGGAGCTGGACGTCATCGTCCACGACTTCAGTTACGTTGCGGTCTCGGGGCTGAACAGCAGCATCGGTGTTGTCGGCAACATGAAGTACAACCTGGCGCTCGTGCTCGAGGGCAAAAGCGACGACGAGCTGCCCGAAGTGGTGTTAGGGTGTGCGTACACGAATCAGTTGGACCTGACGAAGGCGGTGCCCTGGTGAAGCACGAGGGCAGCCTGTCCGCCATTCACGAGGACGGCCCATTAACAGATCTGCCTGTGGGGCACCAGCAACAGGCACCAGCAGCAGACGGGCCGCAGCAGCAGGGTCATGTGTGCCGCGGGCCGAGGGCGTTCACCTCAGAGGATGTGGTGATCCCGTGCCTTGCGGCCCTCCAACCATTGCCCTCTCTCTTGGAGTGGGAGGGTGCCACGTGAACGTGGGAACGTGGGACATTGGGACGTGGGTCGGACCAGATCTGTGCCGGGCCCGCGCCACAACGTATTTATAAGTCTATGTCGTGCGGTATCAACTTGAATTTCGGCGTCAGTTAAGGCCGGGGATTCCGCAGGAGGGTACGTGAATTAACGGATGAGTATGCACCCGAGGTAAGGCAATCAAAGCCGTGGATTGAAGCAAATGTGCGTCCTCAGAGTGTCGTCTGCGGTCCTATGCATAGGGTTGTGGACTGCAGACTGAGAAAGCGCATCCATCAGCATCCATCAGTTTCGTATCACAGTGCCCAGGGGTATAAAAGGGCTGCGAGTCGGCACCTCTGATTTTAAGATTGAAGGCAGCGGTGATACCCGGGCCTTGCGCAGGCACCAGCGAATCATTATTTGTCACCTCCGGCTCGCGGGACGGCGAGGACACCCGAGCGCCTGGGACGGCCCAGCGGCACCATTTGTGCTCCATTTGTGCTCGGTCACGCATCAGGGGCTATGACAGACGAGCCTCGTGACCTTGTCATTGAAGGCCCAGTACCGCGGGTCGTCACCTCTGATTTTAATAAGATCGAACGGGATTGTGGGGTCGAAATGCCCCTGATCATTTGTGGTGTGTGCACGGTCACCCCCCCTGCCCCCCCCCCACAGCCCTATTCAGGGAGGATCAGGGAAGTGAATGCACAGAACATTCGAACTGATCGCTCCGTTTGGAACTGCTGAGGCCATGAAGGCCGTGGGACGGCGTGGCTGGAGCTCAGTGGCGGGTCAACACCTGCCCTTTTGAGGTCCCCACGAGTCCGGGTAGGGCCCGGTCGGGGGGGGGGGGGGGGGATGGGGTGAAACCAAACTTCTGAGGCGCTGATCGATGAAGTGTGTGCGGTGTCGCTTCTTGTGCCGCCGTGCCACGGGTCAACAGACGACGCGGGGGGGGGGGGGGGGGGCGTTGGACACGGAAAAATACGCGTGTTCCGCACCCGGTCCCGCGTGTTCTCTGAGACTTCAGAACATCGGAGCCGAAATGGACATGACAAGTGCAACCGCGTTCCTTTGAAAAGGCCAATCATCGCTTCATCATTTGGATGAACGGATGGCACGTGGTCACAGAGGGCGGCCGCTGTGCCGCTGCAGCACACCGCAACTCTACATCTCGACGTCCTGACCTCCTGACCGAATGTTGAGCCCCCCCCGTCTTCCAGAACAAGGCCTTTCCCACCGCCACCCGTGGTATCGGCTCCCGCTGGCGCCCTCCCGTAGCCCTCACCCTCCAGCGGCGGAGGAGGTCCACGGCAGAGAACGTATCCGGCCTCGCAGGGCACAGGGGTCTGGGGCGCAGGCGTTGGGGGTCGCAGGTCTGCGTATGGCAAGTGGTCTGCATGGGCCGCCACAAACCCGTTGCCGGTCCGAACCCCGAACCACAACACGACCGGAGGCCAACGACCTTCGGGTACAACAGTACCCGATACCTGACCCCCCCCCCCTCCCCCAAACAAAGCACCGGGGGCTTGGGGCCGGACGTGCACTTTGTACGGGTATCCACACCCCTGCCCATTCCCTGGAACGCGAGAATGCGCGCATGTTCCATCCGCTTCGCAGCATCCCACCGGGTCCCAGGCCTTCACATCCTGCATCGGTCCCGTGCCACATCCCCATGGCCGCATGTACCTGCCGTTTGAATGTTGTGGGGGGGGGGGGGGGGCGGGGGCAAATTTAGGTATGCCGGCGCCTTGCGTAACATGTGTCGCTGACCCCAAAGCGCTGGTGCCATGATAGTGTTTTGCCGGAGCGTGTGGTACCATTTGACGGTCGGGGCGGTGCAATGCATCCGATGCGGCTGAGAGCAGGAGCAGGCGTGCTCCGTCTAGTGTCTCGAAAGGGCGTTGGCCTGCCTTCCATGCCCCTCGTTGTGGGGCGTTGCGCAACGCGGTCTGTCCGGACTGACGGTGCAAACGCTTCGTGTTTGGTTTTGGGGCGTGTTTCTGTTCTGGCCACCGGCCGACGCGGTGTGCGGGCGGCGATCGCTGGTTGCGGGGTCGGTGCACTGCCGGAGAATCACGGGGCACTGCGGACCCTGGCGGGTTCTGGGGGTTTCGGCCCCTGTGCGCCTTCTCGGCACCAGGCGCCCCGGTGCTGCAGACACTGCGCCAGGGGCGCACTGCCATTTCACTGGGCCTCGCAAGTCAATCCCCACGTGCCACTGTTTTGTCTCTGCCCGTGTGCCTGTGCCGACAGAGCCCTTTGAAGGAAGCAACCTGCTGCTGATAGGTCTCGGACTGCGGTGCCTCAGGACATTGTGTGGGAGCTGGTGGTCCGATTGTAGATTCTCAAGAATGTGAGCCCATTTCAGGGGCGAGATGCCAAGTTGCTTTGACTTCCTGGCAGGACGTTCCTCAGAGGCCGGGGAGGCACAGGACGATGGACAAATTCAATCAACTCATATTTATAGTCAGGCAGAAAAACTCACATTCCTCCTCACCAAAGACACCCCCCACGCCTCAGGTACCCCCCCTTGGGAAGCCATAAGTCAGTCTGGGAAGATACGGCGGGATATCTTAAGTGGGGGGCGGTGGTTTAATTTTGTGCGAAATGTAAGTGCTCCGTTGGTACGAAAGTGCTCCGTTAGGAAGCCAGGGCTTGTGATTCGAATTCGATTCGTATCAATTTGGGACTTGGGTGTTCCCTGGGCAAAGAAGGGGGGGGGGAGTGCCCTGCGACGATGGGTTTGGGGTCTGTTTGGCCAGCAAGGTGACAAGTGCGTGCCGCGGGTTAGTTTTTTTTTTTTGTGAAATGAAAATCAGTCTGAGGCTGTGTTTTATGGTATAACACCGTGTCTTCAGAGACCCAGTAGCGGATAAAATCTTGCCTTCAGAGCATCCGCACTCCGGATGCCTGCTACGGATTGGTTGAGGTCATGGTGGAAAGGTTCAGGCATGAGTGGCGGCCAGAGCAGAAGGAGGTGCAGCTGAGAGAGGCTGGGGCCCCAAGGCAAGGCAATCGCAGCTTGGCAGCTTGGCAGAGCTTTTTTTTTACCACGACAGTCCCCAGATGCCCAATGCTGAGGTGGGGTCCAGTCGAAATTTGCGTTTTTCCCGCGGCTTATGATGAGTGTCCAGGAAAAGGGCTGGGTCACTGGTCCATCCCCTCCCCCTCACTCCACGAGGGGTGGGAAGGAGGTGCAAAGTCCACGAGGGGTGTGACGAGGCAGCGCGAAGGTCCACAGGGAACGAAGTAGTGCGAGATGCCCAGCCACAGTCGACATGAGGGATGCCCATTGCGGCCGCCGTGTGGATCGTTCGAAGGGACCGCTTGTTGCTATGTCCGGCTGCGGATCGGCTTGCCCCCGCTTTCACCCTCGCCAGAGGCCGTACTCGAAAGCAGGCGACATGCGGTTGAGTGGCGAGTGGCAAGCGCACATGCCAACCCATAGGCCCTCACCATCAGGACACATCGTACCTCGTCGATGCACGTTCTTCCCTTTGCCTGCTGCTTTCTGACGGCCGCTGCGGCCGGTGTTCCTTGTGGTGTTGTCCCCGCGGTACCGGGGCCCAGTAGTTGGCGCACTGGTCACCTGTCGTCTCTACACACAGAGTACGGCATACAGAAACATGAGGAAAGTGGCGGACAAGGGCACCATGGAGCCGCCGTCCTCTAGGAGCAACAGGTGACTTGTAAGGGGCCCCATGATCAACGGACAGGACGAAATGTCACATGGGGGGGGGGGGGGGGCATTCTGGCCACTGCACTGCGGAGGAGTACAGGACAGTGGAGTCCAAGGAAGTGGATCTGGGGAGCAATTGGGCTTTGTGTGCACCAAGCGCCCTGCCAGACAGGCCTCTCAGTACCCAGCACCCGTCCCTATGGATGACAGTTTTAGGCGACAAAAATCGGCTCATCAGCGATCCAAAGGGCGTAGGGATCACCGGTGGATACTGATACATTCAGGAGTCAGGGCGCTCTCCCCTCGGGAAGAAGAAATCTCTCTTTGTTTCGTAAGGACCCCCCCCCCGATGCTTTGCTTCTCTCTGTGGGCTGTACACAGATCCGGGCTTCCCGCGTGGCAGCCAGAGGGTGTTCACATAAACATGATCAAATGCATTTGAAAGTCAAACGTGTCTGACACATCGAACGCGCCCAGCGTGTTGTCGAAAGGTCTGTCAAACGCGGCCTACGTCGTCGATCATTCAAACGCATTTGACGGTACACCCGCGCATGTGCTCGTGGCAGCACCAGCAGACGGTGAAACTGCCTTTTTCCCCTTTGGTTCTTGTTGTAACAGCGGCTTGCAAGCAGATATTGCGGTTTGCCACTCGGTTACTGCCCAGGGGTCCCGTAAAGAAACCGCAACCCGACGAAATGTCACACAGGGGGTTGGCAAAACAGAAGCGTGCTTCTCCACAAACGCGGTGCAGTGCGGCGCGGTGCGGCGCAGCGGCACCCCCTCTGGCACGTGTTGCAGAACAGGTCGGCAGGTCGGTTGTCCGATCGGCGGTTGCGTTCCGTTATTTTTGCCCTGCACCCCCTCACAGCCTTTCAGCCATGGGTACATTATGGCTGTCCTGGGGCTTGGTCCTCATGCTCCTCTGCCCGTCGGCTCAAAGCCAAACTCTGTGGCGGAATGAGATCCCCGACGCCGAGATCAACCGCGCCATTTGCAACGACGGGTCAGCGGCCGTGTATTACACCGACACGGCCCTGCCCACTTCCGCTGGGGCGAAGATCATTGTGTGGCTGAGCGGCGGGTCGGGCTGCTACGACAACACGACCTGCTCGGAGCGCTACGATGAGGACCCGGCGTACGTGACGGCGCCCAACAACACCAACTTCACGGCGGACACGGTGTTCCTGAACAGCTCGTACTTCAACCCGGCGTTCCACGACTATGTCCATGTGCTCGTGCCGTATTGCAGTTCAGACTTTTGGCAGGGGACACAGGAGGCCTCCAGCTACACCAACGACTGGCACTTTTATGGATTGAGGTCCCGTCACTCCCTGTACCCCCGGGAGGTCCTGCGTCGCACCTCCTCCGTACGCCCTTGGGGACCGCCGTGATTGTCGGTGGACCAACGGTGGTTGGTGGTGTGTGGATTGCGGTTGGTGTTGAACCGAGGACGGTGGCCTACAATTGACGGCCTGGGTTTCATTGAGGGACAGGGTTTTTCCCCCTATCTCCAGAACGTCCTGCAGCGTGACGTAACCCAACCCCCTAACCGCCGTCGGTTGATTGCTAACTGCTGACAGTCCACCGCATACCGCTGAGCGATTGGCCGCTAACCGCCGACGGTTGATGTTCAATCGCCGACCAATCAACGGTTGTAGGCATTCGTCCCGAGGTATTCTGTGATAAAATAGCAGGTTTTGCACACCCGCTGCCTTGCACCCTTATTTTCCCTACGGACCTTCGGGGGTTTGGTTTTTTTTGCATTAGGGACAGTCCTGTGGACAGTGGTCGATGGTGAATCGATGGTTTTGGGCAGCTTACTGGTGGGTTGCCCAGGGTCGAAGGTGAACCCGGCGTGTGTGGCGCATAACCGACGGTCACTAGCGTCGCATATCCACGGGCACCGAGTGGCCCGACCCCATCCCCTTCTGGTGGCCGTCCGACCCTAAAGAGCCTACAGCAGCCAGAGATCGGGCCCGCAGCCAGAGACAAGCGAACCGCGCCCATTGGTGGCCTTGGTGGCAACGAACTGTGAGCGCAAGCGGACAGTAGGTGATGAAGGCCGTGGGGAGCAGCTGCGGCGGGAGCCCAACGCAGACAATGCCCCCCGACCCACCGTGGCCTTCTGGTGGCCCGATGGGGACTCCACCCTCGGCTCCAACAGACGAGCCATACCCAGTCTCGCCGAACGCTCTGGGGGGGAAACGACAAAAGGACAGGTGTCGGCCCCTCGCGCCCCCTGTCCTCAGGATCCTGGACACCGTCACCGCGCAACTGCTCGCGCCCTCGTCCCCTTCAGCCGTCGTCATTGCCGGCGAAAGCGCTGGCGGCATCGGGGCCGCCGGGTACGCGAACCGCCTCGCGAGCGCCCTCCCGACGGCCACCGTGTCGCTCTACACCGACTCGAGCTGGTTCCCGCGGTACGAACTGGAGGACCTGGAGACCCTCAAGAACGGGTACACCCTCTGGAACGCCACATTTGACCCGACGTGCACGGCGGACCACCCGGAGGAGCCCTGGCTCTGCGCCCTCGTGCCGGTCCTCGTGCCGTACCTCAACGTCTCTGCCTTCTTCCTTATCAATTTGTATGACCCGTTCGTCACATTCTCGTCTGACGCCGACTTCGACTTCAGCAGCTACGACGAGGCCACGCGGATGATCACGTTCTATGGCGGCCTCATCCGCGACGCCATTCACCAGAACAACCACCGGGGCTCGGCCTCGCTCTCCTCGGAGTTCAACCATACATATTTCGCCCCGTCCTGCTTCTGGCACGTGCTCGCACGGCCCGTCGAGGAGCTCGAGCCCAACTACCCCAACCTGACCCAGTCTTTGGATGTGTACACGAACATCAGCATCGACGGCGTGATACTGAATCAGGTGCCTTCTTCCCGTTCAGCCTGGCAGGCTCTTCTGGTGTACAATACAGTTACCCAAATAACTGGGGTTGTAACATGGGTGTGTGTGTGGTGTCGACAGACAGACAGAAGCGGGACGGGTGTTCACACCCACGGGGGGGGGGGGCGGGTGCCAGGGCAACCCCTGCTCAACCGGCATCAGGTGGGGGGTGTCTCCCGCAGCCCAGATGGGCTGTTTGCGCAACAGGAGTGGGAGCCCATCAGGGGCAGACCAACCGTGAGGGGGAAAAGAACATATGGTGGACGGCCCGGACAGCGCGTGGAGGAACAGGGCACCTGGGCCGCACAGAAACACAGCGAGGCAGGCGATGGACGGCCTGTGGACAGAGGTGTGTGGACAGCAAACACAGTCAAACGACCCCGGCAACAACCAGCACATCCTCAATACGCCAACTATTGGGCGCCGCTGACACGCAAACGGCACACCATGCCACATTCAGCACAGCCCCAGCACGCCAACTACTGGGCTCCGCGAACGCGGAAACGACACCAGCAGCAAGAGCACCGGCCGCAACGGCCGACAGAAAGTAGCGACCCGACGCAACATGCGAAGGGAAGAACGGGTGACCGTCCAGGGCCCCGTAAAGGAGCAACAACCAGACGGAATGTCACACAGGGGGGCGGCCGGCCCCGGTCCTTGTATGCGACACCCCCCAGCCCCCCCACCCCCCCGGGTTTTGAGAGATAGTGGGTTGGGGGCATGGCGCCATCGGCGCCCCCTTTTTTTTGCATGGCGCCAACGGCGCCCCCCCATTTGAGTGTATGCTTCCTTTTCATCAAACCATTAGTGCTTTTGACCGCCAGATATCACAAGACGGGCCGCTATACAAATGTCGTTTGTTGCGAAGTGAAGATCCTGTATTCCGAGCAGAACCCCGGCCCGAGTGCAGCGCCAAATTCTTTCCGGGGCGGACGCACTGCGTTCTTTCTTTCTTTCTTGTTTCTATTTTTTCCCACGCTTTATTGCGTGGCCCCTTGAGTTGGGGTTAGGGACTCTCAATCCACGCTTTGTTGCGTGGCCCCTTGAGTTGGGGTTAGGGACTCTCAATCCACGCTTTGTTGCGTGGCCCCTTGAGTTGGGGTTAGGAACTCTCAATCCACACTTTGTTGCGTGGCCCCTTGAGTTGGGGTTAGGGACTCCCAATCCCCACTTTGTTGTGTGGCCCCTTGAGTTGGGGTTAGGAACTCTCAATCCACACTTTGTTGCGTGGCCCCTTGAGTTGGGGTTAGGGACTCCCAATCCACACTTTGTTGCGTGGCCCCTTTAGTTGGGGATGCGCCGTTTCTCCGCGTTTTTCTTAGGCAAGTGCTCGAAGGGGCGGTTCCCCTTGCAAAATCTATCAAAGGCCAGCATGGTGCCCAAACCCAAACCTGTGTGTGCCGAAACCTAAACCACAACACATGCAGTCGCCGCAGAGCGATGGGAGTAGGCACCCAGGAAAGCATTCGCCGCAACGTAAGAAGCAGTCCGCCATGCGGACACTACATCTCCTCCTCAAGCATGCGCATGCATATTACTTTGAAAACACACGAACCTTGCTCGACGGGTTGAAGCATGCTGCCACAGCAAGTGGCCACTTGTTTGATCTACAGGTTGCATTTGCTCCGTTCGATCCCGCATTGTACTACGATTGGCAGTTGGAACTCTGCGGTGTGCTCACAGAGGTTGAGGCCTTTCAAGTTGAATTTCCTGGTGAGCCCTTTTTCATCTGCCACAGAGGCAACGACCGCCTTGAAGGCACGTTCTCTCTCAGGTTGCGCAGCCGCTTACTCCCTACAGGAACCCCCTGTAGTCTGGTAGTGTTCCGAACACAACCAGAAACTTAGTTTTGAGCTTCATTCTGCTGCCGGTAGACTTCATTCCAGCTTCATCTGTGGAGATTCCTCCAATTTTGTCTTGATTTGAGAGCATCCTACTGACTTGTTTCTACCATTTCGCTAAACCGCGACGTCAGTTCTCTTAAGGAACTTTATATATGGCTTCTACGGACTTCAAGCAGACACTTCTGGAGTCTGGTGGCACAGGCGAAAATTGTTTCGTCAGAAAAGTGAGCCTCATTTGCGAATTCAGGTTCTAGATCAGCAGAATTGTTCAGATTGTGGTCTGAAAGCAAGAGATTGACCTACTTATCCTTCGAAAACACCACCGCCACTGTAAATACGGTTATATACGGTGTGTTGCAGCTTATGGCCCACAGGCTATCGCCTTCCGTGAACCTCCGGGGGAGTCTGTCATGATTTAGCTGCAGGATTCAAGGTCAGCATGTCCATCATCATGAATGATTCATCATGCCAACATTTTCTTAGAATCTGTTAGATGCTCGCTTTGTGAGATAAAAACTCGCCTACCCAAGGTGAACTGACTTTTGTTTACTGCTGTGGTGCTCGTTTGCACACTCTCCGTTTACTCATTATTGCTGATTTCAGCTGATTCCAGCCTTAATCTTGTACATTCCTGCATTCCAGGACATTGTGGTGTCAGTTTGTTGGATTTCTGTAGGATCTAGTGACGGCTTCCTCCAATTGCCCTGCCGCGGACCTAGGCAGGACACTTTGTAGTGAATATATACTATCTCTGTTAACGATTGCTCTCTGTGTGTATTTTGACTCCTTAATCCAAGCCCAATTCAGTGTCAATTGTCTTAATTCCTGCCAATTCTGTATGCATTTTGGCCATCTTGAGCACATGCTGTCGGTTCGACAAGAGAAAAGCGGAAATAACACGATGTAGAGTACGTGGAGGACACCGTAGCGTGCCCGCGAGAGCAACAAACGCTCAGAAACAGGTCATTTGTCTTGAATCCCCCTGCATTTCATGTGTAATTTTGCCTGATTTCGCTGAATTGCTCCTCATTCTCGACCAGGACACGGTTTGGTATCCTTTCGAGGTACGTTTACGTGTCTTTTGACCTAATTTTGTTTCCTTTGGTTGTTTTCCATGTCTCATTCTTGTACATTCTGGTGTCATTTACCCTGATTCAGTCTCAATCCATTGAATTGTGAGCAGATCTGGACAGATTTTGCTGCTAAGAGGCGCGTTTTTCGGCTTTTCGCCACACTCACGCCTTCGTTGACCCGGTAACACACCCCAGTGTGTTCGTGGAGGGGGAGTGTAAGTGCGGCTACCCTCCATCCGCGCAGATCTGAGGTCAATTCAGGTCAATGCACCCCCATTCAGCCAGATTCAGCTCAGTTCCGGACATTTACATATGGGAAGGCTACCCAAATTTTTACCCGAACAGTTCCTGTATATTATGGACACGCCGGATTCAATTCTGGTGTCCCTTGCGGCTGAGATGGTCGCGTTCCGATGATTTAGTGGGATCGCCGGCGCGCGTGCGCAAATCAAATCAGCCAAATATTTTTTCACAATCGGATTTTTTATAAATTATACAGGAAGAATATTCCGGAATTATATGTATCATATTATCCGCCTACATTTTCTTGTAGACTGGGATTTTTTGCAAGTTCGTATCTTCATCTTCATTGTCTTCACTGTCGTGCTTGTACCTCATGGACCCCAAGGGCAAGGCCCCAGCACCGACCCCTCCATACCGCCAAGACGCACAGAAGGGATACCTGCCCTCTGTTCCCTTTCCCCATGCCGGCCCTGAGCCCTCCGGCCAGGCTCTGCGGAGCTTTCTCAAAGGGAATAGCTTAGAAAAAGAGAAACTAACCCCTTTAGTTTATCTGCTTTGGGGCAGCTGCAAAGGCCATTCGTGGGCCAGGGAGACAGTCATGCAGACAAAGGCCACTCAAGGGCCATGGCATGCTATGATGCAAGAGTGCCCACAAATGTGAAACACACACATAATTATTATGTCCCACTGTCCACTGGTAAGAAAGTCCACCCAACCGCACACCAAAATACTTGGCAAGGACATCAGGAGTCATGGAGTGCAAGGTCGTCGACATACTCCAATTTGGCTGCAAGATTGGGCAGCCAGACCTTCAGTGTCCAAGCCATAGTCCTCAGGGTACTCACCAGTTATGGAATTAGGGATGGAGGCCTTGCAGAAGAGGATCAAAGGGCCCCCATGCTAGATGTGGGGCCAAACACGGCAAAGTTGGCGAAGTCGATCATAATGCAGCCCCAACGACCGCAGTGGTCTGGGAAAGGGCAAAGGAAAGGTTGAAAACCCCAAATACCCCAAGAAACCTCCAAGGTGAAGGTAGCCCCAAAATCAAAATAAGGCCGTAATGGCCACAGCCCTGGTCAGCCTGCTACAGGGTAGCGCAGCAGCAGGACCGTAATCAGCAAAAAAAATTTTGCTGTGGCCTCTGCACCATGAAACAGGCACAGGCACAGGGCATCATTGTATCATTGGGGAATCTAAATGTGCATGTAATGAAGTAATGAATATGCACAAATAGCAGCAAATATGCAACCATTACTACATTTATGTACCCGCGATGCGAACGCGCGCGCTTATCTGGTAACAGCGCACTCGCCTTCGACGCGAATGCATTTATATGCCGTTAAGGGCTTGTACATTTTTGCCGAGCTTTCATTTCAGTGTTTGCATGTTGTGCATTTCGTGTCGTGTTTTCGTTGCTTTCTGTACACAATTGTTTCCACGACCTTGAGTGCGCGAGGCCTCCTGCACTGAGGTTCAAAAAAAAGTGATTTGTTACGCAAGACAAACTTTGGTACAATTGGAGTTCCACAGAATTTCATTTTTGAAAATGAGCTTCTGAAAAGGCACGTGTTTGTGAAATTTTGGAATACAAAAACAACAGCATTGGTAATACGCACCCTTCAAATCAATCAAAATAATAAGTTATTTTGGTACACAAAATCTTTAAAAAAGCAGCGAGTTGCGTAAAAAACAATTTTTTTGGTGATGTCTGATTCATGCGTGCTGCAAATGTCCAAGAAGAATAGTTTTTTCGGTTGCCATTTTTTGTGTCGGCCCTTTCCAAAAGGGAGTGCAGCTTGCGTGGGCTAAGAATGTCCATGCTTACCAAAGATCAGTGCGAACAGTGCTTTCATCAACACCTACGCCCGCCGCTGATGGATGTCGGGTTCAATGCCGGCAACATATTCAATGAGGGCTAGTTTGCATTCGTTCTGAACTGCACGCCTGTTGCTGAAGGAATGAAGGTCTTTGCGTTGCGTGGATCGAAACGTCTGGTTCGCCCCGCCGGATATAGCTGTACGCACATTACTTGCATGGCTGCGGTTGCCGGAGATGGATCGCAGATGCCGCCGACTTTGTTGTTTGACCAGAAGCGCATTGCCGGTTGCTGGTACAACAAAGCCACAATCGCCATGTACCTACGCGGCACATGTACAGGCTGATCGTGAGCCGAAATCTTTGTTGATTGGATATAACACATCGTCGTTAGTGAGGTCACACGGTGAGATCATCCGCTCGGCAAGGTGCTTCCGGTGCTTGATGGGACCGACACACATTACGAACCGGCGCTATTGCAGAAGTGCAAGTCAAAGGGGGTTGAAAGCCTCTTGCTGCCACCAAAGTGCACCAAAATCTTGCAACCGCTCGACAAAGCCGAAAAGGGGAGTTATCGCGACAAAAGGATAATTCAGCACATCATCCCCGCAGTCACAAAGTGACGCATGCAGATGTTGTACATTTGTTTTGTTGGACTTGGCGTCTGGGGGTGATAACACAAAACATCCTTTGTAGTTTTTTTGCAACGGAAATTTTCCCGTTTGAATTTGCCACGTTTGTGGCTCATGCCGTTCGCGACCGCATTCGTCACACCCCACCCGTTGCGTGCCTTCAACACGTTACCGTTTCCGCACCATCACGGCTAATGGCAGAGGCAGCAACAGCAGGATCACAGGAGCCGGCACTGCAATCGGAGGATGGCACGATGTGCGGTGGCCGACAGAACAATGATGGCATGCGAGCAAAGGGCGATGTATACTCCTTGTGCTTGGGGGGTTCTGTAACGTCAGATGTTTTCATCAATGCAGCACAGCAGAATACAACACAGCACAACACAGCGCAGTCACAATGCACCATCTAGCTCATGCGTTGCAGCATCGAGCAATCACAGTGCACCATGTCGCCCGCGCAGGTCAGCATCCAACATCCGTATTGCCCCTAAGGGTAGATAGCTTGCACGGAAAAGAAAGTCTAGCGGACTGCACTTTGGTGATGCGTGAAGCAAGGCATCCCGCCGCATCCATTGCGATCAGGACAGTGCCGACGACAGTGATTGGCACCCTCCTCACACTGTCAATGAGCAACCATACAGCGCATCAAGCCGCAATGTGCAAATCTTGCTATCGTGTGTATCTCATTTTGAATGAACCTGTTTGCAGTAATCTGTCACGGACCTTGGAGTTGTCTGGAACAGTAACATTGTTTTATTGCCATCTTTTATGCTTTTTTGCAAATAGAAAACTGTCTCGCTGCCATGTTGTCTGCCATTTTGCAAAATTAAAAAATTGTTTCGATTCCAACTATAATGTCCTACCTGTCCCTCTAGCCTCCTAGCATGTGCACAAACAATATTTGAGGTCGTACACTTATTTTGTGTTTTCAACAATTTAAAAATAGTGGACCACAATGTCTACCACCTTCATTTTTAGAAACAGTATTAGTTTGGCAAAGAAGGATAAAACTTGAAACAGGATAGTGAGTAGCGAAACACTTTGGGAAAGCAGCCAAAAGATGTTATTCAAACAGCTTTACTTTTGAAAAAAAGGCATGATACGTGGTGGTGAAACATAAATATTTTTGTGAAACTGGCCAATATGTTGAAGTTTCAACCAAAGATAATGGCTCGTAGAGAAACAATTTTCATTCGACAAAACAGTATAATATATCAATGTGAAAGCCTTTTAGTTTTTTAAATCGGCATGAGTGAATGTAGATGTACCTTTCGACAACCGCAAGGTTTGGTCCATGTAGGGGTTGCATACCAAATGTATCGGCAAAATGAAACATACTTTGGGTATGCAAACAAAATGTAGCCCCAACATCCAAGCAGTAAGAACAAATCGGGGGGGGTGGGGAGGTTGGGGGAGGAATCTTGGGGGATGGTATGGGGAGGTTAGCGGATGACATCGGTGTGGATGACAAACCTCCTCCAAGGGTAATAATCGCATGAAGCACATGGTGGGAGAGTGGCATACAATGTTGCACACGTGTAGTTTGTAGTATTGTGCGAAAAACTGGCGATTTTCCGTTTGGCGGGTGTGCGGCACAGTTAGGGCCACCAAGGTGGTTTTCCGGTAGGGGTGCTGCATAGGTAGGGCGGCAATTACAATTTGGGCACTTTATTTGAAAGCAAGCCCGCAAGTTTGCAACCACCCCGGTTCATTGGTTTAAATAAGTTTTCAGAATAGCCCATTGTGCTCATAGTTTTGAAAGAAAAAAAAAGCCTCAAATAGTGCCGATAATAGGCTTTCCTTGTTAACTCGTAAAACAAATCCCGACTCATAGTGACAATAAAGTGCGGCGGCAGAGACATGCCGTGGTTTCAATGTATCTTTTGCATTGCCACATGCACCCAGGAATGGATAGACTACTTAAGCTTTTCTACCGCCGGTTCTTTGTCGCTCATGTGGAACGAGAGCGGTATTTTTCATACATGGGAGGAAGAGTTTACGCCGGGGGTAGGTGCATGCAGGAAACGGGCCCGAATTCTGCAATATGAAACAAAGAAACCACGGCGCTTGCAACCACAATGAACGAGATGGAGATGGTGAAGATTCAACAAAACTGGTACTGCAGCTGTGCGGCAAAGGTGCAATGGGCATGACTCCTTTGTCCAATCGCCTCCTATCGCTGTTCAAAGAAAACCTCGGGCGCCAAGCTCCATTCAAGCGCCGCAGCACTAAGGTATGATACCACCTAACAATATACATCTTGTGTCGTGCAGGTTCATCCAGATGGCGGTCAAAAGCCTATCGTAGCATCACCAAAGCCGACACCCTGTAGTCCCCCATCTAAGTGCTCCCACATAGTCAACGCGGGCATTGTTAAAGGTGGGCCTTTGTGTCTAGAGATGCAGGAGTTTCCATGGCCAAAGCTTGGCCAAATAAATATTTGGTGATTGCTTAATACCCAAATCGAAATAGACCACAAAGTTGAATTACATTTTCAAAGCATCTAACTTCTCAAAGAGACCGGTGCTTTTACCCTATGTACTCTACACTAAACAAATGCCACTTTTATGTCCTACATAAATTTCGATACCTCCGCTTGGGGACTACAACTTTGGGGGGGGGGGGGGGCGATAACCTGCAAGACTGTAAGCTAATGTCTTAGTGTCTTCTCCTTCCCGACAACCATACCACATTATTCTGTGCCAATCAACTTCTGACTTCCACACCCACAGTAGCGCCAAATGCCCATCTTGTCATACGATAAATGCTGCGTGCGCAGTAGCCATGCAGCCATACTGTGGAACCGTGCACAACTTTGTAACAGCATAGCCCCTTGGATGCCGGCTGCGTTCGACGGTGGTGTTTGTTGGTACCCCCCGCCCCTTTGTAATAGCTACGCCAAAGTACGGAATTAATACGGTCCCTACGCCTACTGTAGCTATTACAAATGCGTAGCTTGCGCACGATACATACAACTACCGACATACACGTGGGAGAATGCATGGTATGAGTGCACCTTAACCTCCGCTCACGTACCCAAAGGCATGCAAACATAAGAAAGTGTTTGAGACATGGAAATTCAGGTTCACACCCATGTTCTCACAAACTATGAAGTATGTGAAGCCTACAAATGTTCGGATTGGAAACCCTTCTTGCGATCATACACCATGCAGAACAACTGCACATGCTCACCACTTGAAGATGTCTTTGAAGATGCCTTTGCCTGAGGTTTAGGGGCCGGTTTGGGCTTGGGCAACTTCAAATTCTTGGGAATGAAATTGCCTTGCATGTGGTCTCTTGTAGAGTACAACTTCCCATCTCACCGGTGGAACGTGTGAAAATCACTGGACGCCCAGGTTGAAAAAGAGAAGATTGCATGGTGAGCTGGTGCAAGAAGGGGGGATATAGTACACAAATATCCCCCAAATCAGAGCTATGTGGGTTCAAGTGGGCAAACACTCACAACAAATGTGTCCATGACCCTATGTAGCTGGCAAATTTGTCACCAAACCCATGTGCTATGCGGCTGCACTACATTTGTACCGAATTAAAATTAGGTACCAAATTAATACGGTCCCTACGCCTACTATAGCTATTACAAGGGCGTAGCTATTACAAGGGGGGGGGGGGGGTACAACACTGGAGGGGTGGGGTGATTTTATTGAGGTCTCATTCTTGGCCAACAAACGATGCTGTACCAAACGAACCAATGACAAGATATCATTCACTGTGGTGAAACAAGCATGCAACGCTGACAGCTTGCAATCCTCTCCTCCTCATGAGTACGCACGGCCAAAACCACAGCTCTCGATTGGTATGCTAACCCCCATTACAGTCTGTTTGACAAATCTGTTACACATTGAACTCTTCAATGCCTACACCGGGGTAAGAAGCTTACAACAGGTAATCAAGATTTTTGGAGTCTTTGTATGCGTGTTTGTGGCACCTAGGCTTGATAATGTTGCACACCACAACTCCAAACAACCCCCAAAACAGGTCTTGTATTTGACTCAATCTGCAGGAAAAAGAAATCGGCTTCATTCTTTTTTTATCAAAGGGGCCACAAGGGCAATTTTGAGATAGAATTCGGCTTCAGCAATCAATTTTGGGACACCAGACATTCATCATAGACGGCAACAGCAATCAGACAAACAAGGCAATGGTGCTGAAGGTGCACACTGGGAAAGGAAATCATATTAAGGAGCAATAGTCCATGGGGCTACCTGCTGAAGGTGCACACTGCTTTCAGACAGCATCAGTGATGAGCGTAATTTGTACAGTGTCAGTCTGAGACTACAGCAGATATGCAACCACACCATGCGTGAGTTTCCAATTGCCGCTGAGCTGGCCCACTCAGGCTGCATACTATGCAGACATGCCAACAAGCCAAGAATGCCTTGGAAAACACTCATGACTACTTGCTGCTCAAACAGGCCACAATACGCTGCAGAGCATTCTGAAACCAATGATACAGTAGCAGAATTTGCCCCAGAATGGTGACCCAACAAACGTGGCAAATACTGAGGACCAGCAAAGGGGGATTTGATTGCATTGGTTCACAGCAGCCCAACTGTCACATTGTGTACAATTGAAACTATTGGATCAATCGGCATAAAACCAAGCCTTTTGGATTTGTCATGCCCCATGCAAACTGCACCTGAAACCTGAAAAAGCCCACACCCTGCCAAAACACCCAGTGCAATGCATCCTTGCTCTGAATGCTCCAGCAACTGCTTGGACAACAGGAGCCATAAGAGGAAAATCTTGCATTGCCCCATCCATGTGATGGCGACCACCAGTGCGCCCACCTTGGAACGTGCTTCTGGCTGCTGTTCCCCGGCAGGGTTTGTTGTCCGTTTTTCAATTGTTGTGCTGATTGTGTTGTCTGGCACTATTTCTCACATAACACCGCTCTCCCAGGCACAGAATTGAGTTTCAAAAACAAAAACTTGACTCACCTCGATGCTTTGTATTTACCACAGGATGCAAGAACTTTCGACTAAGGAGGTTGGTTGCAGTGTCACTGCGACATGGGCAAGAGATTATCGGCAAGATTGTTGGCAGCATGGCGTGAGCTCAGTACCATGGAGGTATCCCTTGGGACAGCAATGTGATCTCATCAGCACAGCAGACCAAAAAAAAAAAGCCTGTCTGTCTGCTGAAACATGGATGCATGGGCTGGCGACGTTGTACGGTGCGTGCACTGCATGCACATCAGGAATCCTGTGAAAACCCTCACCTCCAAGCAGCAGACAACAAAGCCAATTAACCATTAAATGCTTCTTCCACAACTCCCCCCACACCACCTAGAGACCCCTCTGCCCCCCCCCAATTCAGTCTAGCAAGATAACCCGCACACCACCTTGGTCTTACTCCACATGCCCATCGTGCAAAAGGCCAACCACCTTTGCAAGTACCCGAAGCCCAGTAGACCTGGTGTAGAACACCCTGTCCCCATCGCTCAACTCCATAACAAATAGCCAAAGGGGTGTGAGGACACGAGGGGCAAAAACTGATGCCGCGTAGCATACACGCTGAATGTATCACCATGTGCCCAGCTCAGCGTGCCTATTTCACAACACACAGAAATGCACCTTGTACCCCGTCCCCCCCTTGTCCTGGCTACGCAAAAGTCCCAAATTAATACGGTCCCTACGCCTACTGTAGCTTGGCCAAGGGCGTAGCTTGCGCACGACACATACAACTACCAACACACACGTGAGTGAGCGCATGGGGGGATATGGTGCAGAAATATCCCCAAAATCAGAGCTATGTGGGTTCAAGTGGGCAAACACTCACATCAAGTGTGTCCATGACCCTATGTAGCTGGCAAATTCATCACCAAACCCATGTCTTATGTGGCTGCACTACATTTGGTACCGACTTAAATTAGGTCCAAATTAAACGGTCCCTACGCCTACTGTAGAAGGGGTGCAAACTAGGGGACAATAGGTAAACTAGGGGACAATAGGTGAGGGAAAGGGGCCGGTCCATATCCCCAACCGGAAAGGGGCCGATCCATATCCCCAACCGGAAAGGAGGGCCAGTCCATATCCCCAACTGGAAAGGGGCCGGTTCACATCCCCAACTGGAAAGGGGTCGGTCCATATCCCCAACCGGAAGGGGGCAAGTCCATGGGGAGAAATCATCCCAAATCCCATCCCATCCCACCCACCCACTCACCCATCCAAGGGGTAGAATCCACCCCAAAAACAGGGGCAGGAATCAGAAAAGGCCCAAAAAGTTGCCTTGCACGCACCCTGCGCAATGACGCTCCAGGTGTGAAAAAAAATGCCCCAAATCAAAATCTGCAACAGCAACAAAAGGTCTGCACTGCGTGCACAGCACTCCCATCACATCCAAACCACATATCCAGTTACGGCTACACACTTTTTTTTCAAAATATGCAAACGGGGCTTGTGTCCTCTCTGGTGTGTAACCATAAATTGGCTAAAGCAGGGACTGATGATCCCCGGCTTTCTGAAATCCTGGGGAACACTGTTACAGACAAAGTGTGCAGCTCCACGTCGCATTCCTCCAAATGTTCCAAACTTACACCCCAAGCTCAGCACACAGCGAGCCACATAATGCGGACTGCCAGACTGAGTGCACCTGACCACGATTCAAGGGAACCCCGTGGGTTGCAGCATGTTCACTTCAACAGCATTCCTTAAAAAAAAAAATAAGCAGAGATTACATGCCCTTGTGGACATAATGTTTTTCTCCTTGCCATGGTCATGTAAGTTGGTCGGTCCTTGTGAACATATCATGCACAAGGCAGCACTGCCATTGGAATGCACTCTTCTTATTCCTTACCTTAGGGTAAAACTTGTCTCAACCAAAATCCGAAAGAACAATTCGGAGTCATGAAAATGATACAACACAATGAGCACTCCAGCTGAAAATCTGAAAGATTACACTGGGGACCATTTTGTCTGACATCCACCATCTTGTTGTGTGTCCCCTCGGAAATCCAACAGTTCATCTAGCAGCTGATTTCGTCTAGTGAGCACATTCATGGGAAACAGAAAAAAATCTTCTTCAAACAATTCACCTTATCCTTCAGGAAGTGATTTTGGAGAGATTACTGTGCCAATCAGCTGGCCCATCCACATGCACTCAGCCGATGCATTGGCATGCAATTTTGACTACAGCTGAGCCTGTGCGCTCAGATTTCCACAAAAAGGACACTATAGGGGAATCCTTGCACTGTGTGCACGTTGCGCGACTGCGCGTTACTTTTAGACTAGGTCCTCCCTAAAGAACCCCCAGGCACACCCCTTCCAAATGCCCCAAAGTTTAGGTCACCCGAACTACCCTAGCTAGAGACAAATGCAAGCCACCTTCCCCTCACATAAGACATCGTGCAAAATGCGGAAAGCCACACACATATCCACTTTTCTGTTCAATTGTCAACTAACTACAAAATCAGAATGCTCCAGAGTGGCGGCGTTTGAAAGCTCCCTCACCCTACCAGCTAGTACCAAAGCCTCGTATGTGTCCACCTCATCCTCAACTGGACTGGGGGGCAAAGTGGCTTGCAGGAGGGAATCCACGTAAACCTCCGGTTTCCACGTGTGGTACAACCACACATCCTCATCAGCAGGGATGCGGCCTCGCATAGGGCATTCGACGGTGGTCAGGCAAAAACCGGGGAGTCCGTCACCCCAACTCAAGGGCCCACACCAAAGTGTGGGAGTCCATGGTGGAGATGAGCAAAGGAGTCTGAAAAGGGGTGGAAATGGGTGCAAAAGGGTGGAAATCCAAAAATGCCATATCCCAAATGTGGAAGAAGCATCAAAACCTACGCTAGGGGCAACAATGATGGCCCTAGTATCACAAAGTATGGGTCTGCAGTACAGCTAGACGCCGAAATAGTTGCACTGCATGCGCACTGCGCTTGAGGCGCCCCCTACGTCCTGCATGTTGAGCATACACCTGGTTGCCGTCGGACGAACAATGCAAAAGCACTGAGGGGGAATGTTTGCCCGGCGCGCGCCCGGCGCGCTACTTTTAGACTCTGTTCCCCCCGAAGAGCCCCCAAGCACACCCCTTGGAAACACCCTTAGAATTAGGTGACCCAAACTGCCCTAGCTCAAGAAAGTTGCAAACTGGGGTGCACAGTACCACTCTCGCTCCTTTAAGGGCGATCTGGGTCAACACCTTAGCAAGTTGGCCATGAGGCAACGGAAATTGGGCTCGCATACGCCCCCGTGTCACAGGCGCATGGTCATAACCACATTGTTCAGTGTTTTGCTTGCTGCACTGCAGCGAAACAGGGCCATGAGGCAACGGAAACTGGGCTCGCATACGCCCCCGTGACACAGGCGCATGGTCATAACCACATTGTTCAGTGTTTTGCCTGCTGCACTGCAGCGTAGACCAGTTCTGTACCACACCAGGTGGTTGCTGACTGACTTAGCAAGTTGGGAGAATGGGGGGTTAGGATAGCACAACCGCATCAATCTCCAGTAGAAGCGACAGGCGTTATTGAGGTATCGCGAACAGTAGAGCTGCATCATAACATTGGTCCCACAAGTGTGGGTGTCAATACATTCAGTACAATCGTGCTCCTTACACTCATCACAAACTGCGACGGTGGAGCGTTTTGGCAACACAACACACACACTTCTGCCTCATCCTCTGCCTCATCTTGCGTGCCACAACCGAGCAAACAGCTGCTCAATGCGTGCCCTATACCACCCATGCACGTCATTGCAACATTGTTGGCGGGCTGTCAAAGTGCCATTCTTTCTTCCAATGAATGGCACAATGACATGAATCTAGCCCTTGTAAGCACCATCATGGCCCCCAACTTCGAAATCAAAGAAATCACCTCGGGCACAAGAAGGTCCATACCCATCCCAAATCAAAACATCTGCTGATGTCCCGGGGGCCAAGGGGCAAATCCATATAATGTTGCCCAACATATCAACGGCAACGGTCCACCGGTAGGGCACGGGTGACAAAAGATGCCCGGCGCGCTAACGTTCCCCCTGAGTGCCTTGCCACAGCAGCAATTCTGCATCACCTGCATCACCTGTACCAATCGTGCAGGAATATTGCCATGTCCAAAATGAAAATCAACCAAATCCAAGCATAACTCTGCAAAAATCAAGATGGTGCGCTAGAAGTAGCGACATACCATGGATATGTCTGGTGCTAGCTGTGTCAATGCTTGGATTTGATGGGGAACAAAGCCTGGGAAAAAGCCTGTTGGACGTTCTTGCATTGCTCGTCGGGTGTGTGGCTGGGGCATAGGACGTTTGAAATTGCGGAACAACTGCAACCAGCCCCAACACCGACTGAGTCAAACCTGAAATCACAAATCATCCAAACTGGCTGCAAGCGCACGTCCGTAGGCACACGCTCTGTCCTTCCTAAATGCGCACCTTGCATCAATGCAAAGGTAATATGAGCAGAAAAAGAGGATAAAGTGCAGTCACCTCCTCCTTCATGGATCAAAACTACTGATCCAGGGCTAAAAGAATGGCCATCCATTACAAAGGAAGGCAATTTGGTGGGTGCAAAAAAATTTTCTGTGCACAGCAGCGGGAAAAGTCTTTTCCCATCACCTCAGTGGAAACAGCTTGGGAAATGAACACATGGAAACATCTCTAATTTGTCTGTGTACTACTAAACTGTCTATGTACTACTCTGGTCCATTCATGCATACAGTCAGCCTGGCATGAAGCCAGGGCTGCTACTTTTCACCACACACTTGGCTTAGGAAGCCTGTTGAAAGCAAAATGCATGATGCGCGCCCTGCAGCCTTGGGGAGGAGCCTTTGGAATGTGCAGTTGTGCATGCATGCCAACAGGGTTGAGCAGAGACAAGGGTTGGATACTGGCTCGGAGCCATGACTGCATGCGTCCCCCAGAAAAGAAACAGTGAAAACAGACCTTGCAGGGGGGTGAGACCTAGGGGGGATGTTTGCCCGGCGCACGCCCGGCGCGCTACCTTTGTATTAAGTGTCTTATCTCTAGCCCCAATTTAATCCTCACTTTGGGAAGTCCCCCAAGTAGACCACACTAGACCGCAAAACCTTCTCTGCAAGGCACCTTGTATAAACCGAAATATGAGAATTCAACAACACAAAATGTCACTCCCACCACTTCCAACCATCACCCTTGCCATCGTCATAAACTGGGTGCAAAGATGGGCCAAATTCTTAGACACGGCTAGAAGGTACTCCAAATTGTTTGGTGAGGTGGGGGCAAAAACAGGCACGAGTGGGGAATGGTCAAAAAAAGATGCCCGACGCGCTAACGCTCCCCCCTAATAAATTTGCGGGGACAGGCGGGGGGGGATGATCTACCGGGCCTGGAAGAGGGGGGAAGAGAGGGAGAGGAAGAGAGGAACAAAGGATTCATTCATTTTCCAAAGATGGGATAGAAACATGGCTGGGGCTGCCAGCCCACTTCCATACCCTTCATTGAAACGTGGTGGGGGACCTGTAAGCCGTGGGCATAGGAATTTAAGGGTGGGCACTGCCCTGCAGCAAACCGCGTGTGTGTACTAGTGGCAAGCATCAAATCATGCAGGACTTTATCAAGTCTGTACGAAACGCCTGGTCCCTAGACGTACCCGAAGTTTGCACAGCACGTGGACCGCGCTAAGAGCACCCCTGACCCCTCTCAAGCAAACCTCCATCTCAGCAACGTGCTGGGCTTGCAATACCCGATCGCACAACTACACATAAAAACCCTTCATTAAATACCTTGGCACAACAAAGCAAAAACATCAACGGACTTAAGTCATCCTGGAGGGTAGATGGCGAAGTGGGCATGAACCTTGATGCGTATCTACCAAAAGCAACCACACGTGACTCACACACTCCATCCAGCATGGGGAGGGCGGACAGGCATCTTGTGGAAACATACCTGCACAGCTTCTTATGCGGGGATCTGGATACAGCGTATGCAATAAGAACCTCCCTGACGGGGCAGTGCTGCTGAATCAAATCACAGCTCAAACAGCAAATCAATCACAGCTCAAACCAATTTGCAGCACACAAAGATGGGGCCATGAGTTAAATCAATTGGAACAACCATTTGAAGAAGGGGGGGAGGGGAGGGTAAACCATCCAGGTGGAGTAGGTTTGCCATTTGGTACTTCTGGTTTACCACCTGTTGGGGAACTTGAGGTGGGGGGATTTAGATGATTCTGTTGCAGGGAAGAACAGATGGAAAGGGGCCGGGGGGACATAATTTAGATGAGCCATTGAAATGATGATCCAGATAACAAGGTGTGTGTTTGGGGGGGGGGGGGGGGGATATTGTGGGTGAGTGTGGGAAGGTTGGAGGGCGGGGCGAAACCTAGGGCGGGAATCGGGGGGGGGGGCTAAATTTATTTGACAAACATGTGAAGCATCAGAAGCAACGAGGCAATATACCCCACTCCAGGTGTGTTGGGGGGGGGGGGGTACAATGCACACAAACAGAATTCGTTGAAACTATCAACCCGGCAAGAGCCCCAGCAGGGTCTTGCTGATGGACAACATCAACCTTCATTTGATATTGTGCCGAAGATCGATGGGTGGGAACGAGAATTGGGGCTGGCGATTCACTGATTGAATCCAGGGTACAAAATGGTTGCCAAACTGGGACTTCTCTGTCATCATCGTCATGTGTGTGGGTGCGTGCACTTGTCTGGAAGACTTCCTCCGTAGCTTTGGAACTCTGAGGAAAAATTGGCGGAGGGTAAACCATTGACACCGACACGACCAATATGAGCAGGACCAATATGAGCAGTCACACAGCACTGCTACTGTCATGCATCACCAGCGGCAACCGGATAATGTTTTACACCGCGGATGCCCAAACAATTGGCAGTAGCCACTGCACAGGCCTCGATTCTTTTTCTGAAACTTGCGCAAGAGGAGCAACAAAGACCAGGCTCTTCAGCGCGTACATTCTTGGGTTAGTGCACAACGAACCCCAAGGAGGGTGCCGTCATCAAAGAACGGAACGCTTTGGGCTGGAAAAATGAGGAAAACACAGCACATTGAAACAGTGAAATATGCTGCCATTTGCCACAAAAACAACCCAAAAGCACGCTCCTTCCAGAACACGGATCAACTCCAGCATCCAATTACTGCTGTTGAACACTGTTTTGCGTCTCCACCCTCCTCCCTGCAAAGCCAAAACTGCAGTCACTGCTGTCCTTGCAAACTGAACTGTCTCCTCTCAGTCCATGTACAGCTCTACCCATGAACTCCAGCATCCAATTACTGCTGTTGAACACTGTTTGCTGCCATTTGCATGCAGACCGCAGCGACATACCGCGCGGGCAGTACCCTCAAAGAAAAACTCACAACCAGAGACGGAACCAGCCTATCAGCTTTTCACATGGCTGGGGAGCTGACTGCTCCATTGCACGCCATAATTGAAACCCAATTAGAGGCATTGAAATGACAAATCTCTGGCACACAGAGGTGGGGCTGAGCCCCAACGGGGTGAGTTGGATATCGTATGGAATGGACGGCCTGGGAGGGGGGTGGTAGGCCTGAGAAAGGCTGGGGGGGTGGGGGGCGGTATGAGCAGGCTGAATACAACGGTGGTTGGTTGTGGAGCAGCATGCTCATGTCGTTGAGTGTGGCCACAGGTGTTGCAGACTGGGTCTGCAGCACCTGTGCAGTGCGTGTTGCAGGGAGGGTGAGACTGAGAGTTAGCAGAGAGGTTGTTGGAGGGGGGGAGGGGGCGAGGGGGGGGTTCGGGTCTGTTTTAACAATTGATCCGTCATTACTGTGGTTCGGCCTCGGTTAGGAGCGTGAACAGGGTCATAAATTTTGGCAACCAGCTCCTAAAAATCCTAAATGGGTAGAAATCGGAAGAATCAACCTGTGTGGATGGGACCTGTGGCAGACTTACTTTGTGTACAAAGCCACCCACAAAGGTCATGCTGACGGGTGAAAGAAGGCACTGTAAGTATGATTTTTGCCTCTGCACCCGTGTTTCCCCAAGAATTCCTTGTTTGATTCAACACCTTGTTTTGATCGAGGCAATAGAATCAAAAATGGTCTGGGCCAAGCATGTATGCAGGCTTGCATCCGTTGCAAAAAAAGATCTTTGTGGACTTTTTGCAATCTGCACTGCAAACATCTTCAACGAAACACACGGTGTAGCACTTGTATTTCCAGAATTCTGAGGTGGAACAGGCAGAAGAGGATGCACATGCATACAGTATTCGTGGGACTAAAGAGGGGTTGAGAAGCAGCGTGTGTTGAGTCATCTGGGTAAAAAAAATAGGAAAGTAAAACACACTGTGGTGCCATTGGATGGATGGTCTGGATGGTCTGGATGGACCGCACGGTGCGCATCAATGGGTTAACACAAAAATCACCTCGCAGAGGTTGTTAGATTCAAAGCCAGGCAGGCGTATATATGGGGAAAACGCCACATACCCCCCCATTTGGGCCTATTCGCGTACCCTACCCCAAGGGGTTGAATTGTTAGTTTAACCCCTTGTAAAATCATTATTTTGTCCAATAAACGCATCCCCCAATGAGTTTTTGGTCCGGACCCCCCCAGACCCCCCCACTTGAAACCCACTTTTTAGGGGGGGGGTGGGGGTGGGGGTGGGGGGGTGGGAGGGGGGGGGGGGTCAAAAATGTCGAAAAAATGACCCCCCCTTTTTTTGGGTCGAAAATCATGAATCTTTTGGTTTTTTTCGATTTTGAGCCGAAAAAGTGTTTCCGGGTCGCGACTCCATAGGGTTTGTATGGGGCGGTGTGGGACGAGCGCTTGTGCAGTTTATGCACTTTTCAGCCATTTATGCTATGTTGGGGGTTTTGGCAACCTCGGTGAACTTGTGGTACCCACCCTGAGGGGTGCGAGTGGGGATGTTGTGACAGTATATGCCTACTAGGATACGAAAGGACGTTTTTTGCAGTCTGTAGCCTTGCTTATGGCCGTTCAGAACCCGTGCCAAAGACGCGAAATGACTGCTTCCACCAATAACGGCCTAGTGAATGGGGAGGTACACAACCTGCTTATGCAGTTTTTCACCCCAGGCAGCTCAAAAATCGAAGTTTTCGAAACTTGTTTTTTTGATATTGTGACCACCCAAAATGACCATCCAAGCTATGCAAAGCATGTTTTAGGCCGTATTTACGTGTTTTTCACCCTATTTGGGTATCAGGTCGGGGGGGGCAGGGTCTCCCAAGGGACGGGTGCACAACCTGCTCGTGCAGCTTTTCAACCCGGACAGCTCAAAAATCGAAGTTTTCGGAACTTGTTTTTTTGATATTGTGACCACCCAAAATGACCACCCAAGCTATGTAAAGCATGTTTTAGGCCGCATTTACGTGTTTTTCACCCTATTTGGGAATCAGGTCCGGGGGGGGGGGGGGGGGGCTCCTAGGGGATTGGTACACAACCTGCTTATGCAGTTTTTCACCCCGGACAGCTCAAAAATGGAAGTCACCTCGCAGAGGTTGTTAGATCAAAGCCAGGCAGGCGTATATATGGGGGGAAAACGCCACATACCCCCCCATTTTGGCCTTTTTGGGCCTATTCGCGTACCCTACCCCAAGGGGTTGAATTGTTGGTTTTAACCCCTTGTAAAATCATTATTTTGTCCAATAAACGCATCCCCCAATGAGTTTTTGGTCCGGACCCCCCAGACCCCCCCCACTTGAAACCCACTTTTTTGAGGTTTTCAGGGAGGGGGGGGGGGGGTGGGGGGGGGGGTCAAAAATGACCCCCCCTTTTTTTGGGTCGAAAATCATGAATCTTTTGGTTTTTTTTGATTTTGAGCCGAAAAAGTGTTTCCGGGTCCCGGACTCCATAGGGTTTGTATGGGGCGGAGTGGGACGAGCGCTTATGCAGTTTATGCAGTTTATGCACTTTTTCAGCCATTTTTGGTATGTTGGCGGTTTTGGCGACCTCGGTGACCCTGTGGTATCCACTTTGAGGGGTGTGAGTGGGGATGTTGTGACAGTATCTGCCTCCTAGTATACGGGAAGGACGTTTTTTGCAGTCTCTAGCCCTGCTTAGGGCCGTTCACAACCCGTGCCAAAAACGCAAAATGGCTCTTTCCACCAATAATGGCTTAGTGAATGGGCTGGTACACAACCTGCTTATGCAGTTTTTTTACCCTGGACACCTCAAAAATCGAAGTTTCCGAAACTTACTTTTTTGACATCGTGATCACCTAAAATGACCATCCAAGCTATGTAAAGCATGTTTTAGGCCGTATTTACGTGTTTTTCACCCGATTTGGGTATTAGGTCCGGGGGGGGGGGGCTCCCAAGGGATTGGTACACACCTGCTTATGCAATTTTTTACCCTGGACAGCTCAAAAATCGAAGTTTCCGAAACTTGTTTTTTTATGTTGTGACCACTTAAAATGACCATCCAAGCTATGCAAAGCATGTTTTAGGCCGTATTTGCGTGTTTTTCACCTATTTGGGGTTTAGGTCCGGGGGGGGGGGTCTCCCAAGGACGGGTGCACAACCTGCTTATGCAGTTTTTCAACCCGACAGCTCAAAAATCGAAGTTTTTGAAACTTGTTTTTTTGATATTGTGACCACCCAGAATGACATTTTAAGCTATGCAAAACATATTTTAGGCCGTATTTACGTGTTTTTCACCCTATTTGGGTGTTGGGTCCGGGGGGGGGGGGTGTCTCCCAAGGGACGGGTGCACAACCTGCTTATGCAGTTTTTCAACCCGGACAGCTCAAAAATCGAAGTTTTCGAAACTTGTTTTTTTGATATTGTGACCACTCAAAATGACCATCCAAGCTATGGAAAGCATGTTTTAGGCCGTATTTACGTGTTTTTCACCCTTTTTGGGTGTTAGGTCGGGGGGGGGGGGGGGGCTCCCAAGGGATTGGTACACAACCTGCTTATGCAGTTTGTCACCCTGGGCAGCTCAAAAATCGAAGTTTTCGAAACTTGTTTTTTTGATACCGTGATCACCTAAAACGATCATCCAAGGTATGTAAAGCATGTTTTAGCCGGTATTTATGTAGTTTCCACCCTATTTTGGGTGTGTGTTGCTCGCGGTAGATTCTCTGCGAGGTGGACTTGCCGAAGGCAATAGAATTTTTGAAACTTGTTTTTGTGATATTGTGATCACCTAAAATGACCATCCAAGGTATGTAAAGCATGTTTTAGGCCGTATTTACGTGTTTTTCACCCCATTTGGGTATTAGGTCCAGGGGGGGGGGGGTCTCCCAAGGGATTGGTACACAACCTGCTTATGCAGTTTGTCACCGTGGACAGCTGAAAAATCGAAGTTTTTGAAACTTGTTTTTCTGATATTGTGACCACCTAAAATGATCATCCAAGCTATGTAAAGCATGTTTTAGGCCGTATGTACATCTTTTTCACCCTATTTGGGTATTAGGTTCCGCGGGTGGGGGGGGGGTCTCCCAAGGGATTGGTACACAACTTGCTAGTGCAGTTTTTCACCCTGGGCAGCTCAAAAAATCGAAGTTTTCGAAACTTGTTTTTTTGATACCGTGATTACCCAAAATCATCATCCAAGGTATGTAAAGCATGTTTTAGCCGGTGTTTATGTAGTTTCCACCCTATTTTGCGCGTGTGTTGCTCGCGGTAGATTCTCTGCGAGGTGGACTTGCCGAAGGCAATAGAATTCCTATTTAACAGAGCACTAGGCACAAAAGTAACACAAAGATTTGTGTATGTACAAGGAATTTGTGCGGTGAGAAAGCAGTTAGGCTGACTGGATGCGGGATAACCCAAACCTCAAAGCGTTTGAATCGCTTCGGGTCGCGGACAATTTACGGTAGGGCAAGCCTTCGCCAAACCACGCAGCCTTAGTTTGGCAAGGAGCACAAGCCTTCATTTGTCCAGCGGATGCTTGAACTGAGGCTCAGCTGTTTCTGGTGTGTCCCGCCAACTTGAAAAAACCTGCTCAGGCCCCTGGGGGAATTACCAGAGCAACAAAACTTTTTCTCACACACACAATCGCACCCAAACTCACCCGCGGGTTAGCGGTTTGGAATACTCATGTTTTTGCTGTCTGTTCATTACATCGGCCTTCGTTTGTCGAGGCTAGGGTTCGACAACCTTCACCAGTGTGAGGGGCTTCGGTACTGCTTCTGACGCTGCATGCTGATCCAGCGATATCGGGGAGGGGACGAATGGAACGTTGCACGGACAGGATGGTATCTCTTGTCGATTCTTCGTGCAGGTGTGCAGCCGTAGAACGAAGGAAAAGCAACGGACTCAGCTGCAATCTCGAACCACGAGGTACATGGAAAACTGGATTCCAGCAGGTCAGCCAACACAAACAGTCTGGGAAGGATGCTCGGCACACTGTACACCCCTAGCCCATACCGACAGAAGTAGAACTCACGCTTGGAACAACGCTCTTTGTTGCAATGGTTTCGAAAAAAACGCAGACAGATGCTTCACGCCGCGTTAAACCATGATGTTCTGCACCAGCAGAACAGCCTAGCAGCACACTGCCTTGGGGAGTGACTGCAGAACTACCAAACCACATGCCTGCCATTTTGCCGAACTTTGCCGATTCATCGGATATAGGTTGCAGATCTGCCTTGATTCTTGGCGTATATGCACTGCTACATGGACTGCTATATATTGATTGGTCGAAGTCCCATCAAGGATGCCTTGTTCCGAGCCCGCCAGATATATATACGTTTGGTTGCAGTGTCATCATTACCGAACTAGCGTTGCAAAGCAAGCGAGCACGGCAAAGCGCAGCTGCAGGCCATGCGAAAATATCGGCTCGGTGCCAATTGGGAACAATCAAAAGGCACCCTGTAACTAAGGTCATCAAGTGGCTGGCAAATCGTCAGCAGGTGCGAAATGGAGCTGCTGCCACATGTTGCAATCAGTGTGCCAGTGTGCAGGAGGGGAGGGATGGCATTCGCCTGTGCGCAATTTGGAACACCTTCCCTTGGTGGAAATGGTAGATGTTGACGGTTATTGTCAAACAAATGCACAAGGCAAGGTGGGAAGCAAGCAACGGTTGTGAGCTCAGTATCGAGCCCATCAACTGGCCACTTTGTTCATCCAGTGTAAGGTGTGTGGGGGCTGTGAATAGCCGCATACAGTCGTCTCCCTGCAAGCACTGCACCTTCCAGCTGCTCTGCTGCATACACCGCATCAGAGTGCCAACGGTATTGGATGTACGCATATGACGTGTCAGCACGTGAGTCTGGCTGAAGGTCTATGTTGAGCAGTGCCCCGAAAGGTGCGAACAGCTGATAAGCGTGAATGTCGAGCATGCCCCTCGGCAAACCTCCCACGTAAACACTGGCCTGCGGATCAGGCGGAGGCAGAATGGGCTTGGGGTACAGAGCCGGTTCATAAACGGTAGCGATTTCATTCTTTTGGGCCTCGGCAGTGCCGTTGGGTTTTGCAGTCTCAGGGCGCCGCTGTTGTTGTTGGTGTTGTTGTGGTTGCGGTTGTGGTTGTGGTTGCGGCGGTTGCGGTTGCGTTACTTGCTCAACTTTTTTGGGCTGCAACACGAGCAGAGGCTGAACCGCCTGAGCTGCCTGAACTGCCTGAACTGCCTGAACTGCCTGAACTGCTTGGACTGGCTGAACCTGGAGCTGCTGAAGCTGGACTGGCTGGACTGCTTGAACCGGCTGCAGTGCCTGCATTACCTGCATTGCCTGCACAGGCTGAACTGGCTGCACAGGTTGCAGCTGAGGTTGCAGCTGGGCTGGCAGCTGAGTTTGCAGCTGGGCTGGCAGCTGAGTTTGCAGCTGGGCTGGCAGCTGAGGGTGCAGCTGGATTTGGTGTGGTTGCGGCGGCGGCTGCTTCGGCGGCGCCGCGCGTACAGGCGACTTCGGGACCTACGGCGATGGAAAGGGGGGTGCAAGTTTTGAGCAAGCGCGGGGGGCAAGCGGGGGGGGTCAAACGACACACGCACGAAATGTTCCCGAATACCTGCTTTGTTTCCTTCCGAGGCTTGGTGTTGCTTGCCGGAGTCGCTGTTGATTCTGATGGTGCCTTGGCCTTGGGCATCTTCCGAACCTGCTTCGCTTCTTGGTTTTCCGCATACTTGACCTCTAAAGGTCGATCGTATCCTTCAAGCACTTTGCCGTGCAAGGCCATGATTGCCTTTGCCGCATCAGCCACAGAAAAATATCTGACCAGACCAACACCCCTCCCGACACCGGTCTGGGGATACGTGAGAACCACAGAGGAGCAAATTTGTCCGAATGGCGTAAAAAGTGTTTCTAGTTCTGCCACACCGTATTCGAGTGGCAAATTGCTGATGTACAAGTTGTTCGATGGCCGGTTCGGCAGACCTTTGTCCTTGTCGCGATCGGCGTGCTTCACTACCAGGGCGTAGTTGCCTACCATCATGCCATTCGCTCCCTCTACAGCGGCCTTCGCCATATGCGCCTCCGTAAATTGCACAAACGCATAAACTCGTTTTTTGGAGTATGCCTGCATAACTTTGGCAGAAGTGATGAGACCATATCGTCCGAACTCCTTGCGAAGCCAGACGTCGTCGACACCAGATGGCAAATTGCTGACGTACACGTTACAAGCATTCCGTGGCGGGGTTGCTGTCTTTTCTGGGTGTCGCTGGCCGTTGGCATCAGAGCCGTTGTGTGACCCTTGCGATGATGAAGGCTCAGGGCTTTCGCGAAAACCATCCGGAGCTTCAACGTTTTCCGACCCATACGGCGAGTGCGTAAAGCTCAGGTTGTCTTTGAGGTTGTCAGAGTCCTCCTCTTCAGAAATGTTACTCCAGTCCTCCCCGGAAGGAGGGGTTGGTGGAGAGGGCTCAGCTGCCGGAGCATATGCCATGAATGAAAACTCAAGCTGTGACACAACAGCGCTGCAGGCAAAGCACTTCACATCAGCCCTGCAGGCAAACTTTCTGAAGGTGCTGCTATCCATTACCATGAGTTTGCGTGCAGCTGTTGCGAAAGTCTACGTTTTGGTAAAGTGCACCGATGGACAAAGCGGGGAAGCGGGTCAGCGATGCAGACTGAGCTTCAGGAACGTGCAGTGCTGTCTCACCTCGTCTGGAAGACACTGAAGGCCACGAGGTCTCGATTTTCTGCTCGTCCAGGACCGCATTCCGAAACCAGCAGAGGTGTTTAGAACAGAACACACTAATCCACTTCAGAACAGTCCAGAACAGTGAGTTGGCACGCTTTTGTCCAACAATGTCGTCTTTGTTGTTCTCTGCGCAAGCCTCTTGTGGAAAAAGGTGCTGTAAAAAGAGTTGTTTTTTTTTGAAAAATTGGTGACTCTCAACTCCTGCAGGCTGCATGACTGCAGAATGAAAACGACAATTTTTCGCCTGGCCCTTGTGTCAAGCTTTCCCCTGCAGTCACGTCTGGAGGTCAAGTTTTCCTCCTTTTTTCCTTCTGTCAACACCAACAAAAACCAAGATAGCAGACACAATCGTGCTCAGTGCGAGACCACGGAACCGCTCGACCGTGTCAGAATCCAGGCAGATCGGGAGCTACGAATTGTGGCTTGCTTTCTGCGTTGTGCTGAGTGGCGAATCAGAGTCACTGTTTGCACTCAGGGTGGGACAAGGGGCGTTTCGCAATATGCACTTGACGTTGACGAAGTAAAAATATGTAGAATGCCCGCCAAAACATGAACATTGAGTAAAAAGAAGAAAGTAGTGAGCACTGTTCATCCGCCAGTGCAGAATTTCACAATCGCAGTTCAGCCCGTGCTTCCCGAACCAAGCCGGAGACCTCGGGCGGGCGCTTCGCTCAAACTTTGGTTTGGAAACAAGGGCAACTGGAAACGCAAAAGCGTTCGACTGCATGGTTCCGTATGCGAACATGCACTATTATTTGGTGGCCGGGGGGGGGTTGGCCACATTGTATTACGGCATGGCGTCATCTATCCTTTCCTCATTCACCAACTAGTTTAGCCATTTTACCACCATGCGGAGTAATTGGATACAACAAATGTTGTGGATGCCTTGACACCAAGAATTGCACCCCATCTTTGTTCCTCCTCCGTTGGAGCAGGAACCAAAGAGGGAAACACTCAAGTCCTATGCAACAAAGAGCATACTTGGTTGTGATGTGTATGTGCGGTGTGTCCATTGTTTGCCCCTCATCAATAGTAGATGAATTAGTAGTAAACAACCAACACAACGCGGACGGAATGCAACCTGGTTTGAATCTTGCTGCGCTAAAGTCCAAAGCTTTCCTTTCGAAAAGGATATCATTCAAATGGTTTAGACAAGGTACACTCCCATAAAAATTAATGCCCTCCACACGATTTGCGCCTCGGTTTTACACTTTAGTCCTTGATGGTCCTTGATTCCTAGAGGTTTCGGGATGATAAGTGTTGTAGCTTGCTTCGTGCACCTGACAAAGTGGTGGAAGGTTTGACATCTCCAACCCAATGCTCACCTTCACATAAAGCTAGATTCCAGTTTGACATTGACTGTTGCTGCAATCAATCAACATCAGATCAGGATCAACAATGTGTGCAATCAGCTCAAAGGCTCTGGTGTACTGCGAATGTTTAAATGGTTTCAGCCCCCCTCGCCGTAACCAGAACACATGCGACAGAGATGCGTGAGTGTAAAACCGTATTCTGTGCCCAGTACAAAACCGTATTCTGCCGTTACAAATGTCCTGACAACCGAAAAAAAACCGGAAAAATTTTCGGGGTTCTGGCTAATCATGAATAGCACAGCATCGCAGACTGCTGCGGTTTCGGGATTCGGTTACTGCGTCGTGTTGGGGCCCCTCCCCCACGCGACCAGATGGGTACCGCGGCCCTGCCGGGGCCAAGTGAACGAACTGACCCGCCACAATCATAAATGATTCCCAGGAAAGGCCGGCGAGCCTTGTGGATGTCCGCCAAACAAGACAGCCACGGTTGTGGCTAGATTATGCTGCCCACGGGCACGGCTCAGCCAAGGGCCGTGTCCTCGCCGCTGTTTAATGTTAGCATGTGTGTCACACGTGATGCACCACTTAGAGGGTAAAGGAGGAGGTACGGAGATGGGATGAGGGTGTGAGTAGACAGACTTGAATAGACAAACCTCTTAACCATATAATAATAACCTAACCTCACTACTAACCCACCACCTAGGAGCCATATTATGCATATATATCATATATACACAGAATGTCATACTGTTCAGATACACGTATTACGTCTTTTGGAACAGTATAGACTGTTCCACAACGTCTAGCGAAGTGTCTTACTGTTCCGGTAGACATATCACATCTTCTGGAACAAGTCTCGCGTCTTCTGGAACAGTATGGAATGTTCCAGCCTTAATAGTCTTACTATTCCGGTAGATGTATTTCGTCTACATCCTATTTCAATCTGGCGCCAGACGGCAGCGCACGCGACACAGCAAGTCCCTCGCTAGGAATACATCTGTGCCCTCCACCTGTGCACTGTAACGCACCTGTGGTTTGATCTGCGACACCTTTATGCTCTCCACAAAGAAGAAATAGTAACAAACCGAGTTTGGAGGTTGGTGTATGGTCCATTTTCTGTGGCATTCGCCGGATGCATGTTACCAAGGAAGATGCAAAGCTGCTCACTATCCCTTTGCTATCACAAAGGGTTGTGATGGCACTGCAGAGCAAGGAACGCGCTTTCAAGATATTTCTCTCTACTTTAAAGTCAAATAGAACGAGCCGGTCACCGTGATTATCGCAATCCATCTTCGTTGCCTATGATAAAAAGAAGGAAACATCAGCAATCTCAACAGCAAAGGTCAATGACATTGTGGGCTTATCCGTTGGTGTTCTACACGCGGATGATTTCGCGGGTTGTCTGGTGTCACAGTCAACGAACGATGAAAAGAAAACAAAGGGGACCGAAAGAAAGAAAATCTACGTCCTTTGCATAGCACACTTCTCGTTTGACACTGCGAAGCATGGTGTCCAAGACCAGCATATATCTTGCATTTGTGGTAACTGCGACACACTCAACGTAGAGGCCCCAAACGAAACCGTGCATTTGCAAACTTGTATGGTATGACCGCACTTAAATGATATACTAATATGCTTCAAATAAAAATTAAGATGTTAGGTGTTTCGAAGTGTGTTAATCTAATATTCATTTCGTTTTTGTATACGGGCATACTAAAAATCTCCATATGCCTGAGAAGCACCTTCGAAGACATCCATGGCAGATTTGAATTCAGTGTTGTGCATGTGACTTGAAGAGGTGCAAGGCGCACAATAGACAAAATTGAGGTTTTCTATATGGTCAGCAAAACCATTGCACTGTACATATTGTTCTTATGTTTAACGTTTGGATAGATGTAGAAAAAACAACGTCTAACTCGTAATTCTAATAGAAAATTGCGGAGAATGTCGCGAATGTTATCAGCTTGTCTCTGGTTAAAGTAAAGCGCATACAAGCCATCGGAGCAAATATTTGCATGGTTTTTGAGTATGATGAACTGGTTTTCTTCTTACTTGCCAATTCTAGCTCCTTTTTGAAATGGTTCCAATGTACCAAGGCGTTTTTTTTAAAATGCTCAGCACCATGAAAAGAAAAGCCGGACAAAGCTGGACAGATTCATGTGACTTTTCCCTCTTACAACCCCTTCATTTGATATCATGCATAGTGTCTTAACTCTACTTATCTAAACATGTTCATCCCACTTTGTTGTGAATGCATGATCCCAAGCTAGACCTCTTGCAATTCTACAATGTGTCCAAATCAAATCCCCTCATGAATATCAATCCCATCTCATTCGCTTCTCATCTCGTCCTCTTGTGCAGCCCCCCATTCGTTTACCTCTTCAACCTATTGGTTTAGCTTGATTTTCTACTTTCATTGTGTGCTTTAGCTGTATTTCGGTCCTCCAAAGCCAATAGCGACCTAATCAACGTTCAAAGATATCAGCTTTGGAGAGCTACAACTTTGAAGAAAACTCTATATGTCCATCCGCATAGGATCCGTCTCCGAACGGCCAAAACCTCACTTGGCTGCCAGAAAACTTTTCAAAAAAAGTTCACCATGCAGCCATGAAGCACAACATTATCGTGGAAAAAAAGATGGAATAAATATTAACACTTCTCCGAACCCCTTTCCAAAATGCTTTCTGCACTTAGTAAATAGATCTAGAAACCTGCGAATTCTTTGCTTAATTTTTCACTCCCTAAATCTTCCGGTACGTAATGTAGCCAATCACGAAAACATGGAATCTAATAAAAACATGACCTAATTTGATTCCTAAAAATCTAACACTATGTATACAGAATAAAGCGCTTGTTGGGGCTGTGTCATGGTGGGGAGTATCTTGGGGTGAAATGGAGCCATCGGTCCACAATGAGTGCTGAAGAAACAAAACAGAGTTCTTGCACCTCACGCGCATCATGCTAGTCTGAAGCAAACAAAACCTGAAATGCCAATACACAACCCAACCTGGAGGCTTTTTGTTGCTACAAATTCCTCGGGGTTTTTGGATGAGTGCTGCCTTGGAGGCTTTTGGGCAATTCCTGTGAATTCCCAGAGGCTTCAGCACATCAGGCTGGCCCATGGGATGATGGCAATGGGCTGCGGATGCAGCATTGCAACCAGGGCTAGGGCCCGGTTGTGTGCAGCCGTCCTGACATTCACCTTGTACGAAATGCTCAAAAATTGCCATCCACCTTTGATAGGTCCACACCAGTGGCAAAAACTCTCTTGTTTGCTGTTGCACGATGATAGGTGACATTTGGACTGGGGACAACCCAACACAAACGCATGTTGTTTCAAAAACTTACCTGCAGCAAATTGGCACAGCAACTGTTGAAAACCTCCTAAGCAGGTGCTACCAGACCCGATGGTCCCTAGACCTACTCAGATCTGCATCGTGAATGCACCGCCTACACGATGCAATAGGAGCACTCTCTATGTACCAAAAATAAGTCACTGTGGGCACGGCAGTGGCTTGAGATCTGACATCCAAACGTCAATTGGAATACCTTCTTGCACCATTTGATGAACTCCTGCACCCTGGTTGAGACCATTTGAAAATCGTCCTGAAAATTTTGGGGCCTCACATCACCCAAACCAGACATGCAACATAAGTAGTGGCAAATCTTCACATTGCAAAATGGGTTTTCACTAAATCATATGCTGCATTGTGCACGGAGGCAACGGTTGAAAAGTATGCAGGCAAATCCGCCAGCAGTGGGCAAGAGGGGAAAGCAGCATGAGAAGCGGTCCCATGGTAATACTGGCCCCTGTTGCATAAGAATGCAGAAACGCGATTGTGGTCATCCAAATGAAAAAATCTGTCTGACCCCTCGCTTTGTGTCAAACAGTGCTGCACAAGCAGCAGCAAAATTTGCAAAGTTGCCCATGAATCGACACCAAAGCAGGGAGGGGGGGGGGGAGGACAAGGGGCAAACCTCAATTGAACAGTGGTTGAATAGCCTGGCAAAGGGGATGGGATGGGGATGTCACAGGCCACACCATACCAATACAAACACTGCAGCAAGCAGCAGTGCTGTATCATTTGGCACCTGGCAAAATGCACACTGAAGACGTGCGGCAGAATAAAGCTGCGTAAGGGCACATTCACAAATTTGGGCAAATTTGGGCAAAGTAAGGAGGCAGCATGGACTGAGGAGGGCTAGCCTTCTCCTTCCACCAACCCGCCAACCACCCACACAGACACATCAGACGCCCCCAGAGGAGTGTGCCCAGCCGCTGAAGGCTGTACTACGACTCCTTCCTTCCAGGGTGAGCTGATAATCTGGTAACCCAATGGGGACATGCCTGTATCATCCTGTGTGCAATTGCTAATTGCCGCACAGGACAAGATCAGCTCGCACAATCAGGTCAAAACCTCCAAGCACTCACAGACGACCCTGCTCCTGCCCGTCGATGGACTTTCACAGATTGAGGCTGCATGTAGGGAGGGACACGGATGTGAACCAACCAAACCTGCTCCAAAGATTAACCACAACCATTGTTCAGGTCCCCGCGAAAAAAAAGGCATGCTCGATGAGTAAAGGAGCAGAATGCAAACGTCTGTATGCCATTCTGCAGCTCAGGATTTCTGGACAAAATGAGTGGCTGGGCTCGGAGCCCACGCTGCACCCGTGTGGGCGCTGCTTCGAATTTGTTGTGGAATTTATAAAGGGCACTAGCAAGATGGAAGAGCAGCAGCATCCGATGCAAATATATGTCCGACGATCAAGTAATGCATACGTTTACACGTATCTGTACATGTGATTGTTTGAGACATCTGCAATGCCGCAACGCCCACGCACCCACACGTGCATGACACTGTGCCTGCACGCATGCATTGAGAACAGGCAAGATGTAAGTCAGACACCAATGTTAGTCTCACTTCGTCGGGAGCTCAAGCGAAAGAGCTCAGGCACTTGTTGGGTATCGCCGCTTTCTGAGCCGACACATTTCGAGAGCACTTCAAGAGCGTTCTTTGGATGATGCAATACCTCGAGGGTCTTGATCAGCAGCACACCCGTGCGTTGCATCCATAGGCAGCACACACTTTCACAATCCCAAGTCCAGCACATGCAGAGTGCACCGCAGAGCCAGTCAAGGGGGCAGGGATGACCCACGTATGTACATCTCAGCAGAATGCAGTTATCACTGCGGAAAGCCAAATTCATGGATCAGCCAGTTCTATTTCTCTTCAAGCAGGTTAGCACCTGAAAAGGCTGCACAACATCCCCATGCCTTTGTGTGGATGCGATGCATGTGCTTTGATTCGAATGGCACTTTGCCTGCAGCCATGCAGAAGCAGTGGTGCAATATATGGAAGTGGTCCTTCGCCTGCAGGCGTGTATGAGTGTCTGCCCTCTACCGACGCATGTGTCCAAGTCCACTGGAACCCACCAGCTTACAGTCACCTGGCCATGGTAGAGGGTGGTGTGGACAGGACTGGATCAGATTTCGCGATGCACTCTCCATTTTCCCTCGTCTTGTGCTTCACAACATGTAAAAAAAAAAAACACAGCCGCACCACGCACGCACCACGACCAGACCCAGATCTGTTAAACGCAATTGTTGCACTTTTCTTTATTTCAAATTTTTCAGGTTGTCAAATCGACAGTGTGGTGTCCTCCAGCATGGAACATGGATGTCTCCACTCTGCAGCCTCACCACAGGGCGGGAAGAAAATTGCTTTGCGGGGGGGGGATGGCACGGAAGCCCATTTGCCCAACCCCCCCCTCCACCTCCTTGGTCGCCGTGCCGGGAGGGGGGTTTGGGCTGGGGCTGCCCTTCCTGCCGTGCCGGGGGGGGGGGGGGGGCGACCCCAACATACATGGCTCAAAATGATCCCCACGTCGCGCTGATCATTTTGACTACACATATGTGGGGGAAAATTTTTGAGTGAAAAAAATTTTCCGGGCCAAAATTTGTGTTCCGGCGCCTTTGGTGGCAACAACCGTCCTGGCACAGAACAAAGGGCCCGGCACGGAAGCCCATTTCTGGAACCCCCCCCCCTCCTTCGCCGGGCGCCCATGCCATCCCCCCCCGCAAAGCAATTTTCGGGCCGCCCAGCCTCACCACAGGTGTCCCGATACCTCCCTGCACCCTGGCGTCCTGTTGGTTACCCTCCTCTGCCCTTGTGTCCCTGCGCTTATCACCCACGTCCCCAATGTCCCTACGGTCACCTCTTTCTGCCCTGTGCCTCTGCCCATGGTGTTCTTCCTGCCTCCAAGTCCATCCATATGACAGTACATGCAACACAGGGTTGGGGGAAGGAGGCGTTGGTTGTTAAAGATCACAGGACCTTTGGAAACAGTGTTTGGGGGCCCCAGCTGGGATGTGCAAGAAACCACCTGAAGAAGGCTGAGGAACCCAAATGAAAAAAGTGAGTCGCATTCATAGCCATAATTTGCCGTATTCTTAGGTTGGTAGACTTTTTTTTCACAATGTGGGTAGAGGGGTGATTACCAGAGCTCACTAAGGTGACTATGAAGACACCAGGAGAGGGAGGTGACCATGGGATACCAGTTTACATTTCTGTAAGCATAGGAAAGCATGTTCACCTTAGCATTGAACACACTTCTTCACCCCAGGCTTAGATCTTTTGATCACTATGCTTTGGGATACCATGACCACTGCCGCTTGCCACATCTGCTGCTGAAATGCAGCATGGCAGAATGTTGAGTGGCCGTTTGGTTGAACTTTGGTTTCTGCGTTCTGCTGTGTTGTGTTTGACCATCTTCTGTCTTCTCTGTCTATCTTCTCTGATTTTTTCCGTATTCTGCGTTGGATGCATAGATGAGCAAACCCCCTGCTATTGAGTTTTCAGGTGTGATATGTTGTCATAGATGTAGTCTGTGTGTCTAGATTCTTGCTTGATGTCAATCCAACAAATACATGTCAAATGAAAAGAGCAATTAAATTAGTGGTGGTGACACCCTGCCCCGTGATGCAACATGGCGCAACTTCCCACACGTGTCGCGCACTGCGGAACGCACCCCATGCCTTTCCATAAATTGGATATTCAATCCAGTGTCCTGGAGCACGACCATACGAGCCCCTGTGCTTAGCCTGTCCCAGGCAAAAAAGCTAACAGGAAGATGGTGTGGGTACGGACGTACAATATGCGATACGTGTTACTGTGTCTCCTGTTACTATTCTGTGGTCAAGGTTTGCAGCAGGAACCCAGGGGTCAGGAGAACGGTCAATTGTGTGGTGTGGAGTTACGCCGGAGCCCCGTCTAAGGCTTTGGCACTGTGGTCTCCATCAACAGATCGCCAGGGGAGAGCATGGTGCCCTGCTGCTCCGCCGTACGGCCCTTGCATGGCAGGTCCTTTACCACGTGGCCGTTGAATGACTCTGGGACGGGGATCTTCACCTCCATCTTCATGGACTCAAGCACTGCCATGGGCTTCCCGGCCTCCAACGTGTCGCCAGGGGCCACCAAGTACGACAGCAACTCGCCCGGCACCACCGTCCCATACTCGGTGGGGCAGGAGGGGTCGGCCTTGCGGTTGCCAGTCGCGCTCTGCTGCTCCACTGCGTCGGGGTTGGGGGTAGTGCAGATGATGTCTTCGCCGGCGTGGCAGTAGTTCACGGTGATGTCGCCGTTCGGCGCCGTCCCGAACCCCTCAAAATCGATCTTGACGGTCTCCTCACCCAGTAGGAGGGTCAGACGGGTGTTGGGCGGCAGCGTGCGGGGCTTGCGGTGCAGGACGTGGGCGGCCTGCAGCAGCGGCGTAAGGTCCTTGCCCTGCCCCTGCAAGCGGATCATGTCCAGTCCTTTCTGCTGGAAGCCGAGGACGGTGAAGCGCTGTGCATCAGTGAGATGGGCTGGTAGGTCCTCAGACGCAATCAGTTTGGCAGACTGTCCCATTGCAGACGCCACCTCTTCGTTCATGTTCTCCAGCAACTGGTCAACGGCTTCCGGCCTAAGATTGTGCAGACAGAATATAATGCGCTTTGCACCGTCGATCTCGTGGTGCCTCACTGTCTCTGAACAAAGAAGGTTCCGCTGCCCATCCGCCGGAGTCACCGACGGTGGTGTGGTGTGCATGGCGCGTGCGCACACTGCAGGTTCGACCCCTCCCCCATTCCGGCGAGAAAAATGCAACATTGTGGCAGCACGTTCCGGCAACCAAAACAGCAGCTTTTTGGTGGAATTTGCAGCCATATAAGGTGCAGATGGGGGGGTTGTCCAGGTTTACACCCAATTCGTAGGAAATCATTTTTCAAAAAAAGCAAACTATATGCCACCCTCCACCATAACTTGTTACAAATAGCCACCGTGTGGGAAAGGTCTCTGACCCTGTCCCATCTCAGATCTTCATTGTACAATGCCACTTTTGGTGCTAAGGTGGGACCCCACTTGGGCCACTTTTTGGGGGGTGGGTTTTTGTCCAAGTTGGCCAAGTTTCTTCTCCTTTTGTTCTGGTTTCACTCATTTGACAGCAGCAGATGCTGTACTCTTGGTGAAGAACTTGTTGGGTTGCACACAGCTAACACGGTGATCACAAACATTTCCCTTATCCCTTGTCAACATCAAAATCCCCATGCATCAATGCAAAGCACTGTTCTCAAAATCCTGCACTGACACACCAGGCTGATCCTTTCTGTGCCCTTGGTGAATGTGCACACCGGTGGGTGCTTTTTTTCACCGAACCCCTTTTGTGGCATGTTTCCTGCAGTTTGCACAGGAGATATGCCAAGAACCCTGGCGGAAGCAAATTCATCAGACTTCATCTCGCAGCGAAACTTCCTCTTGTTGACATATATGTGTGATGAAGGGAGTGCGACTGTGATGGAGGGCATGGCGGGCTGCAGTGCACGTTTGATGAAAGGCCTGTTGGTGTTGCATGAATGTAAGAGCTGACCATGACATTGGGTGCGTGTGGGGGGTTGGGGGTTGTTTGGGCTTTTTGTTTTTGCAGCAAAAAGGGGTGTAATGAATCAGTACTCACTGGGTGACCCAGGGGGTACAACACTCAGCAATGGCACGGGCTGACCTTTCCACAAGGGTCTCCCAGCGCTTCAACCCAATCAGAACATCAGCCCCAACCTTCAGCTTGCCACCAGCCTTCACGAACGCCTTCACGTTCTCTACTGTCTTGGGCTCAATGGCGTCCTCAATCATGATGGCGATACCAAGGCGGAGCTTGTACTCCGAGAATGGTGTGACTGCACGCTCCAGAGGGAACACCTCACTTGCCACCTACAGAGGATATCGGTCACAATCACCCCATCACCCAAAAAACACATATCCCCCTCCCAGCGTCGTGTAAGCTGTTGTAATGAAGGTCCCAACAGCAATATCTGGATACCAAATCGGAACTAGACATCAATCTTGCCAGTGAAGCACAGTGCATTTGCACAGTGCGGACTGAGTGCAGAATGGGTTTACATTGGCTGGCAGGACAAGTTTCAGGCCGACGCAAAGAAAAATTGAGCTGCTTCACTTCAGCGGTATCCATCCTGTGCGGATTCCAGCAACAGCTTGTTCTGCAATAGACCCTAGACAAGCGCCTCCAATTTCCACTGACTGGGTCGATCTGGAGACACTGATCGAGGGCATATAATGCAACTTCTGCTTTTCCTACCCTGGCCATGGCCCAAGGATTCCAGTGTCTTGATCACCAGAGGGGACGGCCTGAATCGCAATCCAACCCCATCCGTTGCCCCACTGCCGTGGAACATTCAAAGTAGTCAGGATAACAGCAGATCAAATTGTCTGACGTGCCATGTGCCCAGCAGATCAAATTGTCTGACATGCCATGTGCCCTTTGCCGGACGGTTGCACGCAACTGTTATGGGAGAGAGAGGTTTGTTGACGGCTTTGGAGGGTTGTCAAGGGATGAGGTCATCAGACTTGTGATGCCGAGAATTGAAGACATTTTGCAGCAGCCAGGGCGGTTTTGGAGGGGACAGAGAAGGTTAGTCTTTTGGGTTTCTACCTCTTTCGCGTGGTTGATCTTACGAGGGTCGATGTTGTACTCCTTCGCAATTCGCAAGTCGGACCCCTCGGTACCACCAGCCCAATCAGAATTCCATGGCGTCATTTGAGATGTGCGGCTGTCAAACCGGCAGAGCACCTGGAAGCGAGCAGGGGTGTGTGGGGTGAACCGGAGGAAAGGCACAGGGAGCAAGGCACAGCAGGGGGTGTATCAAAAGCATGAAAGATTTGAGATTCCACGTCGAATTTCCGGAACAAAGGGGGCCGACGACATCCACACACTCCAATACACTGTCCTGATTGCCGATTTGCGTCAGGCGTTGCGCACCTACACAGCCTGCTGCCCTGCCATGTCCAAGAGACGTGAGTTGTCTGTTGCTGGAAAATCTTGCAAAACCATCAGCGTGACATATTCTGAATGTTGCGCGAACAGACCGGGTGCATCAAAATTCTATTGCCTTCGGCAATGCCACCTCGCAGAGAATCTTCCTTTGGCAAATAACACCCCAATAGGGTGAAAAACACATAAATACTGCCTAACACATGCTTTACACAGCTTAGGTGGTCATTTTGTGTGGTCACGATATCAGAAAAATAAGTTTCAGAAACTTCGATTTGTGAGCTAGCCCAGGGCGAAAAACTGCATCAGCAGGTTGTGTACCAATCCATTGGGAGACACCCCCCCCTCCCCCCACACCCAATACCCAACCAGGGTAAAAAAACACATAAATACCACCTAAATCATACTTCACATAGCTTGAGTGGTCATTGCGAGTTGTCACAATATCGGAAAAATAAGTTTCAGAAACTTCGATTTTTGAGCTGACCAGGGTGAAAAACAGTGAAAAAAGGCAAGGGGCCGGTGCACAACCTGCTCCCGCAGTTTTTCACCTTGGGTAGCTCAAAAATTGAAGTTTCCGCAACTTCGTTTTTTGATACCGTGACCATTCACAATTTCCATCCAAGCTATGTCAAGCATGATTTAGATGTGTGTTTTTCGCCCTATTTCGAGATTGGGTGTGTGTGGGGGGGGTGTGTCCCAAGGGATTGGCACACCGAAGACACCCCACCCCCACAAACTCACCCAATCTTAGGAGGCCCATAGTGACCCTATCATTTTTTCAAAAAAAAAATTGATTGTGCACAGAGCCTAGTCTTTCTGCTGCATAGCCAAGCGTAATGCAGGGGTTGTTTTGAGCCAGGGTGTATGAGGAGGAGCAGCGACGCGCGATTTAGGGGTGCGAAGCAGCAAAAAAGCAGCATTTTGTGCCCCCATAGCCTGTGAGCGCAGCCAGTGTTTTTTTCCATTTTGGAGGTAAGAAATACGGAAAATGGACAAGCACCACGACAAATGGAGCTTGTATTTGTCAGCGGCACGTGGCGCGGTCGTCTTAGCAACCGTTGTAATGTGATGCCAATGATGACCATATTGCGTCCGCTTGTGAAGACTAGTTGCACGGTTTACCCTAGAACAACAAAGAAGAACACATGTGACAAAGGAGGGTGCAAACAAGCATTTTCGATAGGCTGGGCTCTGCAGAGCCCAGAACAAGGAAATTCACTAAAAACTAGGGTACTATTACAGTTGTATACCAACACAACAATATATAGGCAAACAGGTAGTAACAGGCCTAAAGTAAGGAATTCCTTCTGGTTGGGCTCTGCAGAGCCTAGATCAATGGAAACATCAGAAAACACCTATGAATTACGATAACAGTGAACACAGCCAAACCACTAGTGTGGTAATGGATACCATACGCGGCACATTGTATGGTCCTGCCCCCCCCCCCCCCACCTTGCAGTCCCTACATATGCCAAAGACCACCAGTCATAGACAAAGCATGGAAGCACCATACATACTAGTCGACCAGTATGAAGCGCAAACATACAGAAAACAAAGCGCGCAAATTGTAAACACCTTTACATGCGTTGTAGGAGGTCCGTCAGAACTTTGGAATTGGTGTTGTACTGACTACAGATTGATGTGTCCCCAGATGTGGTTCATAAGCACCTTCTAACTCCTGCACACACAATGCCTGTTCCCCCTTCTAAATCGTGAGCAAATGAAGAAATATGATGAACCTCTGGTCCACACCAACGAAAACCGGTCACAAATGGCACCAAAAAATGCATCATTGCACAGTGAGCAGTGGTAAAGCAGTGCCCAACATACGCACTGTCAACCGCCGAAGAAATAAAAAAAAAAAAACTCACCAGACAGATCAATGAAATTGGGTCATACATGACAGCGCAAAATGTACCGTGGCCCAGCGAACAGTGGCAAAGCTATGCCCGGCATACACACTGGAGATCGGACTCACTTAGTAAATTCATAACGACAAGGCTCAAATGAGAGTACATATTGAATGTGGGGTGTGCAGTGCAATGGCTGTTGAAAAATTAGCACATAGGCAAAGCATCCGGGATTCAGACACAAACCTGGCACCGTAGATCCAACAGAAGTGTGGGCAGGCACGACAGTCCATACACTGTGTCAACGAGGGACATGCCTCAAAATTCAATCACAAACACATACAGAGACAAACAGGGCACCTCAGTCACTCTCCCATGGATAGAACAGCTGTTTGGGACTGCACAGGACAGGCCCACTCACATCAGGCCTTCACAACTCCAGCACAGTCACACAGTTTGTGTCGGTGGTCGTATGCCCGTTATGGTCCAGCGGCAGCCATGCCACCAGCGGTACGTAGGGCCTCCACTCACTTGCCGTTGCTCTTGCCGTTGCTCTTGGATAAGCCAACCCTGACACCACGTTGCAGGGTAGCTTGGAGGCCCTCGACTGCACGTTTTTTTCTGTGATGGGGGTGTCCCAGCGGCTGCCGTTGCCACCTTATCCTCCTCTTCCTTCCTCTTCCGATTGGCTCGCTCGTCATCTTTGGCCTTTTTTTCCTTCTCCTTCTCCTCCTTTTTACGTTACTGCTCCCGCGCCTCTTCTTGCTTCCGCAACTCACGCTTAGCCTGCTCCTGCTCCTTCTGCCGTTGTTTATTGGTTTTCCCCTTCGGTTTGGGGGTTTGCGGACCCGTCACCTCCTCGATTTCTTCCTCACTACTGTCCACTACTGTCCGCGTCACCTGCCTCGTCAAGGGACTCTTGCTGCTGGAACAGCGGCTGGCCCGTGCTTGCCCAGTGCATGACACTCTGCCGCTCAACATCCTCCTCCGTGTCCCCTTTCCAGACGCTTGTCTTCGGCACATTCACCACATCAGCTGCACTGTAGGGACCATCACATAATACACCCCATGCACAATTCAACGGGACAGGCAAGTGGATACAGCCCAGACTGATCAGGTCGGGGCGGCGGCCGTAGTACAGTGCCCACAGGCAGGCAGCGCGATGCATCCATATCCATGGTCGTGTCGTCCGTGTCGTGGTTGGGGTCCTCCGGCAAATTCACCAACCACCACAGGACAGCCAAACCCAGCCACAGACCTTCAGTGAACTACTTTTGCGTGAGGAAGTGCGGCACAGCAGGCAACTGCAACTGTAAGTGTTGTTCCACAGTGACCAAATCCCCATGGTGTCCATGAAAGGCGCCGAGTACCCCTTGAGACAGCACACGCACGATCTGCGCACCAGGAATCCACCCTCCGCGCCAGGGGACTTCAACGATGATGAGATTGTACTTCAGCATTTTGATCTCATTGGGCACTGCGGTCAGTAATCCATCGTACGCCCAAATTTCTCCAGATTCTGAGCCCTTGCCGACATTGACCTTTGCCACCTCGCCACTAGACACCTCAACAGCCGGGTTCAACACTGGTCTCACAAGCAGTCGGCGATGTGCTTCAACATCTTCTCGATCGCTGACCCACAGACCTGCCTTCAACAGTGCCTGAAGCGGTGGCCACCGCGTGGACTCACTGTACTCCTAGCTCCCTTGCCATGCACCAAAACTCGCCACACAGGCACTCAACTTCTTCGAGATGCGAGCCACTTCAGTCTTAGTGCCTGTGTGCACAAGAGCCATGGAGGAAAGCACGTTGCAACAGGATCCAGCGATCCACCAAGTCACAGTGCTCTGGCACCATGTAAATTTGCATCCCACGGGATCTTGGGCTCTGCAGAGCCTAGTACTCTCAAATTGGTGATATGAGGGCTGAAATTGGTCAATGTGCTTGATCTGGGCTCTGTAGAGCCTAGCATGACCAAACTGGAGAATTAGGGGTTGTTCGGTGGGGGGGGGGGGGGGGTGGTCCTTGGACATCATCAAGCAAGGTTGCACCAGTCAACAGCAGTGAAGTTGCGGAAGTTCCAACAGGCACAGTCTCTCTTTAGCTCCAGTTAATTTGCAACCAACTGTCTTGTGGGCTCGTCAGAGCACAGCATCCTCAAATTGCTGATGTCAGGGTTGATCGAAATCCTTCCTCGCACTCCATTTGAGCTCTGCAGAGTCTAGCTTCCCCAAATCAGTAAATCGGAAATTAGGAATGTTGGGGGGGGGGGGGGAGTTCCTTGGCCACCATCAGGCAAAGTTGCACCAGTCAACAGCAGTGAAGTTGCAGAAGTTCTAACAAGCACAATGCTCGGTGGCTCCAGTGAATTTGCATCTGATTGTCGTCTAGGCTCTGCAGAGCCCAGCAAACGGAAATTGCTTGGTGTCACATTGAAATTGGTCCTTACACTTCATCTAGGCTCCCCGTCCAGCGGCCCGTTGAATCGCAGTTGCATTACAATGTGTCACAATGAAAGGCAACAGGCTTACAAGGCAATAGCATACGTCTTGAAGGGTGGATGCGCTCAACCGGCATGTTGGGATGACCAAATGGATACCACCACAATTCCCCGGTGCGGAGCTCCTTCGCCACCTTCTGGAAGCCTGGAACTATACTCTTCGGTGAGGCCATGTAGTTGCATACGCGCCACAAATTTTCGGGCTGCATTCCAGCGAAGCATCGCATTGTAAAAAGGGCAATCACCTGCTTGCGTTCGACCATCTTGCTGAGTGCGTCTGTGGAAATGGTACCACACGTCAGGGCCATATGGGCAGCTGGCCTCATTTGCTTGACGATTGTCTCCGTGTTGCCGGACTTTGCGGTCAGCCCCGCCTCCACGATTGCCTCACACATCAAGGTGACAACTGTCTTCTTACACTGTGTGTCCTCAGCCGCCAGTTGTAGGAAATTGTTCAACAGTTGGGGTACACTGCTCTCGCGTCCACTGTGTTGCGCCCAATTGTGTTGTCCAGCCAGCTTTCGCTTGTGGATGTATCAAACTTGATGATGCGCACGTCAAAATTGGTTATCCAGTCCTCAACCTCGCCCATCCTTGGTGTCACATCTTTGCAAATTTCATCACACGCCGCAACGCCGTGTTGGCCTTCGATCACCTACAGGGCTCCCACTGAACACAACAGCATGGCACATCACACACTGCAGGCAAAGCAGCCCGTTACGTTGATTGAATAGCGAAGCAGCATTCCCATACCTTTGTCGTCCCAGACCACAAGCTGTAGTCGGCCATCACAGGGGTTTGCAAGTAAGTCCTCCTTTACCTCTGCCACATGGTCCCAAACGATGAGCCGTGATTGCCCATACTCCATGGTCTTGTCAATCTTCAATTCCTTGCGATTCACCTTGGTCCGGCGCAACTCCACGTAATTTGCAATGGCCAGCACACTTCTGCACTTGTCGAGTCCTTGATACTACCCATTCTCCGTGTCACACGAGACTTGTTCCCCATTTGAGAAGGTTAGCTGGCCCCAGCAACAGTGCTGCCCTGCACAGCTTCCCCCATGGAGGGCTCTGGCTGCAGTGCGTCCATTTTCTCGGCTTCCTTTGTGTCCATCGCTGGTGTCTTAGCAAGGTTGCCATCCATGGCAATGTCGTTTGGTATGTCACACATGTCTCAGAAACACACAGACTTTACATAACAAATCAGGTTAGTAAAAACCTTAGGAGGCCTCAATTGCCCGGGGGGGTGGGGGGGGGGGTCTGCGAAATGAAGGCCATTCATGGGGTGAAAAAAATGGTGAATTACTACCCCCTAATTGCACACAGCGCACAACGTATGAAATTTTATGCTGAAATCATGCCCCATATTTTCCAATTGGACCATTTTGCCTGCAATTGAGGACACTGCAAATCATGCAAAACAGGCATTCAAATTCAAAGAAATAGCACTCAAGGACAAATTGCATGGTCCACAGAAGGGGTTCTGTTGTGTATAGATGACACACTGTGAAACAGTACACTGATGTATGGTGAAACAGACCCCCATTTTAAGGAAATCTCAATGAGACGCGAAATTTCGCCACATTTGGCAAAATACAGCATATTGAGGTATGAAACACTGTCAGTGCATTGCCTGCTTGCCACAGTACAAGATTGATACAAAATATCACAGACATACGATTCGAACCATAAAGAACTCTTTAGAATCAATCAATACACAAACATGCATCACAGAAACAACCAAATGTTGCCTACAAAAGGCAATTCCATGTGCCAACACCCACAAAGGGTGAGCCAAAATAACAAATCAAATAAAGTCGGACACAAATTAAAATTAATGTCAACTGCTCAGAGGATGGTGGTTTTGCAGTCAGCAAAACCTAAATCACCGTCGTCGATTGTTCCCCAAGCGCGTTCCTTTCTGAGGTTGCTGTTGTGGCTGGGCTGCTGGTGCAGTCCCACCACTGACCAAATTCGCAAAGAGCTGCAATCCCTCTGGTGACGGTGACTGTCCTTTCGGCTCAAACAATGGATGCGTATTTCCTTTGTGTGGCGTGACCAACTGCTGACTCTGCTGTTGTGTCTGCTGCTCATCATCCTGCGCCGCTGGAGCCTCAACAGAGGGTGATCGAGCCCTTTTTGTAGGCGTTGCTTGGGCTCTGGTACTGCGACTTGCCACAACCACCCTTCGCAGTGCCGGAATCATGTCCTGTGGTCACGTCACGTCATAATTGCCTCAGAACAGTGAAAAGATTGCATACCAAGATTGTCGGAATGTTCATAAAATCCATCAAAGGCACAAATTTCGGCACAAATCAAATCAAAGTAACATACACAAATGTAAATACACAAGAAGGGCATTAATTCATCAAATAACGAAGGAGTGACGAAATTTCGCGTCTCATTGGAGAAAAAATGCATGAAAAAGGGGTATGATATCCGCCAATTTCAAAGGAGTGGCGAAATTTCGCTTCATTTTGGAATTTGGCTGATTTGGGGGTACAAAGCAAATCAAAGTAACATACACAAATGCAAATACGCAATAGAGGCATTAATTCACCAAACAATGAAGGAGTGACGAAATTTCGCGTCTCATTGGAGAAAGAATGCATGAAAAAGGGGTATGATATCCGCCAATTTCAAAGGAGTGGCGAAATTTCGCTTCATTTTGGAATTTGGCTGATTTGGGGGTACAAAGCAAATCAAAGTAACATACACAAATGCAAATACGCAATAGAGGCATTAATTCACCAAACAATGAAGGAGTGACGAAATTTCGCGTCTCATTGGAGAAAGAATGCATGAAAAAGGGGTATGATATCGGCTAGTTGCAAAGGAGTGGCGAAATTTCGCTTCATTTTGGAATTTGGCCGATTTGGGGGTTGAAATTGACTATTCGGAATTTGAACATTGGTATGGTTGAAAAAATGGCTTTTAAAACACAAACTGAAATAGTGACTCGCCCCCCCCCCCCTGCATTTCAGACCCTAAAAAAACACCCCAGTTCGGGGTAACAAATTCGACTTCTTGAGGGTCACCAGGGCGGGCAATTAAGGCCTCCTAAGAAAACAGCACAACAATCACACAGTTCCAAGCATCAATGATGGCAAATGGCAGATTTGGACAGCAAATTAGCCGGAACAATGCATTCAATTCGGCACCCACAGGGGTTGAAATAGGCAAAATTGTCTTCAAAACAGCAAATCACTGCAGAGGCGTGTCCAATGCAATGTCCAGTGCATGCTGATGGTCAAGGCATCAAACAGACCCAGCAAAACGTCCCTCGTTGACACGGGTACAGAGTAACAGTAAAATTGGGTCACACAGGCTGACACAGAGGGTGCACACTACAATACCAAAGCAAGGAGATGTGTGCACATATCACAGCATGGTGATGGCATGGTCCAGGACTGGCCCAGCCCTAAGAAAGAAACACAAAATGACCAATCGTGCGTACATATTGGGCAATCGCGACACACTGGGCTCTGCGGGGCCCAGAGCAACAAGACCCAGCAATACAACCCCTCAAAACTCGGCCTCAGAAAAAGCTGGGCTGTGCAGAGCCCAGACATTTGGGCGAACGCAATAATAGGGGTGTACACATCAAAACGCTCATTGGGCTGTCTGGGGGGGGCTTTGGGCTTTGGGCTTACCTTCCCGAATCCGAAGAGGGCCTTAGGGGCCCACGGAGTGCCGCATTGGGGAAGCTCGGCTCCGGCGCACCACACTCACCCTTTGGCCATGCAGCCAGCGGGCGGGGCACACGCCTCCTCCTCTAGTATTGTTGGGGGCAGGGGCAGGGGGGGGAGGGAGGTCCACCTGTGCGGGGCACCGTCGGGGCTCCCGCTCCCCTGGTTCTGTGAGTGGAAGTACCTGCAGATGTGCAGCGGGGGGGGGGGGGGCGGGAGGGGAGGGGTCACGGAGATACAGTACTGGCAATACAATATACACTTTTGCACTGGTAGGTAGGTAGGTAACACTAGCAGGCAAAATACAGTTACGTGTAGTACAGCTACCTATACTGTGTTACCTGTGTTGGGGGCACGAGGGGAAGGAAGGGATTCGAACCCGCGACTGCCATTCAGCAGCTCATGGGGTTGACCGTTCGACCACTCGGCCGGCGGTGTAATGGGGCGGGTTGGGGGGGCGAGGGGGGGAGTGCAGCCGTGGGATCGCCCACCGGCGCCGCAGGGGAAGAGAGGGGGAAGGAGTGCAGCCGTGGGATCGCCCATAGGCGCTGCTTGGGAAGGGGGGGGGGGGTGGATTGCAGCCGTGGGATCGCCCACAGGCGCCGCAGGAGAGGGGGGAAGGTGGAGCGCAGCCGTGGGATCGCCCACCGGCGCTCCCGGGGGAGGGTGGAGGGTAGGAGGGCAGCCGTGGGACGGCCCACTGGCGCCGCCAAGGAAGGGAGGTGTGTGAGTGGCAGGGGCAGGGGGGCAAGGGGCAGGGGGGAGGACCACCTGCGCGGGGCACCTTTAGGGTTCCCGCTCCTCTTGTCACCTGAGGTGACGCACCTGCAGACGTGCAGCAGACGGCGGGAGGGGAGGGGACACGGGGATACAGTACTGGCTATGCAATACACACTATCGTGCAGGTAGACAGGTAGGTAATACTAGCAGGCAAATAATAAAAAGTCAGTAGTCCGTAGCTTCAGGGGGGTGAGTGAGGGCCCCGCCAGATTGCTGGCTGCCTAGCCCGGGGTGAGTGAGGGCTCCGCCAGGCTGCTAGCTGTCGAGCCTGGGGGTAGGGGCAGGGGCAGGGGCAGGGGGGGGAGGGAGGTCCACCTGTGCGGGGCACCGTCGGGGCCCCCGCTTCCCTGGTTCTGTGAGTGGAAGCACCTGCAGATGTGCAGCGGGGGGCAGGAGGGGAGGGGTCACGGAGATACAGTACTGGCAATACAATATACTTTATTGCACTGGTAGGAAGGTAGGTAATACTAGCAGGCAAAATACAGTTACGTGTAGTACAGCTACCTATGCTGTGTTACCTGTGTTGGGGGCACGAGGGGAAGGTAGGGATTCGAACCCGCGACTGCCATTCAGCAGCTCATGGGGTTGACCGCTCGACCACTCGTTCGGCGAGGTTGTGGGGGGGAGCGGGGGAGTGCAGCCGTGGGATCGCCCATAGGCGCTGCTTGGGAAGGGGGGGGGGGGTGGATTGCAGCCGTGGGATCGCCCACAGGCGCCGCAGGAGAGGGGGGAAGGTGGAGCGCAGCCGTGGGATCGCCCAGTGGCGCTCCCGGGGGAGGGTAGAGGGTAGGAGGGCAGCCGTGGGACGGCCCACTGGCGCTGCCAAGGAAGGGAGGTGTGTGAGGGGCAGGGGGCAGGGGGGAGGACCACCTGCGCGGGGCACCTTTAGGGTTCCCGCTCCTCTTGTCACCTGAGGTGACGCACCTGCAGACGTGCAGCAGACGGCGGGAGGGGAGGGGACACGGGGATACAGTACTGGCTATGCAATACACACTATCGTGCAGGTAGACAGGTAGGTAATACTAGCAGGCAAATAATAAAAAGTCAGTAGTCCGTAGCTTCAGGGGGGTGAGTGAGGGCCCCGCCAGATTGCTGGCTGCCTAGCCCGGGGTGAGTGAGGGCTCCGCCAGGTTGCTAGCTGTCGAGCCTGGGGGTAGGGGCAGGGGCAGGGGCAGGGGGGAGGGAGGTCCACCTGTGCGGGGCACCGTCGGGGCCCCCGCTTCCCTGGTTCTGTGAGTGGAAGCACCTGCAGATGTGCAGCGGGGGGCAGGAGGGGAGGGGTCACGGAGATACAGTACTGGCAATACAATATACTTTATTGCACTGGTAGGCAGGTAGGTAATACTAGCAGGCAAAATACAGTTACGTGTAGTACAGCTACCTATATTGTGTTACCTGTGTTGGGGGCACGAGGGGAAGGTAGGGATTCGAACCCGCGACTGCCACTCAGCAGCTCATGGGGTTGACCGCTCGACCACTCGGTCGGCGAGGTTGTGGGGGGGAGCGGGAGAGTGCAGCCGTGGGATCGCCCACCGGCGCTGCAGGGGGAGAGAGGGGGATGGAGTGCATTCTCGGGTGCTGAGCCGCAGAGGGGAAGCATGCAGGACAGGCATGGAGGAAGGAGGGAGGGGACTGCTTTGTCGGATCGCCGACAGACAAGCAGGGAAGGGAGGACGGCACCGTCGGATCGCCGACCGTCGTGCTCGTGAGGAGGGGAAGATCAAGGGAAGCGCCGCAGGATCGCCTGTGGTCGCGACCCGAGGAGGGAAAAGGCCATACCAGCCCTCACTTGCGTTTGTACACCCCTTCCCCTTAGGAACCCCCAAGGTTGACTCGCCATCTCAGAGGCGACAGGGCACTGCCGAGCGGGGCAAGTGTCCGCAGACAGGCTGTCTGGGGGGGGGGGGGGTTAACATTGCCACCCCCCTCGTGTTCAGTCCGAATCTATCTGGTCAAATCCACGCAACTCCTCACTGACCACAACAGGTACAGGGCCATCAGAGAGGGCGTCAACTTCTGCAGCATCCCTGGCCCGGATCACACACACACCATCCTCAGGGGGGGCGCGCACATGATCAATGACCATTGCATTTGGCACTGCGGGAACAATCTGCTCCATTGCAATTGGTATGAACCCAACTGTTTCTACACCTGCCCAGGCCTCGCGGCGGTTCACAGGTGGCCAAACTGATGTTGCCGTATGTAATCCATGGCATCATCACGGAGCCTTGTCCATCGACCAGGGTGCGCAGAAAACGCTTTAGAATAGACTTCAGAAACGCAACGGTTAGCGTACCCCCGGTTCCCTTTTCGGGGAACACATATGTTGTGTCTCTTTCTGCCTCAACCACACTGACTGGACCCAACGACCATCGCACAGTGGGATGCTCCTCCCGTCTTGCACCACGCATAAGTGCCCATACCCTGTCCCGCACCTCAACACACACACTTTCGGAGAGGGACTCCGTTGCATGTGCCCGCTGACCGGGGGGGGGGGGGGGATGGTGCGGAAAAGGTCACCAGCCTCATCCGCCGTGTGCTTGTCGGGGTGTTGCGTGCACCGTGCCCGCAATTTTGCGAGCAGGGCCTCACAACGTTCCTCCACATGGGCGGCACCGGGCGTGTGGTCGTGCCATTGCGTATTGTACAGAAGTGCGCAGCATATGGTGCGAACATAGTCCATTTTTGCTGCAGCTGGACCGGCAAGGTCCCCGAGCAGACCCACACAGCGTTGAAGTACACACGTGGCTACTATACCCAACCCGTTGGCGCGCACAGCCCAAGTGCAACTATGCACTAAGTGCCCCACTACAAAGATGGTTGGGAGGTAATAATTAAGGAGAGAATCCAGGCCCTGAAGGATGCGCAGCCCGTCCTGTGTGTTTAGGGCTGCTTGGTCGGCACGTCCCTCAAACAGGGTAAATTTTTGCCGAAGTTGTGGCCGTATGTCTGGGGCTGCGAGAAAGAGCGCAGCAAGAGTTTTCTATATGACAATGAGTTTGGGGTGGTTATATATGCGCGCACCTACCCCAAACACGGGAGTACGCAAACAAAGGAAAGAATTTACGCCAGATGATATTGCAAACATGTTTGTAGGGGTGCCACACGCCGTAAATTAAGGAGATGCCCTGCAACCAATCCGGAAAATTCCAGTCAATGGTTGCTCTGGAGTACAAAAATTTGAGCACCCGGTAGCTAGGGTAGTGGATGTTGCAATCAACGAGCAATGCCATCGAGTTCTAACAATGCCATTGGGTACTGCGTAGCATATCGAGCAGATCCAAGAGCTCCTGGTTCTGACCTGTACAGGACTCATATATGCCAAATGGCTGCCAAAAGAGTTGTTGTCTACCAGCCTCACGGGCAATTTCGAGGGGGGCACGGATGGTTCTCCGAGAAATGGGTTCATCGCACAAATCAGTGCACACCTTCAACATTTCCCTGTGCTGTTGAACAAATGCCATGGCCACTGTGTCAACCCGGTCCACTAGGTCTTGTAGACTCGGGTAACCAAGAAAAAGGGGAGGGGGGGGTTGTGTGCAAGACCGCTATTGCGGTGACATCTAGACAGACATTGGGTTTCACTGGATTGGCCCGAAACTGGGCATGCCACCAGTTGTCCACCCACACCACAATATGACACCGGACAATGCTACGCCACAATTTGCGGAACTGCAATGCCCCCTGGTCTGGCCAACGACGCCAACACTCCATGATCAAGGAAAGCTGTTGCGTATCGCATGGCAACTCCAGTAGAAGCCCAGCCTCCCCACCACTTAAAGTAGGGCAGTCCCGGCTTTTGGTTCCAACAAGAGGCCGTGCCTCCTCTCCTGAGGCTGTGCCACGCGTAATCGCTCCACCGCGACCCGCAGAGGAGAGTGGTGACGCATTCCTCAAGGACTGCCTCCCCCCCGCTGAAGATGGGCTGGTCGGTGGGGAGGCCTTGCTGCTTGCAGTATTCCGACAGGTAGGCAGCCCAGGCCATGCCAAACCTGAAGTGTGGCCTTCGGTGCCACCCGCTGGGGCCGCCCGACTTCCTGCGGTAGAAAGACACGCCGCCGGCCTCGAGCAGGTCGAAGGGGCGGACTGACGCTGACTCGCCGACCCTCCAGAAGCATATCCACGAAGGGACGACAAGGGCCACAAAGGCGCGGTCCCTCTTCGATGCCGCCCGCTGCCATAGGTGGCGGAGCATCTCTGGGGTCGCATGATCCTGCGCCCCTGGCTTGGCACCTCCTCCCGCGATGCGCCTGTGGATGGCGCTAACAAAGGGTGCGACGATGCACATGTCTTCGAGGGCACGGACTGCTGAGAAGATGCCCCGCATCCCCGACGCTGACCGGCCTTCGTCTGACTTCTCAGATAGGCATACTGCCAAAATTTCAGCCATTCCCAGGTCTGGGCTTTCCCGCGCCTCGACGGCCGCCAATTGACCAATGGCTGACCGATACCTCTGACGGTTGCTGGGGCGCCATGCCTGCACCGCCCTTGCTCTGACGCCGCCTTCTCCGTCACCTTTGGCAGCCTCATCCCACATCTGCCTGGCTTGGCGAAAAGATGTTGCTTCCAGGCCCCACACCATGGTCCCCGGCGTGTCCGGGGATCCCCCTCTGGATGCCGGCAGGTCATCCTGCCGCAGGGTAGGCGCCCCAGCTGGGGCGCCTCTGTCGAACTCGAAGAGTCACGACCAGTGGGGACACTGGAAGTGCCAATGCCTGTGTTTGCCCTCCTCGACTCTCAGGGACGTGCACTTGCGACAGTCCCCACGGGGCGGCGTTGACCGGGATGTGGTTGCTGTTTGCTGCCACTCATCTGAGAATCCCCTCTTCGGTGGAACCTGACCCCACGGTACACGAAGGCGGCTCCCCCTTTCAGCAGGGCCTCTTCCCATGGCAACTGTTCCAGGGTCTCCCTAGCCTTGGCGCTCATCTCCTGGGCGTGATACCGTTGCTGGTATGCTCCCTGGGACCGAAGCATGGTTCCCCAGATGCGATAAGCCGGGGCATCGCCTAGCGGCGGCTAGGCCTGCACATCTCCGCCGACATCAGGAGGTCGTGTAGGTGTCTGGTTCGCCGCCAAGAACTGCTTGAGTGCCGCCGACGACTCCCGCATCCACTACGGAATCTTGTCCCTGCCCAAGAACTCCTCGATGCCATTAAGGGTCAGGTCCGGCACCACGCTTTTATCGGAGAGCTTCTGGGCTTCGAGTCGAGCCCTCTAGCTCCATCTGTTGTTTGTGTAGTGCAGCTTGGAGCTCGGCCTGGGAAGCGTCCTCGGGTACTAGAGAAGAAGCATGAGGGGGGCGGCAGCCACTGGTGGAGCCGCTTCCCCATTACCACCCTGGTTGGGCTCCTGCTGTGGTCGAGAGGGAGAGCGAAACATCATGATCTAGCAACAATTTTTCAAAAGCCTGTAGAAGAGAGCAGTGGGGGGGGGTCAAAGCGGTAAACCAAGTGTGGGGGACAAACTGGTGACCCCCCCCGCACCCCCACACCATGGCGTCATGCCAACCCCCCCCCCCCCCCCGCACCTGATACCCAAATAGGCTAAAAACACATACTACCTGAATCATGCTTGACATAGCTTGGATGGTCATTGTGAATGGTCACGATATCAAAAAAAAAAAAAAGTGGGTATTTTCGATTTTTGAGCTACCCAGGGCGACAAACTGCAGAAGCAGGTTGTGTACCTTGAGAGACAGCATGCTTTACATAGCTTGAGTGGTCATTGTGAGTGGTCACGATATCAAAAAAATAAGATTCGGAAACTTCAATTTTTTGGGCTGCTCAGGGTGAAAAACTACACAAGTTGTGTACCAATCCATTGGGATACATCGCCCACACTCAATACCCAAATAGGGCAAAAAACACATCAACACTGCCTAAAACATGCTTTCATACCCGAGATGATCATTGTGAGTGGCCGCGATATCAAAAAAATAAGTTCCAAAAACTTCGATTTTTGAGCTGTACAAAGTGAAAAACTGCATTGGTGGGTTGTGTACCGGTCCATTGGGAGGACCCCCCCCCCCACCACACACCAAATACCCAAATGGGGTGAAAAATACATAAATGCTGCCAAAATCATGCTTCACATAGAAAAATGAAAAGAGGTTGTGCACCACTCCATGCACACACAAAAGCCATCATTGGCAGAAGCGGTCATTTCGCGTCTTTTACACAGGCCATGACCGGCTTAGATAAGAGGCTGCAATAAACGTCCTTTTGTATCCTAGTAGGCATGTACTGTCACAGCATCCCTGCTTGCAGCCCTCAGAGTGGGTACCACGGGGCCACTAAGGTCGCCAAAACCGGTAATATAGCAAAAATGGCTGAAAAGTGCATAAACTGCATGAGCACTCGTCCCAAACTGCCCCCTACAAACCCCATGGGGTCAGGACCCGAAAACACTTTTTCGGCTCAAAAAACCAAAAGATTCATGATATTCACACAAAAAAAGGGGGGGTAATTTTTCGACAACCCCCCCGCACCCCCCCCATGACGCCTCAAAGGGGGTCCAGGGGGGTCCGGACCAAAAACTCATTAGGGATGCGTTTATTGCACAAATTAATGATTTTACAAAGGGTGAAACCAACAATTGAGCCTCTTGGGGTAGGGTACGTGAATAGGCCCAAAAAAGCCCAAATCAGGGGGGTATGCGGCAGTATCCCATGTATGCAGGCCCGCCTGGCTATGATCTGACAGCCTCTGCGCAGTGATTTTTCAGCTAACCTATAAGGGCCTGAAAACAGGCCTGAAAAAAGTCCTCACCAGCGGGGCTCCATAGGGGGGCTGATCTTGGAAATCTAGAGATAGCACCCGGGACCCCCGTCATTGGTTAAGGGGTCCATATAGGAGAAAATAGTGGAATGGGACCTGGGTCCAAATCGACACACAGTGGTGGCCAACCAAAAACCCCCCTCACCCGTCCCTGAAAAAGTGGTACCCAGGAACAGAAGGGTAGAGGGGTCAAAATCAAAAAATTCATTGGGTGATAATTTTGTCTCCCAAAATATGATCTTACAAAATGATGACTTTACAGGGCGTTAGACATCCCATATCATACAATGGGGTATCCGACACAAATGACCCCCAAAAGGGGGGGCGTGCACTTGATGTAACAACTTCTCTTTGACGTGATTTGCACCACATGCACAGCTGAAAAGCCGACGAAATTTCACGTAATTTGAGCGTGCAACCCCACCCTGCTGTCAACATGCTTTCACTGGACTATCCTGCGCTTCCGACTCTACGAAGCAGCTGCACAAACAGGTCTTTCTGGTGAATCCACTGACCAATTTTCTGTCCGCTTCCTTTCTTTAACTGACAGCCTCAAACCGTTTGACTGCTGCAGCTGAGGGAAAATTATATGCTGGGTGCTGCCACGTCCCATTTGCTCGCTCCTTCTGGCTCGGCCCAAACGAGGTACACATTATGGCTACACGCTTCTTAACCAAAAGGAGCAATGCAGAATGGGGAGTATAGATTTTGGGACATGTGCTTTGTGGTGGGCCGGGGTGTATCGGAAGGCGAGGGGGGCAAGAGCAGGCTGTCAGGATTGTTTAGGAAGATGTTTGGAGGGGTTTGGCAAAACGATTTGGGGCATTTACTGTCAGATAAAACACAAAATTCTGTACGCAGGGTCAAAGGAAAGAGTGGCTGGGTCGTATGCTCCGCCACAGGGGTTTATCCCTTCCCCCTTCCCATGCAATCATGGGGATTAGGCTTGTTACGAGTGGACCTCGCCTGGGACTCCCTTTGGCACTGCGCATTGGCCACACCTGTTCGATTGCCTGCTGCAGGTGGTTGTACTCTTCCAGAGCCTCCCGCTGCTCATTCGACAGATTCAGCGCCGAAAGCATGATGGTGTTGTCATTGTGCGTGCCGTTCTTGCGGTACGCCCCGTCGATGACCAGGCTTGGGAACCCATCGGCCTGGGCCCGAGTGAAAAGTTCGCGGGCGATGTGCGCACCAAAGCCGTTGAACTCATGGTTGTGGATGTAGATGATGGGGGGCAGTTTCCCGCGCTTCTCAAACACGCCCCGAATGGTTTTGATGTGCGCCCACACCGAGTCCACCGTCCAGTCCATGCCCTGCCCAGGATTCTTGATGCGGACCTGCAAGTGCGTGTAAATTCAGGCGGCTGGGCGAGGTCCTCGGCTCCCCCCTCACAAAACAACAACAACGTGTCCGCAACGTTCCGTTCCCGAGGCACTCTTACCTCGGGGAAAAATTGCTGAAGTATCAACAGTGATGTACTTGAGATGGGTGCCGCATCTTCACGAACAAAGTCAGCATGAGTCAGCAGGTTGATAAAGAGACTAGACGCCCCACCCTTTATCATTGCCCACCTTGACTTCATGCTTGGATATAACAGGCAACCACTGAGTGGCCTCACAAAGTGGACCAGGGCCGAAGGGACATGCAAAATGTACGCAAATATGAGAAACGGACAGAGGCTCAACCACAACAAGCGAGTAGAAAGAGATTAGGCACTTGCAAAATGATGAGGCATCACTTCCGGTGCCTTCCATCTCTATGACACACACTATGTGTTCCATTAACACACAGTCCATTGAACTGTGTAGTGGAAAATCAAGGCAAAATTTTGCCTTCGTGTCAATGTTACTATTTTGGTGCCATTCTATTGCAAGTTTCTCCATTGCATTTGGAAATGCTGCAGCTTGCATTGTACACACGACGCAATGGGACAAACGAATGTCATTTGGAGGTTTCAAAGCCATGAATTTCTTTCAAAAATTCAGGTTCCTTGAGAAAATGATTGTTGTTTTCTGTGCCTTTTTTGTGCTTCTTTCCGGCGCCTTTTTCAAACACACAAAAAGTGGCCAAAAAGCACTTTTGGTGCCATCTTGCGTTGCCTCTGACTACAGGGGAAACAACGTACATGTATAGGAATGCATAGGAATTTGACACACTCCACCACATTTGCACCTTATATATCTCTCTGGGACATCCAGAAGGTGCCAACACGGAGCAAATTCACATTTCGGCAGGGTTTTCTCAACTTTTGGTCTAATGCACCAGAACGTTATTACCTCGGGGGGGGGGGGGGGGGGGGATGTATATGCTTTTTGAAATCTGTGAGAAAAGGCCATTTCAGAAATGTATGGGTTGGGGCGGGGTAGGTGGTCACAGTTTTGCGCACAGAGCTGTACAAGGGAGGACACACAGGGCACAGGCAATGCTCCAAGGATGACTCATTCTTCCGAATCCGATTCGTTGTCATTGTTGCCCCTTTCCACAAGGGCTGGGACTCCATTGGGGCATACATCCCCATGCTTGTGATTGGGAACATATTTCTTCAGTTTTTCCCAATCCTGCAACCTGCGTGGCTTCACTGGTACCCACCCTGTGTTCAGGGGCATGGCCCATGGGCCACCAGTTGTGAGGTCCACATTCCGCTGTTTGGTGAGCTGGACCTTGCGCCATGGAATGGCCTCACTGTACCCTGATTTCACTGAAACAAAATCGGGATGGGCCTCAGGGTTTTCAGGGTCAGGTGTCTTGCCAAAATCCAACCACTTTATTTTCTCATCTCCGATCAAAACAGGCTTCCGCTGATGGTCCAGGTGGCAAACATGGTAGCTGCCTGTTGACAAAAGGTGGCAGCAAGCAACATGGGCATCGTCCAAAAAGGGACGAAAATCTGAAACATGTCGTCAGGACAGCATGCAGACCCCGGGTGTTCCAAATGGCCCTTTTCAAGGGCTTTCCACATACCCCCCCCTTCGGGACACTCAGCGGGCACAAATGAGGCGACAATGGCACCGACCCCTGAAAACGCTCCATGTTGGCACCAAATCAGACGTCCCGGAGAGATATATCACTACCCCCCCCCCTCTCTTATATCTCGCTCGCAGGCAACAAGCAATGACAACAAGGCTTTTTTTTACCTACAGAGGGGGGGGGGGGGTTGAAACTGGACCCACCCAACTTTCAGAACCCACCCACCCACCCACCCACCCATTGGCCTCTGAAAAAATGCACAAAAAACCCACCATCTTTAAGGACCGTCCTTAACAAAAAAAGGACTCCTAAATGTACAGACCTTGGACAAATAGCGCCTGTGCCAAACATTGCCTTACCCAGGAAGTAAACCCATAGGATCCCATTAATGGGATGGTGCATCCCATAATGGCACGGTGCACAACCACTGAGCTACGTTCCTATTCCGCCTTTTCTAAGCAATTGCATAACTTATGGTCTAGACATGCAAAAAACTGGCTATTTGACCAGCAAACCACCTAGCCACTCATGGCATACCCCCACATGGGGGGGGGGGGGGGATTCTCAGGGACCCACCCACCCACTCCAAAAACCCTCCCTCCCTCCATCCCCCAAAGGGTATCAGCAGCACTCAAAAACGCCTCAACAACAACAACAACAACAAGCAAACAACAACACATCTCCTTTCCGTTTTGCTAATGTGTCCATGCCATGGCTTCAGGCTCTACTCTATTCGAAATCCACCGGTTGAGCCCCCAACTCACCGGCTGCGGCCCGGGGCGTGGTTTTGTGTTTTGGCCCCCATCCCCAATCTGTTTACTGGCTTTAACCCAAGGAGCAAAAAAATTTTGTAACCTGAGTGACTTGCATTTCGTTGTACATCCCAGTAGCAGAAAAGTTGCAACCCAAGGAATTTCCCTTCAGCAAACCCAGTATACAAAATACTCACAGCATACTCAGGGGCACAACATTGTCCACGTTTTTTTGATCAGGATGTTTGGCACACACATGGTAACCTTGCAATCAATTTTTTTTCCAGAAAGACCCTTAAATGCCAGTCACGTCCGAAGATGGTGTTTATTGGTACAATCTAGGAGAGTATGAGACTATGGGTAACCCCCCCCCCGATAGAAAGCAAGCAAAGAAATATAAGCAAGCATGCCTGCTTATATTTTTTAGGTATGGAATATAAGCAAGCATGGCAAAAAGGCAGGACGAAAACAGAGAACAGAGGCACGCACGTTTCGTCTGCCACAATTTCCGAGACCATTGGACCATACAGTTGAAATCACCTCCTGCACATGAAATCGCTGATGGACATTTGCTTTGGGCCAGCCTTGGGCCTTCTGCACTAATGCTGCTTGTGTCCTCAACATATGTCGCAGCCTCAAAAAAATCCTCAACAACCGCTTCATCCTCCTCTCGGGCTGCTGCGATGTCATCATAAAAGAAATGGGGGTCATTGGTGTCAGGCAGAGCCATGTTTCTGCAGGGAAAACAGGGGGTGTTCCAAAGATAAGCAAGCAAAAATTATAAGCAAGCAAAACAATATAAGCAAGCGCTTGCTTATAATCGGGGGGGGGGGGGTTCTATTTGGTGCTACTGTGGGTTGCGGACATTGGAAGTTGCCTTGCCCACTGGGCAGTGTAGTATGCTTGTCAGAAGTAGACACTCAGACCTTGAAATACTGCTCAACCGCGAGCAAACTTGTGCCATCTTCAGATCTCACTGTGATCCACCATGCACAGCTGGAGTAATGAGCCGTGTGCAACCATAAACGTGCAGCTGTAGCAGCTGTGCGAAAAGAAATATTCCTTCTTTTTGCACAAAAGAAGAAAAATCACTCAAGCTATGGCATACACTTTTGTGCCAGGTGTACATCCTGGCTGCTGGGACACCCTTTGGTTGCTGGGATACACAAATGCAGCACCAACTGCACATAAAATTGGCAGGAAGGGTGTGGGTGCCTAAAATGAAATTTCTCTGGCTATAAATTTGGCTGCATCCCCAGAATTCACGCCTGCAGCGCCAGATTTTTTTGTGACGCATCAATCGCCCTCTCACATGCGGCTGTCTCTGGTTTTTTGGGACCCTTGCCACACAAATTGACAAAGCAACTTCCGAAATACCAGCGCCCCGGTATTCCACCCTGGAGGAGGCCCTTTGGGTAAAGGCATTGACCTGGTGCAACGTACGGTCATTCTTCTCAAACAGCGTGATCTGGCGGTGTGTCCACTTCTCCAAATCCTCCAGCGTGAAACGCCCAGAGAATACCCAAACAGGAAGCGGCGTGCAGCCTGCCTGCACCAACTCTGCAGTGGTCTGGTCCTGAGGGGAGTAATCACGGGCCGGATCGTAGAAGTTGCCTGCGTGGAAGTTGTAAGGGAACCAAGGCACCATGTCGTTGGTCTTGCGATGGTAGTGATTGCTCACGATGCCCGCGTTGGCAGCGAATAGCGCCTTGCGAATGCTCGGTGGCAGCTCGGCCAGACCGTTCACGTATTGCGAGCGCTGCAGCGAGTGCGCTGGCATATTGTATGGCAGACCAAGGCTAAGCACCCTGTGGTGACGGAGCAAGGGGCAGGGAAATGGGCCTCCCAAACAAGTAATTGGGGGATAAGTGCCCATTGAAGGCGAGCTAAGCGAAGGTGTCGGTGGAACATGTAATAGTGGGTGGGTAGCTCTGAACAAGCCTTTGCATAGCACTGCCAAGGGGTAAAACCATGCAGGTGTTAGCTAACACCAGGTCATGCCCGAGATGGGAGGCTGTTCTGGCTCTCTTTCAGGTTTCTTGCACACCTACCAACCAACTACCCAATCTCTTCATCAGTGTCTCAATGCCTGTGATTTAGGTGTACTGGGGAAGGTCATAGTGTAAGTGTCCGAGTGTGGGTACTGGGCGTTGTGGTCGGTCCGGGTGCCTGGGTGCGTCCCTGTGTCAGCATTGGTGTGCCTCTTGGTGTGATGACAGGGACTGCCGCTGTCAGAGAGGGTTGAGATTGATGTGGATGTTAGGCCAGCAGCAGTAGCAGACATGCAAGGGACCGCCTAGTCAGTTTCCATTTTCTGCAACCCAAAAAGTGGATCAAGAAAATTTGGGGGTTGGTCACGGGGGCGGCCGCCAGCCAATGTGTGACCCCGAGGGGTGTTCGACAGTTTGGGGGGCTGTAGGGGGGGGGGGGGGACCCCACCCCCCTCCGAAGGGGGGGGGGGGCCTCCCCCCCCCCTTGGTTGACCCAAACCCAGCACCTTTTCCGGCAGGCCCCGTCCAAGCGCGCAAACACACAAAGCTAACAAGATGCACTGTGAATGGTCATTGTTTTGCTGCACTGCAGCACTTTCAGAGTAGTATTGAATGTTGCCTTGAGTTCGCCCAAAGGCCTTTCCTTCCCCTTGTCACAAACCACAGACATATATGTAGAGAAGCGAAGGGAGCCACAGACATATAGAGAGAGAGAGAGAGAGAGAAGCGAAGGGAGGGGAGGGGCCTCAAGCTTCGGAATCATCCTCCCACTCGTCGCGTGCCCTCTTGCCGGTACTCTTGGGGCGAGCACGCTTCTTTGGCCGGGCTGCTTGTGCTCTTGTGACCCGGCAGGCTGCCGGCCCATCAGACATGGATTCCGATGGCACATAGTCACTAGTGCCTGACGGGGCACTACTGCTGGAGGATGCACTCGTACCGGAGGAGGCATTGGTGGACGAGCTGCTGCTACTACTACTGCTACTGCTACTACTACCTTGGTTTGGCCCAGAGAGAAGAGCAGGGAGAACAGTGGGCAGAGCCGGCGGCGCAGCAGGCTTCGCCTTCGGTGGCAATGGGGCCCGGAAATTGTCAAAGACTTGCAACACCTTTGTTTTCTCCTCTTCGCTCCTCTTCGCTGCACCCGGCATAGTCATGGGACACACCAGGGTGCGCTTGTGCCATGTGGTGTGGCATGGCGTAGGTGCAGTGCCATTTTCGGCAATCAAGCACCTTGCAGCGAACTGGCAAGTTGGTGCTAGGGTTCATCGCTGTTGGGGTTGCCGCGCTGTGTAGCCGTAGCCGATGGTACGCAAGACTGCAATTGCTGTCAATTTTCTTGCCGTGCACACTTGTGCTGCACTTGCCATCTGTGTTGCCACACCACAAGCAAAATGCGCCTTTATCCGCACCCTCTTGGCCGGCCCACCTATGGCCTCGCAGAAAATGCCCAGCAATATGCGACCGCATTGAAGCGTGCATGAAAAATCGGTCACAATTCGGCAGCATGGTGTTTAGGTGGGCAACAAACGGCATTTATATAGCGCCCCGTCTTGCCCTATCCGGCGCTGGTCCCTGGTTAGGGGTCCAGGTGCCCCGTGTGGGTTTGCTGAAATGGATTGAGTCAAGAAGCGTCGGAGTCCTACCTCAACCCTACATTCCCGGGGTCCCCAGCAAAGGGGACAAAATGCACAGGCAAGGTGGCTACATAACCTTTTTTGTGCTTTTCAGCCATTTTTGAATTCTCCACAAAATTCTGAGTATTTTGAGTATAGACACATAGGGTGGAACAAGAAAAATTCCCCCCGCCGTATGCCTAAAACAAAATCTCTGGCGCCTCCGGCGCCGACAAAGCACCTTGTTCCGTGCGACAATTTTGGGGTCCGTAGAGGGGGGGGGGGGTCCCCCCCCCCCCTTTGGGGTCGGGTCCTGACCAGGAGCGGCCCCCGTGGGGTTGGTGGGTCTGAAGCCCAAAAAGCCTCCCTTCCTGCTCCCAGCAACAGCCATACTTTGCAGGGTCAAAACCACGGATCAAGCCGGCCTGGTACTGTGCACCACCGATTTCGTACCCCACACATCCGGCCTTCTCGGCCCACATCTCGGCGTTGCGTCGGGACAGCGACGTGATGCCCGCTGACTCACTGTCGTTACCCTGCTGCGCTGTGTCACGCGGAGCCACGGTGACCCAGCCTCCGCCCTGGTCCCAGAGCTGGCTCCGGAGGCTCTCAATGTACTGGTCAAACTTCACTTCACCTCTGGCATACTTTGTGAAGGTGGTCTCATTTGGGGTCGCCTGCCGCAGCGCCATAGCAATCGCAGCCACCTGCACAGGTTGTTGTGGCGGCCGGGAGTTCCAACACAGAGCGCACAGCCCTTAGTCCTCAAAAGAGAAGAAAGAAGACGGTTTCTGGACGAAGCCCTCGGCTTGTGGAGAGCTGTGAGAGGGTGTAATGAAATTGTGACACTGTTCAAGAAAGTCATGATTCGGGGCACATCAACATTCCAATGTCAGACATGAGAGCAATTTCAACAGTTTTGAGCACCCTGAAAAAATGGGGGTTCACCAAAAGCACACTAAATTTGGCACATAGGGAAGGAGTGAGGGCATTCACACTGTAAAAACCCAGGAAACATTTTAAAGGGGAGAATCGCTGATTTCACACCATTGGAAAAGCACCCCACTTCTGCAACACTGGGACGCTGGCTGAGGCTTCAAATCAATGTGCTGCCAGTTCGTGGGAAGAGTGATGCCTGAGGCACAGTGTCATCGGTGTTCTCGTGTTCTCGGAGGGTCCCCGAATGCTTGTGGTTAGTATCCTCCCGAGCCAGGGGGAGCAGGACCACAGTACTCACAACTGGGAGCCAGTCCCACGTGTTTCTGTCTGTTTTTCAGGGGGGTGGCCAATACAGGGGAACTAACAGGATGTTCACCGTTTTTGGACAGTAGTACAAAAATATTGTTCTGCACATGGGGGATTTATACTTTCTGACACCTGCATGAAAAGGGCTTTCTACTGCACTTTGTCGCTGGGTATGGGGGACCAGTATCATGGAGAAGCTGCGCAGGCCAGGTTTTTAGTTGGGTGTCCGCTGCGTACCATGTTTGTGTCTACACTGCAGTGTCCAAGACCCACCTCCACCACCCACGTCCCATGTCCACTATAAGAGGTTTTTTGCATTTTTTCTTGCCATGCCTTCATCTCTTAACATACCCTCTTTGCCTTTGTGGGACAGTCCATGTGCACAATCAACCTCTCAATCACAGTGCCATGGGTTGAACCTGAGCACTTTGTTCAATACTGACTACCAAGCCGACTACCAAGCGGGGTTCAACTCCTTGGGGAAGAAGGGGGGATTGTAGCCTGTGGTATCAGAAGGATTGGAAAGCCGTTTTTAGTCTTTTTTGGGCTGCAATGTGCGGGGATGGTGGTTGGACTAATGAAATTTATGACGGACTTGGTCAAAAACTGCTGCCCAATATGTGTACAGAGTGCAACAAATAAAAGGTATTTCTGGAACTTCTCAAACATATTACCAAGCTTGATAACAGTTTTTGATATCTGGAAGCCCAGGAAACGTTGGTACGTTGGTACCATACTGCCGGGACAGCTAGCTCCAGGAATTTCCCCAACAACACCTGAATTAGTTCCCCAGTTGCCCCCCCCCCCCCCTTCGCCACAAAGAAAAACGGACATAAACACACACAGTAAGTATGTACCCCCAGACATGTTGGCAGTGCAGGATCTCTGAAGGCGGGCACAAGAGAAATTGGTTATCGTGTTGCACGCATTTAACTAAGGCACAGTGTGCAGGGGCATTGTGAGAAGGTCGAAGCGATTCGCGAGAAAATTAGAGGCAGTTGTGAGAGTGTTGAACAGAATTCGGCGTGGGGTTGGAACAAGCTGTGGAAAAATGATTGGTGATGAGGTCTGGTTTGTCTTGGTTTGGTGACGAGCACTGTTGAGGCGGCGCGCCCCTTCTTTCCCTTGGAAGGGGATCGTGCGGGCGCACTGTAAGGGAAGTCTTGGTGGGGGGCCTGGTTCTCATGACTCGCACCCCGCATGGTGCTGGGTCTGCCCTCACGGGCCACTGACTACCTTGGTGTCGACTCCCTAGCCCTAGCGGGCACTCATGCCCCCTTGTAAACCCCGCCTGGAGAGGCATTACCTCACAAGGGCATCTATCAACTCCGAGCACATTGTGCCTCCGGCCTTGCTTTGCCAAAGCATGCTATGCTGAGGGCATTGCCCTGTGTGAGCACATGGTGCCTCAGTTGCCCCGAGCATACTATGCCTTAGGCCCAAATCAACCCAGCACACTATGCCTTTGGCACTGCCTTGCCCAAGCACACTGTGCCTTGGGCACTACTTTGCTACTGCACACCACTACTTTGTCCGAGGTCCTTGTGCCTCAGACAACCCTCTACCCTTGCACGTTGCACCTAAGGCACTGCTCTGCCCAAGCACACTGTGCCTTAGGCCTTGTTCTGCCCGAGCTCACTGCGCATCAAGCACTGTCCTAGCCGAGCACACCGTACCTTGGTCGCCGCTTTGCCCAAGCAGACTGTGCCTTGGGCACCACTCCGCCCAAACAAATTGTGCCTTGCAACAACAACTGCAATACAAACCACATGTGCTTCCGTTTTTTAGGTCAACAGTGCAGAAACTGCAATATTCCACAACTGGGCAAGTTTCCCGCAGGAAAGCGTTCTCAAATGCTGAGCTATGCTTGGCAGCAGCAGTTGAACTACGAGCAATATTGCTAAATTTTGACACGAGTGTATTTCGAACAGCAGTGTGAAAATTGTGTGGGAAATTTTGCACAAATTTGAAACGCGAAATACCCCACAGCAAAAATTTTGTGTTGTGAAGTCCCCCCTGCTGTAGGTCAAGGCGCACCGCTGATCATGGGAGCAAGAAGGCAAACCTAGAGAAACAGGGGCCGTTTGCCTTGTGTGACATCATGAGGCGGTGGTTGTGTGGCCCTGTCTTCACACCCTGTTACTACCTGCTCTCACAGTGGCCTAAGGGACTGCCGAAGGTCGCCCGATACATCCCGCACCCTCTGGTGTCCAACTGTGTCTGCCATTGGACATGCCTGGCTGATGCCTGGAGGGCACGAGGGGGGAGCTGCACTTGTCCAGGCAGTGGTGCTCTGCTCCATGCACCTTCGCCTGAGGGGGTGCCTCAGGGGGGTGGCAGGCGCCCCTTCCTTTGATTGCTGGGGACTGACACGGGATTGGAGATGAGGGGAGGTGCAAAAATGCAGCAAGGGGCAGGGGAGGCTGCAAGCCAGCTGCATGCCTGACACAGGACTGCACAAACGCCCTCACCCACTTCTGCTCAGGTGCAGAGGAGTGCAGGGATGCAAATGCAGACCTGATTACAGACGTTGTCTGTTGGCCAACGGTCAGGGTCAATTCCTTCACCGGGGCGATAGCCATGTACCAGAATTGGCGAAAGCTGGTCGTTGAGGACCTGCACCAGCGACCGTGCTGCGTACTGCGGAATCTCCATCTGCGAAAATGTCTCATTGGAGGCAATAATACCATTGCGGAAAGCCTCGCTCGAGAATAAACTCAGCATCGTCTGAGTGAGGGGCAGGGGCAGGGGCAGGAAAGCGGAATAGTGGCAGCTACCACCGCACCCCGGCCTGGCACTTTTGCACCTCAGAACCAAGCAGCCGAGCCGCCACTGGCCTGAAGTTCAAACCCAAGACCAAACCAAAAGAAAGAACTTTCCATGAACGCTTTCTCGCCCTCGAGATGAAGCTGGCTTCATTTGTTTGACCCAGAACCAGTGCGCATCAAAACCCATGAATACCTCGCGAAAATACACGCGCTTTTGGAATTGTTGAGGAGGCGGTTGTCAAACCGATATGGTTGACTGGGTACCATTTGTGTGGTTTGTTTTGTTTCCTTACAAGAAGCCACTTTGCTATCGTGTCTGTACTGGATGGCAGTCAGTGCCGTTTGGGGATTCACCAACAGCAGTTAGGACCAGGCCCATCTTACAAAGTTTTTACTTTTGTAACAGAACAAAAGGAAAAGAACACTATGTTAAAGAAGGGCCTGCAAACTTTTATCCCTGGCCAATCTAAGAGCAATAGGCAGAAATACTAGGCGGGCAGAAAATTGCTCTGCGGGGGGGGGGGGGTGACACAGAAGCCCATTTTCCAACCCCCCCCCCCTCCTTGGCCGCCGTGACGGGAGGGGGGGTTCAGGGCGGGAGTGCCCGACCTGCCGTGCCGGGGGGGGGGGGGGGTCAACCCAACATATATGGCTCAAAATGATACCCACGTCGCGCTGATCATTTTGACTACTCAGATGTAGGAGGGGAAATTATTGGTGGAAAAAACTTTTTCGGGCCAAAATTTTGTGTTCCTGCGCCTTCGGCGCCAACATCCGTTCTTACACAAAACAAAGGGCCTGACACGGAACCCCATTTCTCCAACCCCCCCCCAGGGCGTTGCTTGAGCGGAGGGGGGAGGGGGGGAGGGGGTTCAGGGGAGGGGGGGAGGTGGTCCAGCACCCCCCCCCCCCTGCCGGAATGAACCATATCGACCAAGAATTGCAAAAATGCACCACATTGACCCATTCAGTATATACATTTGTGATAATGTCTGAACACAGGTAATGAAATCATCTTTTTGGGTCCATACATTGTGCCCTCACCTAAGCACCACCAGGCAACACAAACAGGAAACACAGGAAACACAGTGGAATGCTCATCGTTATCAAATTGTTTGCTGAAGATCAATCAGAGTTGGACTTGCATGAGCAAAAACTCATGCGGTAGGCAGCGCACCTCGCGGTCTTGGCGTGCCATTACGGCTGCTTGTGTTATAAACTCATGCAGAGTTGCCATTGGAGTGTTCAGAAACAGTGTGGAACATGCTTTCTGTGCCACATTATGCGCCTCTTGCCTTTTCTTCCCAGTCCATCTATCTTGGAACGAAAATAGAGGATCGCGTTTACAACGTCGTCGCGTTTTACGCGGGACATGGTTGGACCGGGGTGCCGAAGAATGCACTTATGGGACGCTTGGTAATGGTGTCTGCAACAGAGGGAAGAAAGGATACAGTGACCAAAGAGCCCTGCTATAAGTGTGCCGAAGGCGCCGGAGGAAAAAATTGGCCCAAACGAAAAAGCGTTCCCAAAACCCTGATTCTCCGGTGAATTAGAGTGGAGGGGGGAGGGGGGAGGGGGGGTAAGGTAAGGTAAGGTAAGTTGCTCGGGCGATCTCCGAACTCCAGCGTATCAGTGATCCCTACCTGTCCCTCGCAGCATCCCTTCCGGCCTCGCGGGGTCACCGACACCCTAGCGCCTAGGACACTGCGTTCCGCCCCCACCGGGGTTCGAACCGACGCAGTTTCCCTTCCGGCTCGCGGGGTCACCGACACCCTAGCGCCTAGGATACTGCGATCGGCCTCCACCGGGATTCGAACCGAGCACCTTTAGTTCAGGCGTCACGTGCATGACCGCTGAACTACGAGACCTTCGAGGGGGGAGGGGGGGAGGGGGTCCAGGGGAGGGAGGGAGGTGGTCCAAGGGGGAGTGGTCCCCCCCCCCTGCCGGAATGAAAATTAAAGCAACGCCCTGCCCCCCCCCCCCCCCCCCCCTTCCTTCGGCGGGCGTCCATGTCACCCCCCCCCCCCCCCCCCCCGGCACAGCAATTTTCAGGCCGCCCTGAGGCCAGGATTGGGCGGGTTCCTCTGTGGTTGGCGGCTTTTGAACCCGCTGATTAGTCAATAGGCAGTAATCTGTTCAAGTGATTACGAGATGCTTGAGTGCGCCCGTGCAAACACCTCTGGGGTTGAAGCCGTCGCACCATCTGACATATGGTGTGTCGGTGTAAACACAAAGCGCTTTGGCTGGACAACGCATAACGCATAACGTATAACGCAAAAAGCAGCAATTGCACAACACGGTGTGGTTCTGCATGAGTCAAACCCCAGAGAGCGATGCGCCCCTTTCTATCGTCGCCACTCCCATTCACACGAATACCACCAGTTTGGTCGGGGATTCTTCTTTGGTGCCAAGGGCCGACGAAAAGCGTCAATGATCAGACCTGCCCACTCCGAAAACAAGACAAGCACACCCCACCCAACCTGCCCTACCCCACCACAACTCAAACACACAAACACAATGGAACACAACACAAGACACATCAACGTACAAAAAAAACACGCCGCACATGAGCGCACCTTCGCACCATCTACACACAGCAGCAACGGGGAAAAGCAGAAATGTGTCCCGTCCAAAGTGCTCACAGCACCACACCTGAGCATAAGTAGACGGAGGACCCTGAATGTTGGGTTTGCGCAGCGTGAAATAATCCACTGCCCGGTCACACATCTCCTTCCAAGAGCTGGCGCACACCACAGCCTTGCCCAGCTGCGGATCGGAGGTGAAAGAAATCTCACCCGGTGCCAGAAGCTCAGAGGCCACCCAGTCCAGTCGCGGGCCACGCATACCCAGCACAGTTCCAGCCTGGTACTGGATGTTGCCTCCGGCATCAGGGTTCCCATGCAACCACCGGGCATGCAGCACAACTTGGTTGCTGACAGAGGGCTCGAAGTCGGGGGAGGGGTATCCAGCGGCGCGCATTATGAGCTCGGCGAAGGTGTAACGGCGGTTGCCGGAGGTGTCCTGGGTGCACATGCAGGTGGAGGTTGGTGCAGCGACACTCTGAGGGTCGCCCAATCCTGCGGGCAGCACGCAAAAGCTACAGACAATGGCTGTAGTGTACCACGGGGCCATTCAGCAACTGTTGCGGGGGCATCCTTACGGAAAAGGCGCTCTTTTGGACCCGAAACCATTGCATCACAAAAGGGACATTTTTGCTTCGCAACCAGTCAGAACGGAGGAGGTGGGATGGAGGGGGGAACGCCTGAGAACCAATGGCTTGTGTAACAAAATTTTTTTACTCTTGTCCTCTGGGGACTTTTCTGTTTTTGGGGGGGGGGTCGTTCCAAAGGATTCATGTGGGAATCTGCAACCACTCGAGCACCTAACCTAGAGCACCAAAACGAGTGGGGCACCCTCACTGCCAAACCAAAATTAGACATTTGTTTGGGATGATTCGGGTTTGGTGATACACTGAGACCGAGATGTAATGCGGAGTGTCCATGTCTAGTGGGCACTGGTAGGGGGGTCTAGATGCCCGTTTGGGCGATTTTGAGGGGTGGAAAAAACAAAAGGCCGGGGGTTGCAGGTGGTCTAAGTAGCCAATTTGTGCACATTCTGGGCCTTTTGGGGGTGTTTCTTGGACATATCGTGCACCACAGGGCTCTTTGACACAAGGAAATCAAGACGGGCCTGGAGTGTGCCAACCGTTGCCCTGCATTTGGCTGTTTTGAACGGGTTCCAGGGCTGTTTTGGGAAAAAGACGGCCATTTAAGGCCCAGAACTGCCCAGATTTGGGAGGGCACCTCCTGATGGTGCCTGCGCCCCCGCGGCCATCGGTGAGTTCTTGGCTAGTAGAGCTCGAAGTGTTGGAAGGGAATAATGGCGAAAACGGACAGGAGACATGTTGTTGTTACTTGTTGCTTGTTAGCTAGATGCATTGGGAGAGGTGCAGTCATATATAAGAAAGGCATTCCGGTATCCTGGTGTGTGTGTGTGTGTGTGTGTGTGTGTGTGTGTGTGACGCCCATTTCATTCAAATCTTGCACAAACTGCGAGGTTCAACGGCCAAAACCCACTGCTATGCGACCGACCCATGTGTTCTTGAGTTCTGGTACCCCGTCGGCGGGCATCTGGGAACTGGGTTGAGGACACAGGTGTGTGTGTGTGTGTGTGTGTGTGCCGACCACTTTTTGAATCAACCTGTTGTACGGTACCCTGGAATGGAAATTGCCTATTGGACCCTTGGTGCAGTGTCTTGCCCCACAAAGAAGTCAGCGATGTCAGTGAGACGTCACACCAAGGTGCTCGTTGATGGAGACAGATGACTTGGGTGAACCGAGGTTACGGCTGCCAAAACCGGCAGTCTCAGCATCAGTTGATATGGTCCTTATGCCGTGGTTCTTGTCATCATGTCACAGTGATTGTAATACCTGGTCAAAACAGTCGATTGTGCCCAACTACTCCGATCGTTTCTACAACAACAAGTACCTTCGTTTGTTCAACCCTTGCACAAATTGCTGCACTGTGTTTGCCGAGACTAGCTGCTTGTACGCACAGTGCTCTCTCGGTTAATTTTTGGTGTGGCGACACACCAGTTTGTTGTGTTGTTGAATGCTCTACTGTTAAATTCCACACCCATATGTCGGTGTATTGAGTCTTGCCTTGCGGCGGCTGAAAGTGCATGTACTCTCTTACATGTGAGTGGTAACAAGCTACAAAGATACGTCAATACCAATGTTGAGGCGCCGATTGTGACACAAATCCTTGCGTTCCTCCCGCCGCACTGCGCTCGCACCTACACACCTGTTGTAGCAGTGCAAGTGCCTCGTTCTCCACCTGCGGCCTGCGGTTGCACTCAATGAACTGCAATTCGAACTCCCCCTTCTCGTTCTTGAACACCAGCGCCTCCATCGTTGCTCTCGTGTTGTTGCCGCCCCTGCGCGCGATGGCCTCGGACCACTCCCGGGACTTCCTGTACAGCTCTTCCGGCATGAACATGCCGATGTGCTTGTCACTGAGCCCAATCTCCACCACCTTTGTGAGGAGGGTGTTGTGTGTCGCCCTGCGGGAATCTGCCTACATGCATGAATATTGTTTGGTTAAATAAATCGAGCCTCCCCTGGTCTGGTCTGGTCTGTGCCAGAGAGCTGCTTCCTGTCCTTTGTTCCCTTGAGGTGGGTGGGTCATTGCAGCGTGCAGGCTCCGTCCCGCCCAACCAACTTGGTTGGCAGTACCCTACCACCCGCACATCCGCTGATCACCTCTCCTACCTGTATGCCCACCCACCAGATCACCCAGAGACGGAGAGGGAGGGTACTGACACAAACACTGTACACGGACTTTTGGGCGGGAGACCGCCATGCCTAAAAAAAAACACTGTACACAGACAAGCAGCTTTGTTACCTTCTGCAGTCGGCTGTTGAACCACACAAAACGGCCTCCGTGGGCCACTTTCTCCCCATCAACCTCGATCTCCAGCTGGTAGAATCGCCCATCGCCCTTCTGGTTCACCTGCAGACAAAAGTAATCCCATCATTGGTGATCCCACCCAAGCAACAGGAGACGAGGGCAGACTGAGGGGATGGCAGCTGCCACTTTACTGGATTCTGGAGTGTCGGTGGAAAAGATGGCGTGTGGTGGAAAGCGCCGCACAGTGCTTGTACGCAAGCTCCAGTACGACGCTTAGTGCCCGAAACGTGAACGCACAGCAAAATTGAGCACCCAATTGATCCCCGAAGGGAGCGCAACCAGGGAAGCGGGGCTGTGTGGTGGTGTTCTGTTGTGTAGTGGTGCGCCCCATAACAGCACAAACGGGAGCGCGTTCCAAGGAAGTATGGTGCCTATGCGGTAAACCAGATCATGCCACCAGCAACTGCAAATCGTTCAACGCCAGCGGTCCTGTGGCCGGAAGGGGATGACGGCGCCCGTATGAAAGATCATTGTTGTTAATGCGGGTATATTGGTCATGATGTGCGCACTTGCATGAGAAGGGCCACAGCGCTCGGTGCTGAGAATAGTGCCGATATCGAACAGCTCAAAGGGGAAATGGCAGCGCCAGAAAAGTCCTTGACGAATGTGGAAGGACTCAGTGACTCCGTTGAGGTACTAAAACGAGAGGTAGCCGCGTTGCTGAAGTGGCAGCAGGAGGTAGTCAACCCGGGTCTCCACAAGAATAAAGAGACAGAGCAAAGAGACAGAGAGAGACAACGCAAAACGGTGCTCTTCCGGAAAAGCAAGTTTCACATCTTCGAGAGTGGAGGCCTCAGGTGGAAGAACGGTTCGAGACACTGGTCACGACAACACGGTTCAATAAATGGCTTGAGGAGGAATTTGTACCAGTGCGTGAACAAGCGCAAGCAGCCCTACCAAAAGAGTGATTTTGATGCATAGTTGGTACAAATGGAGGAAGACGATAAGAGTCTCATCGGGTTGCCAGCTACAGCACCACAGCCCACGTTGTCCAATCCTACGGGAGACGCTAAAAGGGATCGAGCACGACTATCGGGAGCTAAATGCCAGTCTAGACAAGCGACCCCAGAGGAGCTAGGAGGGGCGGCCGGGATAGCGAAACGACGACACCAAGGCCCCCGGTCGACACCGAGCCCGACAAGAAGTGCAACTCCGGTGCGAAACAGCCAAGCAAGGCCGCCGCACAAATACCACACAAAACTTTTCTGCCCTCCCCTTCCTGTGTTATGTGAGCTGAGATGTTGCGGGGCCCATCACCCGAAAAGCCCTCTTCAGAACACGGGTCAGACAGGTCGCAGGCCCCCAAACTCCTTACAAGTGCACCTTCTCCTCAAAATAGACGCCGTCGGAGCGGCCCATCTCGTTGAGGACTTTCTCAATAGCTGCGCGGGTTTGCTCCACGTCCGAGGGATCGTTCAGGTGCGCCGTCCCCTTGCCGCCACCCCCGTGGATGCTCTTGATGAGCCCGGGCTCGGAGGTGTTCATTTCTGCGATCGACGCCATGTACTTCTCCACGATTCTTGCCTTTTCCTGGGGATCTTTGAGGTCCGCGGACGGGCCCTCATCGGCCAGCACGCAGAAGTTTGGTGTGGGTGCGCCGACCTGGCGGCAGATCTTCTTGAATCCAATCTTCTCCAGTTTTTCGCTCGCGACTGGCTCAGTGCCGGGCCAAACCAAGCCGAGGCCGGTCACGGCACGTGCAGCCTCTGGCGACTCTGCGAAGGCGCTCCAACCGGGCATGAACACGACGTCGCCGTTTGCACGCTGCATAGAGAGCTTGGGATCGACGGTGCAGCTTGCGTCAAGCCGGGCCCCGAAGTGTTCCATGTCACCCCATTTCTTCTTCTGGATGAAGATGACGCCGTCTACCCCCTGCAGCAAGGAGAGTGAAAGGCGGGAGCGTTGTTAGCGGGTATCAGGGACAGGGTTCCTTGAGCAAAGGAGCGAAGAGACGGGGTTGGGGTCATGTTTTGGTTGGTCCTGGGAATTGTTGCAGTCTGCAGGGTAGTTAGTTTATGGAGGGATTGAAAGGAAAGATAAGCGAGTCAGGATGAATATTCTTTTCGGGTTTCGGAGGCGATCGCATTATTGGCTGGATATCCTCCCTCCTGGATTGTCCGGCACAGAGAAAACTGCACAAGTCAGTCTCAACGTCCTTTCAATGTTGTGGGCTTCGGAAGAAAGCAAGGCGTGCGGAAGAAGTATTGAACGTGAACACTTTTGTTGTAGGTTCGGGCTTCAAAAGGTTGGAAGCTGAAGGCGCCCTAAAAATCCAGTGGGATGGCGCCCCAAATTCAGGTGGCCGCCACGGCATACAGCCACGGAAAGACAGCCATGGAAAGACGATGGACAAAAGAGAGGCTGTCGAAATAGAGGAGAGACCTGCAGAGCATGTTGTCCCGCTTCCACCGTTTGGATAACGTGGATCTTGGATCCCCAGACTGCGCGGAGATCAGCCAACACGGACTGACACGCGTGTTTCGACTGGTTGTAAATCAAGGCCGTGGGAAACGGTGGAACAGGGGACTGGCAGGCTGAGATTTTCACAGACGGGGAAGAAAACCGCATGTAGCCAGTGGAGCCATGTTCGGCTGGGGGGATCTGATTCATAGATTTGGTGGAAATCCATGACCGCGCAGATGTAGGGACCGCCTGGCGTGCCGCTGGGAACCTGAAGCTGGTGAGTGACCGCCTCACAGATCGTGACGATCTCGCCGCGTGCAACATTGCTTGGGGCGTCTCTAGAAACCAAAGAGAGCAACACCTGGAGTGTCGGTCATTTCAAAAGTGGTGCACGCACGCCTGCAAAACACAACGGCTAAAATCGCATTTGATAGCGATACCAGAAAAAGCTGTACGCAGGGTAATAACTGTGGAATGTTCTCTCGGCATCAAATAAAGATTGAAGGCATGAACCATTAATCGAAAAACACAAACATTGCATGTGCAAGAAGAAGCAGAATCTCATCTTGGTGTCTTCTCAGTTTCTCGGTTTCTGCGACTCGTCTTCAGCGGCTCCGCGGAACCTTGCTTTTGGACAAGACCACGTGAAGACTAGGGTATCAAAACAAGGAAGATGACAAAAAAGATGCCCGTATGCCGCATGTGATGTGAAGGAATATCCTTTCTTTGAAATGGGCGTGTTCTCTTACTTCTGCTTGCACAGTCGTCTCTAGATCCAAACAACACGGCATGGTCCAAGGATAAAAGCCGATTTGGATTCTTGATGTTGCAGAAGATGGGTTGGCAGGAAGGCTCAGGACTGGGGAAAGAACAGCAAGGGATGACCGAACACATCAAGGTCAAGAAATTGGAGGACGGGGCAGGTGTGATTAAATGGTCTATCAAGCCAACCGACGAACGTCGTTTAGCGTTCTGTTCGTTACAGTGAAACATTACATACAATCAATGAGAAACGGATACGCGATCGCGACCATGCGAACCGTCCTCGGTTTAAGTGTCCGCAACGAACAACTTGACCTGCAAAGCCACCTGCTCATGCAACGCAGAGTGTCATGAGTGGGTGGCTTCTGTGTGATGGACGATTTCTGTGGTCTTTTCTAGGTCTCGGTGCAAATGAAGAGAATGGCCACATGTCATGGACAATCCACAAGGACGCCTTTGACAAGGTGTTGTCGAAACTCAAGACCAAGTATGTGTGTGCGGTACACCTGTTGTACACCTACGCTCGAATTTGCTTGTATATGACACTTGGTGTCAACGTTAGTTTGGCCTAAACCGGGCGTTTGGTCAAGAAGATGTACACGGGCGTCTTTAGTACCTCGAAAGGTGTTCCCTTCAACAACAAGCATGAAAGCTCTTGTGTCATACGACGGAACAAAGGGAAACAAGAAAACATGAAGTGCGGCAACCACCCATGAACAACTTCGCTGTTTTTTCTTCCCGTGTTGTTTTGGAACTAAGCACACACGTGTGCATTCATGGTCATCCTCACTCCTCAACGACAAGCGCGTAAGTGCTACCATTTGTTTCGTACCAAACTTGCATGCAGTGTGAATATGAGGCTTCATCACATGAGGTTTCGCAAGGATCGCAATTGACATTCTGCCTGTTGTGGATTGCGGTGCCTTTCGCGTGCCACGTGTCTTGAAAAATCGCGCTACCAAGACGGATTCCCGGCCCCAAAAAGAATTCCTCGGGAGATCTACTTCGCGTAGATCGAATGAAGAATTGTTGTACGTAGTGGTATGCGTGAAATTTAGCGATGTGATGCTTCCATTGGGCGTTGTTAAGTGCGAAGTGAGCGGTCACCATGGCTTCTTCAAGTAAGCCTTTGAAATCACCCAACGGAGGGAGGTAGGGATGGACGGGTTGGGCCGCCTATGGTGAATAAATTCATTCATGTTTGTGCGACGAGCGTGATGCTACCGCTTCGTGTGCACCTCTTTCTCAAGGAACGCGTGCACCCGTTTCGTTGATAGGACATTTGATCCCGCAAGCATCTCGTCTGATGAAGACTCCGAATTAGCATCTCCACTCACCCCACTTACTCCTTCATCATTTGGAAAGGTTGCGTTTGCAAAGGTGGGCCTTGGGATTAGTATAGCGCTTGCGTCTGTGCTTTCGTCCTGGCATTGTCCGCGCCCCGTACACCTTTGTGTTGAAAACCGTTCATAGTCTTAAGTGGAGATTCGGTAACGTGGTAGCGAGGTGACGAGCTTTTGACGGATCCATTCCATCCATGGTGCCATGGGTGCATGGTGAGATTCCGACCACTAGTTGGTCCATTTTCGGGTCACGTGGGATACGTGGGCGTGGGACCGAATTGATTCTTAGTAAATCCCTTTTTTCATTTTGCATCTCATTTCATCGTTATTAGGTGAGGCCGCGCGAGAATGACGAGGATTATGAAAAGAGACGGCAGAAGAAACAATTCAAGAAGGCGTTGAAGGAGGAGCTCGAGAGGCAATATGTGGAACGAGGCATGTGTTGCCATTTGAAACGCACTTCAAAAGTTCCACTTCATAATGTACGGGACGGCGTGCATAAGGAAGGGGAATGAAAGGTGCCACGCTCGCAAGGAAGGATAAAGGGGGAATGCGGTGATCCACCTTTCATCTTTGGTTTAGGGCTCACGGAAGAGCAAATCGCAATGTGCAGAGCAGAAGACAAAAAGGCCCGGAAGGCAAAGCGAGATGCAAAACGGGCCGCAAGACGAGCGGCGGAATCATGAGGTCACCTACATGAGCCCCATTTCCGGACCCCTGTTTGCGCTCTCCAACCCGTACATCTTCCACCTCAAAAAGTTCCCGAACCGCGATACCGCAAGGGTCGTGTAGACATGTCTCCTTCCCGTGGTGAAGGCTGCGGGTAATTTGAATTTAAGAGGGGAAGGACGACGGCTTGTTATAGCCGACGGTAGCATCGTTGCACCCATGTGGAAATCACGAATCCCTCTTGCGCAGTCCTGCTTTTGGCTTGCCTGTTGGTCTCATATGCACGGTAGAGGCATGTAGATCGTTTTTCTTCCTTTGTAGGTAGCCTCTTAAGCCGAGTCGTTCCACTTTCTTTTCACCGCCTTGTAAGGGCATCATTTGCGCACGTTGTTGAAAAAAGCTTGGCTTGAACCGGGAGGCCCCACTCGGAGAGTTGGGAGCCACGGTGCAAAAAAGGCTTGGCTTGAATGGGGAATTTAACAAGAGGAGAGCCACGAGGTCCAACATCCTAGGTCCAACTCAAACATCCCGAATGAAAAAATATTCAAGCCCCCCCCACCCTACGGTACACGCACTATAGATACAGGGAGACAAGGTGGGGCTGGGGAAACATAATGCGCTTGCCACAAAGAGACAAAGAGGAATAAGCGTGGGAAAAGGCAGTTTGAAGGTTGTTATGTGCCCCCGTCGCAGAAATGATCCTGTAGTTGGATATCCCGTGGCCCAACAGCCGCTTCCCCCACCGGAGGCATGGAGTGTCCGCCTGGACGCATTTGGCCAATGGCGAGGGCCGTTGCCCTCCTCCGTGTGGACCGACACAGAGCAGTGAACCAGGGACAGTGTGGGGAGTCCATTGGCACAATCTACCGGAAGGAGTGTGGGGGGTAACATAAGCATAACCGGTAGATCAAGGGCACGAGGCGGTGAGAGGCCAATAGGCACCGCTGCCTGCGGAGGGAAAGGGTTCGGCCAATAGGCGCCGCCAGCTCTGGACAGCAATCCACGAAGGCTTAATGCCAAACCGCCCACCCTGAGACCCCTCCCCCCCCATTCTTGAGTGCAAGAAGTTCGTGAAGTGTTAATTTGCCGGTCTCTACCGATGAACCGACCGCGTCTAGGCCCTCTACCAGTGAAACCAGTGAAGACCAAATCCTGTGGTGTCCTGCGGTGTGCTTGTACGCGTACTCATTGTTACCAATCCCCAAGAAAAGGAACCCCGACGTGACCACAGAAAGGCAAACCCCGGAAGCACGTAACCACCTAGGCCCCACCGAAGAACCTTGGTGGTGCACACTAACACAGCACAGGCAGAAAAACCCCGAAACAATTGGCAAAATGCCTTAGCATGCTGCGCAACACTGATGGGTAACAGTCGGTGATCCGGAACCCTGTGGCCCGGTGTTACAATTTCCACATTAGTGGTGGTGAGCACCCTCCAAATTGGGAAAGACTTTGTGTTGAGAATGCCGGCGCTGGCATGGGAGGGATGCAAAGGGGCAGAAGCAGCACTTGTGAGCAGAGCGACAACTGTCCCGCTCTCACTTAGTAGAGATAATTTACCCCAGCCGTCGGGGTAGGCCACGCGGAGGGTTATCTCCTCCACAAGTCCCTCTCCTGAACAATTACGTACACCTGGAAGTAGCAACAGGCATACTCACTCAGGCTGGATGGCACACACACAGACACACACACATACCCTGGGTGTCACCCGCACCTCGGAACCCAGTCACCGAGGAGGACATAACAGGAGAGTGGCACGCCACCAAGGTACCAGATGTGGCCAAGTGCAGCAATGACAACCTTTCGAGGATACGTCCAGCGACAAGCCCGACACTCAGATGAAGGGGCCGGTGTTGCAGCCCGATGTTGCCGCATTTATCTCCACTCCTCCTCCTCCTCCTCCTCCTCCTCCTCCTCCTCCTCCTCCTATGCCTGTCTGTGTGTGTCTGTGTGTGATTGGCGTCCTATTCTGACGACGGCTTCTGCAACTCTCGTTCCCGTTTACTTTGTCTCTTCAGGCACGCATGGTGCAGCCACGTCCGAAAATCTACTTGATTTCAGAACGCGAGAGCAGAGGCCGACTTCACGAAAGTGATCTCACGACTCAGACAATTATGGCCGGCGCACTGGGCTTGCATCCGGGAAGTAACCAGGAACCAAGCTCCCAGACCTTTTTATCCAGAATTGGCCATGATACCACTACTAACAGGGCTTCATTATGCGTTGTCCATTAGCAGCGGACAGCTGCTATAATATTGGCAGATTGGCGCAGTCTGTGTGGATGCCATGCGTGGTCTCATCGATGATTAGCATGGCGCAGGGGGGCGTTTTTCTCCTATGACCGGATCCCTCTGCTCTAACGACGTACGGGCCAAGGCAGAGATGCCCGCAACCCTGTATGCGTTTCCAGTCCCTGACCTTCAAATTGAAACCTCCTGTTTAGTACTCAGCATCTTGTGGTGGCGTTGAGGAGAACACGACACACCTCACATCTGGTAAGATGATCCAACGCGAGGCCCATCCAAGCTTTACACTGGTATCTAGTGAGATGCCCAGAGATGGCTCCCTGCTGCAGTCCTTTGGGCTTGTCGTGGAGCAGCTTACTACTGCGGCATCGTGAGGCTGTGCTATGGTTTGGTTTGCCATGGGAATGCATGAATGTGCTTCAAAGTCTCATTCTTTGTTGGATTCATCACCCTTGCCTTTGTCCATTCGAGCTCAATATATTTGGTTGCAACCGTCACTTGCACCGATTGCCATTCTCTTTTTCTGGTTTTGAATTATATTCAGGGTGCTTTGAGGGCAAGGGACACTGATCGCAAACTGGACCACCAGGTTGGCTGCAGAGGGCGGTGCGCTATGTTGCACAGAGCAGGGGCACAGGCGGATGGTGCACGTTTGGTATGCACGCACATCAGCACTCAGGGCGTATTTGGAAAGCAGGCCTTACGTGCCAAGATTTAGTATGTGTGTTTGGTTTTTGCAGGTGTTGGTTGAGGTAGGGTTAGGGCACTCTTTTTTTTTTTGAACCCGATAAGTCATGTGCCAGAAGAAAGGAGAGACCCCCTGATCACAAAACAAGCACACGGGGAGCAGCAAGGACAACGGAACCATGTGCGTCGCAAAACAGGGGATTTTTAGCGGGGAGAACAATTTGAAGTGAAAGGGTTGATTACCGAGCTGGGTTTACCCTGTCGGGGTTTTACAACCCTTCATAGGGACCAGGGTGAGCAACATTTTAGCAGCAGCAGCAGCAGCAACAGGCGATAAAATACTTCTTTTTGGGATATGCTGGCTCAAACCCCGCATCGAAGTCTTTCAAAACCACCGCACAGCAAATGCACATCACCCGCAACAAGTGTTGTGCCATTTCAAGCAGTCTAGCCCATTCTACGGTCGATTTAGTGTCCAAGAATGGCCATTTTCAGCCTGTTTTCAGGATGATCATCCTCAAAGTTCAGGACGATCGCCGGTGCGTCAAGTAGGCGTCTCCAATCAGGGCCGGTCTTCTTCCATAGCAATTGGGCTGCCGGTTTTGAGCCACCATTTTTATGCGCCTTCTATTGCTCCGTTGTTCACTGCTGTGTGGGGTGTCCGATCAGGTGCTTTTAGAACAAAGCTGCCACACAGCTGCTCAAAAGGTGAGCTGTCTTTTGCGGATTTGTCCGCATCAAGGCATGAACACAAAGGAAAAGCCTACCTGTTACTCCTTTGGTCCTGATCTTGTCAAAGTTCTGCACACAGGAAGCTGAATCCCGCGAAGACTGCGCGGAACGCTCCGAACCTGGTATTCCTTTACGTCCTGGGGATCGTTTCACGCCATTTTTCCTGGGGACAGGCCTCCCATCCGTGCACGGTGCCTCCCATCCATCCAGGTCGGGGCTCCTGAAACAAAATGTAGGTTGGACCAGGCCTGAAATCGGGGCAGAGGCGATTTCCAGTGCTGCAGAATTGAGAAACAGCAATCTGGTTTGCTAATTAGCCCTCCAAGCCGTGAGTGGCTACCAAGCACAGCGGTGCCATGGTAGCATCATCAAAGAATAACATCAAATAGTTCACACGAATAAACGTGAAGTTTTGCCAAATCGCCTCACACACAACACATGTCGTGCGGTAAATTTTTCGTTCCTGCGTATTAGGTGCAAAATTGAGGAGTGCTTCTGAACAGCTCCGCAACCCGACTTTTGGGTGCCCATGCAGAGTGCAGCAAGCGGAGCAGGAGGGCATTCTCACGCAAAACCAACAGACATGCAGGTTGACCCAACATATTTCCGGCGTCGCCCCCCACGGTTTCTATGGCAATTACCTGGTCGCCACCCAGATGTGGACATGTGGACGGGTGCCGCTGGCTTCTTAGTTGGCATTCAGCAGGGCCTGCAAGGGGAGTGGCTGCATGGCACGCGGAGTGTGCGCAAGTAGCAGTACCTGTCATTACTGGTGTACTGCAACCGGGAGTGAAATCCAAAGCCCTGCAGTTCTGATCTGAAGTTGAAACATGAAGCCATGAGGTTTCCTCCAGGCTGCTGACTGTAGCGAAGTATTTAGGGTCATTACTGTTGCACACATGTGCATTTTGCGCCCACCACACATATTTCCCCACCGCTGTGGCCCCGCAAGTCGCAAGGGGTTAGGTTGCAGGGAGGAAAGGATGTTGATGATGAGGAGCACGCTCCGTCAACCTTTCTTACCTGTGCATTTCAGACGGTGATTCCAGGTATCAGCAAGTATCAGCAAGTGCCCAACACCGATTGAGACACGCAAGGGTACACCAAACAGATACAAAGTGCAGCACTGCAGCAGGGCACAGGCATTCTCGAGTTCCAGCTCTCAGGTCCGCCAGAGCCCTATGCAGGCACCTTTCTCATCTCCTGACCTGCTGCTAGCCATCAAGCAGTAGGGTGACTCTGCCTGTATCGACTGCATCGCTTTGCACTGTTTTGAATACGGCAGTGAGGAGTGAGGAGCTGGCTGAGGATGGCCATCCCACCCGCCGTTCTCGTGGCATTGCACAGACTGACCCACTCGAAATACGTCCAGTGTGATTTGCACAGGATGTAGGCTGCCCACCGCACGACACTGTGTTTCGGGCGATGTTTCCAGCAGATATTTCTTTCAGCTCCGTGGCCACAATGGCACTCACTCCACATTTGTTCATCAATTTTGGCTTCATTTGTGCAGTTTTGCCCAGGGTTAGAAGTGCAGTGACATCTGCCCGTGTCACTCCAAAGTGTGCCCCGCAAGAGATGTTTGTATGTCCTTCTTAAACCAGATCGCTGTTGTTGCTGTGCACAATGATGCCAGAGCGGCAGGGGTTGGCCTCGGAGCAGGCCAGTTACTACACCGTGCCTGTGGATAAGCAGGAATGGCTTTGGGCAATGCCTCGTGTCTGCGCCGCCAAGGTGCTCATAGTCATGGGCATGTTACTATGTTGCCACCCTTGGATTTGGCCAGGATTTGGCCCCAAACAACAGGCCACCAAGGTTTCTGCAGTGCTGTCCTGTTTGCAGATCCATTTCGTCTCCTATCCATCAGCCCACAGTCTTTCGTCAGAACACAGAAACCTGATGATACTCTCAGTGTTCGCATGCACTCAGAAAGCAGGTAACCCCTCAAACTATAAAAGCCTCAGGCTGCACACTCTCAAAGAAAGTCCAGCCTAAGCTCAGCCTCCAAGCATTGCTTCAGCAGTGCCATAGTGGCCCCAGCAGTGAGCGCCACAGTGTCCGGGACAAAATGAGTTCCCTAGGGCCATGGGGGATGCCAATGGACTACATCATCAAAGAGAAAGCTCAAAAGTCTCCCACAGGCACGATGAACAAAAGGAGGTGAGGGGTGCTCAATGGTTATCAGTAGTGCAGGTATGAACAGGGGCGACCCGTCCAATCAAAGGACTCCGTGCTTCTGTAGACTGTGTGCCAGCCAAACCGCGGGCGTAGTGGGGACTGGGGTAACGGCGAATCAATAACCTTGTCGATTTCTGCCTTTTCTTTCTCTTCTGTACAGCGCACTTTTGTCATCAGACTTGTGCCACAGCATAATGCAGGAGGCGACATGACTATTTGAGAAGAGGGAGACGAAGAAGGCCCTGCTCCTCAAGTTGTGTGGCTCATCTGCAATGCACCTATACAATCATGCATGTGTTTGGGAAGCATGAAGCAGCGTTTGTCTGGGTAGCCTGGACGCTTTTATTCTGCTGCATCTGCCAGTGAATGTTTGTGCCAATGGAAGGAGCTCCGTTGCATTCCATTTGTCCATCAGAATGTAATCTCGACGCATCAAACGGTCAAGACCCAGCCACACCCATTTACGCGCCAAGGACCACTGTCCCCCACCCGCAAACAGTTGGACATGCCTGCAGATTTGAGCGACAAGGTATTGTTTTCTTTCTGATCTCTGTGGGTGCATTTCGAGAGGTTGCTCCATGTATTCGGCAGGTTAGGATGCTTAGGCTGACGGTCACCCTCCTTGGGCGCAGGAGGAACAGTGCTGCCAGCACCGGTGACCAACCGGTGCTATTCGCTGCCCCCGCCTAACCAGAAGGTCAAGCACCTTGGTGACGTCCCGTTCATGTGCCTCCAGCAGCTCATGATAGCTCATGCTGGGATCCCCTGACGCGATGATGACGTCGTTGACGAAGGGATCTGCACAATCCCGCACCGGTTCCAGCATGCTCTCCAGCATCCCCTGAGAGGCTGCATTCCCGTTGGAGACACCCATAGGCATCACCTTCCACTGGAGGGGACCCCGTGGGGTGCTCATGGCTGTGCAGGCACGGGACTCATCAGCGAGAGGCATCTGGTGATAACCATGTTTCAGGTCGATCACCATGAACCTCCTCCGCCGGAACTGCTTTTGCAGCATGTCCTCAATGAGGGGCAGCGTGTCGCTGTCATGCTGCGTTTAGGCGTTTAGCCCGCGGTAGTCTACCACGAGCCGCCATTTCCGGGCGACCTTCTTGGGGACTGGTGGCAAGGGTGATGATAGGGCTGAATGAGCGATACCCACAAAAGGGAGGGGCCAAGCATAGCACCATGTGGAGTGTTTTCATTGAAGGTGTGATTTTCGGTGGACAGATTGGCATGTCCGCCACTGGAAGCTTCCGTGTGGCCTCTCCTGCACGTGCCTGGTCTGCTGGCACCGGGGGGCTCATAGAAATCTGTTGCATGGTCTAGCACAAATTCTTCCGATGGTTGTCGGCCCATAGAGCTAAATTTTTTGGTTTTCCAATGATGACGCACTTGTTGCAGCATGAACAACTAGCAAAACGAACACCACTACTCCCTCGTGCCTTGCCTCTGGCTGTGCCTGTTGCACACAAGCACAGGACCATAGCCCCAAAAGCCAGAAATCAGGGAGCGCCGACGCTGGCCCTTCCATGTCCTTTTCCAAACCCCTCTTCCCAACACCCGTGCAATCTGGCCCAGGTACCCCCAGCACAAATGCAGAATCTCCAGGGGCCTGTTTAATGGCACAGGTGGCGCACTCCACCAGCAACACCAAGGGCAAAATGGCTGGAAATGCAGTGCCCTGTGGTACTGTGTGTCAGTGTTGGGGAGCACCCTCCAGATTTCAGTGCTGGCAGGAGAATGGTTGCCACGGGGGCAATGCGCATGGAGGCAATGCATGAGCTTTGGGACAAATATCCCACTCCCCCCCCCCCCCCGACAAACTGCAACCCCCCCCCCCTCCTCAAAAACACACAACCAGACTTGTGCTGAGTGTGGCAGACACCCTACGAGGCAATGCTGCTGCGGTGGGTCAAAAGCATGTCTGCATGGGGACGGCAGAAATCCCCGCCCCACCAACCCCACGGATCCCCATACCAACAGACCTGGCCCCCCGGGGCGGGGGGGGGGGGGGTTAAGCAAGAAAGGGGAAACAAGCAAACCCAATATGCACAGTCGGCAGTGAAAAGTGAAAGTGTGTTTGACCAAAAAGTACAAAATACTGAAAGATACGTAGTGTACCCATACTGCCCAAATAAGCACAGACTGCTCCCTGACTGCCACTTTTTGTCAGGTAACGGTCTGTGGTGTTTGCTACTAGGTATCCACATAGTGTTAGTTGCGTGCGTCTGAGTGAACCAGTTTCAGAAGCTCCTAATGGATGGTTTGGTTAAACAGGGTTGGCCCCACTGACTCTTGCTTGAAGTGACGCCAAATCGCAGTGTCCCAGTTAAGATATCTCTCTGGGACATTCAGTTTATGCCAACACGGAGCAAATTCACATTTTCCCCGGCTTTTCTCAATTTCTAGTCCAATGCACCAAAATTTCGTTACCTTGGGGGGGGTATGTGTATGCTTTTTGAAATCTGTGAGAAAAGGCCATTTCAGAAATGTATGGGTTGGGGGGGGGTAGGTGGTCACAGTTTTGCGCACAGAGCTGTACAAGGGAGGACACACAGGGCACAGGCAATGGTCCAGGGATCACTCATTATTCCGAATCCGATTCGTTGTCATTGTTGCCCCTTTCTGCAAGGGCCGGGACTCCATTGGGGCACACATCCCCGTGCTTGTGACTGGGAACATATTTCTTCAGTTTTTCCCAATCCTGCAACCTGCGTGGCTTCACTGGTACCCACCCTGTGTTCAGGGGCATGGCCCACAGGCCGCCAGTTGTGAGGTCCACATTCCGCTGTTTGGTGAGCTGGACCTTGCGCCATGGAATGGCCTCACTGTACCCTGATTTCACCGAGACAAAATCGGGGTGGGCCTCCAGGTTTTCAGGGTTAATGTCTTGCCAAAATCCAACCACTTTATTTTCTCATCTCTGATCAAAACAGGCTTCTGCTGATGGTCCGGGTGGCCGCCTGAAGACTTATATGCACCGGCCAGCCACCTGGGCACATCCCAAAAATCACTGCGCACCGTCCAAAGCGGACAAAAATCTCAAACATGTCGTTAGTACAGCATGCAGACCCAGGGTGTTCCAAATAGCCCTTTTCAAGGGCTTTCCGAATATGCCCCACATACCCCCCCCCAACCGGACACTCAGCGGGCACAAATGAGACCACAAAGGCACCCACCCCTGAAAACGCTCCGTGTTGGCATGAAACCGTCCGTCCCAGAGAGATATAGCAAGGTCCCAAAGTAACATGGTCCGTATGCCTCCTGCCCCTCTATCTTTGGCAGGCTGCAGGCCAAGATACCAACAATATGAATTGCAACCACAGATTTGGAACAAAGCAACTGGGTTGAGACCCAGAATAAAGTGCATGGTGACCAAACTGGTGAAAGAGGTCAACCAAGCAGCTGCTACACGGGTCCTTCTGGGGGCTAGAGTATCCATACGGGCACTGAATGATGACCCGAACCCCCCCCCCCCCTCCGCCCCCACCAGAGGAGGCGGCGCCCAGTGAACGGGACCAACCCGCGGACCTGTAATCCCCCCCCTCCCTACGGAGGCCCCAAGGCCCCCACAGGCAGAGCGGGCAGCCCCATTGCTGCCAGAGGTTTTTCAATGCATCCCCAGCACCTTGCACACGCCCCAAGGGGGGGGGGCTCCCGAGGAGACCAGTCCAGGACAAGGTCCCGGGTTGCGCTAGCCCCCCCCCTCCCCTCGAGAGGGTCAAGAAGGCCCACAGCTGCCCACAGTGGCGTCGCGGCAGCCCGGCAGGCCCGTGTTCTTCAATGCGGGCTGGCAGGCAACCCTTTTTGCAGTGGGCCTGGCGCCCCCTCCTCCCCTCAAGGGGGTCCACTGAGGCGCCCAATGTGCCCCCCCCCCCCCCCCTCCCAGGGAGATCAGGCACCGTCTCGATGGCAGCACGGGAGGGCGAGTATGGGTTGTACAGCCAACACCGGTGTGGCCAGGCTTCGGCAGTTCTGGACAGCAGGGTTGCTTGGAAAATGGGGCGGGGAGTGCGAGACTTGCTGCCCGTGCCTTCTGCCCTCCCTGTGCAGATGGGGCCAGCTGTTCGTGGTTCAGTGGCTGCTGCTGGTCTTGGAACAGCGTTTCAGGGACCTGTGAGTGCTGAGGAGGTGACGGCCCATCCTCAAGTCCAGATTTTGGCGGAAGTGAGCCAGGTATGGTTCATCATGTCGGGACTAGCAAATCCCCAAGTGCAAAAACAGATGTTCGGAAGTTTCCCCAAGGGGTGAATGGACTGTTTATCTAAAACCCCACGTTGTCGACACGCCAGGCTAGGTCCCAGATGGCAAGTTTGCACCAGGGCTCCTACAAGCAACTGCTGCACAGGCCATGGGGCGAATAATGGTGCAGATAACCAGAAGGTGAGGAATATCACGGCTGTTGGAACGGATACCTCTCCTCCCCCTTGCGCGACCACCCGTTGTCCAACGACCGCCATCCTGATCAGACGGTGAAAAATTGCTGGCGTTGTGCAAGGAAGAGCGGGGTAGCTGGGATGCGGGGACCAGTGTCATGCCGGCTGGCTTTTTTTTTATGGCTGCTCTGACGACTGGGACTCACCCCCAAGTACCCTAAAAATGGCGCGGCACTCTGGTCCCCCCAGTCCGTGTACTCCCTGCTGCACCCCCCGCCCACACGCACAGCACCGCCTTTTCGCAAAGAGTAACTGATGCCAGATGTCTTGGCTGGCCTTTGTCGTCTAACCCTTGTGGCCCAGCCCCCCCACCTGTTTCCTGATAACCAGTGTCACGACTGGAGCTGAACACCCTGAATTTTGACCATTATCTAGTCCCATTTGTCCCTCCCCTACTTCCCCCCCCGCTTTGCGCTGAATGACGCAGGTGTCCGTTGTTTTGGTACAAGAATGCAGGCCACCCTCTCAGGGAGGTTCTACTAGCGTTGATGGTGAGACAGATAGTCAGGATGGGGTTAGGTCGTCAAGTCAGCACAGGATGGGAGGGATGTTGCCGGCCATGACCCTCAAAGGTCGTTCACCCAGAAAACACCGGGCTGTGGGCTGGGTGTTGGGGAAGTTGCAGCGGCTGCGGCTGGAGGGCTGCTGTGTAGTACAACTGGTATCCAGTATGTCTTTTGTGTGATCGCTTGTTGGTGGCGGTTGATGTCTCTCCAGATTGGGCAGGAAAGGTGTAGTTTCATGAATGTTTGCTAATGGCAGCCCTTGTAGACTGTGACCCCACACCAATCCAGCCAAAAAACACGTCTGGCAGATGGTCACTGATTTCAACTTTTTCTCCACCAGCTCGTTGCGTCTGATTACGCTTCATGTAACGAGTACACATGAGATGCATCCAAAACACCTACAACGAGGTGTTAGCTCGTCTGCTTCCTGGAAGTCACAACAGTTTCTTACCTGCTCTGAGTTTGCTGGTGGGGCTTTTTTTCTGGCTGCAGACAGGCTTTGCGAGCCCGGAGGAGACTAAACGGGTCACCAGCAAGGGCCCCATAAGTCAGTGTGGACAACAAGTCCATAGGACGCTGCAGGACTGTGATGGGTTGGTGGTATAGCTGTGCATGCTGATGCGTGTCATACACATTGAAACGTCCGTCATAGACCACACAGAGCAGCCACCCCGGTGTCCAGGGGAGTGAGGACTTTGTGGCCAGCCGGCCCCGCAGTGCCCTGGGAGGCGTTGTGGTCCCCAACTGCAATTGAACCACTTGAGCGCGGTACACCCCTGGGAGCATGCAAACAGGCTGACGGTTCCCCGAGCATGGCAAGGGACGCTGTTGACGGAAACATGTAATGCCAAGCACGAAGACAGCAGAGAGCACAAGGGCAACACAACCGAAGGAGCCAGAACGACCAAGGATGACTCTTCAACCGCACAAGTCAATAAGTGGACGAAATATCGAACATGGGGCTTCTCAATAGGACGCCGAAAAAAAAATTGCGGGGCTTTTTTCATTTGCAGAAATGCAATCTTTGGGCGGGGTTTCCACAACAGCATGCAACAGAAAAAGAACAAAAAAGTGCCACGCAGCTGTGGTATGTAATCCATGGTATCATCGTGTGCAAAGACTGCAATACTGTGAGACCCTTCGCAGTACCTCTTTCTGCGCCGAGCATCCTCTTTCTGTGCTGTTCATTTACCGCCCACATTGGTGTTTGCCCAAATTCTCGTGACGTGGTGGAAGGAACGTAGATTGCTTGCCTTCTTTCCAGATCGATGCCCTGCAAATTCTTGGTGTGTTGTTGATTTTTACTGCAGTCGTTGCGTCCGCCATGAGCAGAGAGGTGTGCTGCCGCATTTTTCCCGTTGCAGACCGCTAATGAAGAAGGTTGTGTGTTCAATAGGCAAATTTCTAGTGTTGTGTCCGTGTGATGCAGTCTGACCGTTGCATAGCGAGGATTCCAACCCTGGGAGAGTAGTCCACAGGGGCATATGGGCAGCCGGTATAAACACCCGGAAGCACCATTTGCCCAAGTCACTTCACCAAGTCAGGGGTGGGCAGACAAACAGCATGGGAGGAACCCCCGAAAGACTAACGTCGTTCAACAAAGCTGTCTACCCAGAGCTTCATGGGCGGGTTCACTCGGAGGCACGTCACTGTGTGACGCTTGGCACCAGGGTGCCCTCATCTCCTCCGCAAAGGGTCAATGGAAACTTTCCTCTTCTAGACCTTTTGCGAAAGGCGTCTAGGGCCGTTTTCAGGCTCTTGACAAGCTTTTCTCTCATTCTTGTGAACTGCATGTGCTGCATGTTGTGCTGACGCTGTCTCAAACAACACACCACATGTGACAGCTCACAAGTCACCATTCGGGGGGGGGGGGGGGGCACGGACATGCAACACACCGCAGTGGAGCAACCAAGTGACTGAAATCATGAAGCCAGGAGTACCAACAGGCAAACCAAGCCCGTCTTTCTGGTTTTTACCGCAACCTCCCCAACCCACCCACCCACGAGTGAAGGATCCTCTTTCTTAAAAGGCGAACATGTACGTACACCCGAAAGTACCAACTGTCATACTCTTTCAGCATTTATGGCACCCCCCAAACAGCTCACTCAACGGGTGGGCAACTAACCCCACAAGTGGAGGGTTCCTTCCTCAAAAGGTGCACATGTACGTACCCCCGGAAGTACCAACCGGCATACTCCTTCAGCCTTTATGGTGCACCCCCCTGACAGCCACATACGCCAAATGAAACAAAGACAGAGCGTCATACGGGGAGCCACTGACCACAGGTGCGAGTCCAGGGGTCAATGGGAAAGCCCTGGAGATCCTTGCAAGGGGACACAGGGATGTGCGCAATTGGGGGAGATTCGCCGCACCTGCTTGGTTGGAAGCTGCCAAGGCAGAAGCTGTCTTTGTTTTGAAAGAAAGAACGCAACAAGACGTGTTACGGACAGCTCTGCATGGCATGGGTGTCACCACACCTTCACCTACCACTGGTGCTGGTGCAGCTTTCACTTTGACCAGATAAGGATAAGAAAGCATCTCTGAAGCCATGTTAAAATTGAATCATGAGCTGACAATGCCACGGGATTATTTGTTTGCACGCAGCACTGTCTGTTGCGTACCAATTGTCTGGTGACCGGTTGGAGCGCCGATCGGAAATGGGTGCATCTTTTGGGATGCCTGAGAAGACCAACTTCAGAATGACAACAAAAGGTGGATTGTCAGAGATTATCATATCTTCCCTTGAGAGAGTGCAGAAGGGCATTTTTCCCGAACCATCGACTGAGGGGCTCATGATCTGTCACATGACTCTTACTGCTAGCCTATGTGGCTCCCATGACCGGCATGGTGGGGCGCTACTTGCTTTGGTAGCTGGAAATAACCGTGGACCAGGTGCTTTTAAACACAAAAACCACTGCTGTGGGTCCACATGTAGCACATGGGGCATTTTGGGAGCTTTTTGGTCACCCGTCACGGGCGTCTTTTTGCCATGCAATGGTGATATGGGGTAGAAGTACATGACTGATGAAATAGTGGCGTGGGGGTGCAAGTATGTACCCGATATAATGGTGATGGGGTGTTGTTACGGACCGCATGCAATGGCGAGACGAGGTAGAGGTATGTATCGCATACAGTGAGATGGGGTACAAGCCGTTAACCAACACAGTGAGATGTAGTATATGCTTGTAGCCCATGCCGTGGTGCAATCCTTCAAATACATATTCCATACAATTATGCAATGGTGTACGAGCGCATACACCATGCAATGGTGAGATGGAGGTACAAGGATGTGCCCCAAACAATGGTGAGATGGGGTACAGGGGTGTGCCCCATATTATGTTGCGATTGAGTACACCTGCATACCCTGCACAATGGCGAGAAAGGGTACAAGTACGTAACTTGTACAATGGTTCAATGGAGTACAAGTAAGAACCCCATGCAATGGTCAGATGGGGGACAGGTCATATGGGACAGGATCATCGCCATTGTAGAGTGCAATGAAATTGCCCCCTTATGTCTTGCATTGGACTGCACATAGGGTACAGGGGCGGATCTGTGGCTCCCACCTTATTGGAAGAGGACCTTCTCCAAACATCAATTTAATCTTTGGCAGCTTCACCCAATAAGTGATAACTGCTAGGAGTTGTCCTTGCTAGGAGTGGTGCGCTGAGTGATTTTATGGAGTGCAGCAGTCCCTGGCAGCTTTGTTTCATTGCGATGTTGCATTCAGATGCCCATTGACATGTTTGTCACGTCCATGGTGCCCCATGCTGTGTGCTTTCCACACCTCGCTGCTATTGTAGCCGTCCAATGCCCATGTGCGACAGGCTGCTTTCTCGCCAAGCCCCCCATCAAACGAGTGGGACAATCCTGTTCCCCATCCATTTTGGACGCGCCAACAAATGGAAGCGGTCGCAGAGGAGCACGTTGAGCCTTCCTCAGGTCTGCGCGTCATCAATGGTTTTACCCAGAGGTCATTTCTCTGGATCAATCCGCATTAGGACTCAACCAGAAGTACTCAAGTTTATAGCAACTGCTTCTCAGCATTCATCAAACTCCGTTTGCAGCCCTGCAGATAATGAAAATTTTCCCACCTGTGACTCTTGTTCTATCTATGGGTCCGCAGACCAAGTGCATGCTGAGTAAGTCATGCATACACTTACTCAGCTGACCTGTAGGTGTTGAACCTTAATGATGCTCCACATGCATCCCCCCCCTCCCCGGCCTGCGCTAGTGAGTTGTTTGTTGATGCTTTGTTGGCAGAACTTTCGAAGGAATTGCAAGGACCCTGTTGTCAAAGGAATTGCAATAGCCCTGGTGTCATACACTCTCAGACCAATTTGCAAGTGGTTGAAATGTGAATGACATGCGAGCACCACGTGTACCTCACGGGATTCTTTGCTCCTGGTTTGCCATGGGACAGAATGCATGTGCAGGACAAAAACTCGCGAATGCTCTTGTTGTGTTACGTTTAATACACGGAGAGCATACAATTGCCTTGCCCAAGTTGAAAGTGTGCCTGGCCCTTCCTTGCTGTTCATTTCTGCAGGAGCTGATTGGGTGGCATTCCTGAGTTCAAAAGCGGTCCGTTTTTCGTTCGACTTCATTGCAGGCTTCTATGTTCCACCCATCACAGAACGCAAATGGCTGTACCGTGTGGTGTTCTTGGAGACCATAGCTGGAGTGCCAGGGATGGTTGCAGGTCCCCTCATTGTGTCTGGCCATGCTTATCCACCCTATCAACCCAGTTTATGTTTGGAGCTCCATCCCCTGGCTGTGAGGCGAAAACCAAATGCCCAAAATCCGTTCAGCCTAACTCCGCCCAACTGCAGGAACTGCTTCCCCTCGCTCCTCCTCCTTTCTCCGTCATGTGGCTCAAGATGTTCAGCCATAAATCACTTCAAAGAGAGGTGGTTCGATCAAGCGCAGGCGCGGGCGCCATAGACCCGCTCTTTTCGGGGGCCATTGGCGTCGCATACCCCAATGTATGACATTGGATGTCTTATTCTTTGTAAAAGCATCATTTTGGGAGACAAAATTATCACCCAATTAATTTTTTGATTTTGACTGTGGGTACCACTTTTAGGGGAGGGTGGGTGGGGGTCAAAACTCGGTTGACGTATAGCCACCACTGTGCGTCGATTCAGGCCCAGGTCCCGTTCCACTTTTTTCTTCTATATGGACCCCTGAACCAATCACAGGGGTCCCAGGTGCTATCTCCAGGCTTCCAAGATTGGTTCCCCTATGGGGCCCTGCCGGTGAAGACTCGGTGAAGACTTAGCGTTTTTCAGGCCCGCATGGGTTAGCTGAAAAATTGCGATTTTTAGGTGACCTCTGACAACCCTTGGGGGCTCTCAGGCTGTTGTTGGGTGATCATTTGGTGCCGATGGGAATACATATAAACCCATGGGGAGCGATGGAGCACCAACTAGGACCTCATAGTGGTGTTTATTGGCCCTAAAAGCGCCGTTTTTAGCATGTTTGCACCGTGATGGGCAGAAATTTGTCGGCCTATAGTGTACAACTTCCCCACAACGTCACTCGTCTCTCTTTGAGGTGCCTTGCCGAAGGTCCAATGAGTGGGCAAGGGCTAGATGAAAAGTGCATCATGCTGATATTTTTTAAGCGATGCATTGTGGACTGCAAGTATTCGTAATCAGGTGGCAATGTTGGATGCTCACATTTTCAATCCCTTCGCAGTATCTTGGACAACGGTCCTGTTGACCATAGCAGATGATGATGCAATGTCATTGCCCAATTTTGAGACTGAGGTTGAGTGTATTGTATTTCGGACAAACCCGTGGACAATCCTCAGCACTGGCCATGCAAGCATGGCGTTTGACAGTCTGACAATGAGGTGTGATGCCCTCACCAGGCACTCTAAATGTATTCCCCCCCCAAGAAAGCCTCCCCACAAGCCCCTAGTTTCGTCTCATCTCTATCTTTTCCCATTTGACGTTTGTTTTACCATGTCCCTACATACAAACGAATGTATTTCCCCCCCAAGAAAGCCTCTCCATAAGCCCATAGCTTCATCTCATCCCTATCTTTTCCCATTTGATGTTTGTTTTACTGTGTCCTTACATACAAAGAAACTGTGGGGTGCTTCCCTTCTACAGAGAAACCTACCAAAATTCGGAAGGTGGGAGTTTGTATGGCAAGTTGATGTGAATTTTGTGCTGTAGGGCCAATGGTGGTGATTGTTGAATTTTGCATTTGGACATTGCTTTTACAAGAATATGTGCAAATGAAATGCAAATCAAAGTCGTCATTGTGGGGGCCTAAGGGGGGGTATATGACTTGGTGGTGCTTTTGTGCCACATGGAAGGTGTGTAAGGCAATTCACAATGGACATTGTTGTTGGGACAAGACATGATGTTCCAGTCTCCCCTCGTCCTTTCCTACACCTACTACAATTGGTCCTATGCAATGGTTCCATATTTGTGTGTTGCCACATTTTAGGCTCTTTCGGTCCACACTCTTGTCAGCAATCTCCAATGATGTGCTAGCATATGCAGTAGCCGACTCTAACGTGAAGTTGATGCCTACGTATCTTTGTAGAGAGTGATGGTGTCAACAAATCAATGTGCATCATCTCTTGGAGAACACTTGCAAAGATTGTGTAATTGGTTCATTTGGATCTGTGATGCTGCATTTTAGAAAGGTTGGGAAAATACATTACAGGGGGTTTCTCTTTCTTTGCGGTGTGCAGGAAGCATCCCCTCTCACCAAATGTCTTGGAACCAGGATTCACATATCATTCAGACTCTTGATCCATTTTGATGCACAACCCCGTATTTTTGTTGTGTTGTTGCTTCAAGTCAGCAATCCTAGCTTTTTCTATCAAACCCATATGCCTCCTTGTGCCGTCTGAATTGTGAAAAGGACGTGAATATCAAAAGTAGCTTTGAATAGCAAAGGTCCAATGAATTGTATGAGAGGCGAGACGTTGTTTGTGTGTGTGTGGGGGGGTCCTTTTCCTTCAATCTCTTTTTTGTTAAGCCGGAACAAAAGTTCCTCACGACCAATTCTTGTCGTAGACTTTGGGGACTGGGCCAAAGCCCCACGGGGAGGTCGGCAAGTGCCATCCCAATACCCCCCCCCAATGCAAGACTCAAAGTAGTACAACCCGAAGTACCAAGTGGGATATTTGCCCTTTATGGCAAATGCGCGCTCCTTGGGACAGAATTTGTGTTGCAATAGGGCTGGGTATTATCTAGCCTGAACTCTTCATTTCACCCCCCTCCCTATGTCCAAGGGCAAGAATCACCAATTTCCGGGACATTACCGGTGCACTATCTAGAAAAATGGGCAATATAGGAAAAGTGGGGGAAAATGGGGGTAAATGGGCAAATTTCTTTGTTCTTTGTGGAAAAATGGGGGAAACCTACACGTGGAAGCTGCAAAAATGCACTTTTTGGCTGGTCACGGGGGGGGGGGGGTAGGGTCACCGGGTGAGTACTGTAGTGGAGGAAAATTGGGGGAAAATTGGGTAAAATGGGGGAAAATGGGAGAATTTCTTCATATTTTGTCGAGAAATGGAGGAGATTTGCATGTCAATGCTTTTGTTGTTGCTGTAGGTGCGGGCATTATACCTGGGTCAGTGTGGCCCCATGAGCTTCTCCTTGTCCAGTTTTCCCTTTGCCTTTTGTTGTTTGACTTTTGATTTGTCCCCGATACCATGGAGAATGTGCATGTTTTTGAGGGCGTTGCATACGTCCCCATCAAGTTCATCCGGGACAAGGAACGCGATTGGGTCCCTGCTGGCTGGCTTTCCAAGCAGATGGCCCATCTGGAATACTTGAAGATGTCCCTTGTCACCTGCTCAAATGGGGGTTATTATGAGCCCTTTTAGGCCAATTTTCTTTATGTGGCTACAGTGCACAACAAGGGTGGTGATGTGCGCCCACTTGCGTGTGTTCTTTGCCGCGGTGTGCATCACTTGTCTCTTGTACTTGATTGCATGCCTCCACATTGTTTTCAAGTTCAATGGGCATGTTGTTCAATCAATGCGCGTATAGTGTGCGTCGTGCATAGTTTTTTACGTTGACGACTATTGCAACCCTAGTTTAGGGTGTTTTCCAAAAGCTGGTGGGTTTGTTTGGTGGAAATTGATTTTAATTCCGTTGCTGGCACCCATGTGATAAGAACCTAAGTAGGAGGGGGCTACAGAAAGGCTACCGCGTGTTTGGTGGTTGTTCTTGTTGTTGAGGGTTGTTGAAGGTTTTGGCCTACACAATTGACACACAATTGTTATGGGGGGAGCACTTGACGCAGCACGCACGTGCGGCGCGGATATTTAGCAGTGTTGCTTGACCAAACTACTGTAGATTCATTTGTGGCTAAGCCGGAAGGGCTGCAATTTCCCTTCGCTATTTGGAAAAGGGTGGGGAAAATTGACAATCTAGGGTGGTGACGTATTTTCACCCTTGGAGGCGCCGGATAGGGCAAGATAAAGGGATCTTTACGCAAGTCCTACACCCAAGGGTTTATTGGTTTTTGGGGGCACTTTTAGAGGGGGCAAAAGCCAACCCAATCCGGGTAAACCTACCATAAAAGTAGCTCATGCGATGCAACCCCCCCCCCCCCATGCAAACATGTTTGGGGCACACCATGCACATTTTGCGCACGTTTTGCCCGAGGTTTGCCCGGGGCAAACCAAAGTTTGACCCATGCTGTATCCCCATAGTCTTTTGTTGCATGTGACACTCCTCTCCGTGTCCTTTGTGGACTATTTTTCATAAACCGTAGTTCTCATTGGTGCTTGTCGCCCAAAACAATTGGAGCTATGGCTATCCTCCAATTTCCCCGGTGGGTGCCTACCTGCCCCCGGCCGTAGAACCCGCATACTAGCCTATGGTCCGCCCCATGACCTGTACCCGTGTTTTTGGGGCTTATGCCCCACGGGTAGTAGCCTATGTTGGGCCAACGTCCGATGCCGGTTCTATTGCTGATAGCCCCTGTTGCTATGTCCTCCGCCCCATGGTAATATGGGCGGGCATATGTGTACCAAGCCAAGTTCGATGACCACCAGGATATTTGAAGGAGCGCAACAAGTGGTTGATGCCTCCACCTTTGACTGCCTAGCCATTGAGTACCCTGTTGTGCGCGGGTTACACGCGGTGGGTATGCCCTCCCGCCCCCGCCTTCGCTGCCTATCTTGAGGACGAGTTGATCCGTGCCATTTGCATTGTGAAGGATACCTTGGGCTTCTTGGTCCTAAGTTGTTGGCCAAGCACGGTGTTACAGCCGGAGGGTGGGCCGTGGGTGCCACAATCGGTCGAGCCCATTCTTTGATGCCTTCGCCCATGACTCATGGAATGATTAGTACCCTAGTGACTATAAATGGCACATTGCTAGTTTGTCTGCCATCCTCGCCAACATTGTCGTCTTGGGTAAGGACCGTTGATACACATCCGTTTGATTTTGTGGGGTACCGTGAGTTGCTTGACCCTTACGCTCTCGGCCAAGTAATTGGCTCAATCCTTTGGTGAGCATGTATTTCTGGGATGGTACTCAAACCGGTAGGCATTCATGGAGTGCGCAGATATGTGGCACAATGCATAGATAGAACCGTTGTTACCGTGGCCGCGCCCGGAGAACATTATGCCTTGATGTGCTCATTTTGCTCAATTTTTTCATGCTATATTATCCTTTTGTGAGTGGAAGGTCCGGTGGTTTGTGGGTGATACTGTACTTTTCCTATCCATAAATGTGTTTCTGATTTGGGAGAGACATGCGCGTCTTCATAGCTGATTTGGGTGGTTTTACAGGTGTCTTGTTTTGCCGCCTGCACGTGGTGACACTGCCCTAGCCAAGGGCAAAACCACGGTAGCCATGGGGGGGGGGGGCGCGGCACGGCCCACCCCCCGCCCCCGCTAGTGCCACGAGCTGGCTGGCGACAGGAAGTTTGTCCGAGGGGCACTGGCCCCGCCTACCTGCACCGGCGGCAACAGCCGTTGCGGCCGCGGGCCCACAGGACTGTGGACGCCGCCGGAGGAGGAAGCCGATCGGGGAGTGCGCGTATTGCGGCTCTGCGCCCTGCCGCTGCGTGGAGATGTGCCCGTACTGCTACAGGCTCCCGGGGGTGTGCCAGTGCTGGGGCGTGGAGGAGCCCGTGCCCCTCCCATGCAGCGTATGCGGCTCTGTGGAGCCCTGCTTGTGCTGGACTGAGGACAACAAAGCCGCCATTGACGCAGCCGCGGCAAAAACCGCCGCCACTGCCGACCTCGTGCCCTGCTCAATGGCGGCCTGCAATGCGCAAGGCGGCATGGACGACAAGGCAATTGATGCCGACGGTGCGTTTGCCGTCTCCAGTGGGCCTCAGCTGGCCCTGCCAGATCGATCTGCCCGTTGGGCAGATATCATGGAGGCCGAGGAGCCGCCCAGCATTGCCACTGGCAGTGCAGCGCCCCCCCGGGCTTTGCCGACATCCCGGGCGCCATGGACGCTGAGAAGACAGGCGCACTATGGGCTTCGGGCGCGCCCAACACTCAAGAGGCATCTGAGAATGCTTTCAACGACTTTGCGGGCGTTGCGGCGACCTGCTCTCCAGCCGAGGCGGTACTCTCGGTGGCCGATGAGCCGGCCGCACAGAGCGATCCAAGCCTCAACATCAAGAGGGCCTCTTTGGCATTGACACTTTTTGAGGATGAGCAATGCACCCGACAGTGCATTGCACACCTCCAAGAAGCAGTGCTGGAACTACTAATGAATAGTTTTCGAGGGGAGGGGGCTGCGCTGTTCTGCCCCCCTGCCTTCGGGTTGCCGCAGGGGTGTCCAGCGCCCGTCCCTCTGCCGCCCAGACCGCAAGGGCAAGGGGAGGGAGGCTGTGCACCATGGCTGCCACTGCTGCAGGGGCCGCGGGCCATGCGCTCGAAGAGTGGAAATGTCGGGGTGCAGCTGGCGTTGCACCCCGCTGGCCAGGGGCGTCACGGGGGCCGGCCGGCTAACGTAGCTGCTGGCCCGTCGGAGGAGCCCCTCGAGGAGTGGCCGCCGGCTTCGCCGACCGCCACCGCCAAAGGACTATTCTGCTGGGGGGGGGGGGATCACAATCACCCCCTTCCCGCACAACATGGGGCCGATGCACGCCTTATGTTGGCGGCCCCGTACCGGGGTGGGTGGGCGCCCGTGAAGGCAGACCCAGGAAGGGGTGGTGCCTAGCGGCGGGTCAAGGGGAGGCATCTAAGGAATCCGCAAAGCATCTACCACAAATTCCACCGCGGCGTGGAACCCGACACATAAGATGTGCCCCCCCCCCCCATCTCACGATCATCACCCCATGGGGGTTGATGCCGTGCCCCCCCCTTCCCCCATTACCCCCATTAACCCCGTTTCCCCCATTACCCGCATTTCCCCCATTTCCCCTCCCTCCCTAACCCCTCCTTGCATTACCATGCCCCCCATCACCCCCATGGCCGTGCAGAGTCCCCGCTTCACCGCTAAAGGGAGGAGCAGGGCTGGCGGGGGGCGCGATTAGAGGATCGCCAACGGTCTTGGCGAGAGGAGTAGGAGGCAAGATGCGGGCAATGTAGGTGGCAACGGCGGTGAATGTGGGGCCACAAGCACCGTAGCCACTGCTGGTGGCTGGCTAGGGTTAGCCACTATTGCAGGGCGCATGAGGGCCATGGTCACAAGGCTAGCTGCCCGCCACGCCGCGCCGAGGCCTAGGGCATCAAGTGTTGCTCCCATAGGAGTGCAAGGGCGGGGCAGCATCCTCGGAGGCACCGTCCTCGGAGGCGCTAACCCCCTTGGAGAGGGTGAAGTGGCAGCTATGGCGTGCGGCGCTGCAATGGCTAGGCCCGCGGCTGTGCAACCCACCGGCATAGGAGGATCAACCCGTGTAATGGAGTGCATGCCGCATGTTGGACGGTCCATTGTGCTTAGTGCATTGTGTGAGCCCACTGTGTTGGTGGGGAGGGGGAAACGGCCTTTCAACAGACCCGCCACCCCTTGTGCCACGCCCCACAAGTGGGGGTGGCAACCGGCAGTCGAGACCAACTCCCGGCTGGCGCCGCCCATACCGCCCCCCGTGGAGGCCGCAGGGTCCTCACATGCGGAGCGGGCAACCCTAGCGTCACTAGAAGTTTTTCGGCACATCTCCAGCGCTTTGCAAGCGTGTGTCTGCCGCTGGGGAAGGGGAGGCCACCCCCTAGGAGACCACGGCACGACAAGGACTTGGGGTGCACCAGCCCCCCCCCTCCACCCACTCCGGCCGACTCCCACCTCGCGGCTGGGTCTCGGGGATCCACCGCGACGTGCTTGGCAGCTGGGCTTGCCCGTGTTCTGCAACGTGGGTGGGCAAGCACCTCTTTTTGCCATGGGGCTGACGCACCCCTCCCCCTGAGGAGGGCTGGTGGGGGTGCCCAACGCGCCCCGTCAGGGTGGGCATGCACTGTTGCGGCAGTTGCAGGGGGACGAGTTTGGAAGAGACTTATTCCTAGCCAGCCTGTCCCTCTTTGAGCTGTTGTACTGCACAGGTAGGGGGCAAGAACGGGGAGGTGGCGCGTACTCTTGATTGGCCCACTTCCCTAGCCCCTCAACATCTGTACATAGGCCTATGCACTTTAAGTAAATATGCCCCCTTTCACCTCTTTTCACCCCATTTGTACCCATTTTCACCCCTTTGTGTATTTTGTGGCTGGACGTTGGATTATGATGATAGGGATCACCACACAAAAAGTGCTAAAATGTCTTTTCATTGGCAGGGTTGTTGCACTTGGAGCACACTTGGCAAAACCCACCAGATAGGAAACCCCCTAAAACCACCCACCACTTCTATACAACACTACAATATAGTAACACCAATAGGTGCCAAGTTCTATTGTCTCCAAATATGCAACAAGATTCTCGAACCTTTTGATATATGTTCATCTCTCCTTGAGGCTGATCCCACCAATCAATCTTATCATGCATGAGCGAGCTTGGCATACATGGCCATTGCGTCATGAATGTACTAGTCATCACGTGACTGCAAGGGTAAGGTACAGGTGTGGGCTTTTCTGGTGCATTGAGTGCATTGTGAGTGGAAGGGAAATAGGGCTCTCTTGGACCTCCCCCCCCCCCTCTGTGTTATTGCATCCGGCTTTGAAAAATAGTGCCTGGTTGCAACCAACGCAGATCTGACCTGTGCTTCGCCAGGGTGTTTTTTGCCCCAGTCTTTATAAGTGTATGACTTAAAATGACCATTGCAAGGTTGGGATCATTTTGACTACCCCCCCCCCCCCCCACCCCGGTCAGTTTAGCAAAATACTGCCATTGAGGGGTTTGCGTCGTGTAGACTGGGTCTGGTGACCTCCCCCCACCCCTGATGAGGTTGAATTTCTGCGGAGCATATTTGCAGGGGTCCCGCTACGGGCCCTCGTTCATGGGGACTTCTATGCTTTACCTGCCAAAGTGCCACACTGACCCATTGTCAATGCGCGCCCACTTTTGAATTTTACCACTATGTGGAAGCTAGTTGGGGCGCACATAGCCAGCCAATACGTGCCACTCCTGGCTCAGGCTGGGGTGCTGCCACGCACCCAATTCGCGTTGCACGCTTCCTCCAGTGTGGCAGATTTGCTCCGTGTGCTGCATGACTATTTTTGGTTCCGTTTCCATCGCCGCAAGTGTGTGTGTTTAGTGGTGGACGATGTTCGGCATGCGCATGGGTCTGTAGTTCACGACACTTTGCGGTGGTTGTTACGACTGGCCGGTTTTCCATAAATAGTCGTCGGTTTGCTACTACTGGCCACGTGGCGCAAGGTTGCCCGGCGTCAGCAATGGTGTTTTGCATAGTGGTAGAAGTGCGCGCCTTCTTTGCACTCCTTTGCGTGCCTCCGTGTTGGGGACCCTGCAGACCTTTCAACCGACTGGGCTATATGGATGACACCACGTGGTGCATAGATTCAGAGTCTGACCTACCGCTGTTTGCGGACAATCTACAACGAGCGGGACTCAAGACGAACCTTTTTTCTTCCGGTCCCAAACAGCTGTTAGTGATCGCCTCGTGTGAGGGCTTCCAAGTCAATTTTCATCCGCTGTCTGTGTACATGGGTGGGTCGCGCATGCCCATGCACCAAGGACCCGGGTACGTACGTATAGTGGGCAGGCACCTGTTCCCACACGTCTACCACAAAGTAGACAAAGTTAAATTTTTCCGTGCTAGCCGCTGTGCCTCACGCTTGCCATGGTTCGGCTTCCGTCCAACTACCCTGGTCACATGTACAGTGTTGTCGCCGGTGGGCAACCGCGCTGGCAAGCAGGGGTACGTCCTCCGACGTACAACTCCATGCGGGTAGCAGACCAAGCCGCGGCGTCAGTGTAGGCAGTAGACTGATCGAAACGTGCAAAGGACTCTGCAAAGAGGGTTCAAAGTGCCTGAAGCTGCGGCAGGCGACCGGTGGTGGATGCTTCCCTGACACAGAGGATTGCGATGCGGCCCCGGACCGTGAAGTGGCTGGCGAGACCATCCGTGGCTCTCGCACAGGCATTGGCGGTCGTGCGGCCCTTCCCGGCTTTTGGACAAGCGACCTCGGGCCTGGCCTGCGGCTGGCTGCAGAGCCCCACTCTCTGGTGGGATCGATTCGCAGTGGCATTCTGGCAGAGGCACTCCGCCTGTCTGGACCTGGGGGCATGCATTTGGTCGCTGTGACCTATGCCCCAACGGAGAAGAGGCTTCATTGGCTGGGATTCTGGATGGCTTCCGGGCTTGGCTTTGCTCTTTGGTGCTCTGCTGTCCCGCCCGGAGCTGTAACCCATGTCACGGAGCATCATCCTTCGAGAGGGCAAATGTGGCAAGGCAGAATGGCCCTGTGGGTGTCCGGTGTGCCCCTGTGTGGTGCACCGGATGCATGTGCCTACCAACCGCGCCGGGTGCAATCAGTGGGAGAGCTAGTGGTGTGCAAGCCCTCCAGGTCTCCCATCCCGGCTCTCGGTACCCCGGTTGGTGCACAGTGGTGCAAAGGTGTCAAGAGTGGCTTGGCAAGGCAGTAGACTGGATGGCATGCTCTCCCATCAGCCCAGTTTTTCCAGCCCCTTGCCTCCGGGTGTGTGGCGATCGAGCCGGCCGTAGTGGCAGTAATCAGTCAGTTTCTGCAGACCTATCAGAAGCAGTTGCAACACGCTAATGTCATGGTGCGACACAGCACACAGCATGGCCTGTACGAAGCCATGCAACGCTTCCATCCCGATATGCCTTGCGTAAGTTGCGGCCTGTCCAAGCATCAGGGTCCACAACACAGATCACGATAGATTCGTGCTCTACATGCATTTGCTCGACTTTCGCATCAGCCTACCCCCGGTCCGCCCGGAACAAGGGGCGGACCATGTCATGTGCCGGGCAGTGCATCCCTGGCAAGCCGCCGCCATCCACGAGTGGATGGACGCACGCGGGTTACTTCAGTTTGCATGATGCGCATGCAGCCGGTTGGCCACTGGCGCCGTGGCAATGGGGCCTGGAAAGCCTCTCTCCATGGCACGGGGTGTCGGTGCCTTTGCAGCCGGATTTGCCCACCTTGCGGTCCGTCCCTCGACATTGTGCTTTTGTGACGGACGGTTTGTGGTTCCCCTCCCACTGTTGTGGGGGTGCTTGCGCGGTGGTTTGTCTACACACCCTCACGTGGGTGGTCTACCCGGTGTCTGTCCCCTGCCATCTGGACCACTCTTATGCAGTGGAAGTGTACACGTCCTGGGTACTGTGTCGGATCAAACACGCTTTGCTTGCCTCGGGTTCGGTCGCTTGCGCTACGGCACGCAGTCTTTGAGAGGGGGGAAGTTTTACAGACTCCAAGTTTTTCATACATGCAGCCGTCGCCCGGAAGAGCTGGGCACAAATCTTTGCAACTGTGTCAGGCTTGCCGGTCAGTTCCCTCCGCCCCAACATCTCTACTCTCATCGGCGGGGCACCTTTCTAGACTTGGTTTTGGATGATGTTGATAGGGAAGCCAAGGCACAGGCGCTGCGCCAGCCTCATCCCGTGCCGGCAGGTTACCTTGCAGGCTTGCAAGTCCCGCAACCAGCTTTTTGCAGATTTGGAGTGCAATAGCATGATGCTGGCACGGTGCAATACCGTCAGCTGCGCCAACTTTATGCAAAGCAACAGGAAGTGCTATATGCTCGTGAGGTAGCGTCCTACGCGTACTATGCGACATGTGTTGCGTCTAGTTCCCTTTCATGGGGAGACCACCTACGCATGGTGACGTTTCGTCACAAACTGGGGTCTGCGGTTGCCGCTCGCTGTGCGTTCTGTGATAACGTGGTAACCGCGTCACACTTTCAAGAAAACTGTGGATGCAGTCAGTTGTGGTCTGCTGTACTATACTCACAGATGGCTTTTGATCTTCGTCCCATAATTCCAGTGTGGTCCGTCTCTCTGCCCACCTGCTGGGGTGTGCTGGTTCAGTGGGGAGGGGCGTATCTGGGCATTACCACAGAATCCGCTCCGGTCTGTCCGATACCTCACGTGTCTTGGATGACCCTGTCACTTACTGGCCGTATACTCCCAGCGTCGGAAAAAGCTATGATACGTCATGGAGCCACGCCTCAGCAAGTGCGAAAGTTTTTGATAGCTTTTTGGAAGACTGTGTTGCGCATGTCCTGCACCGCCCACCCCCCTCAACTGCGGAATGAGGGTGATTGGGCTCGGCCTTGTCACACCCTGGTGGTGTTTGACTACCTGTATCCCGGTCGGGACTTCCCGGCAGCGGGACATTGACACCTCTAGCCGCCGGAGTCCTCCTCAGTGCCCCCGGCACTCCATTTGCACCTTTGGCACCACATCTCCGGTGTGTCTATCTATGTCCCAAAAAAACGCATGGCGCATCCTGGGACCGGGGATGTACTATACTGGTTTCACTCCAGGTCACGTCTAGCGGACAGCGCTCAGTGGCCATGTTTGTTCGGCAGCGGTCCGTGGTTTGTTATGTGGTGGACCTTCCAAGGGCGGAAGCGGCTAGGGACTTTACGCATTGTCATCGCTGGTTTGTTCTGCGGTATGGGGCGGGTCCACACCGCTTTCTCGCCGGGTACACCCACGGAGACTGCGCACCTACACCGGCACGTGTCCGACAATGGTGGCACATGTGGCGTTTCTACCTCCAAACTGCTGACGGAACGCACACGGCACACACAGAGGGGCTTCGAACACCCGTCGGGGAACGAGACACTCCGGCACAATGCAACGGCAGAAGGAGTTTAGACCTCCCGAGCATGTACACTAACTGGAGCGACGTCAGTCACCAGGCGGCCCGATAGCCGAAAACCACAGGTTTTCTACGACGGAAAACCTGTGCCCGTTTTCTACCCCCACGACCAAACGGTGGTACCAAAGTGGGGAGGGTGGGTCCGAGCCAAGCTCCAGCCCATACCATAGCAGGTGCGACTCCTGTAGACCCACCACCACCACCCTGATGTGCAAGGAATCAGACAACCCTTGCCGCTGCCCCTTCCTCACCACCAACAGCACTGCACTCTGGCTCCAGGGTCCAATTGCTCAGCCCGAGCACAACCACCAGGAACCGCCCAATCTATGGCACACAGGGCTCTTCAGTAGCGACACCATGGGGAAAAAGCCTGGACATGCAGCGCACCAGTGATGTGTCAATAGAACTCCCCACCCCAGTGTCACTGGTTCCCAAATCTGTGGTGGTGAGCACCCTCAAGATTTGAGCGTGACTGGGTGAAGCCTGTCCGCGCTGCAAGGGCAGTCGATGCCACAGGGACCATCATGTGGTCAAACAGTGAAACGTTACTGGTTGTTGCACAGGGAGGGGGGGCAGGACGGGGTACAATGTGTGCTATTTTTCTGACAGGAAGGGGGGCAGGGGCCTGCGGGCGCCCGGAGCTGCAAATGTGATTGGTGGCACTTACATTCCACTTTCACCCACAAAAGTAGCCCACATCATACAGGTCATACCAAGACATGACTGATCTGACACCTGCACTGTGCTATCCTTGCGTTCACTTTGTTCAGGATTGATTCGCCATTTCCAGAGCCTTCGCAATCTGGAGCGCGATTACGGGTGGATCCACACGCTGCTTGAGGACGCAGAGAATGAGCGCATGCATTTGATCACTTTCATGGGGTTGCTCAACCCTGGTGCATTTTTCAAAGGCGCTGTGACTGTGACTCAAGGTTTGTGTGGTAGCGTCCTGTTTGTTTGCGGAGATCCTCGCATTCATGGAATGCTGTATGCGACAGGGTGTGGTTTCTTTGTTCGTGCTCTGCCAGCCCCAGCCGGTGGGATCCCTACATTCCGTTCAGAGACATTTGTCCACATTCCGTTCCTCTGCTTTGCATTGCCACAAAGCAGCACATGTTGTGACAAGGGACAACGAATCTGTAAGGCACTGAAGCGGTGGAACATGGTTGGGACAGGGTAACACAACTGTGAAACGGCACATGAATGTCTAAAGAAGACCCACGGAACTGCATTTTGCTGCCCATCATTTGGCACGCAGTCTCCAAACACTGGCTGAGTCCACTGCGTGAAGGCCCCGCCTCTCATCATGCCCCCAGGAGTGTTTGCTAGCGGATTCTTTCTGACATACCTTGTGTGGCCCAAGCTGTGCCACCGCTTTGTGGGGTACGTGGAAGAGGAGGCTGTGCACAGCTACACCATGTTGTTGGAGCAGTTGGATGCAGGAGGCTTGCCAGAGTTCAGCTCTATGCCATGCCCCGATGTGGGCAAAAGGTTCTGCACTGTGCTGTTGCTCGCCACAAAGGGGTGTGTGATATCATTTACGCTGGTCGGCGTGAAGGTGGCAAAAGGGAATGGCTTGGGCTGAACGTCACATTTGGCAGAAGCGGCAATGGTGGATGTGGTTTCTTCACGTGATTGATTGTTGAATCTCGCAGATTTCGAAGCATGGTACTCTGAATGGGCCCTGAATGGGCCCTAAGAGGTGGGGGTATTGGTTTCGGTGCCTAGTGCAGCTGGTATTGGGGTGCAAGTTTTTTTTCGCTTCATGGTTCCCCTTCGCCAGTCCTGAGCTGATGTCCATACCTGGAGGCCGGGGGGGCAGTTGGAGTACTGAGGACGAGTGGGGTTGGTGCATAAGCCCAGGTGTTAGAGGGTTTAGGTGTGCGGCAGCAGTGTGTCGGCAGGTTTGGTTTGTAGACAGTGACGGCTACATAATTGTTGGGTGTGTTACAGACATGTATATATTTGTGTCGGTGTTTGCGTGGGTTGGCCCTGGGGTGCAGTGCATTGGTCTTTGTTGGTGCAGTAAGTGGGGTGCCGAATATCGTGTTTGAACGTGTGCGCAGCGTATCAACTCTTGTGTGAAAGGTGTGTGCGTGCGTGTGCGCACGCACGCACGCACACACGCACGGGGATATGACAGTTTGAGCATGTGGGTGTGGGGAAGTTGGCTGCAAATAAATTTTTATCTGGCGACGCATCCATCCAGCACGGCCTTTCCCCACCTTGGATGCACAGCCGGAAAGTGGCCTCCCGCATGTGCAGTTTTTGGTTTGCTGAGAGCATGTGAACAGTGCTGAAGGAGGGGCAATAAGGGATGTGCAACGACCATCCAAGAAACTATGCAGAATTTTATCAAACTCATGGCCGTCTGATCCTGGCCAGTTGCAGAACAGGATGCGAGACACAAAGGTGCAGGGAACAGGGGTTACGAGGCATGAGAGCCCCAGAACATGTGCAAAATTTGAAGGGGGATCATGTGCCAGTCATGTGGCTTCAATGGGTTACGAAGCAGCCAGAGGGGATGGTAGGTCAGTACAATTGACATCAATCCTAGCGCCTCATGGGTCCTGACTGGGAATTTCACAAGTTTACCTTTTTTACTTTTTTACTTTTTTTATTTTTACTTTACTCATTTTACTTTTTTTGCACAGACAGCTTCAATGCTGTAGACCTGCTTCTCCCCAGAATGTTGAAGTATGCTTCTCATTGACGGATCTTTTGGCACAAGAGGAGATTGTGCCACAATCATGCCATGCCGTACACATTTTGCCATACAAAATTTTTTTTCTCTGCCATGCAAAGGACCGGGAATGCATGATTAGAGATCGCCACCCATATTTCCAACTAGTGCAAGCAACAACTTGCACACAAGCTCGCTCAATCATAGCAACCAATCACTGCGAGGTGAGAGGGGGGGTGGTGGCCAAAAGCTAGGTCAGCATGCCGGTTGGTACTCCGTCCTGACTGTATCTGTGTCCCCAGGGCGCCATTCAACCAAACGTTGGTCGACCCAAGGAGGCAGATGGGCCACGTGCACTACCAACCAGGGATTGTAACAGCTATAATTGCATTTATGGAAATTGTTGGGCTATTGGTTTTTTGTTTCATTCTTTGAGCACGTTTCATTCTCTCTCTTTTTTGTTCAGACGGAAAGTGGTGCCGTCTGGCATGATTTTGCCTCTCTTTTTGCAGGGTTTCAAATATGTTTTTCAAAACAACCCCCCCCCCTTTTTTATGTTTTTACCAAAATTTTGTTATTCCCCGTAATTTACGCATCTTAAAAATAACATGACCTGGGCCCGTTTTGTGAGGTCCTGCCGTAGCCCCCCCTCCCCCCTCAAGTTGAAGCTGGGAGACCCAAAATCCCAAAAAAAGCAGCGCAATTTGCAATGTGTGGGCGCATCTCTACATGTGTTGCACGGTTTGCTCAGGTACTGGCGCCTGCCTGAAGATGCCACAATGCGGGACCTGATTCTGGCAGTATGTGGCTGGTGAGGGGAGCGGAGGCACTGTGTGTGCATGGTGCGCGCTGTAACCCCTGGATGCTTCGACTTCTTTCGAGTGATGGGTTAGCAATCTTGGATTCCAGCAGCAAATTTGTGTGCAGCCAACAGCACATCCGTGCAACCACTTTGCACGCGGCAGCGCCAACAGTGGAGGCGCGCCCAGGGGCAGACGTCCAACGCACAGAGTGGGGGCCCGCAACAGCGGGAGCGGTGCCCGGGCAAAGGAGGGGCAAAAAGAGCGGCAAGGGCCCACGCCAGCGACTTCTATGTGGGCCCAGTCCTGCCGGAGGGATCACAGTACCGAGTCGAGGAGCAGAGGGACAATGCAGCGGTGCACATACCGGGCGGAGGGGCCGTACTCTTCACACCACCACAGCAGTGCGCCACAGCCTGGCGCCCCGAGACTCGGCCGCGGCTTCCGCGGCTATGGTTATGCGATGCACATCAACACAGACAATGCTCCACCTGTGCAGCAGTAGGCAGGGGGGTGCGGCACTGCTGTGCCAAGCGCCACGCGGGGCACCCCCCCCCCCCCTCCCCACGACCTCGCCTGGGCCTTTGGGCAGGATCCGACGATTGCACACCCCAGGGTGGGGGGGAACCCCCTCAGCTAAACGGCCCAAGCGGCCGCGGCCGCCAGTGGCAGGTGAGACGCGGGCCTTCAAGCGCGGCAGAGTGTTCCCCCCCGCGAAGCGGGCGTGTGTGAGGCTGTGTGACGCAGCTGGGCACGGACGTGCCGGAACAGAGGACACCTGAACCCCAGCCCTCCAGAGGTTCTGGCCCAGACGAGGCCCTCCGCTGTGACCCCAGTGGGCGTCAAACAGGTCAGCAGGCAGTTTGCGCTGTGCGCTAGCCTGATTTTTGATGGCGCCCCAGGCGACCATGGGGGCCCTGGACCCATGCGGGTCTCCCTCTTTAATATTGTTCTTCCCACACCCACACCCACACACCCACACACACACACACGCACAAACACACACACTCACGCACGCACGCACGCACGCACGCACGCACGCACGCATCCACCCACCCACTCACCCACCTACACACACACACACACACAAAGCCCTTCTGTGATCGCCAGATGAACCTCCCCCCTTCCCAACCGTCTCAACCCACCCAACCCACCTTTCCACTAGTGGAGCATCCCCTCCTGAAAAGGCGAACATTTACGTACACCTGAAGTACGAACCGGCATACTCTTTCAGCCCACCCAAAGTTTGGTTTGTAGTTTGGTAGGTGGCTGTGGTAAACAAAATTAGTACACCAAAGGTTCCACCACCTTCACTTAGCTCATCTTAATCAGGCCTCACCCCCAAAGTTCGGTATGTTTTGCATAATTACGCCTACCCCCAAAGTACTAGTACTGTAGGTGCTACTTTGGCCAACGTTTTTTGGAACTCAGAGCTTGCAAAGGTGCATTTTGCACTGATATTGTCAACCAGGGGAGTTGACATCAACGTAAACCAAATGCATTTCATCAGGGACACCAACACAACCACCGACCACAGAAACGACAAGCAACATTTGCCAAGCTTTGTAGTTTCAGCAGCACAGTTTGAAGCTCTCTATGTTTCATTGTGAGAGCCCGAATGGCCTGAAAGTGAAGCCCCCTCGTATGCTCCACGGCTCTGGCGACACACCTGCTATCCCCGCGCTTTGACACTCAGCACCATCGTTCCAGGGCTGTGTTACGCTAATTCAAGGCACGAGACATCAAACAATGGCATTTGATTGTGGTGTTCAGTGACAGGCAGCATGTCACACACACACACACACACACACACACACAATCACTACAAAGATACTGTACAGCTCCGTATATCCCCCAGATGAGCAGCATGCTGGAATCCCACACACATGAGTGGGTATGGCTCAGGGTATCCCCCATGCTTTCCGCCTGCTGTCGAGGAGCGTTCTTTCCTCCATCCTGCTGATAAAGAACGTATTCTGCTATAATCCCAAAAGGACCGAGAGCGTGGTGCTTTTGAGCCAAAATCAAGAGAAGCAGTTGGTGTTGCACGCTTCATGCCAGTCCATTGGGTCATTCCCATGGTTGGGAGTCATCTCTACCACTCCTTCTTAGGTGAGAGCTGATGAAGCCAATCATCGACTGGTGCAGCACACTTTTGCAAGCATGGAGCATGACCAGGCTAATCCTTTCACTTCCGTCAAGCCTGGAACGGTGGACAGCCCGTTGCCTGAAGACCCGCAAGAAATCATCCGCCCTGAGTATTACACTCCTTTGGATACCGCTGCACTCAACCAGGCCAACAGCTCTGAACAGGGCACGGAGTCAGTGTAGATCAATGCATTGCTCAATAAGACAAGCAATGGCGTTTTTTTTTTAACCAGAATGCTGTCAATGTCCCTGCAGCAGCAGCGCGCAGAGATTTGCTGAACATCAACACAGCACAGGATTTGGCATCCCTATTCCTAACCACATTTGCCGCTTCTCCACATCCAAGATGTCTTCCTTGGTGGACACATGGAAACATTTACCAGTCAGGTCCTTGTTTAGGTGTTTTGTTAAGTTCAGTCAAATGAATCGACGATCTTGGGTTGTGGTCAAGTATTAATGTCAGTAACTTCAGGGTCTTTTTTGAAGTTGCGTTTTTCTGAGCATTATGGTTGGCTGAGTTTCTGCATTGCGCATTTCTTCCATTTTGATCTGCTTTTGATCAAGTAGATGCACATTCTTGCAGTCTCATTCTTGCAACTTTTGCTGCTTTCGCTGCTGCTTTTTCCAAATCCAGCCAAGAAAGACAGCCTATATACAGCCTACATGATTTCGCATGAATGTCAATTTTTCCGTGACATGTGTGGTCTTATGGGCGTCAAACTAATGATGAGATTGCGTAATTGAGTGTTGTTGTTGCAAGCGGCTATGTCATTTTGAAGCATCCTTGAACCAGTCCTTGGTGTTGACCAATGCTCCAAGTGAAAGGTGAAGACTCTGATCAGGGGGGCAACAAGTCCTGCAGTGCAGTCATGCAGTGCGACATTGGTGCTGTCGACGCACCAAGCAAATCATTGATTTTGGTGGTTCTTGCACTTCTAATGGAATTCTCACACTTGCCCTGAGCAGGTATATGTAAATTCGAATTATCCAACACACATAAACGATGCATGCTCAGGAGTACAGGCAAGAATGATATGCTGTGCATATGTGCCGAGGTTTCTTATTGCATATGGATGCAATGATGTGATTAGTAATGTCAGCCATCTGTTCACACCTATGTGCACGCATACCTGGTTCTTTATCTGATGCCTTCTTTCCATTTGGTGTTGGAAAAGTGAGGTGGTTTGGTGTGGCGTTGCAGATATACTATTGTACCTCGTGTTGCAAAATTCAGTTGACAGATGAGGTCATTATCGCCTCTTTGTTGGATTGTTTGCTTCATTGTCCCTGCTCTGTTGTTTTTGGTTGAGCTCGACGTTTTTTTGTCATCTGCCCAAAGTTGTTAATTCAGCAGAGCAGGATTTTCAGAGCTGCTGGGAGTGGGTAAGGGACTGGGTGGGTGCGTAAACTAGTGTGCGTTGTGTGGTAGAGGCAGAATAGATTGAGAAAGGCTGGGTTTGATGGGTATATTGGCATGTAGCATCATTTGTAGGTTTGTTGAACAATATTTTAATTTGTTGGGTTCTGAGAAAATTGAGATTGGATCGGAGAAAATTGTAAGAGTTCGGGAGAGAAGGGGGGGTCAATTTGGGAGAATTGGGGATAAGGATAAAATGGGTATTGGCGAGGACGAAAATGGGATTGATTTGGAGAAAATGGAGCCCAATTCACTCGCACGGGTAAATGATTTTAACACCCTGCGGGGGGTGCGGGGCAGGGGCGGGGGGCAGTGGGGCGGGTTATACGGGCCCACAGAGAAAAGCAAATTTTATCCGCACGCGAGAACATGACAACGGGGTTTGCAACATGTACAGGCAGTCTGCTACATGTAGGCGATTATCTGCTGATTGTAATTGCTTTTGGGATGTTGCAGATGCGAAATGCCAATATGCGCCCCCAGTCTCAAAAAAAGCGTCTGTTGTTTTAATTTTCATTTTGGCAGTGGGAGGGGTCCCCCTGCCCCTGCCCCTCCTTTCTCCTTCCCCTCGCTCTAAATTACGGAAGAATTGGGGTTTTGGGAACCTTTTTCCGAATCTCCGGATTTTTTCTTTCGCGCTTTCGGCAAGGTGCTTTGGTTTTGGTTCTGCTCGCATCAGCTCTTCCCTGTGTTGCAAATATCATGTTGTAGTGTCCCATAAGTACGTTTTTTGGCACCCCGGTCCAGCTGTGCCCCCGCGCTAGATGCAACCGCATTATAAACAAGATAGAAGGAGTGGGAAGATAAGGTAAAGAGCTCACAATGCTGCACAACAAAGCATGTTCCACATTTATTTCTAAACACCCCAATGGCAAGTCTTTGCGAGCTTGTTAGACAAGTAGCCATGATGGCGCGACAAGACCGCCCAGTGCGCCCAACTTTGAAGCATTTTTGGCGAAGAATTCGATGACAACGAGCATTCCTCCGTTTTTTTTTTGCGTGGGGACACAATGTATGGACCCCCAAAAAAAGGTTGCATTGTTTTTTTTCAAACGTAATGACAAATGTATCTGTTGAATGTGTTAGCGTGGTACATTTTGGCAGTTCTTTGCGGATATGCTGCATTCAGCAGGAGGGCACAGGAGCTTCTCTAGACTCTTTTCTATTGCTCTCTTTGAACTCCTCCCCCCTCCGCTCAAGCAACCCCCCCCTCCTTTTTCGTATGACGTATGTGAGTTTTCATTGCACCACGTTTGATTTGAGATCCATTATCTTGGCGTTGCAAAACTGTGCACCAGCGTAAATGGACTGTGCCGTGGACGTAACGTGTACGCCGGACCGGCGTAAATTGACACCGAAAAGCAAAGGAAACAAAAAAGAGGTACGCCGGTTGCGGCGTACACATTTACCACATCGCCGGGCGTCTTAGCAGAACGATCTTGCTGCGAAAATGCATATCACAATACGCCGAGGCCGGCCTACTCATCGAGAGACTAGGTGCGGAACTATGATTCCACAAAAAGATACGGTTGAAGCAGTAATGTTTGAAAACATGAATGCTAAAATTTCGATGAATGATTAAGAAAAAACCTGTAAGCTAACATGAGCGTACCGCATAAAAAGCCGCTGATGGTAACGAATGGCCATAGCTCTAGTTCCACAAATGATCACCCTTAGGTTTCCACAGGGATGAATGATCAGCTGGTTTTTGGAAATTTGACATTCAGAGCGAAAAAGAAAATGATTTGTTGAAACGGCATTACTTGTCCCGTCATTAGGCATCGGTAGAAATTTTTGTATCTCGATTAGACCTATCTTATGAGACGTGGTAAAATGCGACCCAGACCGCGACAACATCACCCGAGACAGACATCCCCCCCCCCCAACAACCGCGGGTCGTTCGTGCATCTCAACAGGCAAAGCACGACAGGACAACAAACACATCTCAACGACGCCTCGTACACAATCCATGCAGGACGATGATGGGCTCATCCATGACGGCGATAAGGAGGAGCATGAGACCTCCATGGATGTGGATTGGGGTGCAGCAAGTGCCTACGGTAATGCAGAGCCCCGTGCGAGGGAGCGGCGAAGCGGGCAGCCATCATCAACAAAACACAAGCGCCCAATCCATGGCGCTTTGCCCGTGGGCCACGCCAACTCCGACACTATCACCGATCATCACGAAGCGTATTTGCGCCGTCCACTGCCTAAGCATCGCAGTGCGCTTGGCGAAGCACGAGCAGCGCAGCCAAGCCTTGGACACATCGATTTCTACACGGCACGGGAAGCGGGCTTCAACGTCAAGACCTTCCATAACATCGGCGGTGAAGGAGGTCATCCAACGCGCACAGCAGGCGGAAAATGAGAATGTCATCCACCGTTGCCACGTCGAGACCATGCAACGCAAGATGGACACCCTCAAGAATACGGTGCAGAAGCTTCACAAAGAAAGGTATCCTTCAGCCAACACAGAGAGTTTGAGGGACACCAGCTCCGAATGGGTAGAAAGCATCGTGCAGGAAAATCAACGGCTCAAAGGTGAATCACAACAAAGCTGAGATGAGAACCGTGAGACACGGAATGAACTTCAGGACGCCTTCTGAAAAATCCAACGTGCATCTAAGGAACTAGGCGGTCGCCTAGATCGGGTGGAATAGTAAATTAAGCAAGCTGAGCTAGCACACCAGATGCATGCTAAGCGCTTGGCAGCTGTGTCAAGTGCGGGACGAGGCCAAAGGGCGCCGTAGTGATTTGCAGCGACGCCAAGAGGCAAGTGAGCAAACCGAGGAATGGATTAAATTGACCGAGATCAAAGTTGAACGGATGTTAGCAAGACCACCATTGGTTCCTACGGAGCACACAAGGGTACCAGACGGAGCCGTGAGTGACGAGGTTAATGAGGCCTTGATGGATGCCTAAAAGGCACGATGAACGAGCACGCAATACAGCAAATGAGGCCATGGATGCGATGCAGGAAGTCAAGATTCTTTTGCACAACGTGCAATCGAAATGGCGGGACATGGTGTCATCGAGTGCCGCCATGAAGGACACCGCCAATGTGGTGAAGAGTCAAAAGCACGCCATCGAGGACACCGTCACCAAGGTGGAGACCAAGATGAAGATAGCTATGGGCAGCATGGAGGCCCAAGCGGAGCGATCCCCCACCAATGTGAACTCCGCAAAGACTGAATTTGTTCAACTTCACCAAGAATGACGAGCGGACATGGTCCAAGCCATGATGCCCATTAAGCAGCACGCGATAGTTGAAAAATTGCACGCGGACATGGAAACCACAACCCATGACATGCGCAATGTCCGGGCCGACGCGACCAACAAGTTGGAGACCGTCCACAAGTCAAGATGTATGTCTGCTTACATTTACTGGAACATTATGATGTTAAATTTGGTCCGGTTCTAATATTCCGCCAGAAGTAGTACTTATTCCGCTACACGTAAGTAGAATTTGATAAGTACATCTACCGGAACATTATACGGGCCATTAGACGTAAGTAACATAGTTAGTTGTTCCGTGTAATGCAGAAATTTTAGCATCGGTAGGTCCCCTTCTGAACCAATTCTTATCAATGCGGAAGGGTCATGGAAACGGCACAACGGTTTAGGGGCACAATCAAGGCTTTCAACTGATCCAGGAGAACAGCATACAGAAAACTGGCACCATAGATATTGCTAATATGGGCCCAAATACGGACGATCAGACTTGGACCTAGGCCAAGAGGGCAGACGAGAATGTTGAACCAGCATCCCCTACTCACCAACATAATATGGAGCCGGCACTCTACTCATTGTTGTTTCGTAAGTTCTCTTTTTGCCTTACGCGAAACAGTAGGTTCTTGGCTATTTCAGCCATGTGGTGCAAGTTGTTAGACTATTGTTCCACAAGGGACTCAACATCTTCAGGAAAGGTTGCATTAAAGAACCATGGTTTCGTGCCATGAAACAATTCATGGTGAGATATCCTTGTAGACGAGCTCCTCCGATCATTCATGGTTTTGCTACGAAGGAAACAAGCATACCCAACCGTTGTTTTACAGAGCTTGCGATGGATAGAGGCTTGATTCATGCATCGGGCAGGCTAGGGTAAAAAGGGGGGCATCCGGGTCCACCCTGCCATCCCGAAAACCGTTGAATGCTTCGTCGCGTGTTCGTAAGTCGTTGATGGCCGATTCCGGGCATTCTTGCGCAGGGTTGGGTTGACTCAGTCAAGTCAGTCACGAGTCACGATTTTTTGACTCAGTCAAGTCAAGTCACCAGTCACGCCGCCCCAGTCGACTCAGTCAAGTCACTACTGTAGTAATCAATCGAAATAGAGAATAATAACTCCGTTGAGAAGCCTTTCCTCTTTTCCTTTCCCTTATTTTTTAATAATGTAGCCCGGACTGCTGGGATGTTTTCCTTATCTTTTAATGCTGGACATCATCGCAGGATGTATTTTTAATACCCTTGCGCTGTGCTCAGCGATTGCTTAGGCCGCTGCGCACGCTGATCGCTGCTGAAAATTTTAAAAAAAAGTGCATAACAGCGCTAATTACCGTGCAAGTACCAGGAATCGAACCAATGTCTGCCAAGTCGTACCCGAGCGCGCTGGCCGCTAGGGTACTCCCTCTCAAAGGGGCGCGTGCATATCATTTAAAAAAATAACTGGGTTTATCCACGAGGAGCCGTGCCGGCAGCAGCGCCGAACAGCTTTTCTGTAAATCGGATTTCTGTACTTTTTAATTGGCAGAATTTCAATTCCTGTAAATTTTTTTCTGTATTTTTAATGAAAACCGGTGCTGCCAAATTCTGGATCTGTATTTCGATTGATTACTACAGTATGTCGAGTGGTGACTGTGACTGAATAGGCACTACGAGTCAGTGATCGCCGGTTCGAATCCCACTGTGGTTTGTACCGTGGCGCGATCGCTCAGCTTATGGGCGATTGGCGAGCGATTGGTGCATTGCTGGGATCGGCAGGGATCGAACCTACGAACCTACTTTTAAAGCCAATGTTACCGTACATTACTGCAGAACAATCTTGCGCTTCGAAGCTCATCTTGTGCTTTTGCATGCTTTGTGGGGTGCCGGCTTCGGAGGGCACCATGCTTTTTTCAAAATTTTCGAAAAAAATTTAGTATGCTCTCATGAGTCAAGCTTTTGGGGCGACTGAGTCATGACTGAGTCACCAGTCACGATCGCCGATGACTGACTCAAGTCAGTCATCAGTCATCAATTTTTTGACTCAGTCAAGTCTCAGTCACCACCTGTCGTTTTTGACTCCGTCAACCCAACCCTGTTCTTGCGCGGAGACCAGGCGGTTCGGAATACAAGTGCGTAACTTCAGAGTATGAATCCGCACAGGCCTGTGAAACTCTCTCTCGAACGACCCTTTGTACTCTTGCCACAATTGTGGCTAATTTGAAGCGAGACGTTCCAGAATGAGCGGCATGTTTCATGAATTTGCTGGGGGTTTTCGCCAAATTTGCAGCTGCCCCAGGATGCCTAGGCCAAAAAAATTCAGGGGGGGGGGCTTACATTCGGAACCGCAGAGTAACTAACCTCTTGGTGCTCCGCCCCTTCCTCTCCCCTTCCGCCCTCGGCTTGCTTTGAGGGAGTTCGATGCCCGACGCCGCTGAAATTTGCGTTAGGAAACTCCCATGCATGCTTCTGGTCACCATCCATGTCGCTTGTCACTACACGAACGTTCACGTTGCATTATGCATGACGGGAAAAGCTTAGTCTGCCTTCACCACCACACCCAAAGCTTTCTCTTTTCCGTGCAATTTGAACAAGAAGGAGATAGTGTGGGTGGGTGCAAACAATAGTCGTCTTTGCTCCTCTTCCTCCACCTACTCACCCCCCACTTGTACAAACTGCATTCCTCACGCCCCTTCGCCTCTCGGGGAGACCCGCTTGACCTCCCGAGGATGGGTTCCTCGCCTAAGACCCCCTCTTTTGCCTTGTGGCTCAAGCCCCTTCCTTGCCCGCAACGCCCGCGTGAGCACCCGGGGCAAAGCTCGGAGAGGTGGAAGGGCCGCAGCTTTGGATGATGACGTCCAGGTTTGGTGAAACTTTTTTTATTGCATTATTTTCAAGTTCTCTACATGAATTCATTTCAATTCTCTCAACGTAACACACAACTCACCAAAATTGCAAAATTTGTCGTATCAACGTTTCCAATGCCATGTGTTCATCAACGTCATTCGCTTCGTTTGATGTGTATGCGTTGTGTTCATTGGTGGTCGCGAGGTTGTTGTTTCGGTTATGGTTATGGTTGCTACATGCTACCCTCCATTGATTTGTTTGTGCCACGTGACCCACTCCGGAATGCAAAACGATTGGTGGTACTTTGTGCCGTGCCAACAACGGGCCCATCCGAACACAAAGCAATTCAATGCTTATGCCACACTTATGTCATACAAACATGGGTGTGGGTCGACGCAACGATTCCCGGGCCCATGCTTGCATTGGCGGTTGATACGATTGTTTTGCCGAATGACGCAAAGTGTTGATGCCGTCGTGATTTTGGAATTGTGCCCTCAAACAATTGAAAAAGTGATTTTTTTTTTGGTAATTGCTCTTCGTGATGCTTCCTCTTGTAATTTTTCGCGGTGGAACGGAATAGCTCACAAGTCAAATGAGCCGCAGCCACGTTTGTCGCAAGAGGCACTCTCCCCACGGCATGCGGTTGTGTTGGAATGTTTGTGTCTCACCCATCATCGGCCGGGCACTTGTCCACGGTAGCAAAGCAAATGGAACCAAGCATACTAGTGAAATTACTCCGGTTCCTCGCATACAAAGAGACAAGAAACACCGGACTTTTTCTTTCTTTGCCCTAGTGGTGGGTGCTGCAAGGATGATGTAGACGCTCTAGTGGGAAAGTCGGATGAAAACAACTCGATTGGACCCGATGGAAAACTGCGGTTGATGGGCCTCGGAGGCTCTTTTGTGCTATGCGGCGAACTATTCTCCATTCAACTCACTCCAAAATGTTCGCGCCACGTTGTTGTGAGGCTCTTCCATGATTGCTGTTGTCGAGCACTTCAAACAACCACCGCATCGTTCTTTAGTTGTGGATTTTGTCGTGGCTTTCCCTCGTATATCATGCTTGATTTGCATTTGTGTGGCGATATGGATTCGCTTGTGGTTTCGAATGATGAAGACGACGGCCGTGCATTCAATGAATCACGTTGGCGCAAGGAACGCCAGCCATGCCTTTCCAAATGCAACTGATCACGTGCGTACCGTACCACGTACCATGGAAAAAGAAACGGTTCAAGTGGAGCGATCCAATTTACATCATTCTCAAGTGGTTGAAGTACCGTTGGAGAAACGTGCTCAAAATGAGATCCAGGTACGCCGGCAGATGAGGGGAGGGGCGCGTTCGGGGTCCAATCCGGGGAGCGATGGTGGGTGGCACCTGGGTATAAGCCGTTTCGAAGCCTCATTGTCGACACATCAAATGCATCACCGTTTCTTGCACAAATTTTTGGTCTGTGAGGGGGCAAGGGGGGTTCGGTGGCGGTGATTTGTGGATCACTTTGATCAACCAGAGATTGCTTTGGGCAAAATGTATGAGGTGTTTTGCATCATCAACTTTTATGTAATGAAACGATGAAGAAGAATCTTTGGATGAGTTTTTTTTGCAAGAATAGGTCGTTGATCACTTGTTGCCTTGGTTTCACATCATACCATGCCACTAGGTGCGCTATTCTTTTCGAAGAAATGTTATGGAGCACTTGCTCTCTTTTGCTTCCATCACACTACATCAAAGTGACTTTCAATTGTTTTGCAAGATAATTTTGCGGATTACTTCTTGGACAAATTTCCTTTGGATGAATTTGTGGATTAATGCCTCTTGCGTGCATCGGGGTGAACTTAAAAAATAATTCAGAATTGTGAATGGCAGTCATTTGTTTCCGTTCGCTTACATGTCAAACCATGTCACCAGGTGCAGCTTGAATGTTGTTTTGCCCTTAGTTTGCGCAACGACAATGCTTGCACACCAACGACGGCATTAGCAATGTTTGCTTGTTGCAGATGAACATTGGTCCACCTGCGAGGTTGCTCGGATTGGTGTTCGGCCGATCGCGGATTAAGGGGTTAGGGGTTGGGGTGGGGGGGTTATTGGGGTCCATGATCCGTGATCCATTGGGGGCTTCGGGGTTGGAGCCCCATGGAACAGCGACCAACGGACCACCAAACACACACTAGTCAACCTTCCCATGGAGGCCCCGCCCCATTCGTTCTTACTTTGCTAGAGTATTGCGCCTTCAATGGATTGCACTCGTTTGTGTTCGAAAGGATGATTCAAAGACGGCTCAACCTCCACCTCAGCTAGTAGCAGACTCTCTACGGCAAGTTGCTTGGACAAATGGAGAAGTGGACGCCCCTCATGGCAAGCTAAAGCAAGATCTACCCATTTTGCATTGGGCTTTCGGTGTCGGATGTGACTTCAGTGGCTTCTTTGTGGAGATGCTCGGGATGCTACGAGCGTTACAGGACCGTCTTCCAAGGTTCTGGGCGGATTTTGGCGATTGTTCTCCGAAGATGTTTGGTCTGCTGGCCCAGCAGGTGCTTTCGTTATTTCATGGCCAACGAAATTGCTTGTGTAGGAGGCCTTTAAGGGGCCAAGGTCACACCAAATTGTGTTTTGCAATGCTCCCATGGCCTCAATATGCTTTTGGTGGGCCAACAACGCACAACATTGTGTGTTTTAGTGCCGTCGTTGCCTTAACATGCCTTCTAGGGACCAAAGGACACATTGAACTGTGTTTGATGCTGCCCTGGGGGCCTTAACATGTCTGCGAGGGGCCCAGGACACACCAAATTGTGGTTTTTATTGATGCCCTTGTGCCCCTCATGGGCCTTGAAATGTGATACACCAAATGGTGTATTGTGATGCCCTTTGGCCTCAACATGCATTTGTTGAAGAGACAACAAATGTGCCACGTGATCCCCTCACGTCCGCAAACATGGTTTGGAGGGGCGGACAACACACCAAATTGTGTTTCATGCTTCACTCATGGTCTCAACATGCCTTGGAGGGACCAAGGAAACACCAAACTGTGTGTTGGGTTGCCCTTAAGATGCCTGGTCCAGGGTCCAAGGGTGGGGGATAGTCAGCTAGAGGGATATAGTGAGGTGTGGGATATGTGCACCTGGATGTCGTGCCATGGCACTGCTTGGCCCACAGGAAGTGTTGAATGTCCAGACAAACCATCAACGTCGGCCTGTGGGGACAGCTCCCAAACGCGTGGTCAAAGTGCAGCATCATCCTGTGGGTTCAGGATGTGGCTGGAATGCACCACGCCGTCCAACGGAGTACAGGATTATGCGAACTATGTCCGAACAAGCTTTTGTGCCCGACGGTGATTTGAGGGTATGCCTGTATTTTGCAGAACGTGTGGGAGTCTGACAGTCATGGGCAGTGAACCATGGATAGTTATCTGTGGTCACTTGGTGCGCGTCCGGGTCGTTGGGTGAGGGGCTAACGGATTGTGACCCTCTATTGTCTCGTCTGGATATCCATTGGTACATTTGCAGATGCAGCATGCTCCCTCAGCACCGGAGGCATGGCAACAACTTGGATGGCAAGTTGAGGCACGTTCCTCGGCTTATATGTGTCGTAAATACCCTACTTGTAGTGGTACCCAAAGTGTAGCCCCTTCGGGATGAGTTGACATTTTCAGAAGCTGCCATTTCCTTGACAAAAGGTGGGGGGATTGGAGGCGGAATCAGCACTTCAATTAAAATCTTTGACTGAGGGACGAATCAAGCTCTTTGTAGATTGGTGTTCCTGCATCCTATTTTATCTGACGCTCGCGGTGCTGTATGTGGGCCGCAATTGTTGCCTCTGCACATGTGGCACAGCAAAGTCCTCTTTGTCACCTTGTCATGAAGGTAGGCCGGCTTGCTCTACTTTCCCCCCACGACGCTCACCAAAAAGGAGAGCAAGGGATCTTTCTTCCCATGATACATGAACACATTGTTCTCTATGTTTCTGTACTTTTAACCCCCCCCCCCCCCCCTCCTTTGCAGCACACCACTGACGTGTAACATTTTGGTGATCCCCCTGGCCCTGTGTCACACCACATTGTGCCCTTTGTCCCACATGAAGCCTGTCAGTGCTGGCCTTGGAATGGATGCCATGGGGCAGCGGGCTGCAATTATGCGCAGTGGATAGGCATTCCACTCTCACCCACAAAACGGCAACCCCCTCCCCCGTCACTGCACACACTGTCCCCCTCACACATACACCCTCCTCCAGAACCACTAACAGCCATAAGGCACGCCTCCACCAAACACAGCCAAGTGCGTTAAACCGGAAAGTACCAACGAGCAAACCTCCCTCCACTTTTCCGATTGAGCCTCCCCTCATTTGCTTTGCCCCTGAGGATTACGCCCCTCATCTGGTTTATCCTGATCCACACACATCTAACATCCTCTCTGTTGTCAGGCCAGAGCCAACAAAGAAGCAGGATCAATACTTTGAGAAAGAAATGAATGGCGCTGAGCGACCAGTCTCTTGAGCTCTTGAGCTCTGTTTATTCTCTTTGTGCGCTTCTGGAAGCCCCATCCCCATCCCCACCCCCATCCCCATCCTCAGCCCAGTCAATCCCACCTTTTATTGACCCTCACCCGATTTTTTGCGTCTTGTTTTGCCGAATTATAATTGCGTGCAATTTGTTTGCAGTGTTGCAAGAAAGTGGAGGAAGTATGGGTACCGACCCAATGGCACGCTGCTCTGTACCGGGACTCAGGCTGCCCCGTCGTTCATGTTGTTGCTGAAACGGTGAACACCGACTTCCTTGACCCTTCGAAAGTTCCCAAACTGCCAAAGGTGCTGAGACCAACTGCGCGCACAATCGATGCTGTGCATAGGGGTTTTTAGGTGATTCGCGCATGGGATCACACGTACACATGTTCATACGATGATGGATTGCAAAGGGCAGCGGCAGGGAAGCACAAAACATTCGGCAGAAGGTGATATGTAGTGTCTATTACTCTGAAGAACCACCGCCGTGTCACTCATGGTAGGATCAAAAGGACATGCTTTGCAGCTCTAGCCCTCCGCAAGGCTGGCCATGGAGGGCTACACCATTGCGGCACCTGCGGCGCCTGTGATGTGCCCTGTGGCGCGCCTGTGGTGTGCCCTGTGGCGCACCTGTGGTGCGCCTACGGCGCACATTAGGAATAATCCCAGCAGCAAAGAAGACACGCAATTCGTTGTTATTGGATTCACTACTTTTTCACACTCCACCCCTTTGCACTATGCAATACGTCCCTTGGGGACTCTTTTTTCTTTTTTGAGCCCCCCCCCCCCCCCCCCGCTGATCCGTGTGTGTTGGGGCTTGGGGTTGGGGTGATGGGGAATGCTGGGCTATGTTGCCTTTCCACCCACGATCTATGGGTACCAAGTTTGCTTCCTCTACATTTTGGTGCATGTGAAGGGGTTAGTAAAATAGTTTAGCCCATGTGATCATGCTCAAGAAGGCAGGGGTTATGTTGCTACCTGAGAAGATAGGGGTTCCCCTTTGCTTCCCTGTCATTAAACGTCCATGCTTTGAGCGCCAGATTCGCAAGACAAGGCGCTATACAAATGTCGTTGGTTGCTCAGTGAAGATCCTGCATTTGGAGCTCTTCCCCGGCTCAAGTGCGGTCCTTGTGCTGTTCACTCAGTGGGTTTTGCACAGGCAGGTACTCCAAATGGTCATGGAGTGGTGTTTTTTCCTTCTTGTTGCAAGGTTCACTGTTTCTATAGTTTAAGAGGATTATTCCTGCCCTGCGGCACCTGCGGCACGCAGGTGTAGCCCTCATGGCCCGTTTGAAAGGCAGGAATCACTGAAAACAGGGTCAAACCGCGTGAGCCAGTGGGTAGACTCTTTAAGCAGATTTCAGCCTCAACACCTCAAAATTCGAAATTCCAAACTGATTTTATTTAATGCGATGACCCACAATAGATAAATATTTTTGCGCAGCATGTTTTAACACCCTGGTGCCTGCTGGGCAGTTTCGATCCGAACCGAGGCCTTGTGCCAACAGCCCCCCCCTGAACAGCTCAAAAAGCGAAAATTTCAAACCCGATTATGAGATTGTGACCAGCCTCAATGATCATAAAAGACTTACAAAGCATGCTTTACACCCCACCATCATGGCCCAAGCAAGCCCCGTCCCCCAGAGGGACCAACAGAAAAATTCTCAGAATCCTCATAATTTGGGTTCCAGACCCCCCCCTTCCCCCTGCTCCCAAGTGTTCCTGGTGGTGGTGAACTGAGTGCCATGGGGCCTCGTCAATGCTCCTTCTCCTTTCAGAAAAAGTTTACCTTCTTGTCAACATTTCGCTGGACTGCACGCAAAGGGTGGGATGTATTGCTTGAGGCCTACTGGGCTGCATTTGCAAGGGACGATGACGTGGTCTTGAAGCTCCGGACGTATCAAGCGGGCTGGGAGCGGACACCAGGAGGCCCCAAGGGGGCGGCAGCCCGGCTTGCGAGGTATGAAGCCGACGACAAATTGGCATATACGCTGTAGCAGGATATCTCCCTCTTCCAAAACCAAACCTTTTGTTGCAAAAACAAATCTTGTTTTGGAAATGCCGGGTTTGTCAACAGCTGTCATTTGTGTTCTGGCAGCTCCAGGTCAATGGCCGGGCTTCTTCGGAAGGGCTGGCAATTGCAGGAAGGTGCCCCTTTCCTGGTGCCAGCGGGTGGAGGGGACGGGAGATGCACCCGAGGAAAATGACCGAGACAACACTGAACCTGACGCCACAGTTCTGGGCAAACGCGCTGGCGCCCCGCCAGCACACTCAAAGGTGTGCGTCTCATATGCTGGCCCTGAACAACCCCTACAACCCCCCAACAGCAACACAACATGCGCCTTGTGTTGGCTCCTGTTGCTCCTCCCTCCCTCTGCTCTCCCTCTGCACTGCCGATCATACTCATCATGTGCCCCAAGAGCGAACACTCCAACCCGTGTCCTTTGCAGAGAATGAACGGAGGTTTCTCAGGTATTCCGTGGAATGAATAACAGTGGTCACCATTTTATGTACTGGGGGCGGTTGACGAAGTCAGGCCGTTGACGATCACAAGTCGGTCCTGGTCCCCTGCCCCAGTTGTCCAAAGAGCTGTAGAAAGACCGATCGCAAGTCGCAGCGACCCCATTGCGTTCGGTTTAGACATTGTGTTTTGCGTTTTGCGCCCTCCATGCCCTCGATGGGGGCAGGGGGCACTCCCCCCCACCCAGAATAAAGTATGGCGCTCCGCCATCATTCAATGTCCGTAGCTGGTGGCGGGTGAGGAGGGTAGCAGCGGCCGTGGGTTGTCGCTCCGGGCGCCGCCGGTGTGGTGAGGCGGTTGAGGTTGGCGGGATGGTCCGTGGTTAGTGATGATGATGGCGGTGCGGCTTTTTGGCGTCTCGGAGGCACACGTCCGGTCGTTCTTGGGTTCCGGTGGTCAGGTTTGGGTCAGCGTGGCACCGCTGCACCGATCCAAACAGTGAAGCTTTGTGTGCATCTCTGGAGCACACAGGCGTGTCAGGCCGCATGCAGGAGGAGTAGAAAGTGACGAAATCCGCTGTAGCGGATTTCACGTGCCGCACCGCGACTGGTCCATTCGCACCGTTTCCCATCGTCTGTGTTCAGGGACCGGTTTGCAAAAGACTTGTCCGACTTGGCGGAGGTGCATTGGGTGGGGCATTTGTCAGACACGGATGAGTCTCGAGAAGCGATGCGCAATCTGTACGGCTCCTCTGATGTGTTTGTGCTGCCCACGCGGGGGGAGGTACGCATTCCGCGTGTCGATGACTTCCTTGCCGCGCTCGTGATGCCTGTTCGCGATGGTTCTGGCGATTGTGCTGGTCCTTGCGAATGTGGCCGTGGTTGTGTGTTGGGTTATGCGTGTGCTCGTGTCTACGATTGGACCGTGTGTTTGTATTCCTGGATTGGGGCCGCGAGCAGGTGTGCCAGGGGTCAACTTGTGAGTCGGTACCACGTGGCCAGTCTGCCTTCTTTGGTTGACCAATGTTGGGTTGAATGGCGCCCTGGGGACACAGATACAGTCAGCCAGGACGGAGTACCAACCGGCATGCTTACCTAGCTTTTGGCCCCACCCCCTCCACCACCCACCCACTCACAGCCTTGATCTCAGTGAGGTCTGATCTGTCTAGGTACTGTGAGTGCAGGGCGCATTGCATTTCCGACTGGTCTTGTTGAGGAGAGCACGACGCCAGGCGGTTCCTTCCACTGTATGATAAAGTCAGCAGGAAGGCGGTCTGTCACGTGTGGCACTGCAAAAACTGTACCGCCTGTCGCAAGGACACTGGTAGAGTGTCAACATGATTTTGCGAAGCCACCCCCCCGTTGGCCCCGAACAGCCACAGTCTGGACGCACGCCTGCCAAAGCACACCCCAGTGCGTGAAACGGTGAGTACCAACTGGCAAACCTACTCCGCCTTTACATTTTAACACCCTCCCTCCCATGGCTCAGAAAAGTCCTGCTGCAGAATCATATGCTCTGCAGCTCAATTTTTTTGTGACTTGCAACTGCTTCTGAAGCTCCTGTAGCTCAACGAATACTGGTGCTCTGCGCTGGTTGTACAGGACAAAGGGCAACCCAACAAATCAGTGTCTGATCAGCCTGGAGGCTCAGATGGTTGGAGGTCCAAGGTCCAGTACGGCCCCTGGCAAATGGATTGCGCTTCTGCCATTTGCCATTTGCCAGAAAGGAGCAGTGTTTGAAGGGGGGATCAATGGTGATTGATTTTGATGCCCGCGGCATCTGTTGATGCATGACCAGTGGTCAGAGTCCAACTCAACAAAACATCAGCGGAGGGTGGGGGTCCCCCCCCCCTTCGCCTCCCCCTCCCTCTTACGTGATGGCAAAATCACCTTGAAGAGAGGTTGTTAGATCAAGTGGAGGCGCGGGCGCCATATTTTTTCCTCTGCACCTGTGACCACCAGGTGCCATACTGCAAAGGGAGTTTCAAGCGGTTTTCTTGGAAATCTGTAAAGGCAAAAAGGCTGCAGCTTTAGTCATGGCATGCAATGGCATCTCCCCAAGGGGGTGTGAAGGTGCCGCAGTGCCATGCACGCCGTCATCCACACAACGAAAAGCCATATGGGCTGGCGGAATATTGTCCATGTCAGGACCACCGAGGGGTGCCCCATACCCCTTGAACCTCCCGTTCTTCGAATTCTGCCAGTGGTGTTATTCCAGCTCTGCACTGTGTATTGCACCGCAGGGATGGGGGCTTCCCATCATGGAGGCAATGTCGATGTCTTTGCCTGCCATTGTCACGAATTTCAGTGGCCCAACCGCTTTTGTCGACGCTCGGAATGGGTTTCCGTTGCAGTACAAATTGCAGAACCGCCAGGCAGAACCTGACAGGGTGTGTTGACACGTCTTGCCCAGACCGAGGGAACGCCAGGCAAGGAGGGGTGGGGCCAGATGCCATGCAGGGAGGACTGCCACACTGAGGTGTAATTGCAGGTCTGCCCCAGAAAGCTTTTGTGCAACACGTGGTATTCCTTTTCCGGAGCTGTGGTGGTGTGAATCAATTTTTTCTGGACTGCTTTGACTGCCCTGAAGCACCGGCACTCATTGTAGTCAACGAGGTCGCGTGCCCAAGATGGGGCAATCACCCGCGGTTCCGTAGCGCTGGATGCCGTGTGCCTCGCCGAACCAGAACCAGGCTGCGCAATTCGACCGCTTTGGGTGGCATGTTGAGTCCCATGGTCCTCGTTGAGCGTGCCGAATGGCTGATCGGTGGGCCATCGAGGTTGAAACGGCGCCTTTGCAATTTCTAATCGGGAAATTGGTTTTATGGACCGCAGCTGGCCTTTAATTGCACTCCTGGTCTTCTGCTCTGGCACATGTGAGTGGGACCTTTTGTGATGCATGGGCTCGGTGCGGGTCTGTCCAGCAGCAGCCCGTTGGCCTGTTCATTTCGCAGCATGCCACGCCGGTTTGGGGATCCCGGGGAGCAGACTTCAAGTTGCCCGCAGGTGGTCTGCGCTTTACGGCTGACAATGTAAATGTTGAGCAACAGCTGTGAATGTTGAGCAATATCAAGCGCGCGCTCTCTCTCTCTCTCTCTCTCTCTCTCTCTCTCTCTCTCTCTCTCTCTCTCTCAACAAACACAGGTCCATCTACGCAAGTTGATGCGGCACGTGTTCGAGCACCCCTCTGAAGTTTCCCAAAAGGGAGCAATTGCTCGACAGGTGCTCGTCCTCTGGCATCCTTCCTCTTTGCTTGAACCCTGAAGCTCCACTTGCCACCAATGCCCTGTGCACAAAGGACAAACGCACATTCGTAGCATGCACATTGAGCACCACCGGCTCCTCTGAGGCCAAGTTTACTATCTCCGAAGCGCATTTTGGCAATAGAGTTTGCAGACCATGAGGGTTTTGTGTTGAGAAAGTTTAAGTGCTTGTCAGAAGAGACCCAGCGAGACACGCAATGATACAGATAACCTATACGCAGTAGTGATGCCTGATGATGAACTGTGGTCTAAACGGCTGGTATGGGTTTTCTTTGGCGCCTTTGGCCGAACCAAAAGTTTTAGATCCAATTGATTTTCGGACCCCGAGAGTTGGGATCTGGCTGCCCCCCCCCACCGGCCCTCGGCATCCTGAATGCCTGGCTTTTCAAGGGCACAGGCTATGAATCCAGAACGCTGTGCCATTTGCAATCCTGCGTCTCGAATTGTGCATCACCGTACCTCTTTCAGGACATCCTGCACCACTGGAGTGCTGAGAAGCTGGGGGACGAGATCCTTAGCCGCTTGCAGCAGATTAGTGAAAGCTGGCATTAATGGAAGAATGCTGCGAGGGGTGTCGAGTTGCACTGACAACTGCGTCGCACAGCCCAGGACACAAATCGTGCTTGCAAAATGCCTGCCACTTGCGGTTTGCGCTTTGCACTGAAGCCCTACCCCATCGTTTGGCGTTGGAAGATGCTGCAGTTTCTCTGGGAGGTAGTTGGGTTGGGCTGCAATTTGAGGAGTGGTCAATGTTTGCTGACCACTGGAGCACACCGCTATTCTCAGCCGCCTGACCATTGTTGTACACAAATCTGCGTAGCTCTCTCCAGCCCTTTGTAAAGTTTGTCCAGACAGCCAGTGCTGCAAAAAAATACGGCGCCACCTTTCTGAAGCCACCCATTGTAAGTGGGAAGTGGAAATGTTGTTTCGGCCCTGTAGAGTGTTTCGATAATGGGCAATGCATTCTCATGGACCATGTTGCAAGCCAATAATTTAAGGCATGGCATCCTTGCCATCAGGGATGGGTGTAACATTGGCACATTTGTTTTGGAGGGGAGGGATGGGGTGGGGTTGGGGTGGCGGCTGTTGGGGCGACGAATTAGGAATTACGGGTTGCAATAGGAGCGTTCAACAAAGGGCAAACCGGTGATGGCCCGTCCCCCGCCAGGGACCGTTTTCGTCGGGCTGAATTTCGTATTTCGTCTTCGTCGGGGTCGGGGAGGGGGCGGGTTGTTGGGGGGATGGTGACCCACCATATTCATGATTGCAAAACCTTCGTGGGACGCCAGCCACGACTGAGGATACCTGTATCTCGAAAGCGTGCGTTGCGCTCTTCGTGAAGAGGCTAGAGGACCAGCGTTCTAAGCAACTTCTTGAATCCCAGATTTTCTTCAGTTCCTCCTGCTTTGACCTTCTTTTGTTCTGCACATGTCCATACTTTTTTTGGGGGCGGGGCGGGGAAGGGGAGGGGTTGCCGAAATACCACAACATAACGCGGTTAGGTGCTCCCATGTCCGAAGGGGGCTGAGGTGCTCTAAGTGATGGTCCGTGGGCTCCACACATCGTTGTATGGGGTGTCAGACACCTGGCCCATTTCCAACTAGTATCCCTTTGAAATAATGCATGCCTCTTGGCACGTGCCGCACAACCCTGTGGGGCATGACAATTGCCTGAGCCTTGGGGCGTTGTGTGCTTGTCCCTCCAAATCCCGATGGGAAGGTTCGGAGCAGGTATCAGGACGTGACTTTTCTCTCAAGCCTTCCTTTCGCATGAACAACAGAGGGAGAGAGCGATAGCCCGCAGTTGCTATCACAGTTGGTCTAAGAAAAGAAGGGGCGCAAGAACGTCTCGCTGGCAAAGTCAAGTTGCCCTCTATTTGGCTGGGGCGTTTCGCATTGGGGCTATGGGGTTTCTAGAATAACCTATACCAGGGGTTGCTGCATTGCCGCTGCTGTTGGTGGCGCCGCGGGTGCTACTGTTCAGCCTGCTCCCGCTGCTATTGCTGGTGGTAATACAGCTTCACCAAAAGTGTCACTGCTGCGTAGATTATGCCAGCCACAGGTTCTTCACATCCCTGAGTCTGGGGATGAAGGTGGAAGTTCTGCAAGGAACAAATTCTGTAGAAGAAACGCTGCGCGACAATTTTGTATACAGTTTGTTTGGCATTCGCAGGATTTGTTCGGCATGTTTTTGCATCTTCTGATATCTCTCGGGGACATTCATTGTGCGCCAACACGATGGGTTTTGGCACTTTTCCTGGGTTTCGTAAATTTTTGGTCCAATGCGCCAAAATTTCGTCCCTTTTGGGGGGGTATGTGCAAACTTTTTGAATTCTGTGAGAAAAGGCCATTTCAGAAATGTATGGGTTTGGGGGGGCCAGGAGGTAACATGTTTGAGCAAACAGAGCTGCAAATTGGACGATGCACAGGATGGGGCAATGCTCGAGGGACCACTGATTATTCTGAATCCGAATTGTCCTCATCGTTGCCCCCTTCCACAAGGGCAGGGACCCCATTGGGGCACACATCCCCCTGCTTGTGAATTGGAATATAGTTTTTCAGTTTTTCCCAATCCTGCAGCCTGTGTGCCTTGACTGGCACCCACCCCGTGTTGAGAGGCATGACCCACCGTCAGTTGTCAGGTCCACATTGCGCTGTTTGGTCAGCCGGACCTTGCGCCAGGCCATGGTCTCACTGTACCCTGATTTCACCCAGACAAAGCCAGGATGGGGCTGCACTTCCGACGAGTAACCGGCACCCAGTTTACCCCACCAGCGCGCGCTCTTTTCCGAACCAATGGTTTCTGTGGTGCATCTGGCGAAGCAACTGCACGTGGCACAAATTTGTATGCAGACATGGTGGCTGCCTGTTGACAAAAACAGGCAGCAAGCAACACAGGCATCGTCCAAAACGGACGAAAATCTCAAACACTCGTCAGTACAGCATGCAGACCCAGGGTGTTCCAAATAGCCCTCTTCAAGGGCTTTCCGAATATACCCCACATACCCCTACCTCCGGAACACTCAGCGGGCACAAATGAGGGAACAATGGCACCAACCCCCGAAAAGCCACCGAGTTGGCGCAATCGTGCACGTCTCCGAGAGAGTCCACCGTACTATATTGCGATATCTTGGTTGGTGGCTCCGAAATGTTTCTGCCAGGATTTGTGCATGTCTTTGCTCACTGTGCTCACCATGCCCTCGTCCGAAAAACTGCTTGCCACCTGCTGACAACTGCCGACAAATTTTCTCATACCTAACACCTAACAACTCCGCAGGTGTTGGCAGCAAGTATGGTCTAAAACTGCCATGAAGGGACCACCATGGTAAACCCCCTTTGCCTTTGTTGTTAGAACAACGTGGAGGTTGAATGATAGGAAGCCAGCATATTCTGTGAAGGTGTGCCAGCAGGTGTGCCAGGAGGTTGGTCCTAGTCAAGTCACCCTTGGTTTTTTTTTTTTTCGATTTTGAGCCGAAAAGGTGTCTTCGGGTCCCGACTCCATTGGTTTGTATGGGGCAGAGTGGGACGAGTGCTCATTCATTTTAGGCAGTTTTTAGTCGTTTTTGCTATGTCGACATTTTTGGTGACCTTGGCGAGCCCATGGTACCCACTCTAAGGTGTGCAAGTGAGGATGTTGTGACAGCATATGCCTACTAGGATACACAACGGCGTTTTTTGCAATCTCTAGCCTTGCCTAGGCCTGTGTGAAAGACGCGAAACCACTGTCTCCACCGATAATTGGTTACATGTGTGCATGTGCACACATGGAGTGGTGGTACACAACCTGCTTATGCAATTTTTCACCTTGGGCCGCTCAAAAATCAGAGTTTCCGAAACTTATTTTTTTTGTCATTGTGACCACCTAAAACGACCATCCAAGCTATGCAAAGCATATTTCAGCCCTTATTTATGTGTTTTTCACCCTATTTGGGTATTGGGTGGTGGTGGTAGGGGGTCTCTCAAGGGATCGGTGCACAGCTTGCTGATCACAATATCAAAAAAATAAGTTTTGGAAACTTTGATTTTTGAGCTGCCCAGGGTGAAAAACTGCATCAGCCCCGATGCAGTTTTTCGTCATGGGTAGCTCAAAAACAAAGTTTCCGAAACTCCTTTTTTTGACATTGTGACCACCTAAAATGACCATCCAAGCTATGTAAAGCATAATTTCGGCCGTATTTGTGTGGTTTTCACCCTTTGGGTGCGGGGGGCTCCCGATGGACTGGTCCACAATCTGCTTATGCAATTTTTCACCCTGGGCAGCTAAAAAATCGTCCTTTCCGAAACTTATTTTTTTTACAGCGTGGCCAAAACGATCATCCAAGCTATGTAACGCATGTTTAGCCCTTATTTATGTGGTTTTTACCCTCTTTTGGGTGTGTGTTGCTCGGGGTAGATTCTCTGCGAGGTAGACTTGCGGAAGGCAATAGAATGTTTTCAAAAATTTGACTTTTTCTGAAACTTGTCTGTCACCCCTGGGATGGGTTTGGGTGATCATTTGGTGACAATATGGGTACTTGCGCACCAGGGATGGATATGATTTTGGCGCCACGGGGGGGGGGTCCGGGTACGGGGGGGGGGGGTCATTTTTTGTGACCGGTCACAAAAAACATAAAAGGCCATAGTGGGAAAGTGCAAACCCAAACAATATCATGACCAAAGGGGGCGCCTTGAGCGCACTGCGCGTGTAGTGCGCGCGCAGTGCAACTATTTGGGCTTCTGGCCGTAGTAGAAACCCATACTTTGTGGTACTTTGGGCATCATTGTTGTCTGGGAGTAGGTTTTGATGCATTGGGGATCTGGCATTTTTCGATTTTCACCCTGTTTCACCCATTTCTACTTTTTTGCACACATTTTCCCCCCATTTCCACCACATCTACTCTTTTTCTCGGTTGATTGATATGGTGATACACTTTGAGGGTGCCTGCTACAGGACATCATACTTCCCTCCTCATTTCTCAGGCCCACTTTCTCTATGGATTTCAGTATTGGGCATAAGGTGTTCTACACCTGCTCCAATGGCTTGCGACCTCTTGCCACGGTGGTTGGGACGGCTGAAGACGGACTCCCCCACTTGGAATACTACCAAGATGGGTTGAGAGTGGTGAATCGGCAATGCAAGATGGGGTCCATCTCCTTTGCCATCCCAAGTTCACACTCGCCACCTGACTGCCCTCCATCTCCGCTGCCCAACACACAGTCAAGTTCCCCCCCAAAGGCCCCTGGTCCGTCACCACTGCCACAAGAACCGGAAAGGTCTCCCTCAAGGTCCCCTCCAGTCCAGTTTGGGTCGCCTAATTCTAAGGGTGTTTCCAAGGGGCCTGCCTAGGGGCTCTTTGGGGGGAACATAGTCTAAAAGTAGTGCGCAGTGCGCGCGCAGTGCAAGGATTCCCCCAAATAAGGGTTCTGCAGCGGAATGTCATGTGTCCCCGCCGGTACGGCAAATCACCTCGAAGAGAGGTTGTTAGATCAAGCGCAGGCGCGAGCGGCGTATACCCCCCTTTTTTGGGGTCATTCGCGTAGCATACCCCAAGGCATGATATTGGATCTCCAACCCCTTGTAAAATCATTATTTTGCCCAATAAGACCATCCCCCAATGGATTTTTTGATTCTGAGGCCTCTACCCCCTAAAACTGGATATCACTTTTTTGAGGGGGGGGGGTGGGGGTGTGGTGGGGGGGGGGGGTCAAAAGTTTTCGCTCAACAGCCTTCAAGCAGTGAGGAAGCCCAATGCTGTCACATCACCGCCGGTCCAATGGTAAGGCAGCCAACGCAAAGTTTTCGGTCGGTGGTTCGAATCCTGGTCTGCTGACTTTTTAGCGGCGGCGGCGGCGGCGGCGGCGGCGTTAAACTCAGCAGACCAGGGTACGAACCGCTGACCCAGGAAATACTGGTTGGCCGCATTACCATTCGGCCACTGCTTGATCTCAGGCGCAGAGTCGCCCCACTGCTTGGGGACGCATCTGCCACTGACAAAAAACCCAAAGTGTGTGTTTCTGTCTGACTGACTGCTGGCCTGGCGCAGGGACTGAATGGCTGACTGTCAACCTCTCTTCGAGGTGCACTGCCGAAGGCAATAGAATTTACTGTGACTGCTGATTTATTGTTACTGCTCATAGTTGTTTCTGTATGCCGTTGTTTCAGGCCCTTTCGGTGGGCGGAGGAAGGACAGCAACACACTGCCTGCATCAGGTGAATATAATGATAATTTGGCGGACATGTCAGATGTGGCAAGCTTCTTGTCCTCCTTTGCATCTATCACTACAGGTTCATCAAGTGGCAGTGGCAGCGATAGTGGAAGTGATAATGAGACGTCAAGTAGTCGTAGCTGCAGCGAGCAAGGCAATTTTGTCACTGGAAGTGATGACAGTGAATGACATTGAATGACCCTGAATGACACTCGTGATGGTCCATACTCAGTGCACTGTGCATGTCAAATGTGCTGTGTATCCCATGTTGCATCATCCCCCCCCCCCCCTTCCCATGCACATGTACGGGCAGAGGGCTGCCCAAAACGGCCGGTTGTGGGTCACGTTTTTTGTGCCCAAATATCGTGACCTTTTTTGTGACCAAGGGGGGGGGGGTTGGGGGGGGGGTCTGGGCCGAACCCACCCCCCCTGTTATATCCACCCCTGTTGAGCACCCATGGGGACCCGCGTAGTGGCCGTTAGGCCCATGTAGCCTGAGCCACGGCCCCCTCAAAAGCCTCAAAATTGCTGCTTGTAGGTGGTTTAGTGGCATTTGGTGTGTGCACAAGCTGCATAAGCAATTTTCCACCCTCTACAGCTCAAAAATGGAAAATCACCTCGCAGAGGTTGTTAGATCAAAGCCAGGCAGGCGTATATAGGGGAAAACGCCACATACCCCCCCATTTTGGCCATTTTGGGGCTATTTGCGTACCCTACCCCAAGGGGTTGAATTGTTAGTTTAACCCCTTGTAAAATCATTATTTTGTCCAATAAACGCATCCCCCAATGAGTTTTTGGTCCGGACCCCCCCAGACCCCCCCCACTTGAAACCCACTTTTTTCAGGTTTTGAGGGAGGGGGGGGGGGGTGGGGGGGGTGGGGGGGGGGTCAAAAAATGACCCCCCCTTTTTTTGGGTCGAAAATCGTGAATCTTTTGGTTTTTTTCGATTTTGAGCCGAAAAAGTTTTTCCGGCTCCCGACTCTATGGGGTTTGTATGGGGCGGAGTGGGACGAGCGCTTATGCAGTTTATGCACTTTTCAGCCATTTTTGCTATGTTCGTCGACCTCGGTGACCCTGTGGTACCTACTCTGAGGGGTGCAAGTGGGGATGTTGTGACAGTATATGCCTACTAGGATACGGAAGGACGTTTTTTGCAGTCTCTAGCCTTGCCTGGGGCCGTCCACAACCCGTGCCAAAGACGCGAAATGAGTGTTTCCACCAATAATGGCTTAGTGAATGGGCCAGTACACAACCTGCTTATGCAGTTTTTCACCCCAGGCAGCTCAAAAATCGAAGTTTTCGAAACTTGTTTGTTTGATATTGTGACCACCCAAAATGACATTTCAAGCTATGCAAAGCATGTTTTAGGCCGTATTTACGTGTTTTTCACCCTATTTGGGTGTTAGGTCCGGGGGGGGGGGGGTCTCCCAAGGGATTGGTACACAACCTGCTTATGCAGTTTTTCACCCCGGACAGCTCAAAAATGGAAGTTTCCGAAACTTGTTTTTTTGATATTGTGACCACACAATATGACCATCCAAGGTATGTAAAGCATGTTTTAGGCCGTATTTACGTGTTTTTCACCCTATTTGGGTGTTAGGTCTGGGGGGGGGGGGGGGCTCCCAAGGGATTGGTACACAACCTGCTTATGCATTTTTTCACCCCGGACAGCTCAAAAATCGAAGTTTCCGAAACTTGTTTTTTTGATATTGTGACCACACAATATGACCATCCAAGGTATGTAAAGCATGTTTTAGGCCGTATTTACGTGTTTTTCACCCGATATGAGTATTAGGTCCGGGGGGGGGGGGGGTCTCCCAAGGGATTGGTACACAACCTGCTTATGCAGTTTTTCACCCCGGACAGCTCAAAAATCGAAGTTTCCGAAACTTGTTTTTTTGATATTGTGACCACACAATATGACCATCCAAGGTATGTAAAGCATGTTTTAGGCCGTATTTACGTGTTTTTCACCCGATATGGGTATTAGGTCCGGGGGGGGGGGGGGTCTCCCAAGGGACGGGTGCACAACCTGCTTATGCAGTTTTTCACCCCGGACAGCTCAAAAATCGAAGTTTTTGAAACTTGTTTTTTTGATATTGTGACCACACAATATGACCATCCAAGATATGTAAAGCATGTTTTAGCCCACATCTATGTAGTTTTTACCCTATTTTGGGTGTGTGTTGCTTGGGGTAGATTCTCTGCGAGGTGGACTTGCCGAAGGCAATAGAATTTTCAAAACTACTTTGATATTTTGACCATTCACAAGGATAGAATATCCTATGTAAAGCATGTGTTAGACCCTCTTTGTGTATTTTCACCCCATTTGGGTGTTTTTTTTGGGGGGGGGGTCCCAAGGCGGCTGGGGTACAACCTGTTGATGCAGTTTTCCAGCCTCTGCAGCTCAAAAATGGAAATTTCCTAAACGGATGTTTTTTGTATTCTGACCATTCACAATGATCAAATACTCTATGTGAAGCATGTTTTGGACCCTCTTCGGTTGTTTTTTGCCCTATTTGGGTGTTTGGATGGGGGCAAGGGGCTGGGGCACAATCTGCAAATGCAATTTTCCACTCTCGGCAGCTCAAAAACGGAAATTTTCAAAACCGATTTTTTTGATATTCTGACCATTCACAATGATCAAATATCCTTGTAAAGCATGTTTTAGACCCTCTTTATGTGTTTTTCACCCTATTTGGGTGTTAGAGGTGGGGCGGGGGGTTTCTGAATACCTGCCTGATGACCTAACTGATTGGCTGACTGTGCTCCCTCCCTCTTCGAGGTCTCTTGCCAATAGGCAATACAATTTCGAACAAGGCAGATTGCCCTAATTAGCCACAAATTGTTTTGAGGCACTGTTGTGATGGGTTCTCTGTGAAAGAATGCCTAAGCCCTTTGATAACTAGGGCTCAATAGGACTTTTAACAGTTGAGGACTGCATTCGTCGTCTTCCTCTTGCAGCCATACACATGGCAGAGCAGCCCCAGCATGAAGCTCTCAAGTACGCAGCTTTCACAAATGCGACGTTGCCACAGTATTTGTCCCAAAGTGCACCAGAAGTTATGAAGCGGCTTGGGGCAGGTGCTGTCCAGGACATCAGTTGTGCAGAAGTTGGCGATGGCAATTTGAATTTGGTGTTCATTGTCAACGGGCCACAGGGGTCTGTGGTTGCCAAACAGGCTTTGCCTTACGTCAGGTTCTGTGTCTGCACATGCTGTTCCCCCAAAATTCTTCGGTATTGGGCGTTCAACAACAACTGGGTACGTGCGGTTTGGGGGCATGGCTGTCTCGGTTTTGGTTGGAGGCTTCGTTGTGGCATATCTGGCTTTCTGTAGAGTTTTGCATCTGTTAAGTACCAGATAGGAACAATATTTCTGTTTAGCTGGGTGTGCACGCACATGTGAGCGTACGTGCAAATAGAGATTGCAGCAAATGCTTTGTGGGGCCTTTCTCTGTGGCTTTCTGCCCACATTATGACCACGCATCCACTCACCAGTGAGTGTTCCTTGGACTCACCATGTGTCTGCAAGGCAGAATACCTTTGTCTCTGACATCAATTTGTCCGGTATTGAACACTATCTTTGTCATTGTGGTCGATAAATCACTGTGACCATCATGTTCACTGTTCTTTACTTCACAACGGGTCACCTGTTTCAGTAATGATGAGCCCTACGGCATTGCATTTGGCCATGCCGCATGTACCTACAGGTTCATGGTTTGGTTTGGTTTCATGATTTTGCACACTTGTTGACAAAAATTTCGGTCAAAAATGCAACTGCTGCACTTTATCATCAACCCGCCGAGGAGGGCCAAAACCAGTAAAATATCAGTTCCCAGTTGCTGTTTTTAGCAATGTGCCTGCAGTTGGAAAAACAGACTGATTTTGAGCCCCCATTCCCATCCGCTTTTTCGGTTGGTACCTCTAGCCTCATTGAGGCTAGCCCGTTCTGAGCCCCTTGCTCGGTTTGGTGCACGCAAGCGCTTGTAATTTGCTAGGTCATGGCCCTTGACAACGCCCCAGCATAGCCGAGATATCAAGCAGTGCACCGGTTCCCCAGGTGACCAAACGGTGTTACTTGCAAGAGTGGCTATTAAAATAAGATGACCGGAACTGGACAAGTATGAGAACCTACCAACCGTCCTTAGGGCATTGGACTTATTGGAGTTTTGGCTTGAATTGCAAGAGCCATCCAAGCATGCTTTGTGGGTATTACCAATGACACACACTCCCGTGTATGTGTAGCGCGGTTTCAGTTTTTACACATTTGCCTGGTGTGAAAAGTAGTTGTCCCTGACTGACAAGCACCACATCGGGTGTATCAGTTTTCTGATGGACGGCTTGGTACCTCCTGTGCATCCATAGGGCCCCTCTTCATTCCTCTTCTATGTCTCCCCTCAACCTCTTCTTCTTTCATCTTCCTCTTCTTCTGTTGACCTCCCATGCCCATCCTCTTCCATTTTTCAGGCCTCCCCTACAAGATAGATCCTCTTCCACATGCCATAAAGCATGACATGTAGGGGATGGAAGCAGCTGTGGGTGGCTTTTTTTTATCTGGTTGTGGACTAGGATTTAGCGTCCAATTTTGTTTACCACATGCTCACTTCCTCAGCCACCAGGGGCGTACAAATATTTTTTTCACGCTCACCCCCCCCCCCCTCCTTGCCATCAGACCCCCCGATCCCCCCCCCCACCCAATTTGCCTCCTGGGTTCACCCTGTTTTCACCTGTTTTCCCTTGCTTTTGGCATAACAACACTGTTCGGTGCTGGCAACCATGGAGGCCTAGGTGTGGTGGTGAGCGGGTGCAGGTGCAGGTGTGGGTGCCGCTGTAAATGAATGCCGATGTTGATCCTGGTTTGGTGCTGATGTGAGTTGGTGGCATTATCACCGTTGGGAAGTCTAATCTAACTCCCAAAAGATGAGTCTGTCTACCATATTGCAGGTGCGTTGGCGAGGGGCTCCCAATGACGCTCGATAGGGCATATTTCGAGCATGAAGCATTGAAGTCTCAGTACAACCTCTGCCCTGAGCATGTGCCAGAGGTCTATTTCTTCAACAGAACGCTTGGTCTGCTTCATGAATCTCCTTCAGCCTCATCCTGCTGTTGACTTCGACTGCCCAATTCCACCCTCTCGGTGAGTTGCTCAGACAGCCACACAGAGCTGGTGCAGGCTTGCTGTGCCGCTGCATTGATTCTTTTTGCCATTGGATCATGGTCCACATCCATGGGGGGTTTGGTGCCAAAAAAAGCAGTCTACCTGAAATTGCTGGATAAGGGGCACGTTAAAGTGAGGAGGAAGGTGAAGGGGCAGAGAAGGTATGACCCGAATGGGGGGGGCTTCCGAATGGGGGGGGGCTTCGTGCCAACCACAAAGTTTGCGACACAACCGACAAAACATTTTGTTGTGGTTAGTATGAATTTCTTTTGGGTGCTATGGGCAATGAAAGCGGACACAGATATCGCTGGTACTGCAATGTATGAGCCAGCACTGGACAAGTGTCATCTAATAGGCCAGCAGGGATGGTGGCCTTCGCTCCTCTGTTGCAACGCGACTTGACATACAGCGGTGCTGGACTTGCGGCCAAGCCAAATGGCACCATTGCCATGCAAAGGAAAGGAATGCACCCACGATCGCTCCAACAGCCACCCCTGAGATATGGTCTGTTTTGTTTGGGGGGGGGGGAGGGGGGGGCGGGGCGTGCTGACCATGCATGTGGTCAGTAGCCGAGTGTGACAGGTATCCTATGTCAAGAAACACAAGGCACAAGAAAAACAGAGCTACAGAAAGACAAAGCATACACATTTTCCTTTTTGTACTGTCTTCTTTTTTTTCGTTGCCTTCTTTTCTCGCTCCCCTTTTTTCTTTGTGCTGCTTCATGTGGCGAAGACATGGACCGCGCACCATGCAGCAGCCTGCGGGGACTGGCCTGCGGTCTTGAGGCAGAAAGGAACCGTGCATTTTGTGGTGTTTTGTCTTTCCCGTATATTTGCACGCACATCTTTTGTCCTCGCTGTCCCTGCATGGGCAGCAATGTACGCACCAGCATTGGAAGCAAATGGAATTCAGATGCAGAGCAAGGGTGACACAGTGACAGCACCACTTCAGGGGGTGTACACAACCCCAGTTGCGGCGAGGACAAACATGCTGGGGCCCTGAATGTGGGTGTATATGATGTAATGGTCCGTCAATCCTTAGCCCTCACCTGAGCCACCACATGTTGCTTGCCTTGGGTATGGGACTTGAAATTGTATTGGGGCTTCGCTGTTCCTGCGGCATGCTGCAGGAGCAAGGTCCCTCCTGAACACAACAGCAAAAGGGTGTGGTCCCCTACCACAAGGTGTCAACGCGTCAATGTGCGCCTATCACCCTATCCATTGATTGACCTTGGGTCAAAAGTGAGCACCAATTTCTGCCTTTTTTTGTATTTTTTGGTTGTGTTATTGTGTGTTGTGTTTTTGTGGATTCACTGTTTTTTGGGCATCCTGCATAGAAATGAGATTTCAAGATGCCTGTGGTGCCTGCAGGAAGTATTCTCTGAGGGTAGCAGAGGATTTTGGTGCTGGAGCTCGAGTTGGGGTAAGGTTGCCAGATATGTGACTGTGGCTGGTTGTGATTATTCTTTGATCATGGGTGACACTTGTTGATGCATACTATGGTCTATCGCCAGCTTGTAGGCTGGCATCTTGTTTGCCTGAATATCTTTGTTATTGTGTTTGTCTGTCCGTCTGTGACCCCCCACCCCCTTTCTCCCTTGCTTTTGCCTCTGTGCAGTAATTGCGCAGTACTACGTGTGCTTATGTGAGTGTGAGCGCATGCTGGCAAAGTACAAACACTTGCCGTCCGTGACTGCGATAAAGTGTGACCCTCACCAAGTGAAACCCTTCCTTTGCTATTGCGAGCTCAAGCAGTAGTGTTGCCCATTTGCTGCTTGTGTTTGGAGGGCAGTTCGTTGACCTCGCACAAACCATGTCTACAGATTCACATCTTTTTTCGCATCTCTTCTTCAGCTCTGATCGTTATGCAGCACCTGCCTGCGCCCTTTCTTGTATTGCGGAAGGGGCTTTTGAAGGCTATTAAGTACCCGTCAATGGCAACAGACATGGGTGCGTTTCTTGCAAGGTGTGGTTCCTTTCATCAAGACTGTGCCATTTTTTGCAGGAAGCATTCTAGAGCCCCGCTGCAGGATTCCAATGAGCACATGCAAACCCCTTCAGGGGTCAGGAGGTTGCTGGAACCCCCCGCCCCCCACACATGGTCAGCTTAAAACCCAGACCACCCTCCCCCGTGCGTACATCCTGCACACAAAATTTCGCTTCATAGCTGAGTATGCTATTGGCTTGTTTGCTTTATCTTTATGGTGTAATACCCGACCCCCTTCCCCCCCCAGCCCAGGAATGGCAGCCTCTGATATCCTGATTGAATCATGATGCAGCTTGTCCTTTATGATACTTTTTCTACAGGACCCTATTCATGACGTCTGGTCTCCATTTGACCTCAGTACAGCACCGGGCAGCTGTGGCCAAGTGGTCCCAAAATATGGACATGTGTGCCCTGAGTGAGCTCGTGATTTTCACGGCGCCATACATTGAAGGTATGCTCGGTCAGTGTATGCAGTCATCCTGCTTCCCTTACCCCCGCCCCTGTGTTGACCCCGAATTGTCCTTCGGTTGCAATGTTCCCCGGATTCATGGTGAACTGCGACCTGATCGCAGGCGTCAAGGAAATACTGATGCCGAGTTCGTGATCTCTAGAACAGATCTCGGAGGGCCGCGCATTCTGTGAAACCAAACATCACCTCAACGTGGCCTATCATGAGCAACATGTTGCATTTTGACCGCGGTGGGGGCGTGGGTCAAAGGCCAAAAACAAGGACCGGTTCAGCGAGCACTACAAGAGCTGCGAGATTTGGGGTGGCATTAGGCGGAAAGATGGTGGGTCTGGCATATACCAAGATTGACAGAACAAGTGGACATGACCCTGGTGGACCCTGGCAAGTTCAAACACATTCTACGAGACTCCATACGGCGGCGAGCGCTCAAGGCTCTTGAAGACCGGCGGCCACGGCAGTTGTAGGGAATGCTAGGGGAGCTTGATAGGCTGGCATGTCAGGTGCTACTGTCCGATGGCTCCGAGTTTGACAAAGCCATCCTGACGCGCCGTGCAACGCAGTACCCGTGCATGCAGCTGTACGAGCCGCTCCCGCGGCCAGATGACAGAACCTCCTTCGCTGTAGGCCCCATGACAAGCAACGAATGGAGGTGGGATCAAGGCTTCTGCCAGGATGTGGTGCGATGGGTCAACGAGCTACTCTGGATCCCGGGAAAGGGACAGGTCTCCTTCATGGCGCTGTCAATGGACTTCGAGTGCTTCGCTGGGCGCTACTTGCCATTGTCCCACGGGCCATTTATAGAGCAACATCGCTACCACTTGCAGAGCTGGCAAGAGTCCTGAAGGTGGCTCTTGCCTGAAAAACTAGGTGATGTTCAGGTTCGAGAATTTTGGGTTGCAGTACCTCAACACCCCTAAGTCTGGCCAAGTTTTTCTTGGCGGTGTTCTCACCAAGCGCACGTCCATTGTTCCACTACGAGGCCCCACAGTGGTGGGTGTCTCAGCGCGGCCATACGTCACACGAAGGTTACCGATGCTGCAGCTCATGCACAACCTGCAAGCGTGCTGTGAGGACAGATGGGTGAGCAAGTTGTCGGCTCATACCTTATCCCTGGCGACATGCCAGCGGCGAGCGCAGGAGGCACGGGAACGCCGGGAGAGACGTGAGTCCAGCCCCAGCATTAGTGAGAGGATTCCAAAGCTGAAGGTTCAGGCATCTGCGTTGCCAGCAACTCAAACGCCTAAGCCCCTAACGGGGAGAGGGGGAGGCAAGAAGAACCTGGACCTCTTTGCCACCAATCACTTCCCGGTCCATTGCCACAGCAAGGGTAAGCAAGGGTATAACTAAGCCATACGAGCTGCTACGGCCGGCCAAACGGACTGCCCCACCGGCACCGATGAGTGCAGTGAGCAGCGCGATGACAACGGATGCATGCCCGGATTGTGAACGGGCAAGGAGCCCAGAGCAAATGGATAACAGTCCAAAAGGGACCTTAATCCGGAGCCATCCCCGCTCCCGCTGACCAAGTCAGCGCTGCGGTGCCGTGACCTGCGAGAGGGCCCAGACGGTGACACACAGGCCGACGCCCCATGGTCGGACTCTTCCTTTGTAGAAGTCTTTTTGTCGTCGGAATCATGAGAATCCACGCCACAACACAGGATGCAACGACCTGGGCGCACCCCGGCAAGACGAAAAACTAGTGGTACGCTGGCCAGACGGCCGCGGGAGCGGGCAGATGCCAACTCGGGAAACCTGGCCCGCCGTAAGTACCGCAAGCGCACCGGGAGACCGCCGGCACGGGACACCAGTGCGATAACTTGGGTCAAGTGGAAGCTGCAAGAGTCATGGGGGCCCATGGCGAAGTCCAGGAGGCGGACGCTGATGCCCGCTGCATCACAGGCTCGCCGGTACGGCACCGGGCGCCCTAGCAGGCAGCCCCCTCAAAGCAATTGGCGCCGCTGCCTATGTCCCGGAGCGCGCTTGAATACATGCGTCGCATGGGGCTGCTCACGCCCACGCGATGAGCGTGCATCCCGGTGCTTGAGACACCGCCACGAGACCCTCCCATGCCGACGCATGCGCTGGCCGCCGCCCGCCGGGAAGTAAACTGGCACACTGCACACGAAGAGCCTTTGTGGAGCAAACTGGCACACTGCACACACAAAAAACCCCCGAAATAATCAGCAAAATGTTGCGCACCGCTGATGGGTAATACTTGTTCATCTGGAAGCCCCTGACTCTGTGTTACATTTCCACATCAATGGTGGTGTGCACCCTTCACACTCCACGGTTTTGCGAAAGATTTTGTGTGGAGAATTCCGGCGCCAGCATGGGAGGGACGCCAAGGGGCAGAAGCAGCAGTTGTGAGCAGAGGGACAACTGTCCCACTCACCCAGTAAACATTATTTTCCCTGGCTGTTGGGGTTGGCTAAGCGGCTTCCCCACCTCTCGCATTGTTTTCAAACCCACCCTGTTCACCCCCGACCGAATGGGTGGACAACCAAGCCACCTGTCCACGAGTGGAGGATTTCTCTTCGGGGGGTGCACACGTGCGTAAACCCGGAAGTACCAATGGGCATATTTGACCAGCCTTTATGGCACCCCATGGCACGGGTCCTTAGGCAATGGTCTGCCCCCAACCCCCAACTTTAGGAGGTTCAAGTGCCTCCATAAAACATCGTGCCTGGTGCTAGGTGTCTCTCCAGATGCCCCGGCCCCCCAAAAACTTACTCAGCCTTTATGGCAACCCCCCCCCCCCTGCCGAGCCCTAGCCTCAAGAGGCCGTGCCAGATGCATGGCGTACAATGTTGGATGGTGCGATTGCTGCTTCATACCCCCAACCACAGGAGCGGTAAGAGACTGGCAACTGCCATGGACCAGAGTGGGCACCCTGGTTGTGGAGCCCACGCCCTCCCTCTGAGTAGGAGAATGTCTGCAAGTGTATCTGTATGCTATCTCACAGCCACAGCCGAAGCCGGCCCTCTGTCAAGGACTGCCAGCTTTAGTCTACAGTAGGAAATGCCCGTGCAACGTGGCCCAGTGTACACAGCATCCCAAAACACATGCCCAATGCAGTTTCCAGGTTCATGGGGGCGGTAATTGGGTGTTCCTCAGGAGCATTGGTGAGGCAGGCCTTCAGTGATGTTGCGCATGTTCTGGCCCCCCAAAACGTTGATCATCCGGGAGTGAATGGTGTGCCCAAAATTGATCTGTAGCACAAGCGGAGGTTTTGTAGTCAGGAGTACCCCAAATGTGGGACCCAGTCGCATAGCTTTCAGATGCCACTGACCATTGTTGTTGATTGATTGGCAATATCTTCAAAAGGTGCAGAGGTACAACGCAGGACGCCTTTGCCGGTGCTGAGGGGTCCAATGCACGGTGATTCTGTGACCCAGTGTTCAGCTCATTATGGATATGACATCCTGGAAGGCTTCTCTGCTGAATAGCGCTCTTGTATTCGGTATAGCTGCAGGCCATGACCGGTTAATCATCAGATGAAAGGTTCTGGTTTATGGGTTTGATATCCCATACCCTACCCCGTGCACTGCCTCCCGGTGCATACTCGGCGGCGTGTGTGTGTGTGTGTGTGTGTGTGTGTGTGTGGAAATGGAGGGTGGTACCAGCTATCAATTCATTTGTTTCGTGCCAGCAAACGACAGGCAATTGTTTTTGGATGCTGCGACCCATCGCATTGCGTCCTGTGTAGTGTACACTTTTTGACAATTATTTGTGCGCATCATTCCAGATCCTGGCAACCGTTGGACACGGCCCCATCTTGATGCTGACAAGGAGAGCATTGAATGTGATTTACAATTGAAGACGGCCGTTGCAGCACTCAAAGCCAAGTTTGTCACCAGTACTGAGGCCCTAATCCACGCAGATCTGCACACGGGTGCTGTCACTCTCCCATTGCGGATGCATCCACTGCTTTGTCCCAGGTGGTTTTTGAGGGCTGCACGTAACCTCACTCTCACGCTCTGTCATTCCTGTTGCATTTGAAGAAACGAAGTTTGCACGAGCTGATGCAGTGGAGGGGGGAGAAATCTTTGCTATCAGCAAAAACGTCTGCTGGTGAACTGTTGAGCCTTTTGCCCCTGAACCTTCTCACACTGGCAGAAACGTACTCAGAGAAACCAGAAGTCATCCTGTGACCGTGTTTCAGGATCTGAGAGTCCATCGCAGTTTTGTGCAAAGTCCCAAACTGCTTTGCAATGGCAAAGGAATGCGGGTTCTGTGACTGGCGTCCTTTGGCATACAGCAGGATGGGTTTACGATATCCCTCACAGGCGAGATGGTTGATTTCGAGTCGATGGAGGATGCAGGGATGCAACTGAAACCGCAGGATTGAGATCTGCTTGAGTGCAAGCCCAGGACGATGCCATCCGCAGCAATTGACCGTTATCCGCCGGCTGTCATGATATTTCAGCCCCTTTCCTCCATTATTTGTCATTTGTGGCATTCCAGTGAAGCTGCTCAATGGCTGGGACGTCGCAGCCTAAGGAATTAGCTTCCACCCTGGATCCTAAATGCGTTGCCTGTTATGGGCATTAGCAAGGATGCCTTACCAGCCCACAGCACTTCTTGTTCCAAGCACGGCAAACTCCGCTTTGGGGGTCACCGTCTCTGTGTATTTGCACCACACACACTGCGCGCCCAGATCGATCATCTTATATCTGTGAGCCCCCCGTGCAAGCCCTTGTTGCACACGCACCTCAATTTGCCCTGCCCCATCAAGTAGGTTGCTGGATTTTATTCCATCAGGTTCTATCATGGCCAAGGCAGAGCTTGGGGCTACTTACGTCATTGATCCAGAGTTTGCATTTTACGGTCCTATGGGCTTTGACATCGGCGCACGTATGTGCAACTGCTTGCAACGCTGCATGCCGAATGGGCACGACTGTTGCGTGATGTTTACCATTTGTTCTGTTATTTCATCCTGGACCATTCAACATGGGGCCTCATTGATCATCACTGTGGCCAATTATTCTTCTGCTTTTGATATGGCATTTCTTTGTACAGTTTTCACTCTGGCATGCTCTCTCTCTCTCTCTCTCTCTCTCTCTCTCTCTCTGTGCGTGCGTGCGTCCGGGTGTGTGTGTCTGTGCGTGGGAGGCATTTTTTTCAGGCACCTGGGTCGGTTCCCCTTGTAGCAGAGGAATCTGGAAGAGTCGTGCTCTGCTTCGGGAACCGGGAAGGGGGGTTCTCCCAGAGGACAATTTTACCCCATTGGGGAACTGGCCTCGCCTTTATTGGTGTCCTCAATGGGTGTTGTACTGGTCTCTCTCACAAAGTGTGTGTGTGTGTGTGTGTGTGTGTGTGTGTGTCTGTGTGTATCTGTGTGTGTCTGCGTGTGTGTATCTGATGCAGTTGATGTGGTTGATTCTCTAGGACGTACACGTTCAGCCCCTCCCTCACACAGGAATCTTGGATTTCCCATGGTGCCCTACCCATCGTACAGTGGCCGTTTACAGTGGGTTCTGGTTCTGCTCACCATGTCGCAAAATAGGCGCTCATAGGCCCCAATGTGTCTCTTCTTCACGCCGTTCTCCTTGCTGTATGTCGCTAAGCATTTCACATGTTGTGATCTTGGCCACTGCAAAAATGTTGACAATGTGTTCTTTTTTGGCTTTGTTGTAGGCTCATTATTGTCCCGGAGCACTTTGAGTGTGGAGATGATTGCGCTTTTTAGTGAAATGTGTATCTGCCAAGCATGTCCAAACAGATTCTTTTGTTCGAAGCCATCATAAACCAATGCAAAGCAAAGACATTAAAAACTATTGCCGTGCATGTTTATGTAGCTGTACAACAGCAACATGTTCTGCCTTGCCGCCCATGTGGGCAGAAATGAGATTTTTCTTGGGCCACAACACATGCAGGGGGAGGGGGGGGGTGTGGGGACTATTTCGCAGCGGGAAATTTCGTGGAGGTCACTGAAAAAAGCGTGGGAAATTTCGCGGACCATCTCCAGTGTAATTCAGTGCATGGCTTGGTGGACCCAAAAACGCATGGTTTATTTTGCCAATTGCCAAAATAGAGTCGAGCCGCCCCAAAGACACCCTCTGGGGACAGCTGGGGGGCAGCTGGAACTTCAAGGCCGACCCAAGGAGGGACCACCGGGGGCCAGAACCGCTGCCAACGCCACCAAGACCGCCTTTGAGCCTGGAAGCGGGGAAAAAACAGTGCCCATGAAAACACATATATCGAAACTTCCCACGGTGCGCCCACGGTGCGTGCAACTCCCTCCATACCACAACTGAAATTAGAGGACGGAACAAACAGACTGACTGCCAACAACAGCGCAACAATACCTGGCTACCGCTGCCACTGAGGATGCACAAAGAGCACAGAAGTTTGGCGCCTGCCAAAGAAAATTTTGTGGTACCTACAACAAGCGTGGGAAATTTCGCGGAGACCCCCAGAATCTGTGTGGTAAATTTCGCGGTCAATTTGAAACACCAAATTTCCCACGCGAAATAAACCCCCCACAAAAATCCCCCCCCCCCTGTATTGCAGAGGCTGGAAGTGTGCTGCCCATATTCTCGACTTGCTGAGGGCACCTTCTTTATCATGAAGGCGCTCTTGACGGATGACTGCCGCAGCATTTTTCGCAACACACAATTTGGGTACATTAGGCAATGGTGAATGGGGATGTGACTAAAGTCATGGGCATGGGCCCTTATTTAGCCATGTAGTCGACCTTGTGCCTCTTGGGATCTTGTCTGCAGTCTATGGTGCTTGGACACAGGAAATTTGATGTCACGCTGTTTTGAGTGTTTTCAATCTTGTCCAATGCATGCCATCCTTGGTTTACAAGTGTGAGGGCTGAGCAGCAAAGTTTTTGTCTCTAGATAGGCTCCACCGTGCAGTGTCCCAGAACAGTGAAAAATTTTTCCCCAGAGGGGGGTTGCATATTGTGCTTTGCTGTAGTGCAGTGTACCCCATGTTGTGGTGTCCAGAGTGCTTCTGTGCAAATTTGCGGATTGTTTTTCATCTTTTTTTGTACGCACCCATTCGTGAATGTACCCACCAACATATGACACCAAGACCCTCAGACTGCTTTCACTGAAGGTGCTCAAACCATTGCTACACGTGTGGCCACAAAGCGGTCCTGAGATAGATTGTCATCACGGCTCATTTGCTTCGGTGTTCGTGCTCCAGTTGTCGCACGTGCATGTGTGCACATGCATGTACATGCTTTTTGTGATTATCAAAGGTCCTTTCTTTCATGTTGGTTTCCCATAGTTATCGGAAATCTGTTGCTGTGTTATGCCAGCGGCCCAGGTCGCGGAGTGGATACAGAATACGCGTCCTGGCTGTTGCAGCAAATGCAGGTTGCCTACATTTTGCCTGATGCCCGAGCCTCAGCTTAATGCAACGTGCCAATGGCAGGGGGTGGCGGGTTTTCAACTTGGGGGGGGGGGGGGGTCAATAGAGCCCCCAAAAACTGGGGCGGGGGGGGTTTGGGAAAAGGGCTCAATTGACAGGACCATTCATTAGTGAATGTGAAGTCTGGCACCAACGGCGCCGACAATTTTTTTGATCATTGAAAATGGTCAATTTTTTCCCCCACCAAATACACGGCAAATGATGACTTTTCTGAACCCCCTCGACGCGCTGATTCCCAAAATCTTGTTTTCATTTTTTTTTTTGCTGAATTTCGGGTCCACCTCCGGGGCCCGGGGGTCAGTCTCGGTAGGATTTTGGGGGGCCGTCAATCTTTTTTGGGGGTGGGGGTCTAGCCAGGGGGCTCTATCGACCCCCCCCCCCCCCCGTTGAAAGCCCGCCCACCCCAGTCTCTGGCAGTGTAGCTAATGTGCCGCACATGGACTTGCGGTCGCAGCGCATGCGGCGGGTTAAGGGCGTGTGGAACTTTGCAAACCTCGGAACCCTTTGCTGAGGAATGTAGTGAATTTACCTGAAAAAATCCTGTTGCACGAAGCATGGCCTGAGGTTCTGTTGGATTGCAGTGTGAAGCTGATGCTGCACCTTCTGATCGATGGTTTCCTTTGTTTTACCTCAAGCCCACCGTATCCCGCTTCAGGATGACAACTGCAAAATTGGCATCAAAATCGCGGTTGGTGTGTGGATGCGACAGCCACAGCAACCCAACCCCCAAAATGCACGAGAGACCTCAGCCAACCCCCAAAATGCACGAGAGACCTCACCTATTTGCTGCCCAGCAGCTTGGCAACCCGCAGAGGGGGGCCTTGTGCACCCTCACCCGGTGGCCTGCCCGGGATGTCACTTGGGGCCCTGTCTGAACCTTCGGAGGAAAACCAGGCTTCTCCCCTCGACCATGAGGGACTCTGAGGGGAGTAGCGTTTTGCCGTTGCTTGTCCGTGTCTTTGGAAGGAGAACATCTTTTCATCAGTTTTTTTTTCTGATAAGTTTTGCAGTGAATTTGCCTGTCCATGAAGCGTGTGCAGGATAGGCCGATACTGGCTTCCGCCAATGAGACCATCAGCAAACATGCAGTAGTACCACCACCACCAGCGTTGCCAATGGTGCAGCAAGCTGCATGCAGTGGCGCCACCACCATTTCATGGGGTTTCCCAGTTTCGGTTTGGGTGGCTGCATCCCCCCGCTCCGCCTTCCTGCGTGCCCTTTGCCCCTGTTCTCACCCGTTTGGCCGGAAGACTGGACATTTCCTGGTGGTGCTATCACCTGTGGGGAAACCAGGAGGAAAACTCAAACCCAGGGCGCAGGGGGATGGGGCATTAGGGAAAATGGGGCCTGGTAATACGCCTGGGGGGCGGGCAGTTTTACTGCATCCCCCGGTCCCGTTCCTTTTTCTCCGGGACGCCCCGGACTGTTTTGTTTTCAAGACCGGACCATCAGACATTGTTTCGGGTGCATCCCAGCAGTGCCTTGATCTTGTGTTGAAAGTGAAAGAGGGTTTCAGTTTGACCAAACCCGGACTGGCGGTGGTCATCTCGTTTCCCTACGCCTCATCTGCGGTCTACTCGCCTGCTGGTCGCATTCCAAGTCTGGAGTATGCATTTTTGTCTCCTCAGATGTTGTGGGATGCTTTTGCACAAAACTTCATGCAGCTATGGCAGGATCCTGCCTGCCACACTGGCCACCTGTATTGCAGGGACTTTTTCAGGAGCAAGGTAACTGTGCTCGCCTACATGCTGTTTTGGAGGGGGCATCGCTGGGAAATTTTTGTCCTGGAGCGTCTCTGCCCGTGGATTTGCCAGGCTCTTGTCCCCTTCGGACCCTTGAGTCTTGTCCCACATGGCTTTTGCATCATGGCATACAAGCGTAAGGGTCGACTGTTGCTCGCATAGGGGCTGCCACTTGTTATTGGTGTCAGGAAAATATGGATCTGGCGCAGAGAAATTTTATGCAGAAGTTACTGGTCGACAGTTTGGGATTTGCAGGAGCAAAAATGATCCGCAGAGTCGTAGGTGCTGGTGCTCTCCAGGGTTTCGTTAGCTCCTGCTGCGGATGTAGCGAGGACCAGATTGTGATTGCGATGGTGATTGTGGGTGCGAGTTTTTTGAATATAAGTGTGCTGCAGGGGCTGTGGTTGATGGAGTGCCAGACCAGGGAGCACTGCTGAGTGCAAAATTGGGCACAGTACCTTCTTTGTGCTTTCTGGTGCACCTCTTGGTATATCCCTGAGAACGTCCCATCCCGTGGCACCTCCCTGTGTACGGTACGTCCCTCAGTATACCCTTTGCCATGTTCCTTGGCACATTCCTCGGAATCTGTTGCCACATCCGTTGGCACACTTCGTGTTACAATCCTTGGCGCATCCCTTGATGCGAAACGTTCGTTTGCATGGCGCTTGCTGCATCCCTTCGCTGGGGCACATCCCTAGGCACCTTCCTGCGTATTGGTGTGAGGGGTCGCATGCAGTGTCGAGGGGCATTTTGGATGCGATTGTTGTAGGTATAGCCCACGTTGAAGACCTGGACTGCATCGAGGACCATGACAAGAAGGCGCGATGTGAAAGACATGCTCTGAACATTGCAAAAGAACTAGTCAAAAATGCCCATAGTTACAGTACGATGGCAGCAGTTGCAGAAATGGCTGCTGCAGAGATGGGTGCTGCATCTGGTTCGAGCTGACGTTGTCTCTGTGCAGCATAGCTTTTTCTGTTTGCACACCCAAAAGACTTGCACCGTGCTTCTAGGGATTTAACAGGTTTCTTGTCCCTGCAAATTGTCATCACATGACACTGGGAAGTGATGCTGTGGGATGCAGAGAGGTTCGTGACATTTGACCTTGGGTCTGTAAGTGTGTGGGCTTGTAGAAATCTCACAATTTTGCTGACCTGTTCTCTATCTTAAAAAAAGTATGCCATTTTCTTTCTTTTGCATTTTGCCTTTGGGATCTTTTTTGTGAGGCCATAACAGGCCAATCAGAGCTGAAAACACACGAAAAGCGCTCGTGTGAGCATCCTCAGTAAAGGGTCTGGCAACAATAATTGAAATGTAATTTTGGACCCATTTTTGGCCCACTTTGATCCAATTTGGCTGAGACTGTATCACTTTAATGTGTCTGCCGGAGTCCAGCATGCACTATGTTGCCCATTGGAGCCTTCCTGAGGGGGTCAAGGGGGTGAAAACCACCAAGAGTGAGGGGGGGGGGTTGCGGATCTCAAAATGAAGCATTTTGCGATTCAAAAGCATGTCAATTGGCCAAAAAGCTCCTTTCAAAACGATCCTCGGCAATTTCGGATGCTCCAGTGGATGTTTCCAGGCAATTTCGAGGTCTTCTAAATCCAGAGTTTGAACCACAAACTCAATGGTGGTAGCCAAATTGTTAGGTGCTTACAATATCTGCGTATTTTTGGGCCAATATAGACCTGCAGACCCCACAAATCGACAAAACCATGGAAAACCAGTAGGTGCTGCCTTGGTGCTATGGTATCAAAGAAGGTTTTGTAGCTGCAAGAAATCCCCCCCCCCCCCCAAGTGTTGCCATATCCAAGGGCCATGGGCTGGAAGTAGCATTAGGCCTTGATGCTTCTTACCAAGAGGATGGTGACCCTCCTCCTTCACCACAGTAGAAGAGGATTCGCTACCATGCTTTGCTCGTTGAGCCAGGGCTGTAGTTTTTCCTTTTGTAGAGAGTGATGGTGTCGATGGATCAATGTGCATGATTGTTTCCTTGCCCACTTGTATCCACAACAATTCGCAATTCAGCACAGTACACTGGCATCCTGATGCATGCAGCATGCTTGCCGCATGCAGAAGGTAATCTCTTTTGTCAGCCTAAAACCCAAAATCTCCAAAAGTGAGCTTTTCCATGTGCTGTTCATCTCAGAATATATAATACACTTTCTGTTAGCAGATTAGAAGATAGAGTTCGCGAATTTGAAAACCCCACCGCATCGAACATTGAAAATTTAAGCTGCAGAAGACAGGGCGCACCAACGGTTGAATGATGTATTCCAAATGCCTGACCAGCCACATGTGCTGGTGAAATTGCAGCTAAGTTCAGCCTCAGTGCTCCAAGCAGAATGCCCCGTAGGTGTGTGCAGTGCTTTTCCAGAGGGCAAATGGTATCAAACGAATTTGTGAAATGCTGGCTGATTGATGGGGCTGATCGATTGTTTTTCATTTGGCAGTATTCTCCACTGGCTCTGCTGTGCCTATTCAGTGAAGGCTCAATTGCCTGTCAATTTACAAGCTCACTCAGAGCAACCATAGGGTTCAGGGTTCAACTTCAGCTTACAAGAGTGTTGTACACTAGGAAGACCCGGTGTGCTTGTCAATTAGCAATTTAAGTTCCAGCAAACAAAGGATTCTTTGGATCCGCACTCACCCAAACCAATCCTGCATGCAGACAGGCAGAAATGCTGTCCTTCCTGTCAAGCAATAGCAATTGCATGTGAGTTGCCTGACCTCTTAACCTCTGACATTTGGCAATGATGTGGGTACCATAAATGCTTTTGTGCTGGTAATCTGGGTTGGTTGGATGTGGCTGTTGGATGCAGTGCCCTTTTCAAGTCTCTTTCACTGTGCCGACATGGTGTTTCGCGATATGTGGCTGTTGACCATGCCAACTGTGGGCACCATGAATTGCATGTGCACCATTTATGGCAATGTATTTTCTGCTAAGGATTCAATATGAGCACTGTTATATCCCCAGCATTCAAGATGGAAGCAGAAGTGAACAACCAAAGCATATGTCGTGGCTCACTGTTTATTGCAGTCAATTTTTGTGTTCGAATAAGACTGCTTCATAGCATGCAACCACCATGTGCATCGGAGTCTGATACCAACAGGCAAATCAACCAACGGAATCCATTCCGAAGCCCATTGCTTGCCACAGCAGGAGTCATGGGGCAAGGAAGCAACCCAAGGACAGGAAGCCCATGGGCATGTGAAGAAATTACAGAATATGGACAAGAATGGTGCATTCAGTGCAACACAGGCTGTCAGGTTGCTTACAATGGACTTTACGCACATTGGCTAGGCGGGCGGTGGTTCACCCCCATTTTCAGGGATGCCCAGCAGAGAACCAACCTGATTGATCAAGACACTGTATCTGCAGATCACACAGTCATGCTTTGGGATGTCAACATTGTTTCTGATTTTATGAGTTTGCATCCAATTTACATTGCTTTACACCGCAACCCCCCCCCCCCCCGCCAAAGGACACAGGTCAATATTACACACCCAAAAACTGTATGCAATGTCATGTCGTCCTCGTTGCTACATCACTCTCTGGTTTGATTGAAGAACACCTGGGGGGGGACTAGGAATAGGCAAAATGTGGAATTGCAAAATTTTGTTGTGCCAAATTTTGCCATTCCATTTGAAGGACCGAAGCCATTTTCTAGGTTTTTTTTTTGGCACTCTTGGTCTGTACATTCCCCTTGTGCCTGTGCACTTTACTCTACAGGGACCCTTTGGCAGGCCAGCTGGGGGCTACTGTGGCCTGCCTCTTGTTGTTGTACATGATGGTAATTTCCAAGAGAACTCAGCACCACGGATTGTGCTGTACGGTGCCAGGGGTGTGGTGTCTTGTCCAGTTTCGAAGTCTTTGATCCATCCCCCCCCCCCCCCCCCAGTCAGTGCCCAATTTGTTATTGCTGGAAGCTCATGCTGGGGCGCACCATTACATTTTTGCAGTGACACTACACGCAAGGGCCATCACCGGTCAAACTACAGTGGGGTTGTCAAAGGGTGTTTAATGTGGGGTGTGCACTCAGGCAACGATGAAACACCACATCCTTCTAGAAAGCGGGTTACAGTCCTTTACCTGGGTTCATGCAGATTGCACATGTACACAAGAAGTCTAATATTGGCTATTGGCAGTTCCATCTGTTCATTTTTCTTGATTCATGTAATGAGGCAAACTCCACATTACCCTAATGACATGACCAATGGACATGACTGTGTCAAGGTGGCAGAATTTTTTTAATGCCTGGTCTATTTCCAACTTCTGTTCTTGGAACTACCATGTGGGGGGGGGGGGACTTGGAACGTGCGTATTTGGAATGGCGAAATTTGGTGCGGAGCAATTTGGCACCAATTCTTAAATACCATTGCAAAATTTGGCACCAAATTCCCAGATTGTGGCACAAGAACAAGCATACACACATATGTTAGTTGTTATTTCCTTTTGGATTTTGGTTGGTTGCTGTTAAATCTTCTTTCTTGGCTTCTAGATGCTTGCTGTTCTTCCTTGGAGGCTTCTGGATGGTTGCTGTTCTTCCTTGGAGGCTTTTTGATGGTTGTTGTTCTTCCTTGGAGGCTTTTTGATGGTTGCTGTTCTTCCTTGGAGGCTTCTGGATGGTTGTTGTTCTTCCTTGGAGGCTTCTGGATGGTTGTTGTTCTTCCTTGGAGGCTTTTTGATGGTTGCTGTTCTTCCTTGGAGGCTTCTGGATGGTTGTTGTTCTTCCCTGGTGGCTTCTGGCAGCTTGATATTGTTTGTTGGACGCTTCTTGATGGTTGCTGTTCCTTCTCGATGGCTTCTGGTGCAAGATGATGAGAAATAGGAGCTTCAACGGTACTACAACTCCCTCCTCATGAGTGAGTTAGCCTGACCACCAGAAGTTATTATGCACAGTTTGTAATTTTCTGTGGCTAATGGTCCTCACTAGCACTGAATTATCTGTGCCACCAGGTTGTCAGCAGGTTGTGAGAATTGTGGACCAATTGTGGACCATAACCCTATCCAAATTGGGCATCTCAACGGGTTTTTGGGCCCTGTTTCTGGTTTATGTGCAACATTGTAATGAATTTGTTTTTTTTATGAATTTTATTATGTCTTTGGCCCTCTGAGTTAGCATTTTAGTGTGGTCCACAACAACTCCTCCCTTTGCGGCATGCATTTGCAGCAAGTGCCACTTTTGTGATTTTCTTCAATCATCACAACTCCAGTATTTTGGCGCATTTTGCACACCGTGCAACAAAAACCTGAGGTAAGGTACTCATGGTTTGTGCTTGAATGAGAATGCAATTTCACATAGTGTCTCTTGAAGGGGCTAATACCCCAATTGTACATGAAAGAATGGCAAATTGCGATATGTTTTATGTATTGTTATTAGTATGCACAACTGCCATTTTCCTCGTTTGGGGTAATTAACCATGCATGTCCCACGGTGCGCTGTGGGTGCTGTAGGTTAAGGTATCGTAGTGTGTGCAAGGTGCGGTGCGGCGCAGCGCGTAGCGTGCACAGCACAGTATTTACTAATGGTAGCAGCTCCTGTGTTCAATTAAGACATGTGACAGCGAAGACAGGAATTGCATGTCATGCATATTTGGTCATCCTTCACAGAGCTAGAGAGACCAGGAATGACTGTATGAAAGAAGCTTTCGAAATGGTACAGCACTAACTGTGCTTCAACACTCGAGGGAAGCTTGAAGATTGGTATGAACCACACTAAGTTCTGCCTGACTTTTGGTTGCACTTGTGACGAGCTCCATTGTATGCGGCAAACAGCCACACCACATCAGGACTGTGGATAAGGAGGTGTTATCTCCTTTGCATTATTCTGAACCTTCACAACCATGTTCTGTACTTTTTCTGTCAACTTGGTCATCTTGAGAAGGCTTGGGGACGCAGACTTGCAATGTAGGGGCTTGGGGGGGGAGGTCAACAGAGCCCCTTTGCCCCCCCCCCCCCCCTCCCCCTCTCAGAAGGGCTCAATTGACAAGACTCCCCAACCTGAGAACTTCCGTCTCACTGGAAGGTTTGAGGCTGACGGTGGCAGGAGGGATGGCTGAAAGGGGGGGGGGTGGGGGTCCAGAAGGCAGGGGAGGGGGGGGGTAGGAGGTTGGACGGGAAAAGGTCACATACTAGGGTTATGGTAGGGTCACCGAGCTGGTGGAACCTGTGTTGGTTTTATAACCCTCTTTAGTGTCTAGGGAGAACCTAACAGGCTTGGCAAGCAAGCAGCAACCAAGCAAGCAGCAAGCAAGCAAGCAGCAACCAAGCACACGTGAAATGGGCAAAAATCACAGCTCCGTTGTGGTGCTTCGGATTCGGCCAAAATTTTGGTAGATGCTACCTATGGGTGTGAGGGACAACCACACAAAGTATGAGAAAAGGAAAGTCAACGGTGGCGGTCGGGAACGGGCGTTGCAAGTGCTGGACCTCCATTTCAAAATCTGCATTTTAGGGCCAAAATCAGCCTTTTTTTTTTTGCCCAAAACCGCCCTAGAACCTGCTGAAAACGGCCAAATGAAGGGAAATAGTGGCTACTCCACACATGCAGCTAGATTTCCCTGTGCCGAAGGGCCCTCTAGGGCCCTCTAACTCCACAATATGTGCGCGAACCGCCCCCAAAAGGCCCCCAAAAGCCCCAAAATTTGTGCACATTGGCTGCCGACGGCCCAAACCAAAGACAGACCATATCTTGGGCTACGTGGCTCAAAATGCGATTTCGAGCGCACCTAATCCACCCGCAACCACCCACTTTTGGTGGTTCTCACCCCTCAAAATTGCCCTAACCGACGCGTGGCATGCTTTTATGCGCATATCCTGGGAACCATACATTCCATCATGCCAGCAACATGTGATGGACATCCATGCATTCCGAAGGCCAGCATGGACAAAATTTTCTTTCGGCGCCGTCAGCACTGATGGAAACAATGGTCGCTGTTGATTGAGGCTTTTTTCTAGACCCCCCCAGGGTTTAGACCTAACCACGATTGAATATTGGGACCGAGCTAGTGGGGGATAGAACATCGTCTAGGAGACTTCAACGACAAATGAGGTACGCACTGGAAAGTGGATGAGAGCGGCTCAAAAGGGGCTCAAAATGAGCTGTATTCATCCGTTTGGGCACCACAACTGGACTAGGATTGTTTTCGGAAAACCGTGGTTTTGACCCATTTTTGAGCCGTTTGTGGCCCCAAATTGGCCCATTTTCAAGGCCCTTTTGGCCTTGAGAGGGGCCAAGATTGTTCAACATGGGCTCAAAATGGGCTCAGTTCACTGGTTTGTGCACCCCAAATAGTCCAAAAGTATCTTTGGAAAAACACATTTTCAATCCATTTTTTAATGATTTTGGTCCCAAAACAGCCCATTTTCAAGGCATTTGTGACTTTGGAGGGGCCAAAATGGCTTGCAATGGGCTCAAAATGGGCTCATTTCACTTGTTTGTGCACCCCAAATGGTCTAGGATCATTTTTGGAAAAACACATTTTTGACCCATTTTTTGGTCCCAAAACAGCCCATTTTCAAGGCATTTTGGGACCAAAAGGGGCACCACAAGCTCAAAATGCGCCAAAAACACTTGTTTTTGGCATTCCATGTGGTCTTAGCATCATTTTTGAAAAAACTCATTTTTTTGCAGCCTATGGACCTTGTTGACCCATTTTGGCACCCACCTCTTTGGGCTACCTCTTGCAGCTTGCTGCAGCCCGATGGGCCTAGGTACACAGTTTTCAGCACTTGAGACCCCCCCCCCCCCGGAGAAGATGATAGCATAAATGAAGGGGACAATAGTTTGTGCACAACAAAAGCAGAAGACCCACTGCATTTCAAGGCGAGACCAATGGCAACTGGGGGTAGGCAAGGAGAATGCTTTTTTCATGCCGTACGCATGGATAGCTAGTGTGGCATGGTGGGCAGTTTTCTGGGCACTATGTCCCCCAAGTTTTCTGGGGCTCTATTGAACCCTCCAGCCCCACAGTAAAGACCAACACCCCATTTTGAGCCAAATACCCCTGGCTTGCAGCAATCACCATCAGAATTAAAATAAAACAAATCAGGCATGCCTTTTGTGGTTAGGCATGCCTGAGAATACAGAGGCCAGCCTGTGAAAATGATGTTTAGGTTTGGATGTTTTCAGCAACTTTGCTCTTTGTTGCGGGTGCACACTGACGGCGATTCTCTCACGGTTGTCAGCAAATCAACATCACCCTCGGGGAAGGGATTGTAAAACATGCATGTTTCATGGTGATCTCCATCACACGGCCACACAAAATATCCAAAACTCATAAACACGCAGAGCGATTGTCCGTCATCTTCTTGTGTATTGGGGACAGGATTCTAATCTGGCTGTCAATTTTACAACGCAGCGCTTCTGCAAGCGGAGGGGGGCAAAGGGCTACGCCCCCTGAAGGTAGTGCCTGTAGGAGCCTTGGTTTGGGTGTCTTGGGTGTGGGGACATGCGTGGCCTCAGTTTGGGACGCATTTCTTTCCCGTAATGGACTGTGTGTGGTTTCCAAGTCAGGTGGGGCCGGAACAATGAATGACATTTCTGGGGGAAACAATGTGGCGGAATAGCAGCCCTGCAATGCACCGCAAGTAACGTGCTTACCTCTTTGAAGAAGGTGGCACATCATCGAAACAGGATACACACCAGAGCGCAAGAGGAAGCCCTGCTGGTGCATTCTCATCTGTAGGGCGTTGGTCCCGCATACGCTAGGCTATGTATGCACTCTTCAACACGCTGCTGCCAGCGCCTCCCCGGGCCGCAACAGCGCCCGAGCCAGTGAGTCATGGCGCTGACGCATGCAAGTGCAGGACCATTTGGCCCATGGTGCTGGTGGTCATCGTTGTCGTCGCTAGCGTTGGGGCCCGTCCTGATATACAAGCCACGCGCCTTCAGCAGGTGCGCAGTATAGGGCAAGCTCCTGCACAGGTGCTGCGCCCCTGGGTGACGGCCACCGCCCGCCCCTTGGGTGACAAAGGGCTGGGCCATGGCGCAGCAGCAGCAGCGGCAGCCCTGACCAGCGCCACCACCTTCAAAACACATGACGTCAGGCATTCCTCCATGCGCCGCGCTCTGGCCCATGCGGCTGTCATCGAGGGTCGGGTCCCAATTTCATCCGCTGCGGGTGTGGCCGTAGCTGTGCTACTGGGGGCCTGTGCATGGTGGTGGCGCAGGTGCTCTCTGGGCTTGGAGCACAAGTGTGTCCCTTTGATGAAGGAACGGCCGTGTTCTGGCCAAAAGGTGTGTCCTGTATGCCCTCCCACGTGGTTGTGGTGCATTGGGTGCGGTGGGGTTGTTATCCCCCACGGAGAAAGCCGCTTGATACTTGGGGCAGAGCCTGGGGGGGGGGGGGCGACTCCGTGGGTCCTATGACGCCAACTACCTCCCCCCCTTTCTCCCCCCCCCCCTCCCAAGGGGGGCTCCGGCCAACAATTAGGTGCTGCCTTCAGGAGTACATGGGTGCCTTTGGCGCCCAATGCTCCATGGGCACCAAAGGTGCCCGAAGGGAAATTGTGTCCATTCTGCACCCCAACACTATCCTGAAACCCAACCCTGACCCTAACGCCCACCCCAACCCTCAGCCTAGTCCTAACCCTACCCCTACCCCTAACCCTAGCCATTGCCCTAACCACGATTGAATATTGGGACCGAGCTAGTGGGGGATAGAACATCGTCTAGGATACTTCAACGACAAATGAGGTACGCACTGGAAAGTGGATGAGAGCGGCTCAAAAGGGGCTCAAAATGAGCTGTATTCATCCGTTTGGGCACCACAACTGGACTAGGATTGTTTTCGGAAAACCGTGGTTTTGACCCATTTTTGAGCCGTTTGTGGCCCCAAATTGGCCCATTTTCAAGGCCCTTTTGGCCTTGAGAGGGGCCAAGATTGTTCAACATGGGCTCAAAATGGGCTCAGTTCACTGGTTTGTGCACCCCAAATAGTCCAAAAGTATCTTTGGAAAAACACATTTTCAATCCATTTTTTAATGATTTTGGTCCCAAAACAGCCCATTTTCAAGGCATTTGTGACTTTGGAGGGGCCAAAATGGCTTGCAATGGGCTCAAAATGGGCTCATTTCACTTGTTTGTGCACCCCAAATGGTCTAGGATCATTTTTGGAAAAACACATTTTGACCTATTTTTTTGTCCCAAAACAGCCCATTTTCAAGGCATTTTGGTATTTTAGGAGGGCCAAGACGGGCCACCACGAGGTCAAAACGCGCCAAAAACACTTGTTTTTGGCATTCCATGTGGTCTAGGATCATCTTTTTTTTTTTGCACCCGGTGGAGGTACGGGGGTCTAGGCGTCGGTTAGGGCAATTTTGAGGGGTGAGAACCACCAAAAGTGGGTGGTTGCGGGTGGATTAGGTGCGCTCGAAATCGCATTTTGAGCCACGTAGCCAAGATATGGTCT